>QYAO01000002.1:0-645257 GCA_003988895.1 Hyphodiscus sp. D1413
ATGCGCCTATAAAGGGCCCTAGCTAAGGAGCTTATAAAGCGATAGACGAAAGGAATAAGTAAAAGAGGTAGAATTGGTGGTTTTTTTGATCGAAAACAAGACGTCACGTGATCAGCAAAAAAGTGTGTGATCGTATAGTCGTATATACCCGTGGAAAATTCAAAAGAAGATTCTTATGCCTATAGGCACTAAAAGAGAGCTAGCTAGCTCCTTTTACCAGCTTAAAATAGGTCACGGCTATCTAAAGTCTTATTTATATAGACTAGGTATAATAGACGATAATAGGTGTAAGTGTGGTTTAGTACAAACTACTAAACACTTAATTCGAGACTGTTCCTTATACAGAGCCGAACGAAAGGCCCTATATAAGAGAATAAGAGACAAGATAAGAGTAAAAGAGGTAACCTTATCAATTTTACTCTATATAAAACTAGGAATAGAATAAGCATTAGTATTCTTAAAAGAAACTAATATATATACTAAAAAGTAGATTGATAATATACCTATTAAAGAGAGAAAAGAAGAGGGCTATTCTTTTCCTATAAACTAAGCCTATATTTTCTTTATTTTATTTGTTTTCTTAATAGGGATCTGTCCTAAAAGGACTAGTCATAATGAGTTAGAGTTTAATTATAGATTTAATATAGAAAAGCTAGGAATAGCCATACTATATAGTTTTAAATTAATATAGTATATTAAAAGGAATATATATATATATATATATATATATATATATATCTATTAAGAAGGAGGAAGAAGAGGTCTATTCTGATATAACCTTAAATTTTTCTCTTATAAACTAAGCCTATTTTCTTTATTTCCTTTGTTTTCTTAGTTGATATATGTCCTAAAAGGACTAGTCGTAATGAGTTAGAGTTTAATTATATATTTAATATAGAAAAGCTAGGAATAGCCGTACTATATAGTTTTAAATTAATAGAGTACGCTATATATTAAAAGGAAAAAAAAAAGATAGATAATTATTCTTTTAATAATATAGATTAAGTATAGATAAGGAAGAGAGCTTAAATATTAAAGGATATTAGTTAGTATTTAATTATATAATATATAATACTCTATCTAAGATATTATATACTCTATTTTCTTTATTAAAGTTAAATAATAGTAGATATATATTAAGGACTAAATACTAGATATAAGAATATATTATACTTCCTTCTTATATATATTTGTTGGAAGCATTCTACGGAACTCTCCTACGGGAAGGGACGTAATCCCAGAAGAAGGGATTGGTTCCGTAGCCGAGACAGAGGGGGACCTATATATATCATAGCACCCCTCTATAGACTTATAGAGAACAGATATCATACCAACCACCAAACCAGACCCAGAACTAAGTGCACTCAATCGAGTATACTCATCCTTGTGATCCCAACAATATTAGTCCTATATATATAAAATAGTATAGGTTAGTAGGTATATTAGGTATATCTCTAAGAAGTTTAATTAGCTAAGAGGTAAGTTAAAATAGCCTAATCCTAAAAGTAAGGAGTTATAGTTAATAGAATTCGAGTATTTTAATTATATTTTAGTATAAATACTTTATATACACAATTATATATTATAAAATTTCTTTAAAACTCCTATAATTTTCTAGATGTTAGTGATTTGGTGTGAGGGGTTAACCCCTAGAGAGACTCGGGACTGGCCCGAGCTGGTCAGAGATCGGCTGACGGACCGCCTACGGTCCGTCACCTAGACAACGGGTTGTTTACGACCCACAAGGACTCATGTATTCAAGACTCTTGTATTATATTCTTAGTTCTTTAGTTTATTCTTAATCGTTTAACCTACGATCTGCCTCACCTTGAGTTATCAGAAGCAGCCGGTCACATTTGACTTTTGTTTTCAGCAGTATCTTTTGTCGAATTCCTCAACATTATCATTAGATCTAAGATCAGAAACCTCTTCAATAGCGTAATCTGAGTTTGAGTCCGTGTCTGGCCAATAATCCAACTCAACATCATCAGCAGCGCCTGCCATGCCTTGTATCCGGTGAAGGAACCATTGTAGCTCGAGTAGCTCGAAACTCGGCAGTGGTTTTCGTATTGGATCATCGGTTTGAAGCTCGAAATAATCACCGGATTGGATTCTCTTGTCGTTTTCATCACATAGCCATACTCCTGCAGTCTGTTTAAGGCCTTCGGTAGAAATCGGTATAGTCGTGAGACATATCATTGGAAAAGAACCCTTTTGCTTCTCTTGCCAAAAGAATTGCACTTTCAAGGTCCTCTTATCATCTGACTCAGAGATTGGTTTAAGAGCAAATAGTCCTTGCCCCCAAATTTTGTGTATAGTAGGCGCCAATGATATGAGGTTATAGACTTCTTCTTGCCCTTTTTCGTGTATACCCTGTGGGAAAAGTTTTGCTTTCCAAGCAGTAACCTTCTCCTTGGACCAGAATGCTCTCAAAAGAGTCCAAAATCTATGCCGTGGTGCACTCTTATCTTCTTCCTTATAAATAGCCCTGTTCCTCTGCTTTAACAAAAGCTAATAAGAACTTGATAGGGGGTTCTTCTCCTAGAGTACAATCGCGGCCCTCAATACCAAAGTCACCTACACCACAAAAATCGATAGCATTGGATTCAGACCTATCACCTTCTATGCTACCTCCACCTTCAAAGAGACAAAAGACTTTAGATTCACCAATACCACTACCTCGAGATACGAATACCAAAAAGCAGGCTGAAGAGAGAGACAATTTTAGCTGTGTTTTGACAAGGATTAAGATGATAGAAGTCGCTCACATCTACCCATATCACTCGATGAGGTGACTTACAATGGCGGACCATTTGGCTAGCTTGCACATCGATACCGCGAACCATGAAGTCTTGGTCGAGCGAAAGCCTTTCAAGGGCACCAAGGTCACAAATCTGACACGCAGCCCAAAAGTGTGGTGTTACACTGCCAACTTTTTCTTCCAGGCGCTTAAGCAGATCATTTCGTTCTGGACTTGGTTGATTGAAGTCTTCCATTGTTTATTCGAGAGAGTGTCGATATCGAGGTTGATATAAAGAGAGCAAAAAGAAAGATCGCGGGGTGGGGGCAAAGTAATGCACTAGCGGCTACACACGCATTTCCTGATACAGAATCACCGACATGAATAATACATATTCCTGGCCATAGTCAAATAAATAAATAAGGCGATGATAGAGCACTTTTTTGGAATTTTTGGTCATTTCCACAAGCCTATCATCCTCTGGTGATTGGTTGAGCATTAATGATACGATTCTGTCTTCTAGGAGATAGATACCTTTCCTGTCTACCATTGTTTCCAGTAGTTTGTACAAGGATGATGATAAACGAAGAAAACGCTCGGACTTCCCACTAACCTAAGATGTAAAATTAAACGAATATTTATTTACTAACCCATATTGATTCTAAACTTGAACATAAATATCATAGAATATAAGTACAGCTATAACCTCAACATCAACAATTTGAGATAAATCAAATACAACACCATGGATTCTAAGGATACTAAGCAAATTGAGCACGGTCCATCCACTAAGCTCGGAAGCGGCCAGCCTAAGAGCTTCCGAGGCTCCTCCGCGTCTGTTTACTCTCAAGGCCGCGAACCTCTCAACTTCGACCAAAACACAACTTCCTTCTTACCTCCAAAATACGAAGAATTGGACTCGATGAGTTCTCAACCATCTGCTAGTCTACCAATGGTAGCAGTGGGTGAATCTCCTACTGAGGACCACTCTGATACACCCCCAAGAGCTCTGCTCTGCGATTTTCCATGCTTCGAAGTGGTGGCACCTACTTGCACCCTTCCTACTTGCACCCTTCCTACTTGCATTTGCCACACTTTTACTGTGCGTACTTTCAAGTCAGCTTATGGGGCAACTTGGATTGTGGTTTGTAGTTTGCTTGCCTGCGGGTCATTACTCTGGCTCTGGCGCACTTCCAGTCATTAACTCAGTACGTTCCTTGAACTCTGGATAACTTTTCTACTAATGAGGATAATTTTTAGTCGCCATTCGTCCGTTATTGACCCCCGATTCCAGTCAAAATGTCTTTTCGATCTATACCTCTACGGTAGCGCTCCGACTCTGGCTCTGGCGCTCATATGGTCATTGACTCAGTACGTTCCTTGAACTCTGGATGACTTCTCCACTAATAAGGATAATCTTAGTCGCTATTCGTTCGTTGTCAACTCCCGGTTCAGGTCAAAATGTCTTTTCGATCCATACCTCTAGGGTAGCTTTCCAAAGTATAAAAAGCCAATGACGAAATTTGGATTGGATGAGAGGCGTTATCATGGGAATGAGCAGATAGATCCACGGAGGCAGCATATGGGCGTTGGTCATGGTCTTTTCTGAACAGCATTCGAGCGAAGTTTTGTAGGAGCATCTTATGGTAAAGGACCAATTGACTCTAGAAAAAGCAAAAGTGATTTTACTACTAGTTCTTCTAAGGTTTCTGGTCTATGTATTTGACTAGAGATCGTTCACTCGACAGCAGGAGTACCCACAACACCGACACTTCTATCGACACTTTTGCCAACACTCCTGCCGACACTACTTCCTCTCGCTCTTTTCCATTCGAAATAATTCAATACACCAGTACCATCCTTGGGCTGAGGAATCGCTACCATTTTTAGACTAGTAGCTTGTAGGGAACCAAGAGACATGTTTTCTTAGTGATTAGGCGTATTATATAGTCTACCACGGAGAAGCCGGACACTTTGTCACCACGGAGAAATGGAACGGAATATTATTTTACTGGCTTAAGACAGCGAGGCAGTTTAACGATCACAACTTACTTTTGTCAGGCCATATTTTCTGGTGTGACGTGTAAGTCAAGAAGGTGAATGATGCGACAATAGGGCTGTAATCCACAGCCTGGTGGAAACAAGGTTCCAAGTATTACTCGAGGTCTAGAGTCTACCTTCTATCCTGTTCCTTATTCTGTCAAGCCGTTCTAATGTTCTGCTGGCCATTGAGCTATATATCCCGTTCTCTCGTCAACACCTCGCAATACCGATACACCTGGCGAGTGGGACGATCGACGATTCTGCCAACACTGACGTTATGACTCGGGAAGTTGGTTGCCCAACAACCTATAGTAAGAACATACATTATGGAGAAGAATTTGTACCCGGGAGAAGAGAGATCTTCGGCTATGGAATCGCTTATCACTCCCCTTCTCTGAAATTTGGCCGTATCAACCGTATCTTACTATATCTGGGGCCTTTCAATACACCTTACCGTGGCCATTTTGAGCTTCACCACCATATATTTGAGAGAAGCGGCCGTGATATGAGTATTATCGCAGCCATCGTTTTGCCACTGGATGACGAGTCTCTTGTGAGGAAATTCACAGGATAAGAAAACCCGTCGATCTTTAATAAGGATGAAAGAATTAGGCTATGGAATGGTCACATACCCAGCGACTGATATTGGATGTACGATTGCAGTGTGGGTGAGTGGTTTGGCTTGCAGGAGTGCCTTCCCCAAGCCATTACCAGGGATGGATTTGACGTTTCTTGGGTTGTGTTATGTGGACCGAACTATGACAAAGTTACTGAGGTGCCTCCAATTCCTCGATGGGCCTGTAAGGATATTTTTGTCAGCAACGTTGGTCGGCCTGCTAACTTCACCTTCTCTACTGTGAACAAATTGAAGAGGCTTGTAGGCTGTGAGGCTTAGAAGGGGATCACGCTGGACCGCGAAGCTGTCCAGAGATGCGTCGAGGAGAGTACTAGTTGAGTATATTCGGGGATCTTCATGATTGACCCTGTGTATGCCTAGTGCATGCTAGATGAAGGAAGATTCAATTCAGCACATTCTTGAAGACTACTGTGTTAACATGGTTCCAGACCCTGATTGTATTGAGCTAATGGTGGATCAATAAGTCAAACATGCTATTGAAGAAGGTCAAGCCATCAAGACATGCCGCCGAAGACACGGCACGGAAGGCACAATACGATTCATACCAACGAGGTCCAGCATGATGGACAAAAGCTCTACGCGAGTCTGAGAAGCAATCAAGTTGGCTCTTCCGCAGGAACAGCTTCTTAGAGAATTACAACAACTCATGTTATATCTAGAGATTTTGTTGGAGTTGATATCACGAAAATGTTGCCATCGCAACCGCTCAGCTTCTTAGCATTGTGGCTAACAACAAATATCAACAGTGCTTAAGGTGGAAGCCGATTTCGCTAGCGACCGTAAATAGTCTCGTGGGAAACAGCCCATGGAAGATGGTTGACTGTGCTTGTTGGAAGCATTCTATATGGAACCCTCTTACGGGAAGGGGGGATACTCCGGAAGAGGGGATTTCCATAGCTGAGACAGAGGGGGATCTATATATCGTAGCATCCCCTCCGTAGATTATAGAGAACAGACATCATACCAACTACCAAACCAGACCTAGAACTAAGTGCACTCTACCGAGTATACTCACCCTGTAATCCCAACAGTGCTAATTATAATTGGTTTGAATTGCTCCTATACTACCCGCTGAAATAACTTTGCTCTATTGTTGCTCGTTACTCGTTACGCCAGAACTGAGATGAACTGTTGCCTGGTTTTGATATGGAATCGATATCTTGGTGGCGTAAATTTGGGTGTGAAAATACACCTTCTAGACTCGCCTCTTAATAGTATTTCTTTGTTCTCATGTCCCTCTTCTTTGTTGACATTGTGCTCTTTATCACCCTGCTTTATATTGGGACGAGATTTTTCAATTCCACTCTCAGCTACTTTAACTGTTCGAAGTGGCATATAGTAAGTGCACTAGCCTATAATAATTTGTATGTATACACGAGAATATATATATTACTTATCAATATTAATATATCCTTATTAACCTTTAACTTTTGTAATGGATAGATCCAATATCTCTGAGCCCCCTCCTCCTGTGGTAGTTTATGCCAACCTTTCTACTGTTACTGCCATTCAAGAGTATGGTAAGGCCAATGGATATGCTCTCTTTAAGCGTGAATCCAAAATCAAGTATATTGTCTATGCCTGCGATCGATATGATAGGGCACAATCAAAGCCCAAGGACCCCCCAGCGTCTATGAATCGAAGCGACGCGAAAGTTGTCATAGTAAGAAGTGCGATTATAAGATAAAGGTCTTGTTGGAGAGAGATGTTCTCTTCGAAAAATGGGAATTGGTCATACTTAAAATGATATATAACCATGGGCCGTCTATAGTGCCTTCCGCCCATTCTGCCTACCGGATCGCTACAACAGACCCTATTATTAATATATATAAGTAGGGAGGCTCTCTTCTATATATCTAAATAATATATAGGTTCTTGTAGTAATTCCTTAAGATAAGTCATTATATTCTCTTAGAAGTATGTCTCTAACTTTGTGAGGGGTTAACCCCTAGAGATACTCGGGACTGGCCCGAGCTGGCCTGAATCGGCTACAGACCACTTATGGGCCACTTATGGCCCGTCACCTAGACAATAGGTTGTTTACGACCCGCAAGCACTCATGTGTTCGAGATTCCTGTATTATATTCTTAGTTCTTTAGTTTTTTCTTAATCGTTCAACCTACGACCTGCCTCACCCTGAGTTATCGGAAGCAGCCCGTCACAAACTTGGTATAAGCTGCGCGCCTTTGTCAACTTGATGGTCGTAATCTAAGGGAATGGTGTACGATTTAGTAGTCTCTGGGGTTACTACATTATTACACCATCTAGGAGCATAAGTCAAATATGAAATGATCTTACTGACTGACATTCATTGTCACTGGTACTATTTTAGGCCTACAGCTGATGCTCCTAATACTCTCCTTATATCAGAGGGTTTAAGGCCTGTTCTTAACCCGCTATATATATGAGGAAAAGGTAGGCCATGTGGCGTACTAGGAGGAGTATTCTATATTGCTGAGTTAAGCACTCGACGACTTCCATCAGCCTTCGAATCAACGACCTCTTCTGTACCTATAGCCCTTGATCGACCCCTGTCACCGACGGAGCGTCTTGTAACGACGCAGGGAAGCAGGAGAGGGTCATGCGTAGGTAGTGCGTATTAGGTGATCGTATTGCTCCGATTGTAACGACGTAGGGAAGTAGTAAAGGGTCGAGTATATAGTATATGATTCTATTGCTTTGATCCTATAGGTCTAGTATAAAGGAAATAAGAAATATGGCCTCTAGATAATAAGAGAAAGGGAACCTTATATATATGATCGAACTTGGTCTAAAACTACCTAATATAGACTTTCCTTAGCTGGCTGGTCGAAATCCTAAACTCGTTTCCCCTGACCTACTATCCCTTAGCACATAATATTGGCATATGATATAATCAATCAAGTTTCTGGGAATCCACCAGTATATCCAATGTCACAGAGACATATGGGAGTATATAATAGGTGATTCTATAGGTCTAATCCTATAGCTCTAATATAAAGGAAATAAGAAATATGCCCTCTATAGGTAGATATTAAAAGGTCTTATATATATAATCGAACCTAGTCTAAACCCCTCTAGGCTTACTTTCCTGGGCTATAAGTCCCAAACTTGCATTGCCTAACCTGCTTCCTCTGGCACATAATATAAGTTATAACTAATTAGCTTAAGTACGAATCAAGAATCAAGCATTATATCTTGGTCTCTAGCCAGCTCATAGGCTCATCACCATCCAGTTCGCCAGCCAGTTCGTAGGCTCATCGCCAGCCAGCTCTAGTAATTAGCGATAGTATATGCCTATATATACTAGTCATATACTAAGTTAAGAAGTGATTTAAAATTGAGTTAGGTAATTATAATTAATCCAAACTTCAATATTAGGTCGATATTGAGTTAGAGAATTGCGTAGATTTAGTATATCTGTAAATCGAAAAATGAATTCTTGATTTCTGATTTTCGCGAAAATTGAACTTTCCGCAAGGTAGATACTATCACCACATAAGGTGATCGGAATATGTAAATGCCGGGTCTAGTCCGAAATAGTCCAAGCGCAAAAAACAACTTCGATGCGAAACTCAAAAATAGTGGGCTTCAGTTTTGATTTCTATCTCATCGATCCTATTTCAACCCCTCGTACCCCCAACGTTGTCTATACCATGGCTGCTCCGGTATCAAAGCTTCAGCAAGCGAAGCTGCCAAGCGGGCCTTCTCCCATAACCCCGGAGCAGCAATACTGGAAATCCTTCAAATCTCCGCAAAATATTCCCTCCCAGTCTCCAGTAACTCACGTTTCCTTCCCTCCTCCGCCGAGCAATCCTCTTCTACCCTCCCCCAATGACTATTTTGCCGTAACTACAGGCACTCGAGTGCAAATATTCTCTATCCGAACTCGAAAGCTCGTCAAGACCATCACTAGATTCTCGGACATCGCTCATAGTGGAGAGATCCGCAAAGATGGGCGTATCATGGTGGCTAGCGATGAGATGGGAAAGATACAAGTCTTTGACATGAATTCAAGGGCTATTTTGAAGTCTTGGGAAGAACACAAGCAGCCAGTATGGACAGCTAAATTCTCGCCGACCGCACCGACGACTCTCATGAGTGCTAGTGACGATCGCACCGTTCGGTTGTGGGATCTGCCAAGTCAGGAGAGCAGTATGACATTTGTTGGCCACACGGACTATGTCAGGAGCGGAGGCTTCATGCCGGGGACAATTTCAAACATGATTGTTACTGGAAGTTACGATGAGACAGTCAGACTATGGGACCCAAGAGTGCCGAACCGAGCAGTGATGGTATTCAAGCATGCTGCACCTGTAGAATCGGTATTACCTATGCCATCTGGGACAACTGTACTGGCTTCTGCCGATAACAAAATCTCGGTCTTAGATCTGGTTGCGGGGAAGCCTCTTCAGATCCTCAAGAATCATCAAAAGACGGTTACATCATTGTGTCTTGCGTCCACTGGCTCAAGGTTGGTCAGTGGAGGTCTGGATGGTCATGTCAAGGTTTTTGAGACCAGCGGTTGGAATGTTGTCTCCGGTTCGAAATACCCGTCGCCCGTTCTCTCAGTCAGTGTTATCAGCTCCGGCCCAAGTCGTGAAGACAAGCATTTGGTCGTGGGTATGCAATCGGGCGTTCTTTCGATTCGAACACGGCTTTCAGGACAGCAAAAAGTGAAAGAGCAGGAGCGAGCGAAGGAGATGCAGGCTCTGATTGAGGGAACACTGGACGGTTATGACAAGAAGGCCAATAAGAAGAAGCGTTCAAGAGGACTTGATAAGAAGCTCAGAGGCATGGACTTCATGGGTGAAGGTGCAGATGTCATAATCGAAGGGAACGAACGAAAGCAAAAAGTTGAGGCAGCGTGGGAGAAAGATCTTCGACAAGGGCGTTATACGCAAGCCCTTAACTACGTATTGGATCACAATTTATCGGCGATTACCGTCCTAACACTCTTTATGGCTCTACGACATCGAAGTGCAATGCGGGCCGCTCTTCTGGGACGAGATGAACGCACAGTTCAGCCAGTTTTCAAATGGGTCATCAAGCACATCACAGATCCTCGGTATATAACCATATGTGTGGATGCTGCACTGTTATTACTAGACATTTACTCTGAGCATTTGGGAGATTCTGCCGAATTGGAAAGTAACATCAAGTTACTCCATCGGAGGGTTCGAACTGAGGTGGAGAGGTCGCAGCAGGCTTACCAGACGAGTGGGATGATGGAAATGCTGATGGCCAGAATGCCATGATAATGTCTTGGAGGAATGTTTGAAGCATAGCCTTGGCGTTTGGGTTGGGCTGATGGAAGGTTGACATCGCGGAGCAGGTCTGCTTCCGACCCCGCAATTACCCCACATTGAATATCAAAATAACTTGATTAGAACCGTTCCATCCACCATTGCCTCATCCTCTTTTTTCTGTTTCTTCTGGCCGCAGTTGACCTTTACTCTAAGCATACTTTCCCTCTTGTAATATCTTTTGCGCGAATTGGAGTACGACCTACCCCGCGATCTTTGTAGGATTACGATATCAAACAAGATCCGTCTCTCACTCGTTGGAAAAGGTTTTAACGCTCAGGACTTTTTGGGAATCCGAATTGCTCCAAGTATCTAAGTGGTTCACATGTTTGTGGTGAGTTTCGACTCTACAATTGATGGCGGATGTTTCTTCCGAAATCCAAGAGGATCCACAACCTTACAGATCAGGTGGCACTCCTGACTGAAATCGGGTGCCTGTGAGGAGGGTAGGGAAACGGAAATGCCATTGCAGCACTGTTTGCCTGCCAAGGAGCCATCATCTTTGGTTGTAAAATATCCATTGCAGCTGCCAATATATGCATTCCCAAGATTCTGGCCAACAGTCCCAAAACAGACATCACTGTTATGCATAGGGATGCGACTTCTTCAAAGTTAGTGAGCGGTTTGGTGGATGCCTGTATGGCCAAGCACAGGCGTATAGATGTACTAGTCAACAATGTTGGTCGAAGTGAATCCGGCGATCCTGCTTCTATCGCCGAGGAGGTCTGGGACGCCCAAGTCGACCTGAATCTCAAATCCACTTTGCCAGCCATCTCGTCCTCTCTATCATGGGCTCCCAAAAATATCGGCCGCAGTATCATCAACATCAGCTCTGTCTCTGACTTACACTATATTGGGAAGCCACAAGTCGCTTATTCTGCAACGCACGCCGTTGTTATTTCATCCACATGGACTACTGCTGTGACATGCTGAGAAGAAAGTGAGACTCAGTGTGGAAGTCCAGCGGTGTATTAATACGCCGTTGTTGAAGGAGTTGGCGCATAACTATGCCGGGGAAATTATGAGGGGGATTATAAAGTGAGGGATCAACAGATACCTATGAGTAGAATAAAATGGGCTTGGGATGTTACTAATGCTGCTTAGTCTTGGCTAGTAAGGGGGCCATTTATATTACAGGGCAATCGTTTGCAGTAGATGGAGGACTTCTGTCGAGCACAGGAAGAGCATAAGTGGAGAAAAATAGAAAAAAACCTCCCTGATCTGTGTAAACGACATGACCGATTCCGATTTCTGGAACGTACCTCCTGACTCCAATGGCTCAATTCACATGCAATATTCAGGCATCTTTGGCGGTGAGAGTTTTCAAATTGGTCATTAATCGATTGAAGTACTGTGCAATGTAAAAAATCACCTTTCATCTTGCAATCTCCACTTTGCTCAGCTTACACAACACTACCAGGTTCCAGAGGAGGTTCATTCGCTTTCCTTTCTATCTTCTCTACTATTCCCTCGCTAACATGGCTCGAACCCATCTCCCTGGCGTGGCTCTTCTTGACCCTGCTTAGGATGATAAAATTGTATATAACAAAAAGAATGCCCGTAACGACCATGTATGCACCGGTGACAGCGGCGGTGACTTTTGCTGTGATACTCTGTTAAGATAATTAGCGATATAAATGTATTGAAAAATGGCACAAAGTACCCATGTCCCGCCTTGCTGCGAATATACATTGATCAATGTAGAGATCAATCCCGCCAAGCTGTTCAAACACCCCGGCAAGAAAATCTTGTTCAGTAGCCACACAAAGTTCTGTCTCCAGCGCCACCATAGCCCTGAACCGAGTGAGCATGAGAGGGGAGATATTGGCCTCTCCGATACGTACAGATCATCCCAGCCGCGCCAATACCACTACACAAACCAGCTACAATGAGCAACTGAACATGCTTAATACTCCTCAAAATATTCGCCGCAGTCTGACTATGAATATTCGGATCATTGCCTAGACTGGCAATACTCGTGAACGTTCCGGGAAATACTAAGAACCCCGCAAGTAGAATCCAAGTGAAGAAAGATACTAATATATTATGTAGCCGCGGGATTGTATCGAGGGAGAGCAGCATATCCATGTAGCGTGTCTGAAGCGAGTTTCGTCTGCTGAGCTGTCCCGGACGAGTGCTAGATAAGTTTGAGGGGCGGGTCGATGGGAGCTCTGTGTTTTGCTCATTGGACTGGCCATGGCGGAATGGCATGTGTGGATAAGAGATATGTATTTGATGGTATTTCATCTCTGGGACTGTTGTTGTTGTTACGCTTCGGCTTATATTTTTCGAGGAATCATTTTGCTTGCTCCGGCCAATTGTGAGTCTGTTTGACCCTTCCATGATAGCGGGTTATTTTTCAGGGAACCCAATATGCAGTGGAATTGGTATAATGACCATCTGGACACAGTGCTTTGGGGATTCAATCGCAAGAGTAGTGGATAGACAGGATATTAAGAACTCGAAAGAAGATCAAAGTATGGGACACGATATGGTAAAATTGTACTGCCTAAGACGCTTTTCCCCGAGACACGCCATATCCTGCTATCAAGAGACGGGCAACCGTCTGCCTTCGACTTATCTAGGGTCGGGAGCGCCCATTGCGAAAAGGCTTGTGTCGATATGGTTGATCTTTCAAGCACATCCAATCGATCGCCAAGTACTTGGTGAAGATGAAGGCTGAGAGCTGGGTCCTCGCCTACTTAACAGGTCATGACAGTTTGGACCCCCGGCGCTTGCATGCACGGTGACGACGTGGAGGACAGGGAATACACCAGGATAATCAAGCTTTATCAATGTGGAGGAACATTTGGGACTCTGGATGTTCTGTCATCTCGAAGTTGGAAGTGATCGTAAATATTGGGGTTCGGATTAGATCATCGGTAGCCTTTCGAATGATAGAGGACAACTCCGATGTAGTAATGTTAAACACTCACATGATGAAGTCAAAAGAGAAATGCAGGTAGGACAATGTTGGGTTGCAAACTATTCGCGCGCCTCTTACAAACACTATCGAGCCATATTAGTATTACTCTTTTGTTCCACTAACGAACATTGCCTTAAAATCCGCATTGCTCTTCGGGTTGACGGGTTCCTCCTTCGCCTCGCCGTCTACTCCAGCACCAGCACTTGGGATTGAAGAGTCGGCAGGCTTAGCTGAATAACCCAAACCTCTCTTCTGCCCCAAGCCACCTCTTCCAATTACGCCAGGTCTCCTGACGGGTGCCGAGGGCTTGATGAACGATGCAGGGACTCTCTTACCCTGCCCAACGTGTATCCGATCCGTCTTTTTCTCATCTTTTTCTCCAAATAAATCCTTCATTCCGCCCGTACGAAGGTTCCGTCCCGGCACGATCTCGTGATTCTCCAAAGCCATCGCAGCTCGCCCAGCAGACGCGACGTCCATGTATTCAACGATTGCACCTTGATGATCTGGTCGCAGAACAACTTTGACAATGCTACCGAAAGGCTCCACAAGAGCACGGATTCGGGAATCATTGACCGTATCTGGGACGTTCATCAAAGTCATGGTTCGTTTGACAATCTCGTCTCGAGTGTATGCATTTCCAGCATGATCACCCGCAGTCTCAGGTGCAGGAGAAGTTGGCATGACCGAATCTCCATCTGGAGCCGGCGGAGCTGACGACCCCTTGCTCGTAACGATAGGTTTGAAGTTCCTTCCTTTTGCCACCTCAACTCTCAGAATCTTCGATTTGAGTTTCGTCTTGTCTAAATCCAACGACTTCTCTGCTTCTTCTGCCATCTCGAAGACGACGAATGCAGCGCCCGTATTCTCGCCGATCCGGGTCTTCATCATCCGGACTGATTCAACAGTCCCATACTTTGAAAAAACCTCCTTAACATCCTCATCCGTTAAGCTGGAGTCAAGGCTTGTTACATGGATCTCACGACCTTCCGCCAGAGCACCCTCGCGAGCTTTCTTTCCCGAAGGATTGGAGTAGGCAACGGAAAGTCTGTGGCCGCCTTTGACTTTTATACCATTGAGCTGAGTTGCTGCAGCTGCTCCTTCAGAGGTTCTGAACGATATGTAGCAAAAGCGCCGATGGGCATTGTATTTGAGACTGGGCCATCGAATGCCGAATATTGGACCGCAATTCTTGAATAGTTCGTGAAAATAGTGGTCGTCAGCTTCAGGGGGAAAGTTCGTGATATATAGAGTCAGGCCAGAAGCGGGCTGCACTTGGATTTGTCTGTTGCTGTTTGTGAAGTATTTTCCATCTCGAATCAAGGCACTTTGTACGTCTTCGTTAGATCGGAACTCTATCAGAGCTGTTATTGATTTATCATCGCCTTCTCCTTCCACTTTGAAGCTTAGACTGTTAACGTGACCATACTCCTTAAAATACTGTCTGATTTTCGTCTGAGTCACTTCTGGGGGAAGACTGGTGACAAGAACAGATGTGTTCTCACGGTTGCGTTTCAAACTCTGTTCTCGAAAAGTCTCGTGGTCTACCTCAGGCTGCTCACTTTTGGTTTTCTTGCTGGCGATACCGTCATGGTCGCCATCATCTATATCTCGCTTCCTCTTTACAGCGGAGGGTGATTCGGCAACGGCAGCCTCGCTCGCCACAGCTTGTTGCTGTGCATAATAAGCTTCCGCGGCTTCACGCTCCTTCTCTCGTCGCTTGATCACGGCCTTATTTCGCTCATGGACTACATCCATCGCGACATCCAGGGCCTCCGACTCTGCGAAGGTGATACAGTGTCGAACATAGACTTCTGACATCTTCTCAGGCCAGTCCAAGGACTCTTGATGTACAGCTTTGATCAAAACTTCAGTAGCCAGGGTTGGTGGGGCATTTGGAATGCGGACCGTGACTTCCCAGAGATAATATTGCTGCCAGAACTCATAGCTAGAAGCATTTGCAGAGATAAGACGTTTCCAAAACTCTCGAGCGTCATGAACTGAACCTTTTTGAGTGAGGAGCTGTATGAATATCCTCTCGATTCGGAAAAATGGGTCGCCTTTGTAATTCTTGTCATGTTTTTGACCCCAATCTCGAACGCTTTCCAGAGCTGAACGTAGACCCATCTCTGCGACATCCATATCGTCCTCAGTAGCGCCTTGAACCAAAGTTCTACGCTTGAGATATCCGCACCATGCGACGTAAACATCAACAACTGACTCCATTCCATCACGATCGAGAGCTTTATTGTCCGTAGCAGCATGCTTGATAAGTTCGATATCGGAATGAGTCAATTTCTCCGCCTCAGCTCTCAAGATATACCGTGACCACAGCGGTCCCGACCAAGGACAATGAGTGACGGCTCTTTGTATGACAGACAGAACCGAAGGTAGTTGAGCATTTGCCAGTTCTCTCTTCGTTCTCGACAAGAACACGATATAATCCAGCCAGGTGGCAGAATCTAAGCCAAGAATAGTAGTAGAAGATAAAGCTCGTTCATACAATGCCACACATAGATCTAGGGGGGTCACCGGCATATGCTTCTTCCTTAATCTTGCTTGCTTGACTTCCCATTCCAGATATACTCGCATGGCAATTGTTAGACTACCCTTGTCGCTTGACTCGGTTGCTCGTCGAAGCTTGACCTCTGATGTTTCGCGATCCTCATATTGTTTCTTTGCGTCCTTCGCAAGTGCTGTGACCTCAACCATGCTAGTCTCGTAGGCGGATGCGCCGTAGTTATTGGAGAGGAACGTCGAGAACATTTGGCAGGTGTCGTCCCAAGTCGAATGTGGAGTCTGTAGTCGGTCTATAAAAATCCTCCGCACATATTCGCATTCCATTTCCTGCTGTCCTGCAGATCTCGTGCTCTTTGATTTTGAAAGCTGGTCGAGCTCGATTGACATCCATCGGTTCCACAGCTCGTGGCTATCATTCAGTCGGTACTTCGTCGCCTGAGCACCTTGTTGCCAGACATTCCGAGCCACCTCTATCGAGAACAACTCCTGGCCATAGATCTGCTCTTCTTCCGGCCAACCAGCATCTGCAGTCTGGCAATCCGTATGCAGAGACCATACCCATTCGCAATATGCTAGCCACAACTTGGTAGATGATGGCACTGCGGTGATAGACTGTTTGTATAGCTCAACCACTCCAGCCCGTTGCTCTAGGTTACTGGCGGTCCTGCTGGCTTCATCAACAAGAGCTAGCCAGCTGTCTTCTCCTAGAGGAGGTTCTGGCATCCTCGTATGCTGGGTTGTTGATGCTCGAGATGAATTGGTCATGGAAGAGAGTGTCAAATCAAAGCTGACGAAGAAATAGAGCGGGGACGTTCTTGTCTATCATTTCATCCTCGATATGTTCGTAAAAGTGAACAGCGTCTGAGACAGCGCCGATTTGCTGAGACGTATAGACTTCGCCTTTCCGTTTTTTATTGCTTCGCCACACCGCTTTGAGGCTGGCTAAGCTTCGAGATCGGAATCGTGGCTCTCACACTCGCTCACCATCCTTAACAATGAATTTACATCTACCATCACGGAGGTTATTGAAGCGTAGTACGTATCTGCATATCTGTGTTATATGCAACAAGCTAATTAATATCAAGCTACCTACCTAACATATTCTCAATCCTCACATACCTTCCCGGTACCATGCGTCCAACGACGAACACTGTTCTGGTTTGGCAAAAGAAACCAGCCAGAGCCCAAGGCTGCAGCTCCAAAAAATACCTTGACTGAAGAGTTCCTTCGAAGAAAGCCCACAGCAGCGCCGCCTATGCGCGGAGACCTCGCATCATCCTCCATCTTCGAGGATGAAAGGCTCGCAGGGCCGAAACCCACAGGTCCCGCAAGAGCCCCAGATGCACTACGAGAGCTACCACGAAACACCGACGCTATGAAGGCCGCATTAGATCCCCGACCCGAATCGAGAAGGCGATGGGAGCGGAAGATGGTGATTAGTGCAGTCACGAAACGCGGACGGATGACGAAGAAACAATTCCTGAAGACGCAAGAACGTGAGTTGTTGAGCAAAAGTCATGATTTTAGAACTTCAGTGAAGAAGTTGAATCCGTTGGCCAGACAGATTGCTGGGAAGACGTTGGAAGAAGCTATCATACAAATGAGGTTCTCGATGAAGAAGGCTGCGAAGGATGTGCTTGAGCATCTAGAACATGCTAAGTATGAGGCTATTGTGAAGAGAGGGATGGGGCTTGGTGGTGATGAAAAGAAGGCAGAACAGCCGTTGAGCATTCTGACGAAAGACGGGAGGCGGGTTAACGTTGAGAATCCGACTACGATCTACGTTGATCAGGCCTGGGTCGGACGAGGGTTGTATGGCACAACGCCTGATTATAGAGCAAGAGGGAAGATATCTATGATGACAAATCCAACTACAAGTAAGTTCGGCTTAATCAATATATCTGAATCTTCACTAACCGACGATAGGCTTGTCAGTTGTCTTTAAGGAAGAGGCCACGAGGATTCGTCTTCATCAAGAGCGTGAAGGGAAGATCAAGAATCGGAAAGTCTGGGTGCAACTACCCAACAGACCAATTACTGCTCAAAGGCAGCACTATTCGTGGTAGAGTGTAGGGGGTGGCGATATATAAATGCCTGTAACACTATGTACTTCATCTACGCCAACCTCAATCATCCCATATATCTGATTCTTGATTTCTATATTCACCACGTCTATTCTCAAAAGAGCTTGCTATTTCATAAACCTTGCCAAATAGATCTCTCGATTTGCTCTTCGTACTCTGGTGTTAGGAGTCTCAGGTAGATGTACACAGAAGGTAGTAATTTCTATTTCAAGTACACCACGGAGATGAGGAGTGGGATCGAGAGCGGATTTGGAGCTTCAAGCTGAACTTTTTTGCACAATAATTTTGTCATTGCGAGCGATTGCGCTGTTGACAGCATGGGACAAAAGGCCAAGCTTAGAGTAGCAAGTTTAGGGTGATGCATACAAGGAAAAAAGAAAAAGGAAAATAAATCAAGAAGTTTCCGATCCCAAACGTGATGTGCTTATGGTGCAAGTTCGCGGTTCTACAGGCTATTAGAATCAGATAAGGGGACATTGCCTTCAGACTTGTGCGAGCATTTGGGATGATAGATGAGGTTGCGGTAACTCACCGAGTCAAGCCTTGGGTGATAATCCATCCCTTGACCTCACGCAAGTCTATGCTGCGGACAAAAGCTGCTGTTCTTCCTCCTCCACAGTTCTTGCACGCTCGCTAGTCCTTTGCCTTGTATGATTTTTCTTCGTCCTCCAACCTTTCCAAGAATCCCACAATTTTGAAGACTGATGCGCCCAATGACACAACATGCCAGCCAAGAACCCAACGCCATCATTCTTGAACGCCAGAAGCAGTCCAATGGTCATAAACATAACTGTCCAGCGTTCCTTTCTTTCTCCGTCAGAAAGCTGCCTTTGTCTCTTCGGTCCCTCAGCCATTAGCTCTGAAGCCTCCCACAAATCTTTAGCGCCATAGTTCAGACTCTCACCAACTTTCGCCAATTCAAGACCGGCAGCTAAGACCATTACGCCTAGCAAGGCGTTAGGATAGACTTTGAGAAGTCCAACGAGACTTTCGCCGAAGAAGAAGCCGAAGATCATTTTGAAGAGTCCTAGGATTATGACGCTAGCACCGCTACGTGCTCCAAAACGGTACTGCGCTGCTAAACCTCCGGAGCCATGGCAGACTGGCATGGCTCCGAACCAGCCCCCGATCAAGTTCATGAGTGAAACACTGATACCAATTGAAGTAACTCCTGGAGGTGAGATATGAGGGAGGAGATCAGCTGCAAGATAAGTGACCTGTCTTGAAATTAGTACTGTTTGATATGTGAGAAGCGAGCCAATTCATGACTAATAAAATCTCTAGTACTTACGGCGATGATTGAATTCAAGGCCGTTAGTGGAATCTGACCCAAACCGGCATCCATAGCTCCGACTTTGAAGTCTCCCCAAGTGGGAACAATGGTATTAGGATGCCATATTTTGAATGCTGGCAATTTCCCAGTCCCAGCAATGCAGACAGAAAACAACACACCGAGCACAAATATCAGAAGGGCATACGGCACTCGTGGGGTCAACTGGGTTATAAGGAGAGCCAGAAAGGCAAAAATAGCCCAGAGTAGGTTGTCAAACGCATTTGGTGTTGTCCAGCCTAGTGGTTGAAGGAGACTCGAGCCAGCTGACAAAATAAGAGAAAGACCAGCACCAACTTGAATACCTTTCACAACGGGAGTTGGTATCGCATTGGTGAACCATCTGAGTAATCCTGTGACACTAAAGATGAAAATGACGCCGGAAGTGGTGAAGCCTGCGGATATTGTTTCTTCGACAGAAAACCCCCTAGCAATAGCAACGGCTGAAATTGCCTGAATGCGTGAATTCATACGGACATTATGAATTGGAAGCTGTCGTACATACCTTCATGGGTTGAACTGGTAGAGGAACTATCAAATCTATGGTCAGCCTTGATTATAGAAAGACACAACTCAAAGACGGGACAAGGACATGTTGTTCGGCTTGAAGTGAGCTTTCACTCTGCCAGCCAAAGCTACGCTAGAGACGAGGGAACATAGCTAGAAATCTATACTTCCAAATGCCACCCCAGTCAATATATTCCACAAGCCAGAAAAGACCAGGGTACTTGAAAGCGATATCGAATTATTAACAGCAAGTGCAATCATAAGTGGTAGAAGGGTTCCCAGATCTCCAAGAGAACCAGATATCTCAGCCAAAGGGAACTTCCAAAGGGTAGAGAGATTGTTGGTGTGGAGTTGACGGATCATGGTTAGGCTGGCCATGGTGGATTTTGGCGGATGATGTAAGGGAGTATGCTTGTGTGTAAATATGACTGCACGCCAGGGTTAGGGAAAAGGGGAAGATGATAAGGGAAGTAAGAAGGATACTAAAGGAGGGATGTCTAGGGATCTTGGTCATAAGGACGGAGATACGCAACAAAGACGGTAGGGTCTTCATCTAGCAAGTGGGGAGCCGTAGATGTATCAATACTTGGATAACACATAAGTACGAAGTTATGAGGCTTTGAACAAATTATGTTTCCGTTCATAACATGGAGATTGAAATCTTAAAGTACGTAGAGTTCTCCAGAGCCCAATTTCTCGAAAGTCGTGAGCCAAGGCATGCACTTTAGCTATCCTCCAGTACAGTACAGTACTATTAGCTATCTCAGCTGGAATGGTCCGTGCGTACTCCACTTCAATCACGTCGCGATCAATTCTAGTCCACGCGTTTCTACTACATATGCTCCATCTCCAGACTCACAATCAATATTGTCTATCCATACGAGATTTCTGCACTTCTATAAATAATCTGCATTCAATCCAAGGAACCTCACCAAAAAGTCTTCATGGCTTCCTCGCCTTCCTCTCCAACTAGAGATCTATCTCATACGTCCCCTTCTCGATTCGAATTGACCCCGAGCTCGAAAGTCAAGGCTCTTTTGGCATCTTTGGAAAACGATTCGGACGAGGATGATGATGCTGCTAGCTCTGCACGAGCAAGGTTGGTCTCTGCTTTCACAAAGACGACTTCGAGGAAGGATACATCCAATTCGAACGACGCGCCGTGCCAGAAGAGCTTTGGAAATTTATCTACCAGAGTAGAACTTAATCCATCTGGGAACGATGAGGAAGATGATGTTGTGCGTCCAAAGGGACGACTAGCATCTAGAATACTGGAGGCAGAGGGCAATTTCGAGCGCCGCGATCGGTTGCAGGAAAGTTCTTTAACGGTGAAGACGCGTCCTATTGACAGCAACCCTAGCTCGGCTACCGATGATGCCAGTGGTAAAAACGCGGATTTTGTATTTTCTCGAAAACGAAAAGTTCGCGTACCTCGTCCCAACACCCCTGAATTGGATGCCGAAAGTGAGTCTGCATCGCCAGGCCTGTTCGTTTCACCTGCCGCACATAGATTGGCGACTCCTGCTGGAAATGCATATGACTCCGACGAATTGCCCACGGATCCCCTTACCAATGATCGTTTCAAGGCATTAGTGAAAAAGAAGCGTCAGGAGCGCCTTGCAAAGGAGAAAGTAGCAGCGGCGGAAAAGCTAAGGAAATTGGCAGACCGGCAACACCAGAGTGACATGCTAGATGAGGATGAAGATATCAGCGATGACAACATCGAACGCCGTCTTAATCAACAAACCAGACCTACCCGGATGGCGAGTAAGAGGGCTCAGGAGGAGATCTCCAGGGAGACGCAGCGAATGAGTCGAAACATGCAACTGGCTCACAAGGCTATTACCAAGAAGAAGATCAGCAAAGCTAGCTTGTTTGCAAAATTCAACTACAAGAATATGAGCCTCGCCGCTGAGGATTCTGTAGAGCATCCACCGCCTATAAGCTCCAGCTCAACTGGCCCTCATTCCGATAGTGAGATGCGCGAAACTCCGCCAACATCGCCGACATCTCACCCCAGCGACATTGAGAAGCCTACCTTCTTTACTAATAAGTCAACGGCCTTCGCAGAAGCAGAGGAGAACGAGGAAGATGACCTGGCCCACCTGCCGGATGTTCCGAGTCGCCTGCGGTCCGCACCATCCGAAATTATGGATAAAGGCAAAGGAAAGGCAGTTGAAAAGACTCCACCAGAGCCGCCATTGTTCATGCAACGCCCTCTCCAAGTTCGACTACCGAAGATGTTTAGCAGCAAAGCCACAGGACTTGATGATTCGGATAGTGATCTCGAGATCGTGAGCGCAAAGGCTTCGGATTTCTACCCTAATAAAATAGACTCCATCTTTGATCGAGTCCCAGCAAAGCAAGACAAGGAATTGAATTCTCTCTACGTTCTTCGTATGCTTGCCCACATTACCTCTCCTGGGAAGCAAAATGGACGCAAAGACAAGAAGCGGTCAATGACGACTTCTGAAATGCAGTTCTCACTTCAGCAACGGGCTCGACAGCAAGCTACTTGTGAACGAGAGGAGCGTTTGCAATCTTTGAGAGATAAAGGAATTATTGTGCAGACTGCTGAGGAGAGGGGAAAGGAGATGGCTGAGGTGGAAGATCTTATATCGAAAGCTCGTCACGAAGGAGAAGAAATTAAGAAACGAGAAAAGGCAGTTGCCAGAAGGGAGCGAAAGGCCAATGGCGAGGTAGATCCTCTTGAAGGTAGCAGTGATGATGAAGATTGGGAAGGGAAGAAGGAGATCCTCAAAGAACTGTTGTCGAGTTCAGACGAGGAAGGCATTAACTCGGAGAGCGATGCCGAGGACGAGGAAGAGATTGAGGAGGAATACGAGGAGACTGATTTGGAGTTAGATGATACAAAAACCGTGGAGGCTGCAACATCGAAACTGATATTCGATGATGAAGCGGGCGAGACCGATGATGATGAGGCTGAAGGTGAACTGTCAGCAGACGAAGAGAAGGCAGAAGCGAATGGTCTTTCGGACGAGGACGAAGAAGAGCGCCCCCCTGCTCAGCAGCGCCGTCGATTCAGGAAGGCCAATGTTATTTTCGACGACGAGGATGAAGCGGACCAAGTTCAGGAAACCCCAATTGCATCTCGAGTGAAGTCACCCAATCATCTACACACAGATTCTCCTGCAGCACCGAACTCCGTACTCCGCTCAGCTACGAAGCCCTTTATTCCTGGCTTGTCCGTTGCCGGCCCAGCTGGTTTGGGATTGACTCAGATCTTTGCTGGAACAATGAACGAAAGTCAGGATACCTCGCCTACTGCGCCAAATTCCCAACAACACGAGGTGGATCACGACAATGCTATGGCATTCTTGAGAGCGTGTCCTGTTCCAGAGCTTCCTCATTTTATCCCTACAATGTCAAACGATACACAAGACTTGGTGATGGATAGCCAATCTGGTCTAAACCGCGTCCCAGAGTCCCAAGATGAAGATTCTCAAACTCAAAATATCCAGCTGCAGTTCTTCCAATCACAACTTCATGGCTTTGACAGTCTCGTCCAGGATCCAATGGCAACACAGTTGTCCGAGATCCCAGAAGCTACCCAAGATGCAGGGTTCCAACATATGACACCAATCAGTGGTCGATTTGAAGCTCCAAGGTCCACTGTCGACACAATGGTTCTTAGTCCTACTGGAGAACTAAAGCATGTAGAGGAGACACCCGTGATAAAGAAGAGAGGAAAACTTCATAGACGAGCCTCTCGAGTCGCTGCACTGTTAGATGATGAGGATGTGATTGAACATGAAGATGCCGATGCTACGGCCGAGAAAATGGATATCTCTGCAAATGTATTTTATACGATGCGAAAAGCTTCCAAGCACGCGTTTGTCTTAGATAAGTTCGACAAGAAGAAGAGCGGTGCGAAAGAAATGGTTGATGAGCAAGCTGATGAATCCGAAGATGAGTATGCGGGCTTGGGAGGTGCTAGTGATGACGAGAGTGGTGAAGAAGAAGATGCCTATGTCAAGGAGATCATTGACGACGAAGATGGGAAGGATGTGGACGAGCACACATTGGCTGCATTCTTTGCGTAAGTATATTCCCTCAATGCCTCAAGACTAGCCTGACATTCTATAGCGATCGCGAGAGGGCTAGCGATGAAAAGCAAGTAGAGAAGCTCTACAATGACATCACGAAAGGCATGCTGCGCCGCAAAAGAGGAGTGGACTACGACCTCTCCGACTCTGATGGCGATGGGGAAGCACGGCGAAGAATTAAACGAAAGGAGTTTGCCAAAATGCGAAAAGCTCTACTAGCAGACGAGCGTATTGGGAAAATTGCAGAAAATCCCAAGAGACAAGCATTCTTGCGCGCAATTGAGGACCGAGGAAGCGACCATGAATTGGGTTTCTTCGACGACATCGAGCCGAACGAGACAGGAGATTCCCAATCCCAATCTCCCACTGGAGAGGCAAGAGTTCCAGATAGCCAGCCACAAATCATGGGTCCACCAAAGCGCAAACGATCCGATGAAGCAACAGAGGCTGAGCAACCATTACCACCCCATCTTCGCCGGACGAAGGCCACTCAGAAACCATCCAATCTTCATGAGATTAGAGAGAGTCTGTCGAGTCTGATCGAAGAGCCCAATGCTATGATTCAACTGACAGAGTCTGGATCTGAATCCGAAGCTGAGCTTGAGGTCAAAGGCAGGCCCAAGGATAAGGAAAACCGTGGTCCTTTTGCCCTCCGTCGGACAAACGGCGCTACGATCGACCGAATAGCCCTCACCCGCGCATCATCCAGCTCTCTCTCAACATCCACACGCTTAGCATTCGCAGCTTTCACTTCAACCCCAGGCTTCAAGGTACCGCCACTACCGCGACGCGCTACTACAAACAATAGTATTGCCTCTACATCTTCGTCTAGTTCTAGCGCGAGTGGGGGAGTCTCAGGGATGGAAAGGCTAGCTGGTGGATCAGGGGATGGAGCAATTAAGAGGGGTGGCGGGAAGAAAAGTGGTGTGAATTATTTTGTCCGAGAGAGTGAGAGGAGGGCTGCTATCGTCAAGACGGAGAAGAGAATTGAGCAGAAGCGTTCTAAAGGAGCGGAGACGAGGAGGAGAGCCGTTGGCGGTCTGTTTAGTGGCGGGAAGTTTGAGTGAGCGATTGCGCTTTTTTATAGTTCGTGGTTGTGGGATGAGCTGGTTCAGGTTTGACTGGATATGAGCACAGGTTCAGAAATAAATTCAGATGAGAGTGGCAATAAAGTGCCTCCTCTTTTGGCAGCGCGAGATGCGAAACGATGTCGTTCAGTGTATGCAACCTTCAACAGCGTCGAAAGGGAGCTACTTGTCGTATTTGTGCCGTTATACCTGGAGTATTAAAGGGTCATCGTGAGACTTTTGCGAATGCTGACTCTTCAATAGACATTGTTTGATGAATCTGCTTGCGAAAGCGAATATAGTAATCCATGATATCTTTTGTGGTAGGTACTGTTTCAGATTCGTGTTTGCTTGAATCTGGGTCGACCTGGCTACCTCGACTAATCTTTTCCAATACTTCATCCTCATACGCCTCTTCTCCATATCAAACTGCGGATCAACCGCAATCGACTTGGACCAACTCGATACATGGGCTGCACAAATAGAATCTCCTAAATCCTTCTCCTCTAGCTCTACGATCGTACCCCCACCTCATGCTAGAAGCTCACTATTCCAATATCCATCTCTACAAGAAGCAAACTCCAAAATCTGGATTCCTCATTTTTCTTTGAAAGGATCCCAACAATCATGAATGATACAGAAAACGAGGGAGACGCATCCGTAACGTGGTTTATACGTGGTTATTGATTTCGATGTCTCTGGATCGACCAACAACGCGGCAGCGAACTCAATCATAGCTCTGAAATTATTTGCATACTTATCCCACCTCATCTCCCCAAGCGCGATAGCTTGTTCGTGCTCAACGTCAAGAGTCACGGACAACAGGATCTGGTTAAACATGAGCATCTGCGCAGCTTTCAAGGCGGCACAGAGTCTTTGGCGGTAGAGTCTGCTGAACGTCGCTGCTGCTGTTGGTCCGCGAGGCTAATCTTCTCCGACTTTCGTTGACAGCTTTTCTGCTCACGGTTACTGCTGTACGGGTCGGTTGTATTCCAAACCATTCAAGCAGACGACTCTCGGGCCCGAAAAGCCCAACTCAATACGAGATTCCTTCACTTTATTTGCCATACAATAATTAGTCTAGATAGTAAACTTAGGGTCCATATCTCATAGTTGACAGATAGGATCTAAATAGTACCGTATGGGTGGCTTTCATGCCTAGGCCGATAAAACCTGAATCAAGGCCCTAATAGGTGCATAGGTCCGTTTTTCATAGCTGTTGAAAGAAAAGTTGGCAAGCTTATTTTTTAGTCCACTGTCTGTATATCGTAAACCTGCGGCATAAGGAGCTCTGATATTCTGGGTCAACACTAATCAGACCTATAGCAGGGGACTCTCTAAGTCTCCTGAAGAAGTAGGGAAGAAGTAGCGTCTAAGGAGAGAAGCTCTATAGAGCGGGGGAAACAGGGAGGTGGCGCTAGTGTCCATGTGATCTGACTGCGGTGCCACCCCCAGATGTATCAGTGTAACTAACCTCAAAGCTGACAAGCATAATACAAATAATCAACTTAGCTACAATCCTGTGTTCTTCTTTTCCAACTTGAATTATCAGCGAGATTGCACGAAATAGTAATGTAACGGGAATCTGTCGACCTTTGCGACCTAACAGCCGTCGCATCGCCAGATTGGGATTGCTTGTAAAAAGAACCCAATACAACTACAGCATAGCGAATAGTAGACTCATGGTGACAGCTCTGGAGGGCATATCGATACCAAATTTCAGAATCAAAGAATTCTGATAGTTAAGGCTTGGCTTATATTCAGAAGAACTCGAATGAGCGACGCTCTCTTAGTGCCGATGATGTGTTTAGACGGTGAATCGATGGGAGCCGGCTTCAAGGCTCTGAGCGCCTCGGTAAATTCATGGATCTCGCTGTCATAGTCCTTCGAACGCGAAAAGATGGTGTGGAGTTTGGCAACTGTAGGCGTCCCTTTTGGGAGTCTTTCGCGCCGTGTAGGTGCGGAAATCTTCGAGGTTGGGTTTGGAGCAGGCAGGACAAACAGCCCCAAACTTGGGACATCTATTGCAAGCTGGCTTCCCCATGTTGCATTTGGCACGTCTTGTTCTGTGAATCAGGGTAATCAGTACAAGTATCTACATAATCCCTTACAAATCAGACATCCTCAAGATACAGCTTGACATCGACCCCGCGTAAGGACAGGCTCATGCTATTGCGTTACACCTTTTGAATCAATAAAGAAGTTTGAGCAATTCAAAAGTTTGGAAATCATTGAGGGTGCTGTCGAATCGAGGATTGGAATGCAATGATATTTCGAGAGGACGGAGGCAGGCAATCATTAGACCTGAGCGGTCCGGAATGATTGGCACTTATTACCTTGCAAAGCCTCGACTGCCTTTTCACTCCGTTCGTTGAAGGTTTCCTTTGATCATGTCAGTTGGATTGGGTTATCAACCATAGATCTTGAATTCCTACCACTATATTGACGGAATTGAAGCTCTATATAATGCAGATTTTCACCCTCGATATTGATCTTCAATGAAGATGTCTTAGAAAGGTAAATTGTCTTCACAGCCAATAGGAGGTGCGACGCCTACGTCAAGGACGAGACTCGTGGGCAGGACCCACCTTTTGCATGTATGGACTCTGTATGAAGTTGTCCGAAATATCTGAAGTTTAATCTTTACGAGTTTTTACCACTCTCTCGAATCTCCCCGGAACTTTGATGTATAATCTAGTAATCTTCGACTAGCTTACAGGCCTCCTATGCCGTCGTCCCTCGTAGGCATTAACTAGTAAGACCATGGCTAAGTAGGGTGAAAGGCTGAGGATACAGGGGTTGGACTTACTATTTTCTCACAGCCCCGTCTCTCCCTTTGAGCTTCCACTCCTTCAGCAACTGGCCTTCGTGTGTCCACAGCACGGATCCCACCTGGTCTTGAAACGCCTAAGAAAGATGCTTGGTCTTATGGCGTTCCTGCCAAAACGATGGAGCAGCTGATGGAGTACTGGGAGAAGAAATACGATTGGCGAGCAGTCGAAGCAAAAATCAATGGGCACTTGAAGATGTCTACAGTGCCAATCACGCAAGGGAAGAGGAGCTGGATATTCATTTCGTGTGGCATCAGAGTGAGAGAGAGAGGGCGCTGTACCTAGTCCGGGAGCTTCTTGGAGGTATGATATTCGATTTCAAGCACTTACTTTTTGCATGATATCATGGCCGTGGTTCGTCCTTTCTGAGATCCTAATGGCTCAAAATATTGAACAATCATAAAAAATACCATTATCGTGATATGCATTGAGGATAAATCTAATTCCTCTATAAGCCCAAGTTACCCACTCTGCTCACAACGAATCCTGAACTCGACGTCGCAAAAGAGGAGCACGGTCCAGGCTCTTTGGGCGACTCACCTTCCCAAAATACAAACCACACCACAACGTCATCATTCACTTCCTCCATTTCTCATTCCATCTCCCATCTCCCATCTCACCAACTGCTGCATTTTTCGCAGCTTCAATGGGCCACCTAATCAACGCTCGTTTTATTTCCAGCTTCGGTTTCCTTGTCGCTTTGCTTGCGAATTCGAATCTGTTCACAGGGCAAATAGCTGAAAATGGTGCTCTTTGTCGATTTGGAAGATGAGACTGAACCGCCGGAGATATCTACGGATTATTGGCAGAAGTTGGATCAAAGGGGTTTCGGGACCGACAAAAACGTAGCGTTGGATAATGGAAGGCTCAATCCTAACAAGAATGCCACCACCGAGGCTTTGGGCTGTTATCCGTATGTTCACTCCGTCCCTCGGCCATTGCGGGTGGTTTGTCTTCTATGAAGCTGATTCTACTTTCACTTGTAGAATTGCAATATCAATAGCGTCGCATATCGATCTTAACACTATCGATGCGCTTTCTCACACCTGCCGTCAAGTCCGCGCGAACTTGCTTCAATTCCGCACCCAACTTCTGACTTCCACACTACACTGCGAGAATGAGAATGTGGAGCTGGATTCAGAGCATACATTTCGATACCGAGCCCGTGCTGTGGATTGGTATTTTGTAGATGCGGGTCGAGATGCTGCTGGAGTGGCAAAGGTAGGGGACTGCGCTCGGGACATGGTGGGTAGCTGCAGGAGGTGTGGGAGGATTGTCTGCAGAGTAAGTCTTTTGTGCCTGCCTCTTCCATTACTGAGCGGCAGTAACAATTGTCCAGAACTGTACGATCAAACCCCCGGCCCCCATCCTCCTCCGCCATCGACACCGCCGCATCTGTACCACCTGCCAAAGCGCGCCGCTCTCCTGCCTCATCAACCCGCACCCCTGCGCTGAACTTCACCCCTCGTCACCTCCCGCAACAGCCATCAGTGGCGAGACGCTCAAGCGTGCAATCTGCACCTGTGTTAGTGAAGGCGTATGGCTCTGCCAACCCTGTGGCCGCTCCCTCCGCAGCGCAGATACGGAATACGAGTCGATCTGGCAATGGCGAACACGATACTTGCCTTCGCTTGGCGGTCTCGGTATTGGTATCGGCGAAGGCAATCGTGGAGTTCCTTGCGGTCGGACTGGGAAATGCATTGCTGCGAGGGAAGTGGAGCAGGAGACCGATTGCGACGCTGAGGATGCTAGGGATATTGACAGCAATAGTAGAGGAGTGAGCCCTAGTTCCAGCCTAGGAAGTACAACGGCGAGTATTAGGAGTGGGCATGAGCAGATGGGGCCTGGATATGCGAGACATGAGGTTGAGGGCATTGGAGGCGTGATGAAGAAGTTGGTTGTGAAGATGATAAAGGTTGGGGCTTGTGTGCCGGAGTTTGGGGATGAGAAGGAGATGGGGAAGTCTCTTATTAGGGAGGTAGATGGCAGGGCGAGGAGTTGGTGTGGGTGGTGCGAGAGAGTTATTCCGAGCGTTAGAGATCATTGAACGATGGCGATGAGTGGCGGAGTAGTGTTTGGGCATGACTGCTTTGGGAGTAGAATTGAGGAAGCAGTGCGACGGTCATCGAGGAAAGGTTGGAATTTGAAGAATAGGCTTCAAGTCTTTCTGGTTTTTTGGGATCTTCCTCTTAGCTGACCATGATTATGACTGCGTTGGCTCCTCAAGTCCTGAAGCCCCTACTTGTCGTCGCTCAATTTGTCTCAAACGTTTTCTCCGTGAAATCGTGACAGAGAAACTTTCACCAGCGACTCTTAGAAATATCTTTACCATTTAATTTGTCAACCATAGCCAAAGTTTGGAATGTAAGAACCTCCTCTATGCCGATCATTTCACTTAATAACCAAAGACACAAATCTCACCAAAGTCTGCTATACTCCCCCTCCCCCCAGTCTATTTTGTATTCCCCACTTTTTGATGATATACTATGATGACCGAGGAAAGAGCCCGAAAGAAGGGTCCTGACATCATGGCTGCATGGTACTCCTTCCGTCAATATCACGTTGATACATTAGGCCTGATTAGCGAGTATAGTACGTTTATTTATCCACCAGGATTGAAATGGGGAGTGCTGATATTGAGATGAAGGGATTCCCCGTACAGTACCTTCCCCCACCTCACGAAGACCAGGGGGTGACAAGCTAAACGGGTAGACGGTAGACGGGACACATAGCAAAAACTACTACGAAGAATCGTCCCTTTCCTTAATTTATAATAAATTAATATATAACTGTTGGAAGCATTCTACGGAACTCTCCTACGGGAAGGGACGTAGTCCCAGAAGAGGGGATTGGTTCCGTAGCCGAGACAGAGGGGGACCTATATATATCATAGCACCCCTCCGTAGACTTATAGAGAACAGACATCATACCAACCACCAAACCAGACCCAGAACTAAGTGCACTCAATCGAGTATACTCATCCTTGTGATAAAAAAAAAAACTCTCTATATGATCCATTAACTGGTACTTGTTTTATAAAGTTAAATTTAACTTTATATAAAATATATTTTATGATAAAATAAATATAATTAAAATATAATAAATTACTACTTCCTAGATGATATAGAATAAGGATACAAACTATGAATAGAAGACGTTTTAGAATATAATGATTATAGATTTAATAGTACCCAGTACAGAAAGTGCTTAGTTTTGGGTGTGATTTTGGTCCCGTTTAGCTTCTTACCCTCTGGTGATCTAGTAGAAGATCTGCGATTATGTGTAGAGCGTTAGACACGATTAAAAGGCCAATACCAGCTATATTATCCCCTACTAAGGAATCTGACATAGCAGTGGCTCTGGTTAAACTAACAAGTTTACCCACATACTGAAGCAGCAATTGTGCACTTTATGTCAGATGTGGTTTCTCCAGGATACCAGAAGCACCAGCATACATATAGATAAATATAGTCTTATACCGGATAGGATGCGAGCTCTCCTTTTCTTGCAGTCAATGTTGTTTTTTGGGGGGGAAAACTTCTCCTAGAAACCGACCAGGTCATATTTCACTCTCACATTCAGACCTTTCTACTCGACAACTGGGGGAAATGAGACCCTAGTAATCAAAACAAAACTCATCAAGTCCATTTTCAGACCATGAATTCAATATTCTTATATGCGTATACAAACTTCTCCTCCCTCCAATTTTCCTAGAGAATCTAATGGAATTGATCCTCCGTAACTCCCTTCCCCATCGCACTAGTACTGCTCACACCACCCTGCACCATCTTCAACAACTCATCCACATAATTCGCGCCAGACCATTTCTGATGTTTCACAACATCAACACCACCATCCATCTCTGGTTCCTGAACCAGCTCCCCATAAGCCCTCATGCCCTGCTTACTATACGCCTTCGCAAACTGATCGCTGATCAACGCCGTAGTATGCAGACCCGCGAGTGTTATGAACTGCCAGCAGTATCCAAGCTTGGATAGGCGCTGGATATAAGTTTCCTGCTCCGCACGGGCCATGGCCGTTTTCCAGTTGAAGCTTGGGGAGAGGTTGTATGCCAACTTCTGATTGGGGTAGACAGAGTGGACTCCCTTCGCGAATTCCTCTGCTTGCTCGAAATCGGGGAGTTTGGATTCCATCCAAATGGCGTCTGCGTAGGGAGCGTAGGCGATGGCCCGGTTGATGGCACAGCCGCAGCCGCCTTGTAGTCTGTAGTATCCCTCGCGAGTGCGTGGGGAGTCCCAATCCCAGGGAATATCCACGCCAGTGATGCCCTTAGCAATTGCACGGGCTTCCGAGTTTGACTTTCCCTGGACTTCACGGAGGAATGTCGAGGCAAGTTCTTTCTTGTTGACGTGTACGCTGGCGGTGATGTTGTCGACCACTGCGTCGTTGAAGAGCTTGAGACCTGCTTGGGCGGTCCATTGGTCTTCGATTGCTTGCAGTTCTTGGCCGCTTTTGCCAGCTCGTTCGGCGGCTATCATGAGGTCATTTAGCGGTTGGAGAGTGGGGTTTGTTGAACCCAGGATGTAGGCATGGTCGCGGGGGTCGATGGTGGTAGTAATTAGGGTTGCTGCTTCAGCATCTGTACGTGCTATTGCTAGGAGATCCGTGCCTGCGGATATAGTTAGTATCTCTCTCGTTGTATGAAGGAGTCGAACTGTAAACTTCGAAACGAGTTTGGTAAATGGAAGTTGATAATGGCACAGAGAACTCACCCATAATATCAGCCTGCGCTCTGATAGCCACCAAACGATTGATGTGCTCGCTGATCGGCACCAAGACCTTTCCAGCCATATGTCCGCACTTCTTCGTTCCAGGCGCTTGGTCCTCAATGTGAATCCCTGCAGCTCCCTTCTCGATGAACAGCTTCGTCAGTTTCATGACCGCAGTCAAACCTCCATGTCCGGTATCAGCATCTGCGATGATGGGGCGTAGGTAATCGATGTTGGCAAGCTTGGAGCGGTCAGCTTTCGAGGCTGTTGTAACTCGTTCTTCACGCTGTTTGCGGTCGTGGAAGAGCTGGGCTTGGAAAAGATGTTGGACTTTGTTTGGAACGGTGGTCTAGGACAGGCATTAGATGGGAAGTTTTGGGGAGCGGAACGGGGAGACATACGTAGGGATAATCTGCCAAGTCTGGACCAGGCTCGTCGGATGCCGAGGCTGTGGATGAGGATTGCCAGCCGGAGACGTAGACGGTATCGAGGTATTTGGCCATTTGTGTCAACATAGTTGGTTCTAAACATCCATAGGTGTAACTGGCTTCTCCGTTCTAGTTTTCACCCCAGTCAGCATGAAGCTCTCAATCACACTCAAATGGAGTTATGTGTACCTCGAACCTGCTCTCCAATATTTTCCACAGCTTCTTTGCCTGAGTATTGCTGGGATACTCAATTTTCAAGTTCCCTCTCTTAGCCACGATTTGCTCAGCAGTAAAAGTTCTCTTGGTAGATTTCCATCTGGAGTCACTCCACCACTTCTTAACAGCCGCAACCTCCGCTAGGTAGAGCTGCTCCTCTATATTGGGATCCACGGAGGGATTGGCCATTTTATTTGCCGCCATGATGGAGAGGGTTTGGGGTCAAAGTTTCAATAGGTCAAGTATAGAAGAAAACGAATCCAACTGGTCAAGAACGACGAAATTCGTTCTTTGTTGTCAGAGTGATCCAAAGCAAGATCAGGAATGTGAATGTCTGGAATTAGCAACTCAATTCCAAGATCGGGAGTAACGAGACACAAGGGAAAAGAGGAAGCAGAACAGTCATAAGCAAACTCCTGCTCGGGCTAGCGGCTAAGGCTAGAGACAGTTGACCCTCGGACAATCGAGGAGCAGGACGAAAGTACGGCTCAGTGCAAAGGCCGCGGGGGCTTGAGCTTGGAGGGGCGTCTCGGCTCAGCGGTTGTGGGAGGTAACAGGGAGAGCAAATGTCCAGTGCCGTGATTGGATGGTCTGCTAGCCGGATTTCCCCACAACTCCCGCGCTTGGGTGCATACTTGTACCATTGTAGCTTGTCTAGTTGTGATGGCATGACGAAGTCAAGAGAGAAAGAGAGAAAGATCTCGACCCTTCGCCTCCTCCCTCCTCTGCCTCTCCCCCTTCCTCTCCTCGGTTCTGCTCTTTCGCTCTGCGTCCGATTCGAGGCTCATTCTCAGCAGAGCGGGTTGTAAGAGGCCGAGAAGGAGTTCAATGCGCATGCGCAACTTCTGTCTGTTTACGTTTACGCTACAGAGCATGTGAAGGAAGAAAGCATTCGCCGCTCGAGGGATGACATGTGAAGGGTTCAGGGTGAGGATGAGGGTGATGGTGATGGTGATGGCGTTGTCGAAAACTGCATGATCTGCTTCAGGGATGTCCAGGTAAGTGAAGTGCCTCGGCTCCGAATCAGCCTCGCAACCACTCGGCGTGATCCCTTTCGGCAAGTGCGTCTCGCTCATCCGATCTCTTCCGCGGTTCGCCTGTGTCTGCTTCCGGATAATTCTCGAGGTAAGTCGGAGGAGGAAGAGGTCACGGGTCACGATCACGATCACGGTGTACCAGCCTGCACACAACAGCAAGAAAACAGCAAGATCACTGCACGACGAAGAAGAAAGCCCATTTTGCAATTTTCCTCTGTTATTAAATGTTGATCTGTGCATGTTCTCCACGCTATTACGTTCTGCTGTCTACCATCTTAAGCCATCTAATCTTCTAAAGCTCATTTTCATACCTGTCGTTTCATTCGTAGACGGATCGATTCCCATTTGCCACGTCCAGTCAAATCCCAACGCCAACGCCAACGCCAGCGCTATTGTACAATTCAATGGCTACCCGAGTCCCGGAACCCGTCCCCAGACTCTGCACCAAATCGTGAAAAGAAGAAGCTACCACCCACATAGTTCTTGTCATCCATGAGGAAGGAAATAATTACACTCCAACATTCTTAAAAAGTAAGTTTGGGCAGCCACCGACAGGGTGATTGCAGAGCTCAAGATCACTTCGGTCTATTCGGGTATAAAGCGCAGTTTTTCATCACCAGTCGTACATCGAGGTTGGTGACAGAAGAGTGTAAGTGGATATGGTATCGCGTATCGTGTGAAGAAGTTGTGCATTTCGAGTGGTGTTGAGGTTAGGAGTGTTTTAGAAGATAGCTTTGATAATGCTAATCTTCAGTGATGGTTGTTGTGGCTCTGGCATAGTCCTCCCAGGCGGTCAGGGTTCCGAGAGCACGCTTCATATGCGCCGAGATGAGTTGAAGGCCGTAAACATAGCTAGCGTTAACCCAACCAAAGCTAGAAAATGTCAGTCATAGTTCCTTTTCCGGACGGGAACATCCTCACCCTTCCTTGGCAACTCCCTTGAAATCCAAACCCTGGTTGCCATATTCTGCATCAACGCGGTGGGGATCAGTCATTCTTGTTACATCGTACTTTTCAACTACGACACCATTGAAGTCGACAAATGCTCGAGTCATCATGTAGAGCCACTTGTAAGCCAGACGTTCAGCCTCCTCATGATAGCCGTATCGGTTCAATCCAGTCCATGCTAAGATCTGTTGCGGTGCCCATCCGTAAGGGTAATCCCACTGACGATTTGGACGATCAATACCAACAACTCCACGAGATTCCTTGGTTCCGGAGAGAAGACCACCTGCAGCTTCGAGTTGTGGGATTCCATTCGAGACGAGGCTCACTGCCTGTGTTGGAGTTGCAACGCCTGCCCATAATGCCCAGAACATAGTTGCACTGACATAGCTGCACTGCTCCTTGGTGACCGTGTTATAGTCAAAGAACATACCTTTCTCCTGGTTCCACAGGTATTTGTCCATCGCAGTCTTACGTCTCTTGGCCCGACGATCCCAGGCAGATGAAGTTTCAATGTGACCGGGTTCCATATTGCCCACACAGAACTCAGCGGGAACTTCCAACCCGTCCTTGAAGAAGAGGCGAATGGTATTGGCAATATCTTTCTCGTACTTGAAAAGTAGAGAGTTGAGATCAATTGTTGCCAGATTTGCACAGACTTTCTCCAGACGATAAGAAGTATCATGGCCAGACTCTCGTACTGCTCGATCATGCAGGAAGTATTCATCGAGTTTTGGTTCCACGATAGCACCAGAATTGTAACCTGCGACAAATTCTTCAAACGAGATACCATGCTTCTTAGCATAAGGTTCAAGGATGTGTGTGAAGTGGGTGGCTTCAGTTTCGGGCGGTACTCCAAGGCCTTCAGGGCGGTAGCGAGAAAGACCAGTGATTTTGTCAAGTCGCGGTTCGGCCATCCAAATCTGGTAATATTCCTTCATTGCTGCTAGCATCGCAAGTCGCAAGAAGTCGATGGCACCGGGCTCATGCTTGATCAGATCATAAACTCTTAGAGCCATGTCAGTCAGGAATGGTGGTTGCGACCGACTCAGATAGTACGATCTGTTCGCATTCAGGATCTTGCCGTAGTGCTCAATGCAGAAACAGAAGTGGATGACCATTGACTTAGCCAAATGAACCTTGCCATCTGCCGCCAAACCAAGGGACTCCATGTAACTATCCCATCCGTAGAGCTCATTGAACCGACCTCCAGGAACGACGAAAGGGAGCCCTTGTAAAGTCTTGACCCCAGTCTTCGGGTCAGTCACTTGCTCCATTGCCAAGGCAAGAAGGCCGGGCTTGGAATTCATATCTCGGACGCTCTCGGGCGTAATCTTAGCTGGGAGCCAACAGACATCTAATCGAAGCTCTGGTCTGTCTTTTGCGACGTTTGTATAGTATGCATGTTGCTCTGGAGCGCCTCGAGGAACATAGATGCGTGGTCGAGGATCGTCTGTCCAGTCTTTCGGGTCTCGACCGGCAATTTCAATGACAGAGCCATCAATACGACGAGTGAGTCCATCCCAAAATTGATCTTTGATTAACCGAGCCAAACGGTTGACGGGGTTCTCGTTCAATCTTGACTCGTCCAAGATGATTTGATTTTGGCCATGCTCCTTGGCTAGATAAAGCTCCTGGAGCAGATTCGACAGCATATAGGTACCACGAACATCAAATCTGTTATAACCATTTGATGCAGCAGTACCAAGCGACAGAACCTTTGTAGGTAAGCAACTGTCCCTTTACCGATCGTCGCTTTTTCAAGCTCACCTTCGGCCCACTGTCTTCGATTGTGATCTGCATATTTCCGTCTGTGTCCTCCTGTTTTTGTAGTGTATCGAGAGTGGCTTGTACATCCACCTTGAAGCGTCGCGGTAGCCAAGAGATCTCATCTGCAGCACAATCCATGAGCAAAAATACAGAGGAAGGTAATTCTCAGTACAACTCACCATGACTGCCACGTCGGACCGGCTTCTTGATCTCAATACCTGTGCGGCTGGACATAGAGCTCTGGTTCTTTGTATTGCCATCGTCAGTGATCTACAACTGAAATTTATAGGGAGTCTACTCACTGATGAGTATGTCCGATTGCGGTAGTGGTTCTTGGATGTATGATGCGAGTCTGCACCATAGTAGATATGGGCTGCAGAATATGGGTCAATCTCGCTCGAGGTGCGAAGCTTTCTTGGGGAGCTCATCTTGTCAACAGATGAGCTGTTGACCGAGCTATCAGAGATGACCGAGGACATTCCGGTCAGCTTCCACGAGACCACCGAGTGCAACGGCAACTGTTTTTCAAGTTTATCTGGAGTTTCGAAGACGTGCGAAAAAGATTTACTAGTTTTCTGTCTAAAGAAGCGACCAGGAGGAAGATGATTTTGGCTTTAGAGCCTATTGATTCAGACGCATTCGTTTAAAGAAATTGAGAAGAAGCTGTCAAAGGTCGAAAGCTACTGACTGACGGTGAAGGGAAATTTACTTAGCGGCGTGTTTCGAAGCCACCCACTACAATCGATAACGGTTAGTGGGTGGGTGGACTAGCGGGTAGGTAGGCTAGTGGGGCAGTTAGTCAAGAAGAGTGGAGACAGAGACCTGCTAAATGACTTCCTCCTGACTGCTTTACGGAGTATATACAAATCATTCGTTCACCAGGGCAGGCATCCCCAATAGTAAGTTCAAGCACATGGGCAAAGAGCTTGTCCCTCACCCCCTCCCCTCAGTCTGTCACGTGCATGATTTCTCGCGCTAGCAAAATTAAGGGTCCTCGGCCGGGCTTCGCTGTAGTATAAAGTAACTTCCCTCCAGATAGGCGGATCTCGAGAGTCTCCAAAGTTCAAGTCAAACCAAGGCTAGAAACCTTTCACGGCGCGTACCTTTGCAAGTGTGAGGACTAGCTCTGCAGGTCCTGCATTATCAGCAGTCGCTCGAGTCTTTCAAGTCCTCCCTTCAGTGAAGCCTTCAGTGGAGCCTTCCGTGAAGGTTGCAGTTATCATCAGTGTAGCTATTGGCGGCACCTTGTTGCAAAGTTTCTATGATAATAAGCCTGTTTCGGAGCTTTGCAGCATCAAAACCATCGGACCTTCTCTAAGTATTCTCTTTCTCATACCATTTCATATGCACAAGAACAACGAGAAAATACGAGGGCTATCCCCTTACCAGATTTTCGACCGGAGATATTTCGCCACAGATATGGTCACACCTCGTCTCGTGTCCTGCTCCTCATGGGAGCTTGGGACGTCAATCCAAGCTTCCAATTCTGCTCTCAGGTATAGCCATCTGAGCCGTACATGATGACTGAATGGGGTCAGTTTTCAATAGTCGTCGGGTTTTAGCTTCCTCAGCTGAGGCTTCAACGGTTTGCCATTCCCTGCAAACGGACATGGCTACATGGAACTCGAACGAGCGCTAAAGCGGACTTTGGTCAAATTATCACGACGAACGTTCGATTCTCACCCGTAACGAGTCTGCAAGTCCACTGCTTTGATCGCTTTTTTGCGTGCCCAGTGATCAATTTGAAGGTCATGTAATCAATTGCACTCAAAGAGCCTGGGGTAGCACCTGACTCCACACAATACTTCTTAGTGAGCCTTACAGGCGGACACTTAGTCTATCGTTTTATGTTGGACTCGTCTTGAATTCGGAAACTCATACTTTGATAGAAGTGGTTCTGAAAACTCAGCAACAACATCATCTTTTGGATTCTCGTCCGCCAGAATCACTGAATCAGTCGGACAGTCCCCTCCCCAATATAGATCGCAGCCATATTACTCGTGTCAAGAATCAAGGACTATTTATTCTTAGTCTGTTGTCACGCCAAAGTTGCCCTCTTCGGACATCAAACTTCTTGCCTCCTTAACAGGCCTAAAATGGGCACCCTTGGAATGTCTCAGTCTAGCAGCACTATTAATGCCAGAAATATCAACTCTGCGTGAGGGGCGGGATTCACTCTCCGCGTATCTGTGCGGATATGGGCAGAAGGGGAGTTTCGTGGATAACTCAACTGGTCAGCATACGTACCAGTTCTGAAAGCTTTAATTACCAGGTATACTTGACATATTCGTTGCTGTGGGAGTATTCACGAAGTACCGTACTATTGAGCAGATCTTAGCTATCAAGCCACCGAAAAGTTAAGGGTACTGAGTCCTTGAAAGAGGCGATTATATCCTTGATCGAGCTGTTTCCGCTCTAACTTCTACTATCCTCTCTTCCCCCCTCTCTCCTCCTTCTTCCTCATCTCTCTCTCCCGCTTGGCTGCCTCGCGTCGGTCTTTGCTCGCGCTGGCAGCCTTCATCATCTTATCTTCTATGTTATCCTGATATATGCCTTCACTGTCGCGGTTGGAAGACATGGTGGAGAGAATATGCGACAAGCGCTGCTGTTAGCTCTTTATAAAGGTTTCCATATGAGAACGGAACGTACTTGTTTCTAGCGGATAACAAAACAGAGGACTTACTATCAGTAATGAGCTAAAGACGGGAGAGTTGGTTGATCAGAAGATTTGTGTGAAGACTGTACGTTGTGATGACGAGTTGAGGGATTCTATATCCAGCTAGAGAGAATGGCTGGGGTCTTTATACTTTCCATATATTCTGCTTCTCGTCTCAAAGCTGCCTGCCTATATGCCAGTATAAAGTAGGTACCTAGGTAGGTGGTTGCCATGTGCCTATCCGCCAACTTGGTCATTTTGGTTGGAAAGCTGGGCCACGGCCTACGAACCCGCAAGAGCATGCGAAGCCATCACAACTTCACAAGAGCTGCTCTGAGACCAATGCGATTTAGCACGAGACCCCGTTGAGAAAGCTCATCAGCTAAGATTAGACACGCCGCGGCGACAATCAGTTCACCTGGCCAGCTTTACTTGTCACTTTGGTTGTAGCCAGTGGTTTTCTATCAAACGAGGTAAAGATTTGGCTCCAAATTGGAACCAATAGCATAATTGGCGGGGGGAGGAAGGGAGCCTGTCGGTTCTAAAGGAGCTCTGCTAGCCGGTGGCCGGGCTTCGGATCTAAATGTAATGACTTATTGGAGGCTCTGTTGAGAATATGGGACATCAGGATGCTTACGTAGAGTGATTGGGCTGGGCATGGAAATTCTGCTATTTTGCTAGTAAAATAGGCATGTTATCACACCCATCCTGCGAATAGATCGATTCAACTGCCAGTTCAATATAACGTGTAATTGCGTAATATACACCATATCCACAATCAAAACTCAAAACTCAGCAGGCACCTCCAGCTTGCACCATATCAGTCCTATGTCATACCATATGCACTTATACCAGCTCCTTTACGAAGGTAGGTCTCATTGATGGTCAAATTTATTCATCCCAGACCACAAGGTCCAACACATGTTGATCATCTTTCGCCTACGCTCGTGTGAGCTATAGTACAAGCTGATGTGTTGCTCAGTTTTCTCTTTAGGTCATGCTGTTCTGATCAAGACACAGTGTTCCTTTGACATCTGGTCGAAGCCATGCCACATAGCTGCGCAATAAAATGAACCCCTCGAACCCCACAAACTGAGCACCTGTCTGATTTCATGTCTGAAAACTCTAGCCTCATTAAAATGACCCTCCGACTCAGCTTCGTCCCCTTCCTTGCCACGGCTCACAGGCTTACTTATCAACACGCTTTGATGTTCTGTCTTTTCACCTCGAACTTTGCAAAATGTTCTTGGACACGTCTCATTTAGTATGAGAGCTAGGTAGAGCTCTGAAAACCTTGCTTGGGATTTGAGCGACGAGTTTAGTGAGCAGGCTATGAAAGACGTCCGATTGTCATCGAGATGTCGCAGAATCGACTCTTGCGCCCAGGAACTCCACGGACGGCCCGCAGAGTTCGTTAAACCTGTGATCATCGGTGGCTTCAACATCCTGTACCCAATCAGACTTGAAGGGTCTCCCGAGACTGTCCTGTTCCGCTCTCCCTTGCCTCATGAGGCGGTCTTCCACGAGGAGAGGACCTTCGCAGAGGCTGCCACAGCAACGTGCCTCGGCCAGCAGACGAAATTCCCGGTCGTGGAAGCCTTCCATCACGGGGTTGATCCCGACGTCGGCCCCTTCTTGGTTACTCAAGACCTTGTATTTCGACGAGGATTGACCGAGGCCCTGGAGGCTCCTCGAGAGGACCTCTATGATCCATGTATCCTGGATCTCAAGATGGCACGATGCTTGCGGCAGATTAGACAGGCTGCTTTTCCCCGGATTGGCATTCTTGGCGGGAAGGATCCTGGTTCCTACGACGTAGTGGGACGACCCTTCACGCTCAACATAAACAACATGGTCCAAGTCGGTCTTCCCACCCAACAGCATGACCTTTGAAACCGCAGACGAGTGGTACGCCGTGCTGGCCGAGATATAGCTGGCGACACTTATCTTCCAGCACAACGACATGGTGTCGTCAGAGGGCGATTGGAGGAACCAGTACGTCGCGTGCCAAATACACTCTTGGATGCCAATATTGACGATTTTCCGCTCATAATGAAGGATGATAAACTCAACTTTCAGAGTACAGTGTGCACTGGAAAACAGCAGCAGACTGCTAAACTGGCTTGTAGGAGACAAATTGAAAATCTGGGTCCTTATGTATCCAGACGACCTGCGGCCGAGTCCCAAGGACCAGTGAATGTATGGAGGAATTGAGCAGTCATACATCTTCAAGAAATATTTGAATGGCCAACTTCGGAGAATTCAGCTTCTTTTGGTATAGAAGCTAATCTTGAAATACTCCTAAACCAACTTGAAGTGAATTGTCGTCCAGCACTTTGACTTACCGAGAATCAACCTCACACGAATTTGTTGTGGCACTTCACAACTTGGCTCAAAATGTCAGCGATGGCTCCGAACAGATGTTCACTGGGTCTGCGCTCCGATGTGGGATACGCAAAAGCTGCGAAAGGATGCAGAGCCTGCGACGACGCATGAATGAGCGAGAAGCGAAAGATTGCCATAACATAAGAGAGTACTCAGACGAAGAGTTACTTGGTATAGAAATGAGTATTCCTCAAGCGGCTCTCAATCGATTCACTTCCAAGTTCTCGATCGGCTTCGTCATCGACCTTAAAGCGTTCTTCTGAGCTGCTAGATGTCCCCACCTCCATACAGTGGCCTCAATCTGAGTGACAATGCTTATAAGTCTTCTGCGCTCGCATGCATATCTAGAGAGCTGCCAAATGCCTCCTACCATCTTGGAAGTTTTCCTCTGAACAAGCCACTTCACTACTTTATCTTTTCGAACCAAGTGGCCCATGCCCACATTAGTGAAATATGGGATCTTCAGGCTCTCAGAGCCTGCGTTGAAGTTCCTGAGAAGGATAGGTCTTAGTCCTCTTCAAGACAGGTGTCCAGCCTTAAGCTTGTCTCGAAGTTTTGGTATCCATATTCCTGAGTTGGCGGAAGATGTACTTGATTACTCGAGTCGACCGCGGATCTCTGATATCTCCATTTTTAGGCTAGAGGGAATTCCATATGTAGGCCTAGTGACTGCCGATTTTGATAATTTGATCACATCGCCAAAATCTCGATCTAGATAGTATAGATGGATTTTCTTAGAGGCGTCTTCGAACTTTGCGATGAGTTCTCCTGGCAGCCGAGATCGACCCTATAGACCGGCATCCAGGGTGCTTCGTATTTAAGACCATCTCCTCCCTAATACGACTTCAATTGTGCCATGTCGCCTAGTGTGCTACGTTGACCACTTAGCCGCTGTCGGGGGTCCTAGAGTCGATTTGTAAGTATCCTTATTGTATACATGAAGAACCAAAGGTTTACGAATTCGCACGCTAGCTAGTCGACCTGTGGAAAAGTCGTCATAATCTCGAAGCAGCATTGAGGTATCGGCAAGATTGTGTCGAACTAGGTGAAGTAGATGGTCCTTCGTCTAGTCGCGTTGCACGGAAAAAGAGATCAAAAGAAAGGATCGTCAAAGGGATTTATGCCCGGGGATTGTATCTGTTGGGATCACAGGGTGAGTATACTCGGTATAGTGCACTTAGTTCTTGGTCTGGTTTGGTGGTTGGTATGATGTCTGTTCTCTACAATCTACGGAGGGGATGCTACGATCCCCATCTGTCTCGGCTACGGATCCAATCCCCTCTTCCAGAGGGTTCCGTAGAATGCTTCCAACAGTATCAGTTTGCGTACGCAGTAATCAGTGAAAGTCTTTGCCTAGACTACGCAAACCCATAGGTGAATGGGCTCCAAGAAACGAACAAAACTGGGTTGAAGTGAGAGGAGAAATATTGGTTGAAACCAAAACCCAGTACCCCACCCTAATCAGTCAGATCTCGAAATGGATCTGCTGCAATGAGATTGTCTGGCATGATCCGAACATAAAGTCGGCTGTCAGTCTTGAATGTAAGGCGAGGCTATACGGTTTGGAGGAGAGTCAAGGAGAGGACATTGTGGAGGAGTGGGAGAGGTGGGGTAAAAGGATGCAGAGAGTATAGTTATATATTGGGTGAGTGTAGTGTGGTTTCTCGCTTAGACCTCCTATGATCATCTTTACGCCGCCGTCGCCAATAAGCACATCCTTGTATATTCTATAACCGCACTCACTTTAGCCTGGAATTATACCCAACTGATAAGCAATTAAGACTGATCCACTTAACACGTACTCCTCCCTCAAAATGATGGAGGAGGGGAAAGATTGTTATTCCCTGGAGGCCCTTTGTTTATCTTCCCCGCGGCGCCCCTGTCGGAGAGATACAAACGAGGAAGGAGGCAAAACGTCAAGATATCGGTCTTCGAACGATCTCCTCTGACTTGATAACACATGACACATTCGTGCTATCAAGTCTTAAAACAGGTTCCGGGATTACCACGCGGAGGAAACATTGGCAGCGCTTCGTCGTTACTCGATTTTCGTAAGGCGCCATACTTCTACTCAGCGTTGTGGTACCTTAGCGGCATTCACAAAGCAACTCCTAACGTCGATAACCTTATTGCCATGCATCCCTATCGGAGGATTGACACTGCCTTCAGATGCACACGTCTCTTATCACACTCAGCTTCGACATGATAAGTTATCAGATTCCCGCAGCTACGGTCAAGTGCCTTGCTGATAAGACTTTGTGGTCATACCTTGAATGTCTATATGTTGCCGAAATCGCCCTCATAAGATATTGTTTTGCATTTCAAATTTCCCCTAGGCTTTCACGATGTCAGAATCTCCTACCTATTTGGACCCTGAGAAGCATGGAAATGTGTCCGATGAGAAGACGGCAGTCTATTCTAAAGATGCCCTTATATATACCGATGAAGCAGCTGGAGAAACCGAGGCTGTGGAGTTTGGGGAAGTGAAAGACTTGAGGTAAGCTCCATTGATTTTGACTGAAGTATACCTCATCTAATGATGCCCATGGCAGACGTGGTTTAGCTCAGAGGCACATTCAGATGATAGCTCTTGCGGGCACTATCGGAACAGTAAATATATACCATTGACTACTTATATATTCATTTAGGTGCTCATATTTTATCTAAGGGGTTGTTTCTCGGATCAGGAAAAGCTATTGCACTTGGAGGTCCTCTCGGAGGTAAGTCCCAAATCAATCTGTTGCCTATTTGTGCTCATGAAGTCTACTCCCATCTCCACCTTGAGGAAAGATTTGAGGTCCTGAGTTTATGCCTCTGTCATTTTTGGTTGGGTAGTAACTAACGTAATCATTCGTCGCAGCTTTGTAAGTATCTTATTTGGGGCTAAATCGAAAGCGTCGCTGACTGACATGCCCTACAGCATGGGCTACACTTTGGTCGGAATACTTGTGTCAGGAGTTGTTTTGTCAATCGCTGAACTAAGGTAGGGAGTTTCAGGTAGTGGGTCAGGTTTGTCGTTGACTGACCGTGCAAAGTGCGCTGGTCCCTCTCAGCGGAGGTATCATCCGCCATGCCGAATACTTTGTTGACCCTGCACTCTCATTTGCCAATGGTTGGAACCATGTCTATGGTACCATAGTATCTCTTCCAGCAGAACTTGTTGCAGCAGCTGTCGTTGTTGAGTTTTGGAGTTCGACCAATTCCGCCGTTTGGATCACGGTTTTCGGCTTCTTGCTCGTTTCAAGTAACTTGTTCCTTGTGAGGATCTATGGAGAACTCGAGTTTATATTTGCGAGTTTGAAGATCATGCTCATCATTGGGTTGAATATTATGGTAGGGTTTCTTGCAATAGATGAGATCTTGATTTGATACTGATTCCTTTTGCAGGCACTCGTTATTACTTGCGGTGGTGGACCCGATCATCACCGCTACGGATTCAAGTACTGGCGTAACCCAGGGCCCTTCACGAACTATTTAGGATACACTGGTGCTCTTGGTAACTTTATGGGGTTCTATACGACATTCTCGAACGCAGTTTATGCCTACTCTGGAGTAGAGGGTATCTCTGTTGCAGCAGCAGAGACGCAAGCGCCAAGGCGAAACATTCCCATTGCGGCAAAGAGGATTTTCTGGAGAGTTCTCATTTTCTATGGTGAGCAAATTGTGGCTTGTACAATTCTGTTTGCTTCGCTAAATATGCCACAGTCTTGTCCATCTTCATGGTAGGACTTTTGGTGCCTTCCAACGACCCTGATCTTCTCAGATCTAGTGGAACGGCAGCGCAATCGCCTTTCGTCATTGCTGCAACCAGAGCTGGAATCAAAGTTGTACCTTCCATAATCAATGGCGTTGTTTTAACGAGTGCTTGGAGCTCCGGAAACTCAGGTTTGTCAACCACACTCCAATTCCCCTCAATCGAATTGACACCCCATTAAGGACTTCTTGGTGGCTCACGTACGCTTTACGGAATGGCCCGAGAAGGACATGCACCTAAAATCTTCTTGAAAGTCAATCGGTTTGGTATACCATACATTTCCGTATGCTCATTGAGTCTCTTCATCTGCTTAGGATATATGACTCTCTCCGATTCAGCATCGGTTGTCTTTGGATGGCTTCAAGACCTTGTCTCGGTCGCTGCTCTTGTTAATTGGTTGGTCATCTGCATCGTATACCTTCGTTTCTACTATGGAATGAAGAAGCAAGGTATTCCGCGCTCTGATCTTCCATGGAAAGCTCCCCTTCAGCCCTACGCCGCCTGGATTGCTCTTATCGCGTTTACAATTCTCTTGTTGTTCGGCGGCTACACTGTCTTCATCCATGGAGAGTGGGACACTGAGCTTTTCGTTTCTTCCTACATCAATATCCCAATCATCGTCCTTCTTTACTTTGGATTCAAATTCTGGAAAAGGACAAAGATCATTCCCCTTTCCGAGATCCCGATTCAGCGTTTCATCGACATTGCAAATGCCAACCCCGAGCCTCCACGAATCAAGCCAACAGGATTGAGACGCCTCAATATTCTGTGGAGTTAAACGGGTTGAGGCGACTATGTCGCTACTATTTACTTTTGATGGAAGAGGAAGAGGTTAGAGTTCGAAAGATGGTAGATAGAAGACACCTAGCTAGATAATGAATGAAATATCCCCTGAAGCACACATCAGATTTTCATCCAAAATATTCACTCTTCCTTGATCGGAAGAGAGCTGGTTCATTGATACGAGAAACGGGAAAAGGTGACAACTGTGCCTGAACTTGAACACCTCCTTCCTAACTCGGTAGGACACACCCGAGCCAAGCCAAGTCCCTGGGAGAAGTGCGGCCAAGAGGGCAAGCATCCTCGGCCGAAACTCTTATCTTGCTCAAGAGTGGACTAATGAGAGAGGGGATTGAGATCAATGTAGGCTTAGGTGGGTTTCAGCGATTCAGATGCTGGGAATAGGATTCTACAAACGAGGGAGACTTCCTCGAGGAGAACATGATGTCTATCTTCTCGAGGGTATGTTGCACAAATATCTGGATAATAGACCAATACTCTCATGGAGAACTTATAGGAAAAGAAACTACTACCAATCTCCAGCTACGATCTCGTTCTTTATCAAGAGACTTGAACCTATACTGTAATAGTATACCCGAATACTGCATGTGCGGAGTCCTCTGCGCTACAAAGGGCCTTGAATTTATTGGCCTGACGAATTCGAGTGCCTAACGGCTTTTACTATAAGTTGTCCTATCTGGCAGATTTTACTTTATTTGGAATCTTGCAGGAGGAATGTGGATAAATACACCGATGGAGGAAAAGGCTCCAAGGTCATATATACCAAACTGAGAGTTTGGTACCTTCGAAATGAAATAAGACCTGTAGGTATCAGCCTTGGTTGTGAAAAATAAACCTGTCATCAAAACCCATGGTATGTTACGAGATAGAGCCCGAGGGAACTTCCAAGCGTTAAGCCGGCTGGCCACTTACTTCCTCACAGCAATATTCTGGAAACAAACCCTATTTGTCCCTCTGGAGGACATGCATTATCTCATATGTTGGCCTATATCAAACTTCTTAGCTATTTAGTCCCGTGAAACCACTGAAATTCAAATTAACGCAGATATGACAATTTGTGGAGCTCTTCACCTGAAAGTCCTTTCGCTTTATCTTGCCGCAATGCAGCCTTATTTCGATGTGCTGAATTTTGTCTAACATAGTAAACTCCCTAGAGTTCCAGTCAACCCATCTGGACCTGACTCCAAGTAAGCGGCTCTTTGACCTTGCTTCGAATGCGATTAAATATCACAACAAGACTTTCTGAAATATAAACAAATCAATGTGTGTTGTGGTAGTAAGTTAACATATCCTGTTCTAATGTATCTTGCGATTACTAACAAAACCTCAGGTGGCTAAGCAGTCTGTTTTCCAAACAGGACACACGAGTTAGTATCTTGAACCTCACACGACTTTTGCCTGCTTTCAAACTTCTTGGGTAGTTTGGAAGTCCAATGTTTTGGTGGCTGGGTGAGGTTCATGAAGCAATGAATGTATTGAAACGAGAAGTTTTCAAACTTCAGCCTTGCTGAACTAGTTATGATAGAGGCAATTTCAGCTGAGGTAGATCATACATACGAAGCTTGGTGTAAAAATTGTCTGGTCTTCTCTGATCTTGTTCAGGTCCATAAATGCTCCAATCTCAAAAGGAATTTTGATTTCAAAGCGACTTCGCATCAAAAGCTGTGTTATAGGAGCCTGGGGTGGGTTATTGTCCCAAAATCTCAAAGTGTTTGAGACGAGCCTTTTCTTTCGCGCTCCAATATGTGTTTTCATTTTGGTAATGCAGAAAACGCGAGCCACAAAAATAGAACTAGTGCCAACCAAAGAAAGCCACCGTGTATATTTGAAGGCAACTTACTCAGAGCTTGGAAGTGATGACAGTAAACTAGACTAGAAACCACCTTGCGGACATCATACCGGTTTGATGTGAGCATCTTTATATACATTTATAAACTCTCGGCAACGCCTCCTACCCAGCTAGCGGATTTGGCTCTCTCACGTACCAATGAAACATTGTTCGCGTATTCACGATGTTGGCATTCTACATTGTACAAGTAATCCCTGTAAGCAGATCCGCCATATCATCGATTGCAGCTTTCCATCTACACAGCCTTCCCACCTAAAAATTACTCATCTCTCAAGATAAGGTCACGCCTCTTAATCCTATCTTCTCTTGCTCTCGTTCGTTTTGGACCCCACCGAGCCTTTACTGCCTCCAGCTTCTGCCTTTCTAATTCCTTCTTCTCCGATGGCGCATGACAGCACATGATGATGAATGTCATCGAGCAATTGAACTTCCTTGCCAGCTTATTGACAGACCACTTCATTGGCTGGTCAGCTCGTAGCCTTTGTATCTCAGCAATATCGGCATCGGTCAAGTGGTGTTTTGGTATGGTGGTCTTGGAGACGAGAGGTGGTAATCGTGCCAGCCCAGGCGTTTTCCTTGAAGTGGCTTCGAGAAGCTGCCGTCTCTTGTCCTCTTTGGGGAGGAATTTGAGGGGTGTATGCAGGACAGAGGGAGTGGATGAAGGTGGATTGAAGATGATGTGGTCATGTTTCGGTGAGCTTTGTGAAAGGATGAAAGACGACTCTGGCTTGACGTTGAGTCTCTGCTTCGTGCGGCGAAATGAGGATTCGTGCCGTCGGGCAGTGGTGGTCGAAGAGAGTAGATAATATGTTCTGCCGCACAAGAGATCAATTGTTGGTCTTCTGATAAGTCGGGCTTCCATTGTGAGGTAGTGTTGTGAAGCGATCAGAGGTTGAAGCTCTCAGATTTCTGGTGCATACTTTGTTAGAGCGGCAAGCTCCGGAACTTGAGAGCGGCGCTACACCAATGACAGGGGTCCATCTACCCTTCGTAGAAGTCTCATGATCGACCGGGAACTTGGTTCAAAATGCTTTGAACATCTTGTGGGGTTCTGGACAACATATCCACACCACATTATCGCGAGCTCACTTTAAAGCTGGACATCATGTTTATAATTTCTTAAAGTCTATCGTTTCTCCTCTTCTTCGCGTTGAATCCCATTTATCCCAGTCCAAATCTCAAACACCAGCGGTTCAGCTGAACGCGTATGTACGGCATCCAAGTTTGTCCGATTAATGCGCATCGTACTCTACAAGCCTCCGCCAACTTTACCCCTATTCCAGAACTCTACTGATGCACACCAGGTTTTGTCTTCAAGTACTCGTTTGCTACCCCTTACCGTTTGCCATATCGTAACCAAAGCCACGAACTTCACAATGAGTGCTTCCGAGGCAAGCACTTTGCAGCCAAACACCCCGGTTCCCGCCACTCCGCAACAAACTAATACGTCGAAAATTCCGCTATTGGGTGAGGGCTTTCAAGAATCTGCGAGCAGTTCTGTCCCAAAATCTGCCGACAGCAGTGACGTCGAAGGGGACCTTAGTGAAGAGAAAAGCGAGGGCGCGAAGAATGGGAAGCGGAGATTGTTTGGCTTTGGCAAGAAGAAAAAGGATGACGGCAAGACTAAGACGAAAAAGAGCTATGAATATGCACCAGTTGTGGCTGCCGGCAATGGAAGCATGACTGCCATTGCGCAACCTGTGGCCCAAAGACCTCCAATCCAGAGCTCTTCCCCACCGCGCTCTAATCACCCGTATCTACCACCGTCTTCCCCTCAGAGAAACTTGTATTCGTCTTCGCCACGAATCGCCTCGCCTGCGGGATCACAGATATTCGAACGCGATGTGCAAGAGAGCGCTCTTCCCGTCCCTAATTCGCCAGCAATTCCATCGCATATCCAAACAGAGAATCACATCCCGCCTGTGCTAGATGCTTCCTCAGAAGCTATCACGAACAACAAGCTCGACCCGGATTCAGTCGAAATTGTCATGCATACTTCCCATCAGCCTGCTGCTGTTACGGTGACGGGGGTTGGCAGCAGCGAGCCTGCTGGAAACTGGGCCGATGATTTGCTAGCCCATCCAGACAAAGATGATGCGGCATCAAACTATGGCGCTCTTGATAGTACAGATGTGCGACGCTTGAGCTTTATATCATTTTCAGACATTGTGCAGTCTGAACATGCCGAACACGCTGGCACCAGAGACTCGATTTATGTTGGAGGACTTAGTTCTTTATCTTCACCAGGCTACAGGTCTCCTTCTCCTGTTCGATCCCCGGTTTCTTCCCAGGGGTTTGGAACGTCCCCTCCAACCAGCAAATCAGCATCGATCAAGGGCGTTGAACTATCACCCCGTAAACCACTCGGGAGCCCAGTATCGTCACATCCACCTACCAATGGCGGTGAACTCACCATTGAGACGATGAGCCAAGCCTTGAGAAGAACGGGCAGTGGTGATTTCAGTGGTATCAGAAGTCAACCAATGAGTCCGTCAAGCGCCGACGGCATGTTTGAGCCATCGTTCAAGTAATGTCTTTGAGGAGGAGGTTTTGTGAGATAATTCTGACCTGTGACATGCTTTATATCCGGGGCGCGTTGGATTGGTTCGATGGGAGACTCTGGAGCATGATGAGTTATGATTTGATATGTATGCTATGCTGTGTCTGTTACTCGGTTGAGTAGGCACTGGTGTTTCAGGTTGGGCCTCTTACCTTTGCTATTGAGCTTGCCTTACAATTTTGATTTTCCGAGGGGTTATCCGCACAAATGCTGTTTTTCACATGCTCAATACGCTGGGGAAAAGCTCCCTTTCTATCTAAAGGATCCAGCCTCTGAATGCTGACGGGAAGCTTATTTGCATCTCCTGAGAAACGGATCTCAATGAATCATGCTGCATACTATTTACTACATTATTAGCTAGGGCATGGTTAACGTGATATTAAACAGGGACAAGGGTACCTACCCTACTGTTCTACCATCTGAAGAAAACATTCAGGGGAGAATTTGATGCGAGGTCCGCCGATCCACTCGTGAAGATCAGCATGTGTGTGTGTCTGGTGAGCGATTTAGAGACTTGCCGTATCAAACTTAATGACAACTAATCAGATCCAGCACCATCCCTTCAACTTACATACTCGCAACAACTATGGTCGCTGCGATCCGGTGCTAGAGGATAGCTATATTGCGAGTTAATAATTTGTTCTAGAAAATCGAGGGTTAGCTTCCTGTCAGATCTCACGGGAGATTTAAATTATGACAAAGACTTAAAATGGCACTTCTGATCGTCCAAGCGTAGACCATAGCCGAAGCTGCTCTTGGTTTAGGCCCTCTTCAAGATTCCGCAGCTCCTGTGAACTAAGCACTTCCACTCACGACATTGATCTACATCAATCAGGTTTCCTACCTTTTGGATACCGAAAGCCTGCATACATTTAAAGCCTTTCGTCTCTCAGGCTCGCTCATTGCTTTCTTGAAGGGAAAGTCGGCCAGTACTACTTTTTGGGAAATTGACTAACATCGATTTACAGCCAGCTGTGATGATGAAGAGTCGGTGCTTGGTTTTGCTTCTGGGTAGACAGCATAAGATAATCAGCGTCGTTGTCGAAGCATTCGGCGAAGTTGAGACAATACGTCGTCGACTTCATCAAAAACCTCGAGTTTCAAACACATCGCGCACATAATCGATTCTTTTTTACCTACGTAGGCCGATGTGGATGTTTCACCGCCAGGAAATTGAAGGCTCCCCTTGCGACTCGACCTATGCCAATGCCTCTATCGAATGTTCCTTTACACAAAGTTCTGTTCTTCCTTTCGATCTGCAAGACCAGCAAGCTGTTGAGCATATAATGAGAGGGTATACATCAGTCTATGGAAAGGCATCGCCAAATGAGCATGCTACCGCAGGGAATGGACGGCAGATCCCATAATGGCACCTACGGCAGGGACAGCCCTTTGCAGGACTGGCAACACAATGCCGCTGAGACGTTGGCAAGAAGGTTGGAGAGGACACATGATCCCCATGCTGTCCAAAACATGGTCCCCGGAATACAGAGCACTATCCGTCCTGTGACACCTGAAGATCAGGAGGATGGTTTTCGCATAGGAGACGGCATGTCTTCAGTTCAGACGTCCCCCAGATCTACACAGGGGGTAGAGAAACCCCAGGATCGCCGGCAAGGACTCGTTTTCCAAGATTCTTACAGCAGCGAATCCATCGAGACTGGTGCTCGTCCTGGACCACCAGTGAGCTACCATCCTCCAAGAAGACCACGGACTCGTACGTTGGAGGAGCCATCTCAGCGCTCGACAATTGGTAGCGTCTCAAAGAGCCGACATCGCATTGGTTCAGTTCATTCTACAAACTCCTCTTTCCATAATGTGGAACCCACCCGACCTGTACCTGATCCGTCTAATTCGCTCGGCTTCCCGTCTATAGCCACCAAACCATCGCCACAGTTGCAGAGATCTAGTTCTGTTAAAGGAGGGAAAAGACTTGTGAAACGGACCTCAAGGCCTACTTCACCGCTACAAGCAATGGTTGACGTGCCGAGCGTGGACTCTCTACCGTTTCCAGTGGCCACAGGAGATGCAAACAAGATATTAACGTTAATGAAAACCCTCTGTGGACGAATGAAAGGCGGGGTCGAATATCAAGCGGTTGACCAAGGACCATGGTACTCTGGAGTTTGCTACATTGACGATGTGAAGGGAGCTTTAAGGTACGAGAGTGTCAGTCCCAGTACCTTGAAAGGTAGGGATGACAACGGTACGTTCCACCTCACGATCGTGCCAGATCTACGTGGCTGTCAGGTCAAACCCATCATGTCGCCTGAAAGAGCTACGAGGTGTCTAGAGTTATCTCACACTGCTTATGGAGTAGAGATACGGCTGGTACCATTGGTAAATGCAGACTTCGATCCATGGCTAGCCGCTCTTCTTTGCTGGCAACAAATTCGACCGTCCACCCCTGTGACAAGCCCTCAAAACCCTGCCACAATGGCTGAAAGACGACCAGGAGCCAAGAGGCGAGAATCTGGGTTCAACCAGCTGAGGGAGTCTAGCAGCTCTAAAGATGCCAATATTATCAAGGTTGCTAAATTACTGCTGTGGGATAAAGGTGCTCCTACTTCGCCGTCAGCCATAGTGCGGCAGCCTTCTACACGGGATCTACGTACTTCATCTGCGAGGTCCTGGCGACGAGTGTCTTGTATTCTCCAAGACAACGGGGAATTCAAACTGTTCACTGAAAATGACGTTACTCTTCTGTCCGTCATTCAACTCTCACAACTATCTCGCTGCGCCATCCAAAGGCTTGATAAATCTGTTTTGGGTGAAGAGTACAGCATTGCTATCTTTCCGCAGTACACTTCAACATCTACTCAACTATCAATATTCAGACCTGTCTATATTGCACTGGAATCCCGGTTAACATATGAGGTGTGGTTTTGTCTTCTGAGAGCATTCTCCATCCCCGAAATTTACGGGCCGCAAAGTGACGAGGAGAGTGACGAATACAATGATTCTGGACTAGTTTTAGGAAACGCACCAGCGACGAACGATATGTTCCGAATTGAAAAGTCTCTCAATATACGGATTGTTGAAGCGAAAATTCGAAAACAAATTGTGGCACCCAAGCCTCATACGATTCAACCAGGAAGACAGTCTGTGAAAATGGACCTACGGGATTCGTCAATCGGAGACTACTTTGCTGAGGTAATACTTGACGGTGAGGTTCGCGCTCGCACAATCACTAAGGTTGACACGCGAAATCCCTTTTGGCGAGTAGATTGTGAGTTCCTTGATCTTCCGGCCTACCTGCCAAGGGTCTCCGTTGTGCTGAAAAAGATTGTCCACGGAGAGCCTGGTACCCCAGGATTTCTATCATCATCCAGCACTCACGTGCCTACTCATCATGAAACGGAGGTTCTATGTGGCACGGTCAGTGTTCCCATTGAGAAGCTTCAGCGATCGAAGGATTCCGAGGCGTGGTGGACCATATTAGATGATAAGCAAGAGCCGATTGGAGAGATATTTCTAAAGATCCGACATGAAGAGCTTGTCGTGCTTCTCGCAAAAGATTACCAGCCTATATCAGAGCTCCTACACCGCTTCACCTCTGGTTTAACCGTGCAAATCGCCCAAGCTATTCCCACCAGTCTCAGAAAACTATCTGAGATCTTGATGAACATCTTTCAAGTGTCAGGCCATTCCGGGGAATGGCTCAAAACACTGGTCGAGGATGAGATAGACGGAATCGAAAAGGAGGCACAAGTTCATCGGTTGCCTAGGTGGAGTAGGAGAGTTGGGTCGAATGAGTCTTTGAGTTCTGTCGATCGAGAGTTTTCCGTAAGAGATATGGGCAAATCACTCCAGGGTGAAGCGAACCTCCTCTTCCGTGGTAACTCGCTCCTCACTCAATCCCTGGATTGCCATATGAGGAGACTGGGCAAGGAATTCCTTGAGGACGTTCTATCAGAGAAGATTCTCGAGATCAACGCTCTCAATCCCGATTGTGAAGTGGATCCATCTCGACTTTCCCATGGCGAAGATGTCAGTAAGAGTTGGATCCAATTGATTACTTTGACTACGAGTGTTTGGGAGAGCATTGCTGAATCCGCGAACCGATGCCCGCCAGAGCTCCGTCAAGTCCTAAAGTACGTCCGAGCTGTTGCTGAGGACCGCTATGGAGATTTCCTCCGGACTGTGGCATATACCAGCGTTTCTGGGTTCCTATTCCTAAGGTTCTTCTGTCCAGCTTTGTTGAACCCAAAGCTCTTTGGGCTTCTGCGCGACCATCCTCAGCCGAAGGCTCAACGAACATTAACCCTGATTGCCAAGAGTCTTCAGGTGTTGGCGAATTTGTCTACGTTCGGTCAGAAAGAAGAGTGGATGGAACCTATGAATCGCTTCCTTGGTGGCCATCGACAAGCAGTGAAGGACTACATCGATGCGATCTGCTCCATTCCATCAGAGCGCAACATCTTTGCACTCCCTGCGTCCTACTCAACACCTATTACGATACTAGCACGCTTGCCACCAACATCTAGAGAAGGTTTCCCTTCCTTGCCCTACCTCATAGACCATGCGCGCAACTTTGCAGCACTGGTAAAATTGTGGTTGGAGGCATCTGCGCATTTCGTATCGTCACAATCACTAGAAGGCGATTTAGAGCGGTTCAATCAACTATGTATTGACCTTCAACGACGAACCGATGAATGCCTTATGAAGGCTGAAGGGGATCGAACAGCTGACAAGTTATCATTACAATGGGAAGATATAGTTGAGAGCCTCGAAAGCTCCACGATCCAAGAGGTCGCGAATCCAGAGCCTGATAATCTCATTCCACCATGGACAGAATTTACCGCTAATATTTCTGGCGGAAAACGCGTGGCGCCTGGCTCATCAGGGAGTGTAGGGAGTAAAGAGCGGAAGGAAAGGCAAAGTTTCTGGGAAGCTACCTTTGGAAAAGATTCCAGATATCAAAGACCATATCAATATGATGCGGCAGATAGCTCGCCTCCGAGTAGAGGACAGAGCAGGAATGGAAAGCAATCGAGAAGTTTCCTTAGTGGGCTTAGGCGGAAAGGCAAGGGGGATACTGGCACAGGGTCTTTGGAAAATGATATAGGAGCTGAACCCAGTCTTGGATCATCGTGGGATGGGGCAAACATTATTTGAATGGTGTATGGATAAATGTGGTTTTCGAGACGACGTTCTGGGGTTTGTCAAGGGAGAACCCCGTGTGGGATGAAAAATGGATTCAGGGACATGGTGGGCATTATGGAGAGGTCTTTTTCGTTTTATACCACTTTTGCGATTCAGCGAAGCATAGGACTAGCATAGCATTATTGGTGCCGCAATTACAATGAATGCTCTCAAGCATCGTCTGGTATCCATTGCGTCACCATGCAGGTCCTTTCTTGTCCTAACCTATCGTCAAAAGCTTCATGTATCAGCACCATTTTGAGGTTCCATCTCACGTGAAAGCCTTGCTGTAAGCAGCTTTCTCCTTCTTGGCCCGATCAGCAGCGGTTTTCTTAACAGCCGCCAACTCCTTTATAATAGCCGCATCACCCGGAGCCAGCTTGTTAGCATCTTCCAAATCCTTAATTGCACCATCTTCGTCCTTCAATCCTACATGAGCCTGTCCACGACGAAATAACGCCTTGGCCTTCTCCAAATCTTTCAGACCTGCAACGTCTAGAGCAGAAGTAGCATATCTCTGCGCCTCCTCATAAAGCTGCTGCTTATTAGCCAACAGAGCCGAGTTGGAATTCAGCGTGAAGCGCAGTGCATTAAGCTCGTTTTTCGTCTCCGGCGGCTCGTTATCCAGACTCGGATCCTCATTCAAGTATCTGATACCCTTCTGATATTTCTCCAATCCCAACGCCAACTTGTTACTCTTGAACGCCTTATTTCCGAACTCCTTCAGATCGGTCGCAATCTTGATGATTTCTTGGGCTGTATTGGTTTTGCCTTGGTCTTCGGGAAAGTCTTCGTAGGTGTCGCCGGTTGGGTCTGGGGCTGTCTGGTTAGCGGTGTCAGCCTCGTCGCCTGTGAGCTGGCCGCAGTTTGTTATGACGACGTCTTTGGTGGGCTTATCGCTGCCTTGTGTGGGGAGGTTCTCGATCTTGCGAACGATAGATTTACCGCTTAGGACTTCGCCGAAGACGACGTGCTTCCCGTCAAGGTGGGGGGTTGAGACGGTGGTGACGAAGAATTGAGAGCCGTTGGTGCCTACGCCTCGTCAGTCAATATTCTCCAATTATGACGTAAGGAAAATAGAAGAAGCTGTACCAGGGCCAGCATTAGCCATAGAGAGCAAGAAAGGCTTCTCATGTTTGAGAGTGAAATTTTCATCGTCGAATTTCGCGCCGTAGATTGACTCTCCGCCTGTTCCATTGCCAGCCGTGAAATCACCTCCTTGGATCATAAATTGCTTGATGACTCTGTGAAAGATGGAGCCTTTGTACGAGAGGAGTTTTCCAGCCCTGCCTTGGCCTTTCTCGCCTGTGCATAGAGCTCTGAAGTTGTCGGCTGTCTTGGGAACCACATCGTCGTAGAGCTCGAAGGTAATCCGCCCTTCTGATTTGTTGCCGATTGAGATGTCAAAGTAGACTCGGCTTCGGGTCTTTGTATCTGCCATGATATGCTGCTTTTTGTGAGTGAGTGATTGGTAGTGGTGTATGGAATGTTATTTATGGCGGAGGGACAGTTCAGCCTTGTTGATCTGGTTCCTGGAATCTTCTAGTATTTATTAACTTTGAGATTTTGGCGGTGGGCTGGAGCTGAGTCTTCCGACGTTTTGCCGCGACGGAACGGCGTAGTCACGTGCCAAAGACCTAGAGGGTTTCTGGTAAAGTAATATGTAGACATCTTGACAGACCTCACCACCACCCAACGATGTACCCTACACTCACCCAGTTATATAATTACTTACTATTTTCGTTCACGCCTCTCTCCGAAGGAGATCGTGGGAGCGATACCGAGAATTCTGATGAGCTTCTTACAATCTATGGGATGCAATAGTCCCCATACCCAGAGTGAGCTTCCCTCTCATCTTGCATGAAACATCCATAATCATTTCTGTCCGTTTGAGCCAGTCGATATTTCCAGCGTGACCTATTGCGTCTAAATAAGTGCAAGATCTGGATCGGCCAAGAAACTACTCACTGGGCCATCGTTGATTGACGCCACTTCCTGCCAATCATATCAGTAGGCTTTCAAACGAGGCAACATGTTAAATTTACCATCATAGCTTGGAACACCCCATCCTTTACTCTATCTGCTTCGTAGCCTTGCTGAACTCTGGAAACGAAATATCGATACAGTTCTTTCGCTTGATCTCCGCCAAGCGCTCCATGAAAGTCTGGCTTTGATCCCTTGGTGTTTGCCAACAAAGTGAATTGTGATACTGGGCCGGGTTAAATGACGAATTGACAGCTGGCTGACATTACCCACCACAGAGAATCTCTCCACTGATCATCTTGACGTCTTGCTTCCACTATAAATCAATTAGAACCAATCCTCTTGAGCTTGATATGTACAGTATCTTTTCCTACCCGTACGCCGTCATCATCATCCCACATCTTCATCTTGAGCACTTTTGCAGCTAAGGCGTCTGCAGTTTTCTCTGTGTCACCAGGTGCTACAGCAGCAAAGACGAGAATGCCCTTTCCAATTGATGATATCAATTGCTTGTCTACGGTGACAGAAGCGGATAAAACACGCTGGAGTATAGCTAAAAATCCTTAGCAATGGGACAATTGAGCAATACCACTTGACTGGCTGCAGGATCCTAATTGCACAGAGACTTCGATTGATTTGACCAATGGGATCGAATGTTGTTTAACACTACCTACGGTACACGCATTGAATCTTGTGATTTCTCGCTGTACCCTGATCGTTTAGGGTCTTCCAAGTCCTTTTTGCAATCATTGAACCGCTCAAGGTGTTTGAGCAATGGGGATCCTGTAAAGCATCTTTTGCGGTAGGGTTACAGTGGAAGTGTAGACACACCCTTCATATTGTAATATTCAGCTTTCTATGATGAAAATGACGGTTGTAAGATACCAAAACGTGATGTTTATCAGAGACAGCTTCGGACGAAGAAATCGCAGCGTGAGATTGCAGTGCTTGGGCAAGGAGAGTCTTAAATATAGGATTAGCAGTATAGAAAGAAGAAATGGATAAAGTATCTTGGGTCAAAAGAGTAAAGGGAGACTAGATATAGGCAATCATTGGCGGATATTACAGTATTGTAACTTTGTTGACATGACGTTGAGCGAGGTTGTGCCTTCCCCAGATTTCTAGGCGGTGCTGCAGGTGCATCGAGATTGGCTAAGCGAGGGAGGCCGACCTGCTCTCACGGGTTTTGGAGCCCTAGCTCCCTAGACAAAAGTTCTACAAACATCTTGCTCAATACCTCTCCACACGCGCTGCTACCATAGTTATTCCCCCTTATGCACATGGGTCAGAAAGCCAGCAAAGCCAGCGAAGCCAGCTAGATCCGTGGACGCGACACCAACTGCGCGGCACCAAACTGCCATCGTCATTGTGACCCTCCGACCGCAACCATGGCAGCCCGAAAGCTTCAACAAGAAGTTGACAAGTGTTTCAAGAAGGTCCAGGAAGGAGTCGCAGAGTTCGAATCAATCTACGACAAGATTGAGCAGTCGACCAATGCTGCTCAAAAGGAGAAGTTAGAAGATAATCTCAAAAGAGAGATCAAGAAGCTACAGAGGCTTCGCGACCAGATCAAAACATGGGCGGCCAGCAATGATATAAAGGACAAGGGACCACTACTGGACAATCGTAAGCTGATTGAGACGGTATGTTTCCCGTTGAGGTGCTTGGATGTTGGCTAACAAGCTGCAGCAAATGGAGAAGTTCAAGGCTGTCGAGAAGGCCATGAAGACGAAAGCATATTCGAAGGAGGGCTTATCAGCAGCAGCTAAACTGGATCCGAAAGAACGCGCGAAGATGGAAGCATGCGATTTCCTGAGTGACATGGTCGAACAGCTTCAAAGTCAAATAGAACAGATCGAGGTCGAAGCCGAATCGTTGCAGGCAACCATGAAGAAGGGCAAAACAAACGCAGCAAAAGCGGATCGGATGGCCGAGATTGAGCGGATCACAGAACGACACAAATGGCATCAAGGTAAACTCGAGCTCATTAAGCGCTCGCTTGAAAATGGAGCTGTGGAGACCGAGCAAGTCACAGACCTGGAAGAGAGCATTAAGTACTATGTTACAGATAGTATGGGCGGTGAAGACTTCATGGAAGACGAGGAGATGTACGATGAGCTCAATCTCAATGAGGAGGAGGACAACTATGGCATGAACATTGACAATGATCGCGTGTCGTCACAAGATACGCAATCGATACAAGAGGACACGCCAGACACAGATGCACGTTCGAGTAGTATACCTGGGAAGTCGAAGGTTGCATCCGTCAATGAGGCACCTGCTACCCGGAGAGCTTCAACACAGCATGTGAAGAGTCCTTTACCAACCCTGGCCACACTACATACGCCGCTGTCAAGCATGAACAATGGTGCCTCTATGAAACCAGCTGCTGTACCACAACGAGCGCCTGGAGAGACTCTCAAATATGCTTCCGCGGCAGCTGCAGCTGCGGCAAGTGATAAGAGCAATATCGGTATTGCTCCTCTCCCCCCACCACCCGAAGCCCTTCCTCCGATAAATACAGCTGCCAGTCACCCACCATTACCTTCGCATGTTTCAAATGGAGGAAGAAGACTGAGCGTGTCTGCATCTCCTACGCCTGTTTACTCTCATACAGCCAATCTAAACCAAACGCCTGCAACGAAATCCAGTGTACCGACAACGGTGTACGATACTCCTTCAAGTGTTCAGACGAAATCTCCAGCATTAAGTCAATCCAGTGCAGTCGCCAGTGCTAGTAGCGCATCACAACCTCCAACTGTTGAGAGACCCGACAGTGCCAAGCCAAACACCTCCCGCATATCATCCGAAAAAGCAACAGCTCTACTGGAAGCGGCCGAAGGCTCAAAAGGTTTGATACACATTTTTCATAAGTTATCTCGAAAGCTGACTCTGGAAGCTCCTGGCGCACAATCTAATGGCATTACGAACGGAACTAAGAATGGCCCATCCGAAGACGAGTCGATTTACCATCTCCCATCTGGATTGCAAGACTTACTACAGTCGTTTGAAGCCACTCAACGACGGATATCGAATGCACCTTCACAGTCTTCGCAGAGGATGCTCAACGCATCACTTGCCAGCAGCCCAGACATGCTGGATGTTGGAGCTCCTCGCAATTACAAGCCACAGACAAGATTCAACACACCCTCCTATTACCCACAAGAGCTGGATACGGTATTCGACGACCCTCGGTTGTATTCGCGTATAGATCCAGATACGCTGTTCTACATATTCTACTACAAGCAAGGAACTTACCAGCAATATCTCGCAGCCAAGGCACTGAAGGATCAAAGCTGGCGTTTTCACAAACAGTATCAAACTTGGTTCCAACGTCACGAGGAGCCGAAAACGATTACGGAAGAGTTTGAGCAAGGCACATACAGATTCTTCGATTACGAAAGCACATGGTGGGGCCCCTATTTAACTAGAATTTTTGATCCTTTCCTCGTTGTTCCCCTTTACATGCGGCCAAACGCGCATGTCAAATTTCACGGGATAGATCGCTCCGAACGTCCCTTTGAGCTATCGAATCCTCTGTTCAAGCCTCTATCTCATAAGGGTTTGTTGAGATATCTGTTCCACCCAGAGTATCAGAGACAGATTCATGGGACTTAGGAGCGCATATCAGTGATCACCTGCTTAGCTATTTTTTGTCTGTTCTTTGTAGTTATTGTTATTGTTACACTTGCTAACGATGGACGGGCTGTAGGATGAATCGAAGAAAAGCAGACTTCAAGTTTGCGTACAAGTTTTTGGAGGATGATGTATGATTTATGGAATGGCGTCAAGGATTTCTGTAAGTCGGAAAGCCGCTGGTGCAGAATGTTGTTCAGACAGAACCGGTATGGAAGTCTTAATTGGCAAATAATTATGGACTTGTCTGATCGAGACGGAGATTGCATCAAGTTTGGTACTCTTGAACGCTCTCAATCCTGTGATCCTATGGCGCATACAAACTCATCAGCGAAATACCCATCATACGCCAGCTAGGCTCCACACTTCACATACAGCCATTCATCATGACATTGACCCCGAATCCTAATCTTACTTTAGATCACCATCACCGGGAAGCTGCAGGGAAGGAAGCTGGGGGATATTCTGTCGAATCCCTGACTGGCCCTCACCTCGCGACCCAATGAGTTAGCATTACTGCACATATTGAAAGAGGAGTACCGTGTGCGTATAACTGGGTTTGAAAGCTGAGGCGAGTTGATATGTATGATTTCTTGCATACGTCGGGTACAAGCGCATTCATGCCCAATATCACAATCTCCTGATCGATAAAAGAAGGCCAACGAGGCAGTATATAAGACACTCAAGGTTGTCAAAATATGTTTCCTTGGAGAGGTCCTGTCCCTGTTGCATATTGATTTGCCTTGATCCACGAGAATGCCCTCTTTTCCACTGATCGTTGCTCCGGAGGCCATTTTCAGATTGGGCGAACCACTCCACTCCCCAGCATCCACTTGATTGGCCAGTCTTAACTACACTTCTGGAACCAGATAACGCTTCTTGAGATTGTTTCAAAGTAACCTCATTTCTCACCCATTCAATCGATACTATGCTAACATAGTTGTAGATTCTTGTGCCTGTCTCTGCGACTTTCGCTCCACTTTGAGTCCTCGTTGCTGCTGGATGGCCTGTTCGCATTCGCAACCTGATCAACTCTTCATACGCGAACGAGCATTAGCGCCAGGTCGACCTTTTCCTATAGTATACAATAGGGCTAACCTCTCAGCAGAATGAGCGAGGTGCCTCGTCAGCCTCGTGATTCAAAGAGCCAGTGGCACTCTCAAAAACAGCGACGAGGCAGCAATTAGGCAAAGGAGGGCGAACGAACCCCGCTCTTCTTACAGCGCAGCCTCGCTATACCCAATAATGAACGGCCACACAATCAATCGTATATCTCTTGGATTGACCTTGATAAGAGCTGGGCGACTACATAGTCCGCGTGGGATCCCTTTCGCATTCAATGGAATGGCCTGAATTCGTCGTTCATGTCCAGGAGTCCAGTACCAGGAACCAGAGCGTCGCCCGAGAGTGCACTTAGATCTACACCGAGAGCACATCGAGCTCCATGCGCCAGAAAGTCAGTGCCCGAGGCAATAACGGCGCTATCATGAAGGCATCCATTGGATTCGTTTCGAAAAAGGGCATTTCAACAAGTCTGCCTTCCTCTCTGCCTGCATTTCGCGTGTCGGACGCTTTCTTTCCCAAGTGGACCGTTGGAGCTCGTTCGCCTCAACGAGGCTGTCGTACAGCCCCGGGCATGCCACGAACGATATTCCCGTCTGCTATGAGACGAGGCTCTGACTTGTTTTGCGACATTCCCTCGGTTCTTGATCGTATAACAACGTCAAAATGTTTTTAAAAGCGCCGTCGATGCATCTAACGCCCATTAGAACTTGAAAGAATCGGTGGCTACTTTGGGGATTGTGGAGCTTAGCAGCACGAGGCTAAGGGGCATATTCTTCTCGTAGCCATTGAAATGTTGGAAGCGGCTACATATGATATCAATGCTCCAATGCACGTTGTTTACGTGGTGGATTTACTCGGCTTGATCATCGTACGCATCATCCTTGTTAATATGCAGCAGAGGGGGCTTAGGGGAAGTCCTCTAAATTTGACCATCCAACCCATGCCACGTGAAACAAGTGACTCCTGCTCAGATCATTAGCCTTGCTCTTGAGTCAGTCAATCTTTGCTTCATAACCTTTGATCTCACCTTGGTTGCTATGCTTGGTTCAGTACCCTCACGGCTCTTCTCTTCCTCACACCACGTTTCCAATCCTAAGTCATCTTGCTTCTTATTATTTCCGCTCCTTACCACCAACAGACAGTTGGTCTTTATTTAGCATCTTCCAAGCGGTAAGTACCAAATTATACTCCTGAGTCCCCTAAGTTCTTTTTTGCCACCAAGCGGTCACAGAGTCTCAATCTTGGCACGATCCAGAGACTAATATCTTGAAAGTGGGATCCACAGTACCACAATGGCACAACAGCAGAGTGATTTCTATTCCTATCTTCAGGGCAATTCAAAGCCGAGAACTCTACCAACCGACTTTCCTACAGATTGGCTTTTAAATCCTATACCTGCTGGATCAGAAATGGCTCGCAATATCTCCAGTGACAGTGCCTATTGGAGCGCAGCCACCGAGGCATCCGAAGAATACTATCAAAAGCGCTCCCCTGCTGTTTCCATGGCCTACAATACTGAATCATCAACTTTCTACGAAACTAACACACTCTCTGCACCGCAATACGAGCAAAATGCGTACCAGGAAGGGTCTCCAACCATCACGAGGTCTAATTCAGAAAGGAGCCAGTCACCACGCGCAACCCTCTCGAGCCTTGGATGGACTGAAGCGCATCTCGCGGACACCTATAAATTCGTAATTCCGAAAGGACGCGAACCGTATTTCGAATTGGTCGAAGGCGCTGCTTACTGGAATCCATACAACATGCCCGGCAAGGTATTCTTGGATCCTTCAGAGTAAGGCCTGAGCCCTAAATGTCAATTGCTGATTGCTTAAATCTATGATAGAAGCCATAGAAAGAATGAATTTCCATGCATGTACCCTGGTTGCGATGCAAGACCTTTCAAACGACCAGCTGATCTGGAACGTCATTACAGGAACGTCCATGGTACATCGGACCAGAAGGATAACTATTTCTGCGATTACCCACCTTGCAAGGCGCGTGGTGCCTTCACTCGAAAGGATCACTTCCGGGACCATCTGCGAGATTACCACAAAGAAGACATTGGTTCAATGAAGAAAAGCGACAAGAAAAGTTCTCAGAAACTTGACGAGAAGAAATGGACTAAGTTGCAGGCCGAATGGATTGCAGAGCGCAAGATTGAGCCAAAATGGTTTCGATGCCCAAAATGCTTGGAACGAATTCAGATCGCAGAATCGGGTTATGACTGCCAGTCTTGCAAACATCCTTGCGATAGAGAGCGAAGGGAGCGCATCGAGCAAGTTCGCGCGACTAAACCGAGGGCTACTTATGCGGCACCAGCCAGTTCGATCAGCGCTGCAATGCACGGCGACTATGAGTACATTGCGCCAGCTCCAGCGGTCCCTACGATTACATACCCGGCAAACAGTACCTGTGCAGACTGCGTAGGTACGGGCTATTCTCCAGGATCATGGGATACATGCCTTACCTGCCAGCCATCTGTGGAGCAATACTACACTGATAATACTCGCTGGGAAAGTGGCGGCTATACTAATAGCTCCAGGTATTAATGGCTTCATCATGGCATGACTTGGAAGCGAATTCGGGTTATTGGATGATCTTGATCTTGGAAAGTGTACGACAGACAGTATTTTTATTGGGTGGCCAAATGAGGCTTGGAGTTGGCGTAGGGAGGCGGATTGATGGGACGGCTCTTCGTCTCGGTTCTTGTATGCGATTTGGCTTGGGGGTTTTCTTTGGATACAACATCCTCTGGAGCTCGGGGTTCGGTTATCGATCAACGGATCATGGAGTTAGGCACGGGAGGAAAGGATTTATATTATTTTACTATCTTTTTTTCATCAGTTCTCCACTGTCTTTCCGCTGGGTTGCTTGTTGGATTAAATTTTGCTTTCTGGAATCTACTTTCGGAATCACGCACAACACAGCAGGATGGGCAGACTGGTTAGGTATTGGGATGAAAGGAAAAACGATGGACTAACAGATACCGTCTTTACGTTCATAAAAGAATCTCATTACGTACACGTTAATTGCTTTAAAACTTCCGTCGCTCAGGCTTTGCCACGATTGAACTCCTCCTTCCATCTCAAACAGTCCTACATATTGCCATTGCTATTCCGGGTCTCTCTGCGTCCCTTCAGAATTCCGGACGTCATCATTTCGCTTTATGGTACGAATCGTTCAAATACCTTGGGCCTGGCGATGTACTAATGCGGTATGACCATCTAGTAGATCTACAAGATTCTCGCTTGCATCTGAATATCCAAAGCCACTTTCGACGTCGACACGTGATTGACGGCATGCACAGCGGCCGTGGAGCTCTCCGCTTTCGGATAGCTGCACTGGTAATACTTGTAATAGATGAGCTTTTCCAGAGAGAATATCTTTTCAAAGAACTCTGATATCTGACGCTGTTTTTAAGAGTTCCTGAGTAACAAAGTATCTCTTGCCGCGAAATCTACCGGCTAAATTCACAACCCCCTCGGTCCTTCCAGTATCCTCCTGATCACAACCCCACATCCTCGGAAGGCCAGCAATATCTATTCCGCGGACCACGGTTACGGAAATTCTCTTCCAGCTAGCAACGCCAACATTCCGATCTTATCTTCTTCGTTCGCTCTTCACCATGAACGCCTCACGGACGCTCCTTTCGCGAACTCAGACCCTCTGTAGAGCAACTTGCTCAAGCAGAATATCTCCCTCCCACTTCAGGAAGGCTACCTTCGGCCCAGCATTCACACAGTCGCGAAAGATGGCAACAGGCAAGAAAATCAAGGTCAAGAATCCCGTCGTGGAGCTGGACGGCGATGAGATGACCCGGATTATTTGGAAGGATATCAAGGACAAGTTTATTCACCCGTATTTGGATATCGATCTCAAATACTACGATTTGGGACTGCCGTACAGAGATGAGACGAATGATCAAGTTACCATTGATGCGGCAGAAGCTATCAAGAAGTACTCTGTGGGTGTCAAGTGCGCTACGATCACTCCCGATGAGGCGCGTGTGAAGGAGTTCAAGCTGAAGCAAAGTAAGTCTCTGCAGAGTGGTTGGCGCATTGAGTGCTGATAGCAATAGTGTGGCTTTCTCCTAATGGTACAATCCGAAATGCTTTAGGAGGAACAGTCTTCAGAGAACCTATCGTTATACCACGTATTCCTCGACTAGTCCCAGGATGGAAGAAGCCAATTATTATTGGTCGTCATGCATTTGGAGATCAATACCGGGCCAAGGATATAGTTATGAAAGGCAATGGCACACTGAAGATGGTATTTACACCTGAGGGAGGCAAGCCCGAAGAAATCGAAGTCTTCAAGTTCACAAATGGGGGAGGAGTTGGACAAACACAATACAACACCGACGAATCGATTGAGGGATTCGCACATGCTAGTTTCAAGCTTGCCTTGAGCAAGTCCCTGCCGTTGTACATGAGCACCAAGAACACAATTTTGAAGAAGTATGATGGACGATTCAAGGACATCTTCCAGGATATATACGAGAAGCAATACCAGAGGGCGTTCGAGGAAAAGAAGATTTGGTATGAACATAGACTTATAGATGATATGGTTGCGCAGATGATGAAGAGCTCTGGTGGATACATTATGGCTTTAAAGAGTGTGTCACGGTTTTTTCCCCCTGCAAGAAACAATTGCTGATGAAATTTTAGATTACGATGGAGACGTCCAATCCGACATCGTAGCCCAAGGCTTCGGTTCCTTAGGCCTCATGACTTCTGTTCTCATCACCCCTAACGGAAAGACATTCGAATCCGAAGCCGCACACGGAACAGTAACACGCCATTACCGCGAGCACCAGAAAGGCAACGAGACATCAACAAACCCTATTGCCTCAATCTTCGCCTGGACCCGAGGACTCATCCAACGAGGAATTCTCGATGAGACTCCTGAAGTCGTAGCTTTCGCCGAGTCACTCGAGCAGGCTTGCATTGATACAGTTGATAGAGATGGTATTATGACGAAGGATTTGGCTCTCGCTTGTGGAAAGATGGGACGTGAGGATTACGTTACTACGACGGAGTACTTGAATGCGGTGGAAAGGAGAATGAAAAATCTTCTGCAACAGAAGCTGTAGTTTTGTCTATAGATATTTTATGGGCGTGGCTGGACTAGAGAGAGATTGTTTTCTTGACTACGGCGTTTACATACACCCATTTGTATATAGACGCTGCACTTCAAGACAGTCTTAGTTTTCTCAATTAGTGAATGATCTATTCAGTGGTAGGTCAATCATTGGTACAATGATACAATGGTACAATAGTACAAGGGGATACTGCTCTTCCATCCAGGCCTGATATTCGCCAATAACGCCATCCCAAAGTTAATATTTGCCAAGCAACCCCCTAGGGTGATCATACATCAAACCTCAGCAGGCGTCTCGGAATCTAGAGCCATAGGGGAAGAAGCTCTCTCTTTCGGCTTTGCCTTCTTTCTCGAGCTCGGCACAGGTGTCTCTCCGTCAACCTTGGCCTTCTTAGCCCTGGGCTTCTTCGTCTTTCCGCTAGAAGGAGTTCCAGATTTAGGATGATATCCACCATCATCATCTCTCTTTCTCTTCCCACCCTTCATAGGCTCTAGGCCGCCAATCGTAGGATCATAACCAATCCCATCTTCCTCCACAATCTCCAAGGCGTCGGGTTTGCTCGGTGCTGGCATGCTTGAGCGCTTTCCTGCTCCGCGTAAGGATCCGGGCTTTCCGTTTGACTTCTCGCTGCCTTCGCCGTCTTGGAGGAATATCTTGGGCTCGTTTCGGCGCAGCCAATTGTAGACGCTGTGTGGGTTCTGGAGTGCGAGGTCTAGCGTTACAGAGGAGTGAGGATTGCGAGGTGCGAGAGAATTTGCTCCAAGGGTAGCATCAATTTCATAGATGTATTCATCCATAGCATCGAGTGTGAGATATGTGCTGGGTTCGGTGTGGCCATTGAGCGGGACGAAGAAAGACAAGAGGTCCGGAGAAAGATTGGGACTATCGGCATTGAGATGGGGAGTGGTATTTATAAGAAATCCAAGCGATTTAGAGGGCTTCGAAGCAGATCTTTCAGCGGCCTTCTCGTCAAGTATCTTGCAGATTTCATTGTAGATTGCTTGGCCGTGAGGTGTACCAATGTCCGCTACTCGATCAAGCTCTGCGGATGTAATCAGACCTGGTACTGGTGAGAGGGCAGGTGTGTCGGCATAGAGGTTGACACGCTTATCGGTTGGGATTTGAGCAGAGTTATTCACATCGAGAAGAAGCTCCAGGATCTGACTGAGAAACAGGTCAGTTCATGTTCAGCGTGAGAGAGGAGGGACGAACTCAATCTCCATTGCGAGTCGAGCTGATGTCTCCATAGCTTGATGCTCTGCCACACAAAGACTATTGCTCTCTCTCATAACCTCATCAAACTTCATTCGCATCTTGCGATATTTCTTCCTGAATGGCTTTATGTCAGCTGTTGTCGCTCATACAAGGGCTTTTTCTCTGAAGCCTTATCGTGAAAGTCTAGAGGATTCGCTCTGAAAGAGCCAGCGACCACATTCACCGAGAGAACATACTTGAATGACTTGTAAGTTGGCTTGGCAGCTTCATCTTTTGCGACCGTAGCCTCATCAGGATCCACAACCACCTCGAGCCGTGGACCTTCCTCCTGGTTGACCTCCATCTAGTTTGTTGAATGTTGTAGCTAGATGGTGAACATTTGTTTGGTAGTCTTCGTGATCACTTTAAGAGGCGCTGGTGTATACGAGCAATGTTATCGTAGACCAGCGGTTAACTTTCTAGGGCTAGACCCGGAGGTATTCTGAAATAAGTACCGACCTCAAATAAAAAAAAGTTGCGAAGTAATAATTGAATCGAATACTATTCTCCAAACGGCGCTTTCAACGGCGCTTTCGACCACCACGTTGCTGTATCACTTTGGCATACACTGCATGAATACCAGATTGTCTTTGGATAAAGAAGATAATTACAAATCTTTGTGACGAACGCAGTCACAGGAATCCATTCGGAAAAGGGCGGGGTTGCTCAAAACGTCAAGGTTTGCCTTCAATCACCCTCCCAACATGTCTCTTACACTGACCAAAATTCATACAAGTACTACATTTACTGGGGAACTAGACGTTATCCAAATAGGCCCTCAGGCCTCCCAGCTAGTTGCTACTCAAGTCAAGACTTCGCAGCACCCATACCCTCCCTTACGGAGCAGGCCTGTCATTCAAACCGCAACCATGGCAGCTTTAGAGCTTGTAACGAAGGAGCCTACAAAGATCCCCAAGTTGAAGAATTATAAGTCTAGCAAGAAGAGGAAAGCTAGTGAACTGGCTAAATCTATGCCATCAACCTCCACCAGTGTACAAAGTACAGCTGTGTTTGAGCCACTCGCCACCCAACGGACTCAGTCACCCAATTCAGATGATGAAGCACAACAGAAGTTTAAGAGGTCTAGCAAGAGCAAGAAAGACAACTCCAGCAAGAAAAGAAAGGCTATCGACTTGGAAAATTCTGTCCAGACCGCGTCTGAGCCTGCCGCTTCAATTAATGTACCAGATGTAGCTTCATCCCCTAGATCCGACAATGATATTCCTCAGGAATCACCAACCAAGAAACGCAAGGCTTCTGTTCAGGAGATTGAAGTTGATGTTAGTGCTCCTGAACCACCTTCTAAGAAAGCTCTCCGTCGTCTCAAGAAGGGCAAGTCGCTTCCACCGTCTAAATCTGGTGCCGAGTCCAGCCCAGATCCTGAGCCCAAGAAGAAGGCGGACATTGAGAAGAGATCAGAGCATGGTGTATGGATCGGCAACATGTCGTGGAGCGTATCCAAAGACGAACTTTGTACATTTCTTGTTGATCGCTCAGATATCACCTCAGGGATGATTACCAGAGTTCATATGCCCGGGCCCAATGACTCTAAGCCCGCCAACAAGGTTGAGAAAAAGTTTGGCAAGGTTCAACACAATAAGGGCTTTGCGTATGTGGATTTCTCGACAGCAGAAGCGGTAGAAAAGGCTGTTGAGCTATCTGAGCAGTTGATGTCCGGGAGACGGCTCTTGATAAAGAACCAGAAATCATTTGAGGGTCGACCGGAGAAGACGAAGGAGGAAACTAGAAATGACAGCAAACCCCCTAGCAAGAGAATATTCATGGGCAATCTCAGTTATGACGTTACGGAAGACATCCTCAAGGATCATTTCGAGAAGTGTGGAGCGATTGAGAGTGTCAAGGTTGCAACCTTCGAGGACTCGGGCAAGTGTAAGGGATTTGCTTGGATTGTGTTCGAGGAATTGGAGGCGGCGCAAAGCGCTATTCGGGGCTTTATCCATATCGAGGAGGAGGCATCTGATGCGTGGCAGTCTGACGATGAGGATGGATCTAGTGAGAAAGGAAAAGCCAGCAAGCCCAAGAAGACCAAGATGATCAAGTGGTGGGTCAACAAGATCAAAGGCCGACCTTTGAGAATGGAGTACGCTGAGGGCGCTGATGTGCGATACAAGAAGCGATACGGAAAGGATGGAACGAAGAATGCTAATGCAGGACGTTCTGAGATTTCGGGGGAGAAGGTGAAGTCAGCAATAGCTGCCCCAGATTATCAGCCTAGTGAGGGGGTTGTTTATGATAGAGCTTACGGTGCACCTCGCTTAACCGGTGGGATCGTGAAATCGGAAGGAAAAAAGGTCACTTTCTAATAGCAATACCGAAATTGTCTTCAACCCAACGGAGATCTCTTCAAACAAGAAAATCATCACAATTAAGTAAGCCTACCGGTCTACTTCTAGGACTCCGAATTTCGTGAAAGATCGGAGAGATTGAAAAAGCGTCTCCTTACTCTCCAGTCCTTGCTACCGCTCCTCTCTCGTGCTCGATCTTGATATCTCCTTCTTACCCTAGCTACCCACAACATCTGCGGCGGCCGTACTCAACTCGTTTAGATTATTCTAAGCGACCTAGGTGTCTCCTAGCTCTCATATCTTCCCTCGTCGCAAACAAAGAGTGTCTCGACAGTCAAGGGCAATTCTCGCTATCGAGGTGGTCATTCGCCAATGATGAGGCGGACAAGAGAGTTTGTAATGAGAAGAGCCTTGACATCAAATAAGGGTATTGATGATGAAAGAGCTCTCACAGGACCTTTGATAGTATCATGGCAGCAAGAGCATCCATCGCTAGCAAAAAAATCAACGTCATGTATTGATGGCGAGAACATTGACATCGACCTATGCCTCGGAATTGGGCAAAATCTGTTCGAGGGCAGCTGGAGCATCGTCAGCGACAGGAATTTTAAAGCAGACGTGGGTGCTTCGAAGATCCATATTCCAGCAGCTGCATCTAGCACTTCGAATCGCTCAAGTATGCGAGAGTTTAGGATACTGGACAGAATCAGCACGCATGTAGGATATAATTGACAAAGTCAATTTCATTCAAACACATGCTTGTTTAAGTTTCAGGCTCAAAAGCGAATCCGAATCATTCAAAAACTGTGAGTAATTAAGATCCTTGGAAGAACGAGTGACAAAGCCTTGGGTCTCCTCTATAACCACGACCGATTTGGAAAAATTGTGAAGCTACTGGAAGTGCACATGGACAACGGCTATGACCTACAAGACCTGCTAAAAAATTGCATTTTCAGCTCTCTTGGATCTCTTGACTCGCATCGCCCGAGATGCTTTAAGTGAGATTATTTCGAGAGCTTTTGATAGCGGAATATCAAACTTCAACACAAGAGGTGGTTTGAGGCTTGAAAGTAACACTTCCCAGATACGTCGCATCTATTCAGATATTGAGGCCGCATGGGTACCTAGCTCTTGATCAACTTTCCAAACGAAACATGAAAGATTCGAAATAGTTTAAGTAATAGATGAATCTGGAAATAAATCTTGTTCCATTGCCATTATCTTCATAGCTTCGTGTGACATAAACCATGATTTGCATTTGGTGGCTGACAGAGCCGTTGTTGTCCGGTGGCTGTGTTCAACTGGAAAAGGGGACGATGAACTTTGCGAAAATCTCTTATGGAGAAGGTTCCTTGCGTCCACACCCTTCCATCACAAAGGCTATTTGCAAGGAAGCTAAAACTCTCAAGTAACTCTCAAGTTAACCCTCATTCTTTGAATGGCTTAATCAGAATCCTCAGTCTCGTTCTCTTCCCGGAGGTCCAATCGAATTTAGCACTAACCAAAATTGGCTAAGGAAAGCGGTAGGGATTCGATTTATCGTGCTCTCCATTTCCTAAGCATTTGAGCCTCCAATTTTCTCAGATTCATCTCTTCTCCTTCTTCCCACCTTTTGCTCATCGGTGTGCCGGTATCACCCATTACGCCTGCAAAACATCAACAGATACCGACTATTACCTCCAATATTTATTGCCGCGGGCGGTAGATATCAGTTCACAGCGCCACCACTGCATGATCTGTGAGGAAATATTGCCCATTCGATCCTCCACGGTCGCCCGCCGACTCGTCGCATCTCAAACCGCAGCCCATATAGATCCTCACTATGGCTCCTCATCGCAGAAAGGATTTAGCTGTAACTCGAAGACGGGTTGAGGACGAGGGCGATGAGGAAGGGGTCTTGGACGCCGGAGATCAGGATGATGATTCGTTGAGTGAGGGGTCGATCATAAGTGATGAAGGAGACGCACACGAAGATGATGAGACCGACATAGTTGTAACGGACTCTGCTACTTCTCCTGAGCTATTGAAAGTCAATGGAACGGCGCAAATACAGTCCAAAACAGGCAAGGACGGGTCAAGCAATGGCATTGCTTCAGGTTTTAAGAAGCCGATCACGAATGGCACTAGCGATATGGATATGATGCTCAATGGCCTCAAGATATCGGACCATAGCGGTTGTACGGAGGAAGTGCAGTATAAGGGTATATGCGAAGACCCCGATACTGCAGAGCCATCACCAATTGTTGTTAATTCAACTGCTTACATGGATCGACCACAAGAATTACCGCATGAACGGAGACGACGGGAACATGAGGAATACAAAAAGAAGAGGGATGCAGATCCAGCATTTGTGCCGAATCGAGGAGCGTTCTTTATGCATGATCACCGTCATGCTGGACCCGCTGCGAACGGATTCCGACCGTTTGGAAGAGGTCGAGGTCGAGGCAGGCCTGGCTTTGGAGGCCCATATGCACCTATCAAGTATGAATATGTTCGAGACTTCAGGGGATGGATATGCTAACCAGTCTCAGTCAAATTCAGCAGCACTATGAGCCTACTGAAGCACGTTGGGCTCACGATATGCACGACGTGATCACTGAGCCAACTCCTCGAAATTTCCAGGCACCGAGCTATGCGAATGGCAACGCTTCAACAGCGAGTACCTCAAAGGCCGCGCCTCCGAACAGAGCACTCTCTACGACGAAGCACATAGGTAATGTCCAAATCCGTGTATACCTTGAATCGATGGACAAACCTTTGGTATTTCCTGGCATCGCAGTTAAGCAATACACCCGCTTGCCAGATCACCGACCTCCGCTTCGCCGAGACAAACCTGTTCGAATATCTCTTCCGGAACATCCGCCCCGGTATATATACCCTGCTGTGGATAGATCGTTCATCTTCATCCCAAGGGCGATGAGACCAAACCAGCAAGGCTTTGGACGTGGTAGAGGTAGATCTGGACTTGGGTCTATTGGTGGTTACTCGAGACGGACAAGCGTTTTTGGCGGCTCTATGTACGGCAGTGCTTACACTCCAAGCGTTGCCATGAGTCGTCGCTCATCTCTTGCTCGGGAGATCAATAGAGACGGCGTGGTCTCCCCAACTGGGTCTACAATGTCTCGGCCACAGATGCAGATCGATCCAGCGCGGCCTGTTGTGAAGTTACCACCATCGAACCAATCTGTGCAGCCACCAAACCTACCAGTTTCCGACGCTGAGCACCAGAATGGCCAGCCAACCACTTCCATTGACGACCTGCCACGCCCTCAGACCTATCCACTTCCCCAAAAGCCGACGTTCCGCGAGAGTCGTCCCAACCCGATCCCCATGCATCAACCTCGACCTCAGAAAGCTGTTTCTGTCGCCGATATCGAATCACCTGCAAGCCTATCATTCAATCCTCCACAACAGCACCAGCAACCATTCCATCAGCAAGTGCCTGTCCAAGTAAATGGCAATGGCTACTCGAATGACAATATGTTGCACTCCCGCAACCTTTCATATCCAAGCCAAGCTTCAACTGGTACCCCGTTGTCACAGATACCAGAGCGAGCTATTCATGCCCAGCCTTTCCAACCCCATCCATTTCAATCACAGCCTCAGAACTTCTATCAACAACCCTACTCAGTGATGCCGCCCCCGCAACAAGGCTACTACTTTCCGCAAAACTTCAATCAGACAATGGCTCCATCCGCTGGTGCAGCTCCATTTGTCCCTTCTCAGCCACATCAGCAGCAAGCAGACGCATCACAAGCAGGGGCGCCAAATCTGGTCGCTCAAGAAGTCAATGGCATGGTTTACTATTACGATGCTGCACAAATCCCGGCTGTCGCTACATTCCCGGCTTACCAGCAACCGGCACCTCAGTCATATCCCATGCAACAAGTGGGTGGAGTGATGGGAGGCATGTTTCCTGCGACTCCAAGTCCAGACGGGTTTTACTATCCCCAGGCGCCTCAGGGCGTTGTCTACTATCCGCAGTGATGCATTGTTTTCTAGGCGGAACACTTTTGTTATATCTCTTTAATGCTTTCAGCGATCTTATTTGGGCCGTGTGGGTTTATTATGCGTTTGGGAGCTAGCGTTGCCACTGTTTTTAATGCACTCTATCCGCGAAAAGACATTTATTTGATTGTTGGCTCCTAAAAGAAGGGGCTGACTGTCTCTGTGCATCATTGCTCGATGCTTTGCTGGTTTGCCAGGGTCGGACTCTCGGCTACAGGGTGCATTTTTGTGTGTGTGGGATGTGTGTGGTGCACTATGATGTTCTTCTTCGTCATTGTCGTTAAGAAAGATTCCTGTGAGGCAATGGCCGTTACCTATGGGTACGTTGCGTGGCGTAAAGTAGGACCATAGTTAAGTAGGAGAGCATTCAGTAGATGATATTGGTATTGATATTGATATACCTGATATTGAAGCGTGTTCATTGTGAGCATGTTTCGGGTACCTATCTTGGTCAAAATCCCCACCTTTGCCCACGTAGGCAATCATGAAAATGAAGGGGTGAGATCGGGATAGGCAATCCTCCGAAACGAAACAGCAGGTAATCTTATAACACTAAGTGAGCCAATGAAGGTGGCGCAGAGAACAACACGTGCATTGAGATGTTAGATGCCATGTCTATATTTAATTCAGTATGGAGTGAACTGACATTGTGGTGTTTGAGGCAACACAATGTATGTACATATAATGTGCTCTCACAATACTACAGCGTCAGTTGACTTTTAAGATCCTAAACACTAGAATATTGTGAACAATAGTAACTCTTGAACAATATCTCCGAGTTTGTTACCCCGCGCACTCCTAAATATAGCAAAGAACTTGGAATCACAAGGGCAATATGATGGAAGCGCTCGAGAGAATGTGAAGAAGAGCTTCATATTTCACAGTTTCTAAGCTATTGAGACGTTCTATACCAAATCAATAAGGTAGCAGACAGCATTTCTTTCTGCGGACAGCAAGAATTCAATATTTTGCAGTTTCAATGAGGATGCTATCAAGGCTTTCAAGGCTTTCAAGGGAGTTCCTTTTCGTCCTTCTCGCAGGCTTTTATAGTTCAACCACCTACCGAACTCTTGGAATTCCTTGTGTTTTGATATGTTTTGATGTGTGTTGATGTGTATTCACACAAACTGTATGAATGGAACTTTGGGCGGTGGCAATGGCGGATTGCTTACAATGCATTCACAGGATGGACATTTGATTCACCGAAAGACTCGTAATTAGCGATCTCGATCCCAGCCAAGTTTCGAGCTCAACCTCCATTTAAAAGCCAGGCCAAGCCAGCTTGATACTCCGCGACACCATCTTACCAAACCCGAGTCTCGACTTCACAACTCTATTCGGGAGCCGCAACTTCAAGCTGAAGCTGAAGCTCAGTCTGCATATTTTCGCCGCCTTTCAAGCATTTCTCGAAGCTGATATACTAGACCCAGAAGGTGCCATGGTGCTTGCGTCGTCTTGGTAGTGGCAGCCTGAAATCGGCGCTAATTCCTTATCGAATAAGCTCGAGTGATCGCCCGCCCCCGCTCATCATCAGACAACCTCTCCTTCGCCCATCCTCCTTCCGTCCATCATCCAACTCTCTTCCAATCTCCTTCCCATCCATCAAGCAAGACAGCTTTCTATCAGAAGCTCTCTTGCAGCTCGTCAGAAGACTTGAGACCTTATCAGCACGAGAGTGAGTTCTCCTCCCATCGTGAAACAATTCACAACGTCACCGCCCAGCATAATCGTTGACCTCCTCTTCAGCCTCTCGGAACTGCTGTCATGGCGTCGACTTCAGCAACTAACCCTGATACTCTGGTCACCTTGAAGATCAACATTGAGGGCAGCAACCGTCGGTTCAAGCTCCCTCTTCGTGATCTTGGTGCCAGTACACTTCCCGACAAGGTACGTGGTTGTGCCACCTAGCTCCCATGAGCCTCTCAGCCTGACCATATTCCCTCAACTTGACGATGATAACTCACTGCATCTCAATTCGGCCTGAAGCTGATGTTTCTTCTTCCAAATAGCTCCGGTTCCTTCTTGCCATCCCGCCTACCTCCGAAGCCGTCTTCGAACGCTATTCCGATAGTGCCGCGGCCTTTGTCATCCTCGATCCGAACAATACCTCCGTCTATAAGCAACTTTATCGAGCTGCGAAGGCTAAGCTCAAGCTTCGTCTCAGGGTCACCATCAAGGACAAGGAGCCGGTCACTCCAAAACCTGCCACTGTCGAGGACGAGGAACCAAGCCCAGTTAGCCCTATTGCTGAGCAACAATCTACTTGGTCTGCTCCAGTTCCTGGAGCTGCTTCGGAGACTCCTGTCACTGCCACCTACCCACGACAACCCTCTTTGATCTCCACAAGTTCTGCCACCGAGCCTCAGCAATCAAGTTGGGTCACTCCAAGATCTGTTGCCGAGATCCAGCGTGGATTTGAGGAACTCCTTATCAACCAACCTCGTTGGGTTCAAAGCCAGAGTTCACTTGCCCCCAGCTCCTGCTGTAGCACATTGAAACGAGATATCCCGTCTATCCCCCAAGAGATGCTCAATATGTCAAACACTGATATCCCAATTGCCCGAGGTTGCGCGGCTCGCGACAGATGGTTCGCTGAACTTGCTGGCGTCTATGATGAGCGTCAAAATGCTATCCGAAACCATACCGGCTTCCCCCCTCCCTCGCCTATCGGCATCTTCTCCGTTTACTGCAATAGTTGTGAGGCTGCAATTCCAGACGAGCACTATCACTGCAGCACTTGCGATGATGGTGACTTTGATCTCTGCCATGGCTGTGTTGAAAATGGTGTTACTTGCAAGGACGATGACCACTGGATGATCAAGCGTTTCGTCAAGAACGGCAAAGTTATCAACAGCACAACTGAAACTCTCTCGCCAAAGCCAAAGCCTGCTGCGTCCGAATCGAAGACCACTCTCGTTGCTCCTGAGGAGGAGACCGGGGCAACCCGTACTTGCAATTCTTGCATCCAAGGTACGAAGGAAATCCTATTATATTTGCATTATTACTGATATTCCTCTTCAGAACTTCCCGAGGAGAGCTTCGTCACTTGCACTTCTTGCGAGGATTATGATCTCTGCATTCCCTGCCACACCGACAACAACCACGGTCATCACCCAAAGCATGGCTTTACAACAGCTGTCGAAGATACCGTCCTCGAGCCTATTGCTGAAGCTTTGCTTGCTCCTGGTCGCAACTCTGGGCACAATGCTATCTGTGATGGATGTGATAAAGTAGGTTCAATTTCTTCAAAGAGTTACAGTAAATAGCTAATATGGGTCAGTACATTTATGGAGTTCGTCACAAGTGCCTCGACTGCCCAGACTGGGACTTCTGCTCAGGTTGCATTGTTAACTCCAGCTTTATCCATCCCCGACACCGATTTGTCCCCATCTACGAACCTCTGCATGACATTGCCGCTTTGTCTCGATCATATAGCAGCAAGATACGACATCACGGAATATACTGCGATGGTCCTCTGTGCAATCAAGGCAATGGTACTCAGACATACATCAAGGGTGACCGATATAAGTGCGCGGTCTGCCACGATACAGATTTCTGTGCCAGTTGCGAAGCTAGCCCATCCAACCAACACAATCGTACTCACCCTCTGATTAAGTTCAAGACCCCAGTCCGCAATGTCAGTGTCACTACTCTTGGTGATCATGAGGATGGACAGAAGATGCCAGTTATGGGTGATCGTCGTGGCCGAACCACATCCAAGGGTACCGAGACCACCCAAATTCCATCTGCCAATGCCGCTACCCAGGTTCAGACCGTCGCTGATCTCATGCCAACGGAGCAAGTCAAGGCTGAGCCAACTCCCGAGGTCACGACAGTGAAGGTTGTTGAGGATAAGAGTGAGGAAGCTAAGGAGCTCCCAGCCACTGTGGTCAAGGATGATTTGGTTGCTCATTTCGTTCGTGATGCCGTCGCTGATGGTACCGTTTTCTCACCTAACTCTGTCTTTGAGCAGACCTGGTATCTTCGCAACGGTGGCAATTCCGCTTGGCCCGCTGGATGCACTGTCAAGTTTGTTGGTGGTGACAATATGTGTGCTGTTGACCCCGATCACCCTGCTAGTGTCCACGAGCTTGTCTCTGCCGCCGAGAGCACCACCTGCTATACCGAGGTTGCTCCAGGGTCTGAGGCTGGTTTCACCGTCTTGATGAGAACTCCCAACGGTGCTGGTAATTTCATCTCCTACTGGCGCCTTACAGGCCCAGATGGAAACAAGTTCGGCCACAGACTTTGGTGCGATGTTAATGTCGATACCCCAGTCGTCAAGGAAGAGGTCAAGAAAGACCCAGTTGCAGAGCCCAAGGTTGAGATCGAAGGCAGCCAAATGATCTTCCCCAAGCTTGAGAAGGAGTCTCCAACCACCAGCATCCATGAGGGGGCCCCCGTTACTGCTCATGAGGATCAGGACGATGTTGATGACTTCGATGATTTCGCTGAGGAGCCTCTCGAGGATGACGAGACCGAGGATGGGTTCATGACTGATGAGGAGTACGACATTCTTGATGCCAGCGACGAGGAGTATCTTGCTGAGCAGGAGAAAGCTACTCGTAAATAAGCCAGTCTCAACGCGAACACGAGTGGGGACGAATCATCGGAAGGGAGTACACAAAGGCGTAAAATTGACAACAAACTCTGAATAGCGAACAGCTAGGTGCTGTTGGGGTCTCACTGCAGGGGATTTCGATATATTTTCCTTTGTCTCTCACATATGCGTGCTTGGTTTATGGTCATCGCTCTTTTAGGGTCGTTACTTGATTGACTGGGGCTCTCAGCGCCGCCTAATTGTCCCCGCGAAGCTTCGGGAGGAGTCTGTGAATTCAGCTAGGATGGATCTCTTCTCAGTTTGCTTTTCGGGTAGTACAATCATGGATTTATAATGACCTGCGTTTGAAAGTGATTTTGAAGTTATTTGACGGCATGTCTCAAGTACCGATGCGTAGAGTGAGCAAGATTCTCGCCTTAAAAGTCTGATTTGACGTGCTAACATGCCCAAATTTCTCAAGCCGTTTAGATGATTAGGAATCCGACTGTTCCCCGTATAGTCTGATTCACTGCTCTGCCCAGTATCCCAATCGCTCAATGGGTAAAAGGGTTGGGATTTGCTTTCAGCTGGGATTCTACCCTTCTTTAAATCAGACAATGTCTTATCCCTGATTGACCGTAAAGACTGTACTTTTTGAGTGACTCAAATATTGAAGGAACACCTAGCCCTTCTAAATCGGAAGTGGTGGGTTTAAAAGTAAGGCATCGTGGACGATAAAGCTAATTTTGCGTCTCTTCTCTCGAGACTCTTTTCGCCACTACCAGAGAACCCGTCATTGCAGCACAAATGGACTCGCGTGGTTATGGAGACGACGAGGACATCAATGCTCTAGCTACGCGCGAAACATCGGAACAGTAAGGAAGGAGTGTTGCCGTCCAACAACGCTGAGCATTATCTGCAGTTCTAACACCCCTAAGATATTTAATTTCCACTTCTCCCCAATAGCGCATTACGCTCCCCTCCCTCCCCACCATCATCTTCTTTCGATGGCATAATCTCAAACTTCCCTCCGTCAACTTTCCGCACAGCCCAGCTCCTGTACTCCCTCGCACTATCAAAGAATTCTTGATTCTCTTCAAAACTTCGCCTTCCACTTTCGGGCGTATAGCTCCATGTCCACCACCCAGCGAAGCAGTTCGTCGCCGCAAACACCAAGAATAACCAGTACTTGAGATTATGAAACCCAATTGGCGTTAACAATGTCACAGCGAAATTCGCCAATCCCCAAATAATCACGCTGACAGCACTTCCTTGTGCTCGCGCTGTGCTAGGGTAGATTTCGGTTGGGATCAACCAGACAGTAGCTAGCCAGCCTATTCCGAAAATCCCCGTTGCGACGAAGAGGATGAAGCTTCCAGGTATTTCGACGACGAGGTCGGGAATGGAAATGAATGTCGCCAAACATCCGAAGGTAGTGAGCAGTGCGAAGGAGATGGATAGACCGACCGCTCCCCAGATCATGAGTTTTCTTCTTCCGAAAACATCGATTGACATCCACGCCAGGGTCATCATTAGGAAGTATGAGATGTAGTTTCCAAGCGTCAATAATTCAGCTTTCCTGACTCCGAAGCCGAGGAGTTCGAAGATTTGGGGTCCATATACACTAACTGCCCCATAGCCAGTGAGAGCCTGATTTACTTGGCCCATGACAACGATCATTGTGGGGTGGAATTGAGAACCGCCTGGCAAGAGCATGTCTTTGTAGTCGACTTTCTCGTTGCTTTGTTCATCTTGGGCTTTCTGTAGCTCCTCGAACTGGGACTTGGCTCTTTTCTTCCCATGGACATCTTCTAGTGCTACCTTCGCGTCTTCTGCCCGGTCTTTGCTTATGAACCAGCGTGGAGTTTCCGGAAGTCGACTTATCAAGGACATGAGGAGGATGGGGAACAGCTGCATGACGACGATTGGAATCCGCCATGCCCATTGATCGTTTTTTCCTAGGCCGAGTGTAACGCCTAGGTTGATAGAGTAGGCCATGAGGAGGCCAAAGATGTTCATCTGGAATTCCTGGGCTAGAGCTCGGCCTCTGGCTCCATCTGAAGCCAATTCACTACTGTAGACGGGAATCACAGCATCGATTCCTCCCACACCTAGACCCATGACAAGACGGCCAGCCAGCATACACCCAATTGCACCACCGCCCCAGGTGGATGACCCATCCATCGAGAGCCCAGATACGAGCATCAGGACGTTCCCGAGAAGAGTTGTAGCAAGACTGAGGAAGATGGAAGGTTTCCTCCCTTCCTTGTCCGCAAACCAGGATGCAAGGACCGATCCCACTGCGCATCCTAGGTAGTAGACGGATACAATTACACCTACCACCGGAGATTCTTCCCTGAGTTGCATAGTTCTCAGGTAGTCATGGTTGGTATTGATCAGGGACATCATTCCTGAGATATCAGCCATTGGATGCTCATAGGTGGGTGGTTGGAATACCTTGATCGTAGCCATACAGGGCAATGGCGGTACTTGAGAAGGCAACAATCTCATGCTTCTTGGACATTAAAGGCCAGAGCGAAGAGCTTCCCCTCACGCGTGACGGCGGATTGGGCATCTTGAACACTGGGGAGCGTCAATTGCACGCAATATGTTCAAAGAGTAGTCGTCAAAAATACAAACCAGAAGAAAAGACAGTGTAGAGGTGTATAAAAGCAATTGGAGATTGAATACCAGGGAGCTCGATCGTTTCAATTCCAAAGATTGGAACTCTAATCGTTCAAAGTCTGTGGACGACCGAGTCCGAACACAAGAACGCCGCAGCAATGTCAAGCTGTGAGGACAACAGCATACTGAGAACAGAATCAAGGATGTGGTCCAAGATCTTCCACCATCACATGATGGGGGAGGGGATCGTCATACTTAGGACAGGAAGGAAACGTGCATTTGTACCTATTGATTCGATGTCATCATCGTTGGTAACTTACTTCACGTGCTTGCCAGGTTTCGCGAAGCAGCTGCCATTCCCATCCACAATGACCACCAATGTGATTCCAGCTTCAACATCGCGCTTCACTAGACGATTCCTGCTATCGAAGGCAATACTTGCACCTCGAGTCGCGAGAAGCACCCGCGATGAGCACTTCTGGTCTATCGTTCGGTAGAATGATGCTACGATGATGGATGGAGTCTGATTGCCAGCCGAGAGATTGTTGAATTCGATGTCCCGCCACGTAATTTGCAGTTCAACGCGATAGGAGATTTCTAAAATGCCCCCTCCGCCGGTGGTGAGCTCGTCCATTGCGCAGTCAGTTGCAATTCTGATCTAAGAATACAGACACCCTCACCACATCGGTTCGTGATCAAGAAGCCTGCTCCAGTACGTGAGACAACAATGGCCCAAGAGCAGCCACCTCGTCCCAGCCAACAATTCAAAGCCACACCACGATTCAGATTCTCCTCGAACCCACAACCTACTCCAGCCCAATCTCTACCAGTATCTACGCCGTCCGTGACGCGATTCACGACCCCAGCACGACAGACAACCCAGCACGAAGATATCATCGAGAATATTGAGAGTTCCTTCGAAGGACCCTTCCATGGATTAACCGTGACTGAAGAGCGCGATCTAGAATCGGGCAACCTATCAAATGAATCCAACATCTCAGAACGGAGCCCCAAACGACGCCGTCTATCCTCAGTCTCCCAGCTCGAGGACCCAAAAGACGACCACGAACCCCTCCATGTCCTCTCCTCTCCACCAAAATCCCGCCGCCCCATCTCCTCCGCAACGGCACCCCGTTTCCTGCTCTCTACGCCTTTATCACCATCCACCCCCCGATCTCCCCAAAATACGCAGGCTTTTCTCAAACCGCCGCGTTTCCGTCCGCTTGATCCTGCGGAACAGGCGCATACCGATCCATTGCCTGAACAGTTCTCGCCGCATAGGCGAGGGCAGAAATACATCCCCGGCGGTCTAGCGGCGGAGGTTAGAGACTGGCTCGTCAATCTCGAGTCTGCGATCCCGGCTACTGGGCAGAAGAAGGATGAGTTGTGGGTGGTGAGGATCGTTGTTGACGAGGTCAGAGACGAGGGAAGGGCCGGCATGACAATGGTTAGAGGACGGCAGGTCCGTGGGCATGGGAGCGAGGAGATTGTCGATGACCTGGGAGAAGTTAGGGTCATTTTAGCGGGTGAGGGAGAGGGTGCTGGGTTGCAGAGGGGGAACAAGGCTGAGGTGGGTAGGACGGTGGGAATTAAGGGTCCGGTTTGGGAGGTTTTGCTTGAAGGTGTGAAGTGGGGTGTTGGTGTTGATTGGAAAGTTTTGGCATGATGATTTATGAATCATACCCTGGGATTCAATGGTGGAGAATTTGGCATGGCTTTCAAGGAATCTCTGGCTCTGCACAACTGACAGTCGGAGTTTATTCTATCTGAATTCAATCATATAGTATCGAATAATGAAGAATCATTCATGCTGTGATCTAGACCTCTTCCGTTGTTGTTTGATGCTTTGAGTAGTGTTTCTGACCATTGAGTCTAGTTCTACTATTCAGTGCAAGTCTTTGTCACTCTAAAGACCTTTCCACTCAGCCAGTAATCGCCCTCCAATAACTCACCATCACTGGCTGGGCATGGACATAGTATGAAACTCCTCTAGATAGCATTATAATCTTTATAGGTACTTGAGTTCCTTCAGGCTTTGGGGCGCGTCCCAGATGATCGTCGATCTCGAAGTTAAAGTAGTCCAGGATCTCAACAACAAAAGTGTATTTTGGTTGCAAGGCCTCCCAAGGATCAACCATAACCCAGCCATCTGGTTTCTCATTCACTGCCAACTCGTACATGCGGAGTCTGTGGTCGTTAGGAGAAGTCAACGCTGAGAAGCCAAGGATCTACCCATGTGCTGGACTTGCAAGACCTTCTTTCTTGTATTCCTGAAGTTCGATTAGGACTAGATACTAGTCACGCTCATAACTTCAAACTTAGTAGCTCTACTAAACTTTAATTCATAGTACAGTAAAAATGGGTTTGAGACATACAGGTTGATAAAGTCACCAGTCATTTCGAACATCTGCAAATGATCAGTGGTGATTGGGCTGTGTGAACAACAGGCTACTACAGTAGTACGATATGGCCCTTGCTTGAGTCGCTTTGGATGCTTTGCAGTCAGTCTTTTGGGCACGAATAGTTTGTGGAGACCTAGGAATTTTGGAAAGGTAAAAGCTTTGGCCTTTGCGTGAATTTTGGAGACCATTTTGGAAGTTCTCAGTGTAGGCACCAGGAATGACGTCGTCGATGCCACCCTCGCCATCGCTGCATGTCCTTAACCACGATTATCTAAAGCGTTAGAATTTTGTTGTAGACTAGTTTGTTATATTCCTAATATTGCAAGCACTCAAACAAGGGCTCTGTAGGCTCCTCAAAATGTTTACAGAAAGCTGAAGATTGTTGTCCAGTAAGCCTGCGAAGTACCTGCCCCAGCGAGCAGGTTAAGCTTGACTCAGTACAGTAGGCCGACCGGCGAGCCAAAAATGGGAGTCAGCCGCAATAGCTTCGTGCCATGAGTACGAACACTCGTACACTTCTCTCAACCTGTTTCTTTTCCGGCGAGCTTTAAGGGGAATCAATTCCTCAGTCTGAAGTCCATGGAAGCATAAGTATATATTCTTCAGCACCCCCAAACACTTTTCCTTTCTACTTTCATTCAAATCACGAGAACTTCCTATGTTGGATCTTTCTGTCTCCCAAAATGGCGTCGAAAATCACTCTTGCCCCCGTCCCACCCAGCGACTATCTAACCATCGCCCGCCTCATGAATGTGGCCTTTGAACACGAAGAATTTGGTATCGTTGCCTTTGGACCGGAGCGAAAATCAGAAGCAGCCTTGCAATCCCAAGTGAAAAGTCTATGCAAGCTTCCACACGCTGGAGAGACATACCGCTATGTCAAAGCCATAACTCCTCTTCCCGATGGGAAAGAAGAGATTGTGGGCTTTGCGAATTGGACTATCTGTGTCGGTAGAACGGGCAGTGAGGAGGAGAAGGTCAGGCTGGGGACAAAGGAGGGGTGGGCGGAAGAGGAGAGAGAGGAGAAGTATAAGGATCAGAGGGTGAAGGAGGGGAAGGAAACTGAGAACGACAAGCCTATGTTTGGGCCGGGGGGAACGCACGGGAGTGCTAAGTTGTGGGAGGATGCGTTTATTGTGGGTGATGAACATCAGGCCAGATCGACCGAGGGAAGGGATTACTTGAAATTGAGCACTCTGGTCGTATCGCCAGATTATCAGCGGCGGGGCATTGGCGCTACGTTGATTGAAGATGGGTTGAAAGTGGCCGATGACGAGGATTTACAAGTTGTTTTAGGGGCATCTGATCAAGGGATTGGTTTGTATAGAAAATATGGCTTTGTGGAGGATATAGTTGTGGATCTAAAGTTATGGGAGTATGAAGGCGGGGAGGGGTTAGGAGTCACTAGGCATGTGTATATGCATCGTCCAGCAGTCATCAAACATTTAAAAAAATAGATACTAGAGGAGGGAGTCAGCATGGGAGTTTCTTCACATAGAATGAAATAGACGAAGAAGCTCTCAAAATAGATGTGACGATAAGTAGTAGGTCAACACAATCATCGCTAAATCCAGGAGGTTTCTAACTTCAACCAAACCTCATGAACTCTCCATCCTAGTACTACGATGGGCTATAAGCGATATAGTGCTCACAGCTTCAATTCACTGACAGCAAGACCGGACGACTCAAAGCAGGCTTGCTTGTTGAAAGACCTACAGAACCTACCGTCCAACAAATAGTTCGACTAAGATATAGATCTTTAAGAAGGGAATAGTTCCAAGAGCAAGAGCAGATCCTGCAAAAGTTTGAGCGATGGGGATTTAACATACTCGTAAAGACTTGTTTGCTCCATTTCCTTGAACAACATAAAGGGTGGAGTAGACCTACGAAATCCCATGGGATTTCTTCATTTCTCTCTGTTCAGATCCCATCTGAATCAATACTCTTACATGATCACTTCATGTCACAAACATATGCGTGTTGAGGAAAGGGGAATGTACTTTTTGAATATGAATCCGGAAACACCCTAGATACAAAATGATCCCAAAGGATAACGTATGAATCAATGGCTAGGAACCCAGGCTATGCTTGGCATATTTTGCTCCCCTAGGCGCCTGAAATAACCTAATGAAATGTTCTCGGTGCAATATGAAATCAAACCTCCATACCAAGCAAGAGCCATTTTTCACTTGTAGTATCTCGCTCCTTTGCCCACATATCCATTGTAATCAGCTCAAATCCGACCCATCGAAGACTCTTCATGAATGCTTTTGCATCCGCCTCGGGAACCGATCGATCCAGGCAAATGACTACCTGTTGAACGGCAAAGACGGAATCTGCGAGTTCAATCAAAGCCATGAGCCTAAAGGTATATTAGCACATTGTGATTAGGTGTGGAGTGCTTAGGTTTACCCTTGCTTGAGATCTCGCTCAATGACCGCAGAGTCAAAGAAAGCAAAAAGAGATTTCTGGTCTCCATTCCCTCCCACGAAGCCTCTGAAGCTGCATGCCCCAGAATAGTCCCAGATCTCCAACCAAGCATCCATGACCTGACTATTCTTGACCTTGCCGAAGTAATTGTTATACATATCCACATCCTCGTCAGGAGGTGAATTTGCGTTCGCACCCATCACATTGGAGCCAGTAAAAGCCCGTCCTTCGTCACCAAGGAACACGGTCTTCATCGTCTCACAGAAGAGTCTCTCACACTCTTCCCGGATGGTATACGCTGCCCCCACTATACGATTCCTCCTGCCATCGTTGCGCTTTCGGTTCGGGTTCTTGATAAGCGCAAGTTCGTTGGCTGAAGTTAAAGCCGCCAATGGGGGACTTGACGGTGGTGATGGAAGATGCCCCGAGCCGACCTCAGGGATACCACTGTGCCCCTGTGTTAAAGTCAGTATATGCTGATGGTGGCATTCTTAAGCAGGAAGCAGATCTCACCGCCGGCGAAGGTAGTGGAGTAATGAAAGCCAGTAAGGCTTGTAGAAGCGTCTACTACGTAGCAACTGGCGAGCACCGTAGCCTGACGGCCGACAGTCTCGCCATGACGATTACTACTGTCACTGTTGTTTTTACTGGAAGCCATTTCTTCTTCGGATTGCCACGACTGCGATTCTCGAAGGTTTCGGTGGTGGTTGAAGAAGATCCTCTGAGGAATCTTTTGTGACTGGAAGAGTGCGTTTATGGAACGTATATTGCAGTACGATTAACGGCAGGCGTTTTTTGATATCTTTTCGACGAGATCAGCGGTTGTGAATTGATGTTCGACGACTTTTGGTGAATTTGAAAGCGGAACGAACTGGCGCCGTTATTTCTTCAAGGAAGCCTCCCCGCTTCTGACTTATCACGTGGCATCCCCACCAATCAACGTGAAGCACGTTTATCAGCCAAAATCTCTCGTTATCGGTTAATCGAAAGACCCTTTTCAACCTGAAAGTCCGGTCGAGTGGGTTTGTTATTTCTTACTGTCATGGATGAGGAGGAGCCTCCAAACTTGTATTGATATGAGTCAGTAATAGACTGATAGACTTTCAATGAACGAATTTTGTTCAAGCTGTATAAGTTAATTTACCACGAACCAAGATTTTGAAAATCCGTGCAGTGACTGCCCGTAAGCGAGCCGACGATTAGATCTCATGCTTTGGATCCGAGTTTCATTATTCACTGAGCTCCCTTGCAAAGATAAGTTAAAGAGATCTCAATCAATAATTGGGCAATTGTATTTCTCTAGTAAAAGCCAGAAACCACCATTGTCTTCATAACTTCGTAGATTTTATGTTTACGGTCTATTATTACTATCATAGTGATGATAATTTGGGAAGGGATGATCGGCAAATCTACCACTATGCTGGTCTGTCAACATCATAATCGTAAGTTATTCAGAGCAGGGGTGAAAATGGGACAACATACCGCATCATTAGCCAACAAGAGCAGCAGATTTATTCAGACAGTACATACCTTAGCCAGCCCCAATTACACGGTCTGAAGTGGAAGGATAAATGAGATTATCTCTAGTAGTACTTACACGTCCATCCTCATCAAACCATGGTCGGATACCCAGTGGTTACTTGGTTCATACTATTCGTACCATAAGCATGGCTAGCTGCGGCAACACATAGCCAGACTTTCCCAGGGTGTTAATTTGTTTGTTTATTTGCTTATTTGTTTTTGGAAGAAGAGGGGTTACTAATGGCCGCGAATCTAAGGAGAAAGAGCATTCTGCTCATTCTGGCAACCGTTTCAAAAGGATGCAATAACAGCCCAAACACACACGCATAACGGCATTGTAATGCCAATATCATGAACGTATGTGTATGTAAATCTGAATATTCATTCTTGTATGAGATAGGGCTACAGGACTGTGGCTAGCGACTGCAGGGTAGTAGTGAGGCCCGACGAGTTAGACTGCTATGGCTCTACTAAACTCTCGAAGAACAATAGAGATACATCACATTCAGAGCTACAGCTCCAAATTCTCAAATCAATCAAAGACAATAAAAACTGGGAAGTACTTACCCAAGACCGTCAATGTCCAAAGATGGCTCACTCAAGTGTTATGACGAGTCAAGACTTTGAGAGAGTGGAAACGTACAGGCTACATCGCTCGTCGCATCGATTCGATATAGGGTCTTCTTGACGCTTTAGGTAGCAAAAATGCTAATAAAAGCCTCTTGCAATAAAGTCAGCATATTAAAAAGTCACTCGGCTATTGCACTGGAAATTCCTCATACTGAGAGGAATCTCAGTGATTTGAAGCCTCTACCCCACGAACGAGCTTGCAATTTGAAAGATCGAACTTCATTGTCTTGAAATCTCTTCCTTCGAGGAAGTTGGAAATGTATTTACGATTTCATCAGTGAGTCTTGAACGCATCTAGGTGAATCAATCAATTCAATTCTTTGCTCAGCCAACAGAAACAGCGCAGATTTACTCGTACTCGATTGGTGGGAGGCGAGATTTGCCGTTCTTGTAGTGTACATGTGACATGATCATCGGAAACACGGAAGACCTTGACGGAGGTCCCATGTCATACTGCACCGCCGGGCTTCCGGTAGATACAGAATTTGAGCACTCTTACAAAGGAAAGTTACTGAACGGTATTGTGAGAACCATCGAGGGGATAAAGCCCCGAAAGGAGAGAAGACTTTGGACCGGAGACGCGTCCGAATTAGGCTAGCAGGGATTGTTTGTTTTATCGATATCGATAAGGAAACTTCCTGTGCTGGTGACCCAAGCTCGGCGGGGAATTAATTGGAGGGGGTCATGACTGAATAATCGATCGCCAACACACCGCATGTCTTTGACCGAGGGATTGCCACTAAATCAGACCACACCACTACTACAGAGCAGAATATATGGTAGTATTCAGAACTCCTGGCCAGCCCGTACATCTCAAACCATGACGCCGAGAGCTATTAGAGAAACGGTGCTTGGAGGTATTTAATATCGTGCCTTAATGAAGTTACCATTTTGGTAAGGTATAAAGCTCATGCTTCTCCCTTCTTTCTTTGTAGCTGACGTCCTCTGCAAAAGATTCCCTTGAGTCTCTCACAACCAAGACAGACAACATGCCGCCTGATCACCGAGTTCCCTTCGCAACCTACCTCCTCCCCTCCCTATCTCTGCCCTTCCGTCGACGTCAACAGTCCACCTCGAGCACCCTCTCCGATAACTCTCCCCCTTCTCCGAGATTTTCCCCTGCAGAATCCGTCTCCACTACACCCAGCACCTCCCCACCAACCCCCTACTTCATCACGTCCTACCCGTCCACGGCCAAAGGCCTCCTCCACGAAGCACTACAAGCCCACATCAAGACCGAAACAATACCCGAAGAGCGCCTTATACGCGTCCAACCCAATACGCTGAAATGTATAACCTGCGCGTCAGATATAGCGTTTGCTTCTCAGATTGTAAGTAAAGGCTTTACTGGACGTCATGGAAGGGCATTTCTCGTAGCGCCGCCTCCAAGGCCGATATATTCAAGGGGCAAGAAGGAGGTCAAGCCTACGGATCTGATCAATACGAAAACGGGCAGGTCTGTGAATAGGGAGCTTCTGACAGGTGCGCATGTTGTCGCGGATGTCACTTGTACTATTTGTCAGACGGTGTTGGGGTGGAAGTATGTGGATGCTAAGGAGTTGGGGCAGAGGTATAAGATTGGAAATTTTATATTGGAGACCAAGAGAGTTGTTATGGGTGTTAGCTGGGAGGATGGGGTTGTGCAGGTCGACGACGGAGAGCAGCGTTTGGCGGAAGAGGATTTGGTAGTCTTTGATTCAGAGGATGAGGATGAGTGTGAAGACCTCTTTGCAGGTGTCTGGGATCCGGAGGTTGCAGCTAAGAGGAGAGGCAGGAGGGTTCCGAGGAGAAAGCCAGCATCAGCTGCTGATGCTTAGGAGTTGGGCATGTTTACGAGAAGATGATAAGGAGATGATAATATGAGGGGTTGGATGGCGCAATGGGATTTGCTTTGGGAAATACCAAGTGTTGGCGATATTTGGGCATTGGATGGGATGACACCGGAGAGTTTTTGGCTTCAAGAACTGGTCTTGCTGCAGCGATTAATTTAAGATGATCTCTACCCCACTAATGATTTGGAATTTGGCAGGTTTGGCTTAGCATAGCATAGCATTTATACCCCTAATTCAAACGTTGAACCAGCATACCAGCATACCAGGAGACAACCTGCGTACCGAGCGGTATCCTCGAGTCTGTCAATCTCTGCTTTGAAATTCGAATTATCCGTTTCTTCATTTCCTTGAGACTTCAAAAAAAGAACGTGCTGAAAGTTCCAAGTCTCAAGTCCCACGGTCTCATTGCTCTAGCTATCACTGGCTTTGTCACTGCTGCTCCTATGCCGATGGTACTGTCATTTGCGGCGGTTCGGTCGAGCGATGCCTGGATGAGCAAAGTAGGTCCCAAGAGGCTCAGGAAAACCAGTTTATCTTTAACAGCAGTACCATCAGGAACTTCATGACTGTTTAAGTACTCTCGCTCAATGAATAATGTGCCAAAGATAGATATTGTACGCATTGCCAAGAATCTTTAATCCTCAAGACGAAGCGGACAGAAGGGAAAGCAGCCGTAGAGAGTGAGAAAGTCTCCCCTACTGACAATAAAGTACCCATCTTTGCGACAACTATGCCTCGACCTCGAATAGGCTGTGAAAGAAGATGGTGTTTTCCAATAAGTGAACGGAAGTATAAGTACTGGTTGTTATCACGTGAGTATGCCACTACTTTGGGACTAGCGTTGGTGTATTTGTGATTCAGCCCTTTACTTACAAAGCCTTTTCTTCGCAAGCTTCCCTTTGAATCAACCCCAACAACCATACAACAACCATCGAGAGATCCGACTCTTCATCAAACCATCACCTTTCGCATCACAAACAGATATAAACAAAACCTTTCACGTTTACGGGTCACTGGGAATAAGGGAGGAACATCATAAGTGGGGGAAGAGAGTCGTTGCTGGTGTGGCGGTTCAGTTTGCTTTGTCGTGAAGGAGCCCACAATCTCAGATCATCACACGTCGCAGACCAACTGCAATCTTGTACATCATTTCCTTTCTCTGAAGACCTTTGTTCGTTTCACCAGAGTTATCTCCAGTGATTGCAATCAGATTTGATTTGATTTCACCTCGTTCTTTTGAACGGAAAAAGAAGAAGAATCCTGATCTTGCAACGGGCGCATCTGCGAATCAACCTCCCCCATCCCTCCCCTTACGTTCACTGATATCTGAGCACTCTCGTGTGTTCCTAAGTGCGTCGGATTAGCCTCACTCTGTACCTCACCTTTGGGCTAGGATTTCACAGCTTCATTTTCGATCTCGATCTACCATCCAGCCTGACCATCATGACGTCCTCTGTGTTCTTCAAGTTCAAGTCACAGAAAGACCCAACTAGAGTGGAATTCGATGGTACTGGTATCTCTGTGTTCGAGCTCAAACGTGACATTATCATCAAGAGCGGCCTTGGTGACGGAAAGGATTTCGACCTCGCGATCTACAATGAAGATGGCAACGAAGGTAAGCCTATTTGCAGTGCATAGTAATAACGCAACTAACAGGTTTAGAATTCGTTGACGATACCACTATCATCCCTCGTTCGACTTCCATCATTGCTCGCCGACTCCCTCCAATGAAGGCTGGAGCCGGAAGGGCTGCCAGATATGTGACCGGGAAGATGCCAGTAAACACCAAGAACTCGGCACGAAAGGAACAGTCATCGAACAAATCAAGCGCAAAACCATCAATCGGTACAAACTTGCTCGCCAATATGGCAAACATGACAGAAGAGCAGAAGATGGCAGCCATGTTCGCCGTACAGAACGAGCAGTGGTCTGCACAGCAAGAGGAGATGGCCCTGTAAGTACAAATCTACACTGAGGCAGATGATCATACTAACAATATCCAGTCAAAGCCGTGTTGTCAGCAAAGGCGGCAAGATTATGAACGCTCCGGATCACGAACCTCCCACTGGCTACGTATGCTATCGATGTGGCGAGAAAGGACATTGGATTCAAGCTTGCCCTACCAATGACGATCCGAACTTCGATAACAAACCACGAGTCAAGCGGACAACTGGTATTCCCAGATCCTTCCTTAAGACAGTAGAGAAACCGGTTGCACTTACCGCTGACGGCCTGACGGATGATACGAAGCCCCCACCGGGTATCATGGTCAATGCAGAGGGAGAATATGTTATTGCGGAGCCAGACAAGGCATCCTGGGCACAATTTCAAGCAAAGACACAGTCTTCGGCAGCCGCGCAGAAAGCTGCTGCACTAGGTGACAAGGATTTGCAGGATAGGGGACTGGAGTGTCCCATCGACAAGAAAATATTCATAGACCCAATGAAGACGCCCTGTTGTCAGAAGACTTATTGCAATGATTGCATTACTAATGCTCTTATCGAGAGCGACTTCACTTGTCCCGGATGTCAGACTGATGGGGTCTTGATTGATGATCTTAAGCCTGATATTGAGACATCTGCGAAGATTACGGAGTACCTTGCTGAGAAGAATGCTGCTACGAAGAAAGAACGGTCGAAAAGTCCAAGTGTAAAACCTCTGACACCCCCCTCCGCCACCAACGAGAAGGTCAAATCACCAAGTCCGATTCCGCAAAAGGTCGAATCACCTCCATCAGGCCCTGCTGCAGCGAAAGAGAAGTCACCAAATCGAGAAACTGTGGCCCCCCAAACCCAAAATAAGAAGCGCCCAGCAGAGGAGTTATTGGAAAATCCCAAAATTCCCAAAGGACCCAAGGCCATGCAACAACAAGAAGCCCAGAAGCAGGCAATGATGAAGCAACAACAAACCATGCTGAATGGCATGAATGGCTTCCCTAATATCCCATTTAGTCCAATGATGGGTATGAACGGGTTCGTTGGTATGCCAAACATGAATATGAACATGGTTAATGGCTATGGCATGAACCCTATGATGGGTATGCCAATGATAGGGATGAACGGGGGTATGAATGGATTTGGAGGACCCCAGATGAACGGAATGAATGGAATGAACGGGATGAATAACAGTATGTATGGAGGAGCAGGAGGATATGCAGCAATGGGCAATATGGGGATGATGGGTAGCAATATGGGAAGTCAGCAGAGCAATGGAGCCGGGCCAGCAGGAGGATTCTCAAATCAACAGAAGACTGTTTTTGCTGAGCCTTTGCCAAATGAAGAAGATAATGCGTATTTCCGAAAACCTGTCAATCCTCATCGCCATCAGGGTCGCCAGCGTCGGGCCAGACCGAGCGATTACAGAGAGTTGTAGGCGCCCCATCATCGGTCTTCCAAACTTTTTTCTACGAGTTGATTGATTCAACACTTTCGAAATCCACGATGCCTCCGATTCTTGGGGCTATTTCGATTACTCCTGCATTGCGACGGCGTTGGATTGATTGTATGGGAGGCATGTCTTTTGCATTTTATGGTGGCACTCACGGAGAGTAGCCCAGGCGCAGACATGGGGCCCAGTGAGATACGTTCTCAAAGGCATGGAGGTTCTTTGTCATAGAGTGCAACATACATAGTACCCAATCACATCTTTGAAATACTATCCCGTTTCCCACATTCGCAGTGAAAACTTGACTAAAATAATTATGTTTAGCAATAGCACGCCTCTCGTCGTGCCTCTCTTTTCTCCCTCTCCGATCTCATCGTCTCATCGCACAGCATCAATGCAGGGTAGCTGAGATATCGGGCCAAGTGAGCCCAAACGTTCTCGCACATGAGGCATAGCTGCCCAGTCCAATGTTCTACAGCTTTGAGGATTCGATCCGAAAGAGTTGTTGCACCGCACCCCGAATATTCAGATGGACCTCGTCAAGTGTGACTGAATCCACGTGTCAAGCGCGGGGCTCACGTCTGGACCTAATCGGTGTCACAAATGATGTATAAGCAATGATTGGCACCTTTTTCGCTTTTCCGCTGCAGAAATACTAGAATTTTGTCTCGCGGCAGCCAAAGGGTTTATCTGGAAACTGCTAATTAACCAGGCACGTCAAAGAGATCTGAATCTTCTCAAGCCTTTCATTTAGTCATGTATCACTGCTGCGGCTGTCTTACATGCTGTAAGGCGGTAAATCGAACCACCATCGCATGCCACTCCTGATAGCGCCCTGAAATCTTATGGCTGGTACTCACCTATGAAGCCAACAAGGAAAAGGCCCGTAGCTCAAATCGCATTTTCTCAGGTGGCAGATCGAACCACGTTCTTAAGCCATGCCTTGCATTGCCATGTTCATCGTTTGGCGAACATTTACCTGCCCAAAGATCCCATCCTGTCCGATCACCCTGCCGGAACGTACTCGTTCCCCTCTTCACTTGTAGCATCCTTCAATTCTGCAATCCAAAGCATGGCATACTTTTTGACATTGCAAGAATCTTCCACCTGCGGTGGGAACCTGAAATCGTAAGCATGAAGGCTGGTATGATCAGACTCTATCGTTGCATACACGATCTACCACTACTATGTACACAGTGCTAGCGATTTCGTATTAAATCGTCTTATTTCGTTAGCAGAACATAGAGACTTCAGCCAATATATGACTACTCGGAGGAAGTCTAATAGACACATCAAGTGGAGAGGGAGGGCATGTAAGAAACGAAGCGTTAAGTTGTACTTGCCGTCGGATTCAACTTTGGCCTCCCATTTCTTTGAAACCCAACAAGTACGCACGTTTGATAGGAAAGTTGATAACTGGTAGTTACTCAACGGTGCCTGGCCCTAACCTTTCTTGACCTTGCACCTTGCAACCTCATCGCAAAGACATGGCGAATAAGAGTCAATCCCAAAGTCTCCTGATTTAACTCCCGCCTAGGCACAGCAATTTAGCTGTAAGCTTATTCTTGCCGAATCTTGATGAGACATATGCTCCCAGAATAATACAGCGGACCTCTCGTTCACTGACAAACTCCCTGGGATCGGGCCGTTTTGTGGAATGGAGGCCCTCGTCAGCCTACAAAATCAGGGTCTCCATAGCGATTCTACAACTTCACATCAAGAGCTGGAGGATCTTCTCCCGTTTAACTTGCCTGACATTATTGATGAAGAGGATCCATGCATGTATTTCCATATCTTTTATAGTTACTTTCGCGGTTGTTGCCTATCCCTTCATTTGAAAACCACAGCCGCTGGGGACTCTCTTGTCCTTTGAGGCCTCCCTTCTCCCTTGGAGGCCCACGTCCTGGGGATAATGGCTCTTGTTAAATATCACCCTTATCATTCTCGTCTCTTTTGTAATCCCATGCCACATTCGGCCCGTACGCTTCTTCCACTACGGTCGGGCGTTCATTTCTTTCAGCGTTTCAACATCATTGGAGTCTGGGAAATGCGAATTCACTTTTTATTCGTTGAATTATTCTTCTCATGTAAAGTATTAAAGTAAGTCGTACTGTGGGGAAAGCCGTATAGACAGCGGGGTTCGTCTTGTCCAAAAGTATCCGTACTCGGCGATGGGTCTTGATACTATCCAACATCATGGCATAAATTACAATGACCTCAATTTGGGCGTTCTTGGCTCCTGAATGCTTCAACCTTTGGGGCCAAGTTGATTAATAGAGCTTCTACCTGATCGTTCACTTGGTCTGGAAAGAAATAAATCTTCATTCCTTAACAGAAGCTATGTAAACACTTTCAAATATGTAAGGTGGTAAATCGTACAATTGACTCATCCTATTTCTCGCAGAGGAATGTACAGAATAAGGGGATGGGTCGCTTGTATCATCTACTTGTAATTTCCGCTTTACTTGCGCTTTTGGTTTTTCTTTTGTGATCGATATAGATAATGTTGGAAACTTGATATTATCTCTTCAGACCACTTATCACTGGAACATCTAACAACGCAAAAATCGAGGGGATGCAAATCAACAAATCGTACAATCCTTCGTACCATTCTTCCTACTGTACAAACCATCAGTTTCCGGCCTCTATTTGCTCACCCTCTACCTCTGAGGGAGACCTTGATTTGGAACCTATTTTTGAACTGATCTTATATTTGTGGGTCGAAATCTGGGGTGCAGACGATGGTTCCCAAGTTCATTCCGCACTAAACGGAGATCTAAAGAGAAAAAGCGAGGGAAAATGTGACGGAACCGGATCCGGGGTAGTGTGGCCGGGGGAGGAATGCAGGCGTCGCCTCTCCTAGAAATCGTCGCAAACCCGAATATTGGCATGGCATGGAAAGACAGAAACCTTTCCAGACTTGAACAAGTATCAGAAATCGTTTGAATAACGAAAAAGCATAATCAAGAACAGACTCGTCGACCGATGCATAAGAATGACAGAGCGCTGGTTTACTCATCTCGGCTCGGGAACGCGGAAGGAAGGGCCCGTTCCAGTTTCTGATGTAAGATGTGAGACGCTGCGACTGACTCGTCCTACTGTACTTGCACCCGCCTTGCAAACCGACATCAATCAAGCTTCCTTGACTTTCGAAATCTAGAATCTAGAAGTATATATAAAGCTAGCATAAAGCCGATGAGCAGAAGAGTCCACCCCTCTATTCGGAGAGGCAGTTTATAGCAGGTCCGTCGAGAGTCTAGAGAGTCAAAAGGTCTATAGAATCTATAGATAGATACCAAACAAACACTCTGCCTGTTCGCAGACCTTCACGCTCCTTCAAACCAACCCCACGCCAGGCATAAGCCTCATACGCATTCCTCCATATCCCTTGCTCCCCAATTCTGAATTGAACCCCCACTCCCCCTTACCCCCCCGAATCTTGGATTGTAAGACAGCCAGGTGTTCTTACCTTATGGCAGCCACCGGGCAGACCAAGCATGATGCCGCGAATAGGGAAACACAACACTTTCCACATGCTTCGTCACACTTCGTCACAACTCTCTGCCTAACGCTGGCTCCCTCACCGCTCGATCAAGAGCCCTCCCTACTCCTGTTCCGAGGCGGATGGTTAAATCATCGCATCACCATTCGGTACGGCCGCCTCGAAACAAGACGACGATACCAGCGGGATCCTTGAAAGATGGCCGTAACCAAGCCGATTTGCAATGTGGCATATTTCAGGCCAACCCAGGGGTACGGATTCGTTTCCGGGACCCCAGAATATCCATTCCATGTCTCACCTACTTGCCTTACCTCTCCGTAAGGCTTGACCCCATGAAAGGAAAAAGGAGAAAATCCCAGTTTCGAATTGCACATTCCTGCAAGGGGGTGTCTTTCGTGGCTCATGAGTTACCAGTACTGTACCGTCCTTCGTGGTGATGAGTTTTGAAAGGAGCTGAATTCCCTCCCAACCGATGGCCGCCTGCATCATCGTCCGGGGCAATCGGGAGTGGATACGGTGGTTGTTTGGTCTTCGAGGCTCGGAGATTACTTGTCTGGGGAGAACTACCAACGTAGATATTGTTGCGTGTCTGGTGTGCCATGAGCTGCAAGGATTGACAATTGGAACATTCTTTGGCTCGGCGGGGATGTTGGAGGCGGCTGTCCGGAGGCATGAGCTAGTATTACCAGTGAGTACTAATCCTGCCCTGTCTTACTTTCCCAAAATACGGGGCCGGGGAATACGACGACTAGAAGAGAAGAGAAAAAAAAAAGAGATAAATTCTTGGAACTGCCGGCTTCCGTCTTGTGGGTTTCATTGTGCTCTCTCTCTTTATTAAAAGACCAGCTCTGCCCGCCCTTTCGTTACATTACGTTGCTGCGCCTAAAGAAAGTACACTTCATACTTGCACCGCCATTGTCATCCCATCTTATCCTGAAGGATCACATACTGTCTATCTGTCTTGTAACCAATTTTGTATTCGTGGGTAAGTACCATTTTCAGCTTCGGTCAGCATCCCGTATTCTATGTATCACCCCACTGACCCCAACATCAGCTTAGTATTAGCCGCATACCTCAGATCGGTCTCCCGTCATCATCAGTATTAAATCTTACGAAATCCCTCCAAGATTCTCAAGAAGTCGTCCCACACTTTCAACAGTCCCCACGCTTTTCAAATAGCCCTGCCTTTCAACAAGCAAACAGCCAATCATGCCTTCCCAAACTCCAACCCCAATTGCTCTGCCTGTCCCACGCCGCCGACCCTCTCCTCTCCTCAATAATCCGTCTTTCGGTCAAGACGTTACTCTGTGTCTCGCAAACACCCTCAACTCGAAAAACAAGACCCTATATATGTTGGACGAGAACCACTATCCCGCAGCACCACCACCATCCCCGGTCAATTTTCCGAGTGAGAGCTGGAGTACAGCTTGCGGAATTCGCAGATAATCGAGGGAGCGATGGAAGCAGGGGACGGATTCCAGATTCTTGGGCGGGCATACATTTAATGGAAGGAATTTGTTGAAGCAAAGGTGCACGTGATGGCTGGATCATTGACGAACCGCTGATCGTTCGCACAAGCCTGTGGTGGGGGCAATGCGGTCTCTTCCTAGGGTTGTCGTCGATGTTTGAGTATTGCCATCATTGTGGATCGTTGATTTGGCTTTGTAAGGGACATATATGGTTGCTCGCGCGCATTGGCTGGAGTCTAAAAGGTCTTTTAATGGGACCTCATCAGCCTTCGACACAAGGCGTCTGTTTCCTATGTCAGGTTCTTTGGCGTTGGATTGTGTCATTGATAGCCATGTAAATGTCTGAAATACAGGAAGTATTCAACTCGCTTTGCAGCGTCTCCTCCCTGTGCAGACTTTATCTACTTAAAGAGCCTCGTGCACCCCTTGAAGCTATAGAGGAGGCAGAAACGCGGTCCATTACATCAATTCTTTGCTAAATTCAAAGCGTTGTGTTCCTACAGAGTTACGAACAGCTTTCAATATGGTACCAAAATGGAACCTTGTATTGAGAAAATGGGAATTTAGGATGCTTATATAAATTGGGGCGGGTATAAAAACTCTACTATTTTCCCAGTAAAATAGCCGATCCTTCATATCCATCATATAAATAAATCAATCCAATGCTCTGCTTAATAGGCCTCTATTATATGGACTTACGCAATGCACACCTTATAACTACTCGAAGTTCAACACCTTGGTTGTAAGATAGAATTCACGTGATGCTTACCACTCCCATTCTATCTAAAGGCTCCCAAGGAGGAAACTCTTGGAAGGTTGGCAGAACGAGAGCTTTTGTTGCCCCATCCGTCGACGGAATTCTCAAAACCAAAGCACTCGCTCCTCTTGTCAAGACGTCGTCAAGATGGAAGATCCTTGTTTGCACTTCTGCATTTGCTTCAGCGGTATTTGCAGCTCAAAGTGGGATCTAAGTAATGAATTCGAAGTCAATGATGCCTTTAGTATTCCCCGAAGACCAAGACGAAAATTCCTCGACCTCATCGAAAGTATCGAGCGTTGCAATCCATATCAATGATCTCTTCATAAGTGTAAAGCTTATGAAGGTATATTGCAAGCTACCCTTCCCTCAATCCGTTGCGATACCCCTTGACCTCCCATGATATCGACCAAGGCTTGAAACTTATTGCTCACTCAAAATGCATCCAGAAACAACGCAAGAGCGAATCTCATGGCAAATAAAGCAACCATGTACATCGATAACTTTCAATAAGGGCGTCTGCTCATCCGTACCCATCTTGTCCACGGTTCAGCTTCACTCTGAAGAGAGCCCCGCATTTATCGTAGCGCGTTTAAGAGAAGCCTTACTGCTATCTATAATATGTAGTGAGAACATAGAGAGAGACGCTCAAGAGGGCTAATATTGGTGATTGAAGATCAGAAGTGTCTGGCCAATAAATAGCCTTCTTCAAAGTCACCGATAGTCTGAGAAGAAGCTGAGAAAGAAAGAATTTTGTTGCAATTTTTTTGAACAAGCCGTAGGGACTGCCGGGCAAAATATAAGACAGACGGCCCAGTCTCTGATGTTTGGATATGCAAAGGGAAGGAGGGGAAGGAAAGTAGCCCTCGGCCTAGTAGAGATACCAACACCATATGCTCATGGTTGATATCAAGACGTCGATGCAGCTCGCAGGGCACGGCATCTTCTTACAGGGGTCTGCTAAAAGGACATTTCAACCTCGGCAGCGTAGCCCCCCTGCATCAATTGGGGAGCTCTATGACGATGTTTTGTGCGCAGCCACCCATCTTCTAATTATCACACACAAGGCCAAGTCTTCAAGTTTTTACAATCAATGCTTTGTCTGTTATAATCTAGCCTTTTGTTCATGAAAGCCGAATTCCTGCCATGGCGAACGAAATCATACTCTTCCACTATTCTTACTCTCCTTATGCTCGGAGGTCTGTTGCTCCTCATCTCTTTTCAGGAGATGAAGATGAGATTTGCTGACTAGAGCAGAGTAGTCTGGTACCTCAATCTCCGAGGAATTCCATATACGCAATGTGTAAGTCCCTCTGTTACTTTTTCATCCTAGTATACGATCATAACGGCCTCAGATCCAACCACCAATCCTTCCCCGCCCCGACACAGCAGCGCTCGGCACAGACTATAGACGTATCCCTATCCTCTCAATTGGACGAGACATATACAATGATACCCGCCTCATCATATCCAAATTGGAATCATTGTACCCCTCCTCGCCCTCTCACCCCTCCCTCTCCTCCCCCGACCAGAAAGGATATGAACGTCTCCTGGAGAGCTGGACCGTAGACAGCGGGGTATTCATGCGAGCATCGCAATTGATACCCGCTGACACGCCGCTCCTCAAAGATCCGAAATTCCAGAAAGATCGCGCGGATCTCACAGGGAGGATTTGGGATGCAGAGAATATCTCGATGAATCGCCCGGAGGCGCTCATTGAGATCAAGGGCGCTTTTGAGATTCTTGAGAGTGCATTACTTGCTGATGGGAGGGAATGGATCCTCAAGACTGAGAGTCCGAGTCTGGCGGATATTGAAGGTGTGTGGTTCCCCGGATTGGATAGTGGGAGGGGAGCTAATACGTGTCAACTGTCCAGCGGTCTGGCCTTTTCACTGGTTGAGGAGCATGAAAGGTGCTCTGCCGGAATCTCTCATTTCTAGGACACAGTTTCCTAAGGTCTTTGCGTGGGTTGAGAGGTTCCAGCAAGCTGCTTCTGCGGCGGGGAAGAAAGCTGGGAAGGCAAAGACAGTGAAGGGCGCTGAAGCATTGAGGATTATTGACGATGCCGAGCTTGTAGAGACGGAAGGGGATGTTGATGCGAGTGATCCTACGGGGTTGAAGAGGGGGGAGGTGGTCGAGGTTTGGCCTATCGATTCGGGATTCAATGCTAGGGATCGGGGACGGCTGGTGGTATTGAATGGGAATGAGATTGTGATTGAGGGGAAGACAAGCAGTGGTAAAGAGGTTAGGATCCATACGCTGAGACATGGATTTCGAGTTAGAAGGTTTAGGAGATCGAAGCTTTGAAGCTTTGCATCTTTGAATCAGAGGAGGGATCACTCTGGCTTTGCTAGTTGGAGCAACTAGGACTATCTTCCAAGCAGGAAGGGTCAGGAAGTGTTGGTGGCTGCGTCTGTATTCCTGCCTGCCCCCTTTTTGTTTAGTGGATCGCCGGAAAGTACAAATGCATCTCAATCTCAGCTTGGGACCGAACTGTGGTAAGAATGATAATATTATTGATGCTTCCTACAGTATTACATACTAAAGTATTGTGGATTTTTGTCGATTTACTTTGAACAACAACAGTTGTAGATGTCGGTCTTAGCCAAAACCGCATTTCTAATCAGGAGAACATCGCTTCTGGCACCTTGATCTAGCTCCTCGTTTGAGACTAGCTTAAAAATACGGCAGGCGTCTCCAGCCAATAGAGAGAAAGTGGCCGATAGATGACCCAGTATTCCCACAGCAGGCCTTAAAATCTGCGTCATTCCACTTCCCTCCTTCGTCATTATTTCGAGAATCCCCAGCCCCAAACCACGAACTCGATCTTCGAGGGACAGACACAGTAGCACCCAAGAGCAGAGCCTCATTCCAAGACCATCGTTTGTGCGTTGTATATCGAGTCACGAGAACTGCTACTATTGGTAATACTAGATACGACAGAAGCATTGGACGTTCGTGGTGGAACAGGTAGAAGAAAGGAAGGATTTTTTTCAGTCGGTCGCAAAGAGGAGAGGAGAGAGAGAGGGCCAACGAACAACAACGTCACTGGCACTACACAACCACCATCCCACTCATTCCCACATAACAAAGAAACCTCGACTTGACCCAACTTTCCATACTAGCGATACCTACCTACCCTGCCAACAAGATAGACCTTGTCGATTCGATACAATACGAATACCTGATTGATCAGACGGCCCTCGTCGCTTGGTCTTGGACCAGACTCACCGTGGCCGCCGACATTCTTGACCACCACACGCTCGCGCACTCACCTTTTGACTGGGGAGGTCTCAGAGATAATCATCACATCCGTCAATCAACCGATTGATCTTCAGTGGTTCCTGTCTGTCCTGTCACATTATCCACGGCAATACAAATCTGAGTGGGAGACAATCACAAATCAATGGTGAGTTATTGCTTTGTTTTATTTGTTGCGTTTTCTCTTAATATGTTTTGTTTTCTCTTGTTTCGTTTAGTCTTCTTTGTTATGTTTAGTCCCTAGATAGAATGTTCGAGGTGTCTCAATTTAACGCGTTCGCTCCTGCAGACCCTCCGTCATCATCGCCTCTGACGTATACACAAATTCGAACCGTACCTCGAACATCACACCTACCGCCTCGACAATCAGGCACATTTGCCCATCTCGCCCCTTCCCCCTCCCCACCCAGAAAGGAAACATCCTTCGGACAGCAATCAGTCGTAGAATCTATTTCCCATAATCGTCATCGTGTGTCAGCGCGACCGACCGCAGCAACCAAGCACTCGTTCCCCCCCACACTCTATCAAAAATCGAAATCATGGGCTCCTCGCCTTCAGATACAACCAAGAAAGGCGATTCCAAGTCACCTGTCCAGGATAATGCTTCACCATCAACAATCACAGGTAATGCTGCTCTCTTTTCTCGCGCGCCCCTCTTCCACCCTTCCCTTGACTTGTTTCGCGATGCATCAATCATGAGATCAGGAGTAGTTGCTGACTGTTGTCTCGATGAAGATGCTGCCACAGACTCCAAGTCAAATGAAATAAAGACCGAGACGACGACGAATGCGGAACCTCTTGCGCCTCCTCCTCGACCTGTACCCGCAGTTGGTAATACCCCCGACTATTTCTCTGTCGCTCACAACAACGGTCACCTCTCATATGAAACCAATCCCTTTGAACATTCTTTCGCAAGTGGTGGCACGAACGGTGAGCTGCGAACACCTGGCGGCACAAAGTTACCATCCGTCGCTGCTCTCACATCTCCTTCGGGTGTCCTTGGAGGCACGACGCCAGGTTTCTGGGGCAGTCTGCGCTCTGGACCTTTAAGCCCTGCTATGCTTTCCGGACCTCAGAAGGACGATTACTTCAGCGACGGACACCACCTTCGAGGCGGCTTCCCTACTCCAAACGAGTCTTCTATGAGATCCGGCCTTACCCCTGGTGGTGGTGGTTCTATGTTCCCTGAGCCAAGTCCCAACTCTCAATCATTCGGTCTTCTTGCAAGCGGTGTTGCGACTCCTAGTACTCTTGACTTTCATCGTACTGCTATGAGCGCTGCTGCAGCACAGAAGAGAGACGCCTCCCAACAGCAACATAACATTACGTCACAACCACAAAACCCAACCAATGGTATGGAAGTCAAGCCTCCTGGTCCTGGTCAATTTGATCAGCACGATGCCAATGACGCCGCCAACGGTCTCTTCTTGCTTGCACAGACAAGTGCTGCTCGCAACGATTCTCTTCCCACCAACCATTATGCAATGGCTCCCCAGATGCCTGTCCAAGCTCACTCACACACCATGCCAATCAGTGGCCAGTCCACCAATACCTCGCCAGTCATGAGACATCAGAATCAGAATGGCTCTATCAGCACTACGTCTGGACGTGCTGTTAGTGAGATGAGTGGCATGTCCGAGGAGAATGATCAACCCAATAAGCCCAATACCAGAGGCAAGGGCAAGCGAAACTCCACAGCTGCTAACAAGACCAATGGTCGGCGAAAAGCTGATGAGACACCATCCAAGGCTCCAGCCAGCAAGAAGGCCAAGGCTAATAACGGTCTTGCCATGTCCGAACCACCTTCTGAGGAAGAACCAGACATGAGCAAGGATGAGTATAATGCCAATGGCAAGAAGATGACTGATGAGGAGAAGCGAAAGAACTTCCTGGAGAGAAATAGGTCAGTTCAGTAATTGCAGCCTGGCGAATTATGTCTAATATGCAAGTAGGGTCGCCGCGTTGAAGTGCAGACAAAGAAAGAAGCAATGGCTCGCCAACTTGCAGCACAAGGTCGAGGTCTTTTCTTCTGAAAATGATGCCCTGAACTCCCAGATCAACTCCTTGCGAGATGAGGTCGTCAACTTGAAGACTCTTCTCCTTGCCCATAAGGATTGTCCCATTAGTCAGCAGCAGGGACTTGCCGGTCTCCAAATGCAACAAATGATGGAACAAAACTCTTATGGCGGACAGATGAATCCATATGGCATGGCAGGTATGCATCAGCAGCAACAGCAAGTTATGGCTGGTCAAGGCATGCAACGACGATTCTCATAACCTGTCAGCCAGTCATGATCGATTATAGGTGGATGTATAAATACCTTGTGGAGTACACAGAGTGACATGGACTTCGATGTCCGCTCACGTCACTGAGCTCAGTTCACGGCCTCATATCATGCCAAAAGCAACGACAGACATGGAAAAATCGGATAGTATGGCTCTTCCATACGTCCTCATCACACTGTGTGGGAAGGAGGGCATCAAAACCGGCGTTGGGGCTTGTGGTAACGTTGCGTGTAGATTATTCTGGTTGTTCCTTTTCATGCGTTCCTTACTTGCTCTTGTACATAATCCCATGGGGAATGGTGGTACACGCATACACTGTTCATGAACGAACTGGCGCACTTGGTTCACGATATGGACGGTTTGAATTGGCTGTATTGATGATGGCGTTCGTTTGAGGCAGTGTGTGTGGGCCTTTCATGAAGCTCGTTGTAGCAGCAACAATGAAGAGCATAATCTGAAATACCTTTCTATTCGGTGATATTTGGAAGCGAAACTTGATGTCCCTTTTCTAGCCTTTAATTATAGGCAGAACGATCTCAGAATATCCTTCATATCCTCATCATTGCTGGTTCGTGAGAGCTCTTCTAGCTTCCACACAGCTTGTCCCTTAATCATCGATACCTTCGTATTCTCGTCATTTACAGTACACGTTGGTAGGCTTATTAGACGAGATGTAGTACTGGGTCATGAGATACAATTCTCCAGTCATTTGGCAAGAAAACAGCTAGTTTTATATGTCAGAACGCCCTTCTTACTCTCCTTCCTACTCTCCTTCCTACTTCCCCACAACGCCGAATCATCCGAATACCAACATCGGATGCAGAGCCTATAGATGCCCACATGGATTCCAGAGATAGATCATCGTCGCCCAATACGTAGACTGCTGAGAGGGTCGCGAATCGCACAATCTTTGCAGAGGTGCAGATGATGAGGGCTGGTGATCGACTGATGCTCCTGCCCGCTCTGGATATAGCTATTACTTACAGGTGTGAGGGCGGGGTTCAATGACTCAATTTGTTCAAGATGTTTGCGGAGTCGATTGCGTAAGGCTGGGTAGACTGGATCCGTGATGATAGGCTCTTGGGTATCTATCTTTCGGGGCACAATTGGTTTTCTTCTTTGCATCTAATGATCTGCACCGAGGTCGATCGTGGGAATAAAGCAGAAACTTCGCTTCTTTTGAGCAAGAATTGGATGGTGGACTTCGTTATTCCCGAGCCTTTATATCTATTCTCTATAACGTTTTATAATTGAGAGGGCAAGATTGAAGTCTATACAGGTACAGAGATAGGTCAATGATATTCTTCAACCCCAGAGCAATATATCCTGTAACAAACGCTCCATTGCATCCTTCTCCAAAAATAGATGGACATCTACGCCGTTTCTTGACCAATGTCCCGTCCCGTTTCCTCCATCTCCTGGAGCTTCCATGACTTGTACTAGACCGTCGTTACTCGGCATGACGCTCTCCACAAACCTCAATGCGGGCCCCCCATTTCCAACAAAGTCGATATCATGCACTCTCAAGTAGAGCCAGCTTGTCAATAGGAGATGCTTTTGACCCAGGAACGCCTGCCATATCCTCTGTGGAGAGTACTCGAAGGCTGCATCATGAAGATGTGCTGCTATTGCTGATGGTGTGAACGCTTGGAGAGTCTTCCGAATTTGCTTTGCACTTGCAGAGGCAAGGTCATTTTCTTCTGGTGCGGACGATGATGAGGGTGATTGAATAGCGGCGAGGAGGATGGGACTTCCAAGAAAGTTGTCTGGAAGGGGAGGAGACAGACGAGAGCGGATTCCGAATGTCATGTTGAGATAAGTCTGCGTTCCCCGGGAGATGAGACGTGCTGCGTTGATGCGTGTCCAGAGATGTGCCAACAATGCATCATGTTTCGAGATTTTAGACTCTAGATCTTGAGAGATCGTGCGGTCGTAAATGCTCTGTATTTCCTCCGCCGAAAAGTGCAGAATGCGCTGTAAGCAGGGTGCTTCAACTTTCCAGTCCACCCACGGTAATGGGCTCGTCGGACTCAATTTCTGACTGTGATCAAAATCCGGAGGTATTCGGAGCGGCCAAGGCTGGTCAGGAACCTCCTTGTACCAATCGAATCTGTGAAACGGAAGACTCCTAGCTTGTTCTTGCAAAGAAGGATCTGGATTCTCGGCATCGATATCTCCTCCAGCAGCCGAATCCAAAAGTTGAGGATCGAATGTTGGCGAGAGTATAGGAAGTGCCTTGCCTGCCTGAAGAGTGTGACAGACAGATGCCCAGTCTCTGACAAAAACAGACATTGAGTGAGCGTCCGCTAAGCAATGCGTGAATTCCAAAGCGATTGCAGTACTGCCACAGGCAAAAGTTGTGATCTGAATGATCACACCTGGGGCATCTGCTGGAGTCGAGTCGCTTGACAGAGCAAGTGATGTTGGAGGGAACAGCTCATGAGATGGAAGTTGAGAAGAGTCCCAGGCTTTCAAAGAAGCTTTCCTAGACGCAGTGCTTGGAATAAAATCTGCTAGAAACTTTGGAGACTCTGCAATGATAAAGGGGACCCCGGTATCAGTGGTCGCGTTGTAAGTAACATGGACTCGTCGATAGCGATTCGTGTGCCCGTTATTAGGCTGCGCAGTTGTAAAATGAACCCTTCCACATAGCTGGGGGTATGAGTCCAAGGTTTTTGAAAGACCATCCCGTAAGTGGGAAGTCGATAGAAACTGTTCCGGTGAAGAGGGAGGATCATAATACCAAATTCCTGCACATCGCGCAAACCCCGAGACTGTGGAATCTATGATGGATAGGGGAACAGTAGTAACAGATCCTTGAATGGACGAGGGAAAGATATTGCCAGATGATGTGATGTGGACATCAAGGGAATTGTTGTCAGGCATCTTCAATGAAGGAATTGAGGGATAGAGGAACTGCCAAGAAGAGTGCGAAATATGCCAACCAAATTATCCCTTCACTTGAAGGGAAGCGTCCACATCTTATATATTGTCGCATAGAGCTCCTCAAGCAACAGTCATCAAAGCGAGCCACGAAGATTTACTGGAATCGAGAACATTTTGAGGATGAGTCGAAATGAGGCATGAGAAGAGTGCTTAGCTGGTGGCTACTAATGCATTTAGCGCATCCATGCGTCTGAGGCGCTCCACAGGCCTAAAACGGAAGGTAGAAATTCAGCAACAAGCAAAGTGTTTTTTGAGGGCATTGCGAAGTCATGAGAGCTTCAAGAATACCGAAGATGTAGCGCTCAATCCCTCAGTCACTTAGTCAACTGAGAATCAGCTAGCTACTTGTAGCGGTAAGTAAGAATTGGAGGAAATTTTTTCATCTGTGCTCTCCAAGATGCAAAAGAAGCTACGATAATGAAGAAGGTCGATTCCGTGCTGATGTTTGGACGATGGCAGCCACGCGGATATCTCCCAAATCCAAAATACTTCTTATTATGGCCTATACCTGGTACTATCTAAACTAAAATTCAACAAAAATAAATGCTTTGCCGATGCGATATATAGACTTAGAGAAGCTCGTAGAAGCTCGTTTGGAGCGGATACACAAGTAACAGAGATAGATAGAAGTGGCTGGCCCGAGACAGGGAATGTTTGAAGATTTACGAATGCTCAAGATGGCGACAGGCAGTAGACGTACTGGCTTATATATAGGTGGTATTAAGAGGCTGGGTAGGACAAAAAGTCTTCCTCGTTATGAATGAAGGTAGTTGGAGAGCAGATTATCAGATGAATAATGCAAATACTTACCAGTAGATCTTGGATATTTGATTGCCTACGACTACAACACGGAAGGTGAAGGAACTGTAGAATGAAATCAAATGGAGGGAGGATTTGCATCAACTCTTAATATTAAATTGAACACCTGCGGAGTCGAGACCAGACAAAACCGACATCGTTGTCAGTGTTGGAGAAAAGGAAGTTACTTCGTGGACCGATCCCTCATAACACATTTTTGATGACTAGAAACAAACAATGATATTCGTTTGAAAGGATCGAGAGGGTTTAGCAGTTACAAGAAGCAAAGCCCAACTCAGTTGACATAAGTATAGAGGAAATTTTAAGCCGTCACCGAGTCTTGACAGAACACAGTCGTTCATCACTAGAGGAACGAAGACGATAACTACTCCGGAGGGCGATACCTAGAACTACTAGTACTACCTTGGAGAAAGTTCGATTATCGCGAAGATTAAAAATCTAAAAAATCCATTTTTTTAATCCATTTTTTTGATTCATTTTTACTTCGTACGCCCAATATGCCAAACCCACGCATCTCTCTTACTCAATATCGACCTGATATTGAGGTTTGATTAATGATAATCGCCTCGACTTAGTATACCTCCATATTAGGCCGATATTGAGTAAGAGAAATACGTGGATTTGGCATATTGGGCGTACGAAGTAAAAATGAGTCGAAAAATGTATTTTTTTGGATTTTTGATTTTCGCGAAGATCGAACTTTTCGCAAGGTACGAGTACAGTAGCTGTCGTCCTTCGGAAGAAGCCACAGATCTCTACTCGTTCTCTCTTACTCTTTAGCCTACAATGTCAAACCTGGATATTGTGGGAGATTCAAAGTCAAATCGACGGCGTCGCGGATGCTTCATCGGCTCTCGCCTACGCCTTCGAGATGTTATCTTCTCCCCACTCCTGTTCTCCACCACCAGCAACATAAACCTCCGACGAACCTGCAATGTATCTCATCTGAAGCGCAATCCACGCAGTAACTACAGACGAGAGCATCGCAGGTACCCTCACCCATTGCTACCATACTCAGAAATCTTCACACTAACATTTCAGAGCCCTCTATCACCATGACCTCCGAAGCTGCACTCACATCCTCTGCCGCGCGAGAAATCGCACCGCATCTCTTCCCCGAGAGAACTCCAATGACAAGCGCCCAGATTGAAGCAGGAATAAACGTCTGCCTAAGCATCCAACGCCGCGCTGTGACGTTCGGAAAACGCCCCTTCGCATCATGCCTGCTTGCTCCCGACAATGAGACAGTGCTGTTGATGCACCAGAGTGTAGACCAGGTGAATCACGCTGAGAGTTCGTTGGCGCGGCTTGCGTATTGCCATTATTCGAAGGAGTATCTCTGGAGGTGTACGTTGGTTTCTACATGGGAACCGTGTGCGATGTGTTCCGGTATGTGAGACTTCTTGAATGTTAAAACGTTTATTGCTTCTCCAGGGGGAGAGCGAACTTGCTGATCTTTGAGGGGATAGCTACCTTGTATTGGGCGCATATTGGGAGAGTCGTCTATGCTGCTTCGAATGAACAGTTGGCGAAGCTTACGGGACCCGGGAATAAGGAAAACTTTACCATGAAGTGGCATACGAGGGATATTTTACTGGGTCAGCAGAAGGATATCGAAATTATTGGCCCTGTGGAGGGTATGGATAAAATTGTTATGGAGGAGTCTGACCAGTATTGGAAGACAACAAGGCAATAGCTGAACTGATGGGATGGTGGGTAAGATCGAGGCTCAAGTTGTACATTTATTTGTTATTTTCGTTGCAAAGCTCTTCGATGTCCAAAACATCGCTATGGTGTCCGGTCAATCAATCGTCAAGATCCAGCCGTTGCTCTCCCTTTCATTTTTGCCGTTCAGACCTCCCCACAGCATGATACTGCTGACATCCACATCCCCAAGATTAGAACTGGCAAACCATCCTCTCTCACTGGGTCTCAGGCTCTTAACATCCTCTCCGTCAGCTCCCTCATCATCAGCCACGTTGACTTTGCTCCAATGTCCTTCTCCAGTCTCCCTACCAAGCGCTTGCCATGTTGCATCCTTCAAGCTAGCAGCAGTCATGCCTTGAGGTGGAGCTTGAAAGCACCAAACATCGCCCCAGAACTTGCCAGCTCCATCGTGGCCTTGGCTGCTAGGATCTCTTTCTCCTAACATTAGGATCAGATATTCTCTTCCCATACCAGTTGTAATGCACTGGAGACCGGCCACGCTCCTATTTCCTGGGTGTTCCATGTTCTCCTCCTTAAAGTTCAAGGTGTGCCAGGCCCCTTTGGCAGCAACCGCTGATTCTGAATATCCACTCTTGTCGTTGAAAGTATTCAAGCCGAGTTCCAAAAAATCAATATATCCGCCCTCTTCATCCTCTCCGTTGAAACCTCCGTAGCGAAATATCCGCTGTTTCGATACAACGATAGAAGTACCACCTCTAGGCTTGCCCGGTCCGGCAGGAAATTCTTTCCAAGTCCGACTCCTAACATCGAAGCCCCAGAGGTCGTTCGTCCGTCCACTGGCAGGGCAGCCTGCATGGACGAAGAATGTACCATGACCACCTCTCTCCTCGTCCGTTTGTGCTGCTTCTGCAATTATGCCGGCTTTTGGCTCCTCCAATGCCTGATCCACTTTCACAGTTTTGCTTGGAGCTGCGGGGTGCTCAACCGCAACACTGGAGTGGTATGATCTCGCAGCCGGAAATGGAGTTCCTGGAATTGGATCTAGGTACGACCACGTATCTGTGCGTGTGCTGTAGATCCAGACCCTTCCTTGCTCCTCTAATGGTTTCATATCTTTTCCTCCTCTACCTCCAAATATGAATATCCGCTCTCCAATCACTGCTGCTGTATGTCCAACTCTCTTCTCTGGCACCTCTCCATGGGCGCTTTCGGGCTTCGCTGGGATGGATCTATAGTCTGCGGATGTGACGGTACCTGATGGCAGTGTAATGACGTGCATTTCATTGTCGACAGGCTCTCTTGGACTGATCTCTCCGCCGAAGATGTAAGCTCGTCCTGCAATTACAGAGAGTGAATGCGATGAGCGGGGTAGGGGTGGGCTGTCGATTCGACGCCATTTTGCCTTGAGTGGTTGAGTGGTTTGGAAGAGCCCGTGTATGGCTGTTACTGCCGTTGCCCCGATATCAATCATCTTGAAGGTATTTCGGTTGATTATTGGAGAAAATTGAGAATGAGTAGTAGTTGATATCAATCTAAGTAAAGAACCACCCTGATGGCTAGTTTTGACTTGGCGGGGTACGTCAGTGAGTGACAGGGTATTGAATGCTTGACAATCGCCTCGAATACTTCCACAATCGGGTAACTGATCTTAAATTTACTTGATTTTCATGCAAATAAATAAATTGGGTACTTCATTTCAATATTTTAAAACAATAATGTTGATGATACATATTACCAAGTCGTATTTTCTTTCCTATGAGCGCGGCGAGGGTCTGGATTATCATTCATCCGGGACAAGGGTCCGGGAATCTTATATTTGGGAAGGCTGAAGCCGCCGCGAAGCATACTCCAAAAAGATTGAATTTTGGCCAACAATGATTTCAAGACATATACTACGAGCCATAAGGCCGCTGCAGATACCTCGAGCCATACCTCGCATCCTTCCAAAGCCAATACCCCCGAATCCTTCTCTTACATTTCGACGGTTCGAATCACAGTTCAGACATTTTCCACCACCGCCTCCCCCTCGAAGACCTGTCCGCATCAAACATACTAGATGGGACGCCGAACATGCGCGGAATGCAAAACCTCTTTTCAGTGACCGGCAACTCGGTTCTGCCATCGTGAGCCCACAAGCACTGGTGATCATCGTGGTAGTCGTAGGTGGCGGGGCAATCTATTATGTGAGCAACCTGGAAGAAGTACCTGTGTCTGGCCGAAGGCGGTTCAACTGCTATAGCGATGCCAGTGTGGAACGAGAAGGCGCGATGATGTATCGGATGGTGATGCAGGATGCTATCAATAATGGCACCCTGTTACCGGAATGGGACAGGAGGTCGAGAATGGTGCAGAGAGTTATGGATAGACTGATACCTGCCAGCGGTCTGGAGGATCAGAAGTGGGAGGTGCATGTTATCGACTCCCAGGAAAAGAACGCCTTTGTCATACCGGGTGGGAAGGTTTTCGTGTACAGCGGTATTCTCCCAATCGCAAAGGACGACGACGGGCTAGCAGCAATCTTGGGCCACGAAATCGCACACAACCTCGCCCGACACGCTGCCGAACATATGTCCTCCATGGTGCTATTATTGCCGCTTAAATGGGCACTCATAGTGGGATTCAATATGGCCGATGCTACTGGTCTCACACTCGGGTTAGGGCAGGTGAGCAATCCCCAACCGTTCAGATCGTTAGGATCTTTAAGGTAGGTGTTAATTTGTCGATAGTGGCTGGGTCCGTGGTTGAGCAATACAGTGTTGGACTTCGGTATAGCTATGCCTGCATCCAGAACCCAGGAATCAGAGGCAGACTATATCGGGCTTATGATGATGGCGAAGAGTTGCTACGACCCGCACGCCGCGGTGGGAGTATGGCAGCGGATGGAGCAGGCCGAGACAAACGGGATTCCACAGTGGATGTCTACTCATCCTTCAGTGAGTTCTTTCTTCTGTTTGACGGAGTCCGAATACTTCATACGGTTCGAGTAATTTGGGACTCCCTACCACTTAAATCGGTCAAAGAATGTGACCGATTACGATTCACATTCTGAAAATTGATTGCTCAACGATTCCGAACGATCCGGAATTTACTTCGCTTGGTCCATTTGCTAACTTGCCGTTGTAGAACGCGACCCGGATAGCCAAGATGGAAGAGTGGCTTCCTAAAGCACAAGAAGCAAGAGACGATAGCGGATGCGCGGTCACTACCGAGTATTCTCGCGGATTTCAGAAAGCATTCGGGGGTATGGGTGGATGGGGTGGCTTGATTTGAAGGATGGCGCAATGTCTCATCTCATTTAAATAATTAGGATTTATATGTGGAGTGTAGAGAGTGACGTGTATGATCAAGAACGTATGATTTTGAGCGAGGAGTACAGGCATGGCATGGCGTAAATAGTGTGAACGCAACTCATAATGCGATAGACAAGAAATGATCTATCTTTTCTCTGTACATTTCGTCTCTGGGTATTCATCTACGCTCGTCTCGCTCAGAGTAAATTCAAAATCTCTCTCTGCTCAACCATCTCAGAAGCCATAGGTATCATCGAATTCCTAACCCCTCTCACCTATAGAAACGCCAACCCATGCGAAAGCCTTTAATCTAATCATATCTCTACCTCTATACGATTTTCAAAGATCGGGGTATTGACAAGCCTTTTTCCCATTGGCCTCGACACCATTCGCATGTCAATCGGCATGTCCGTTCAAGGCATGTCCGTTGCCATTCTCTTTCACCCCGTCTCTCAAAGCGGCTCCGTTGGTTGCGGATTTTGAACCAGCAGAGCAGTTGACGATTTTGGCAACTGGCCAAGCGAAGTTCTTGCCTAGTGGCTGACCAGCTTCTTCGGATGTCAAATACTCGACCAACGCAATGACTGTAAAAGTATTAGTATCGGTTTATAGTTCTCACACCTCAAAGCCTCAAACAGGAATTGCTATCAAGACCAAATGACAACTTACAGATATAAGCACCCATCCCTGTAAAAACATGCCACCATCCATGCAACTCAAACACAAATGACCACGGCATTCCAATAGCACGTTTGATGCTAGTGAGCGTTCCGCAGATCATATTGTCTATGTTCCAGAGTACAAATCCGCCTATGAAATATACGGAACCCCAGGTAGCTAGTTTTCGCACCTCGCGGCGCACGGCTCGGTCGGGCACGCGATGGCTGATTATGGAGCGGGTCTTGGATCCTACTGCTACTATCAGGACACCTGTCGAGAGGTTAGTATATGATTGAGGTTGAGGAGAAAAGGAGAGAAAGGGAATTACCGAATAAGATTGAGTGACCTATTAACTCGTCGGTCATGCAGTGCCAGGTTATGAAGGCGGCCATGAGGGAAGCTGATATCAAGCCCGAGGAGATAGTGAGGGTGAGGGATTTGTCGAAGGTCATTACTCGGTGGAGAACTGTTAGGGTTGCTATGTGCATTGAGAGTTCATCACCTAGGGTTCGTCAGCTTGTGAGTAGAATATGGATTTTCTTAAAGCCAGTAGACTTGATCTTCCCTCCGACTCCAACAGAATGTGTACTCTATCATGAGATGCCTTCAAAAAGCATCTGAAGAGAAGGACAAGTTACCAAATCGAAACTTCAAGGATGGACTTACACCACTGCAAATAATTGATTAATGTAGAGTGGAACACCGCACTTCCAATCCCAACAAGCGCAATACCCAAATACGGCAGATTCCTAAGAATAGCATCTCTACGATTCGAGTTTGACCTGATGCCATGGAAAGCATAATACACTATCAAATGTATCAGCCTTCCAAATCCTCGAGAATACCTCGGTCGTGCCAATCACGTGAATCACTTCGGGAACACCCTTGACACGGGATGTGTTGTTTCCCCATCCGTGGGATCATGAAAGTGGAGAGCAGAACATACGGTAAGTGATGTTGGTGAGAGTATTGATGAACTCAGCAATGTAGGGCGTGATGATGTTGTCCTGTCACGATATTGTGATTAGGAGGCTTTCGAGAATGTGGGAGGACAGCATAATCTTACCTCCTCGCAAAAACTGGGATTGTCAGCGGTGAACCCAGAGGTAAGTAAGAGAGAGGTGAACCTACTTTGCAGCCGAGTTTATGGTCCCCCAATAAGGCTTGTGGGCATGCTCGCGATATGGCCATGAAAGCAGCATCTTGATCGATGGCGAGTCCGAGGTGGAGCGATCGTGATATCTGGGCAGGGAAGAGAAGGAGGCTCCAAGTACAAGTAGATTATCAAAATGAAAAGCTGTCTCTCTACTCGGAGAGAGTATGTAGAAGGACAGGGAACGGAAATAGAAAATTCACACTCTCTTTGACCAGACTCATTACGACGCTTCCAACAAGCTAAACATACCCGTCCAAGCTGTCAAAGGCAACATCATCCTTCGCTTTCTCGCCTGCCTACCTGCTTGCCCGGATCTAGTACTCGCCTGCTTGCCTCCAAACAAGTTTGTAATAGGATCAATGTCTCACGGCCCAGAGCTTTGTTGGAACGTACTTGTTTTTGTCACGGCATGCGTGTCAGGAGGCGTTTCTATGGCTGCAGCTTTGGTACAGGCCACATGTACATGTGTACACGGGTGCTCGCCGTCCCCATACCTGGCTAACCCTAACCCGAAGGTGACGACGTGCAACAAAACCATATCGCCTGCTCGTCATCCACATCGGGTTAGCAAGAGCAGACGACGAGCAGATATGGTTTTGTTGCACGTCGTCACCTTCGGGTTAGGGTTAGCTAGGGTTGGAACTGGCACTTTTGGATACAGATGCGTGCTCAGCGACGTGATGAGGAAAGTGCTTTTAGATCTGTTCATTACCCATGCTCGGTTGATGTATACATTAGTCAAATTTCTGCTGATAGGGGTGAGAGAGAAGACATCACATCTCTCTAACTCAAAAGTAAACTTTCTCTTCTTTGCATCAGTTCCCTCCCACGAGGTAGGAAGAAAAGGCAGCCAGCCCTCAACCAATCACGGCTCACCCCTTCTCGCTGACGAGAAGCCGAGGTTCGCCATCCGATTCCGTAAAGTAATCTGGGGAAGTCACATCATCTCCATCTCTGTTCTCTTTCCCTCCTCTCTCCCTCTTCTATCCTCAGACCACAGATCGCAAACCTCATCCCTCTCCCGCCCCAAACCGCAAGATGTCGAAATCATTCTCCGTCGCCGACGTCGCCTCCCACAAAGCCCCCGACGCGGGCATGTACATCATCGTCGATGAGAACGTCTACGATGTAACCAGTACGTCCCCCTTCCTAGATTTTATCTTTAAACCACACCCCATTGTTCCCCCCCTTTAGATACCTGGCGCATGCCAAGCTGAAAACCGACTGACATCCCCCTAGCGTTCGTGGACGAGCACCCCGGCGGCGCGAAGATCCTTAAGAGAGTAGCGGGCAAGGACGCGACGAAGCAGTTCTGGAAATACCACAATGAGAGCGTGTTGAAAAAGTACTCGGAGCGACTGAAGGTTGGGACTGTGAAGGATAAGGCGAAGCTGTGAGGGGTGAGGCGCTGCTGGGGGTTATTGGGTGTGGTTGAAGTTTGGCTTTGGGTGGAGATGGAGTGTCGCGGTGGCGGCCGAGGGTGGTGCGGTGCGGTGCGTTGGGGTCGTCGTTTGGGTTTGGATAGACGATTGCGGAGAGGGAGGAATGACTATAGATGAGTTAGAGTATCGACTACAGTACAATGATCACGATGTATGTTTTATGTGGAGATCGACATTAGATGCCAGTGGAGACGTTGCACTTGGCTCAATGAATATCAAGTTTTGCCATAAGATTGGATTTCTATTTCAACGCAAAATCGCTGCACATGGTATCCTAGAACAATAAACTACCTAATAACAGTCCTCCTCCGAGTCCAAGCAGAGGCGCAGCCCCAACACCTAAACCACCTCCATACCCATATCCAAAAGGCCTCGAGTACGGATCTTGAGGCCTAATGAACCTCGCATTGGGAGTAGCATACGGCCCTCGAGAATAAGGATTGTACCCATAAGCACCCTGGCCGTACCCTCCAAATCCCTGACCAGGACCATAAGGAGGCTCGATATAGACATCCTTCCCCTGCCGATCCTTGCCAATAAACTGAGGCTCTCCAGTCTGCGCAGCCTTCGACATGGCTTGTCTAAACCTCTGATGCTGCTCATAGAGCCTACGCTCCTCTTCGTCGCGCTGTGCCCTCTTTGCCTCACGCTCCTCGTGCGTCGAATTCGTGAGTTTGTCCTTCAGCTTCCGTCCGAACTTCTTCTTCTCGCCAGATTGTTCGGGACGAGGAGGTAGTTCTGGGTACGTAGTAAAGTTCTGGTGGTGATCGTCTTCGCTACTCTCGGCTTCGATGTCTGCTTGGCTAGGAGCTGTATGAAGGCCATGAATGCGCGCACGTTCTTCTGGAGATACGCTGCTTAGGTATTGGTCGTCGTCATAAGGATGGTGCCAGATCGAGCGGGGAGGGTCGGCTTTCGTGTCGACGAAGAATTGGTGGTGTTCCTTTCCATCGTACTGCCTGACCCATCCAGCCGGTAGATCGCGATTCTCGTCTTCCATGGAGCGGCGGATTGAGGGTGGGATTCCATTACGTTCTTTGTGTGCGGTTTCTGGATGTAGGTGTGTTGGCGTTGGCTTTGAAGTTGAGCTTGAGGAGGTTACGTCCTCGTATGCCGGCGGTGGTCCTGATGGTTCCATTTTATATTATTCAAATTGAGAATAGAGGTTCTTGATGTTACTTTTCGAAAGCAATATATAAATTGGTCGAGTGGCTGTGTTTCGCAAAGCTATGTCGCTCTTCCAAATCATTTCATTCATGCCCCTCCACACGAGCCATGAATCATGACGTAAGGCTTAGCTTAACTCGGTGCTGTCGCCACGGGAGCCCGCTGCAGGTGTCGGGTGAACATGCTGAGCCATCAGGACTGTTGTGTGTAGTGGTCTTTCATTGGGGAATTGGGCGTAGAGATCTCGAATTTCATTTGCCTCTGGGTAACGACGGTTCGGTACTCGCGGATCAGAGACTGGAGGATGTCCAATGACTGATGTTGCAATGCTTACACACACAATGAGGCTGAGGTGCAGGCTGCGCATCTTTCATGTGTTGGCAGTGGTCGAGATATGTATCGGCGTATTTGAACAGAATGTCGAAAAGGTTGCAAGATAATACTGATGTCGTCGATTGTACTGCGGTCGTAGGCAACAAAGTGATAGAAGCAAGAGAAGAGAGGCCAAACCCGTACCTAGGTGGAAATCACGTCTTTATCCTCTGCTCCCCAACACAATCTCCCCACCCAGGCGTCAAATTCCTCATCTCTCCCGCCACCAAACTCACCTCCTGATTGGCATGCCTGTCACATTTTCAGACACTCATCACCTAACTGGGCCTCTTATCTTGATCCAGGAACGTGTTGAGCATCGCGCTCGTCCGCCAAGAGTTTCCGCAGAAACGTGCAAGATGCATGACTTTCAACTGGCGAGAAGCCTCTCTCTAAATCGCCTTCCTTGTCCTGCCTGGCACGTGATCAGACATAGGCCGAAAAGGGGGTTGGGCGGCATTTGATGGATGCGAGAATACAGTGGAAAGTATTTTTGAGAAATCCTGGATCGTTGTTGCCGCGAAGGAGCCTGTGTTGGCAGATGGATCTGAGGTTATGGGGTCACTGCGGGGTCTTATGAGATGCGCTTGTTCGTACCTACAGACACTTTTTCAAGGTGAGCGCTTGATGATTCTAGTAAGATTTTTCGATTGGTAAAATGTTGTTTAGTGCGCTGTTCACATTGAGAGCAGGGGCATAGAAGCTTAGAGGGAGTTGAGATGAAATTCATCATCAAATGCAATCCATTGTCATCGGGTAAACTTCCAGTAGTCCCCAGACCAAAATTCAAAAAACCTGCCGTTATGTATGTAAATTCTAACGCGGCTCTGCCTCCCAACCTAGAAAAAGTCTAATTCCAACATCCAAAGGGAGTATATGAGGCTGCTCTAGCGCTTATCTGTGACCCATTTTGTAACGCCTTAAAATGACCTCCAGGATACAATCATTGTGCGTCACTGCATTACTTGTCCAATCTCCAAAACACCGGACATTTCATCATCTTCCATGCTAATCAAGATAGCATCATCGCTATACTTGGCCCCGGATGTTGTACATCGCATGTCGAGAATCCACTTCTTTGCATGCGACAGCTCTGTTTCGGCCGGAATAGGAATCCACTCTTTACTTGGGACCATCAATCCGTTAATCTGCATCGCAGGCTCGTGCATGTCGTCGGCCTGTAATCTTTTGATACAACGTGGTGAGGAAACAAGATCTTCACCGTATCTAATCCATCCATTTTCTGATCGGTAGGCAGACATGAGGATGTGAGCTCCGGTGATTGAATTACTACTGATCTCGGGAATTTCTGTGATCTCAAGTGCCAGATCTGAGACCTTCTGTGGGCTTTTGAACGCTGCTCCAATGGCCCCCCCTGGGTGACATTTCGAGAAGACTGCTGCAACGCTCTGGTGAAGCTCGCCAGAGATGACAACGGCGAGGGCGTCTCCCAAGGCAATTGCCATCGTAGTAGAAGTTGTTGGCGCATTAAAACCAAAAGAGTCGGTTTCTGATTTGTGAATTGGTGCCGGAAGAAGGATGGCATCCGGTCGCTGCTTCACGATCTCACAGGTCGACGGATGTGTGTGAGATGTCAGAACGATGAGAGGCAATGAGGGATCGAAGTGAGGAATGAGCTGAAGCAATTCGGGCGTTTTGCCTGAAAAGGTGATCAACAATATCGTGTCATCCTTTTGCACCTTTCCAAGATCGCCGTGAAGTGCTTCGGTAGGATGGAGATAGGTTGCATGAATTTTGAGGCTGTTCATGGTAGCGACCAATTTCTTCGCAATGTGCCCACTCTTGCCGACTCCACAGATGATGAGTTTGCCTCTATCTCCATCGACTCTTTTGATAGCATCAACGGCAGCAAAAAACCCTGCGCGAGCGACCGGGTCCGTTTCGTACAGGCGTGTCAAGCACGATAGAGCAGTCGCCTCGGTTCCAAGAACATGGACCGCATTGGCAAGACGATCAGTGAAGCTCGGTGATGCCTCTTGTATTTCCGGCGGGGTGATCGACATTAAGTCGTCCAATGGTGGTGACAATTCCCTCCCACATCGCGTTACGGGAGAAGCTGGTGAAGGCGGCGAGGGTGGTGGCATGGAGGGGGGGTGAGATGAATGCAGGAGGTAAACCTCGCTGTTTTGAACAGGATGGTGGTGATCGAGCGCCATTGTGTATATAAGTCGTATGGGTAAGAAGAATAGAACCAGTGTCCACTGGAAGCGTTTGTGGGTGGGTGGAAGCTCCCCCAATGCAAGGATTCGAATATGCACTCAACTGAACCGGCAGGTCGTGAGCGCCTCTATATAATATGAAGAAGTACTTTATAGAACTCGGTTAGTGAGTTGTGTCGGAGAAGTAAGCAGCAGAGGCATACCGAACAATGTGGATTGATATCTTCAAAGCCGGACTGTACAGTAGTCGAGTACTGCACCAAGCGATGATATCTGCGTAATCTCCCCGTTCGACGAAGACAAGCTCAAACGGAACGGAAAGTGAATCTGCGTTTGCGGATCATTCTGAAAGAGTTGGTAGCAGGCGCCATAGCTAGAGACAGGACTTGAAGAAGACCTGTTGATATATATTTGGGAAGTGATAGTTGATGGGGGGGGGAGGGGAGCTGAGTGGGCTACGGTATATCGGTTGTTCATGAAAGAATAAGAAAATGGGAGTTCTGGGTACGGGACCGTCATAGGCTGTTTCCATTGGGTGGTTTGGTTGGCGAGTGGAGATACACCTTCTTGCTCAACCCTGTAGATCTCTCGCACCCCCTGAACCCACCAGCGCCTGTTGAGGCTGGTGCATTTTAGTTTTGCTATGCCATTCCGTAATCCTCCCCCTCCTCCGTCCTTCCCGTCGCCGTCTGGATGGACCCTTATCTCGCAATCTGTACCGTAACACTAAACACTATCCCCTTCGTACTACACAACACTCCGTACCCCGAGATGGCTCGCCTCATGCGGGTCATGCGACCGAACGGCGCAATCACAGGGTCGAGCGGTTGAGCGGCGGTCGAGCTAGGGTCACAATAAGGTAATCAAAGAGTCATGAAAGCGTTGATTACCAAGTCTTTGCTGTTTTCATGCTCAGGCTCCTTTCTCTCTTGGGCGGTGTGCAGCACATCTCTCTCGCCCGTCATCTACCTCCGTATTTGCATCATATCCAAGGAACGGCCGCATTGGCCCAGGTTAGTTCTCCCCCCAAGCTGCGAGGAATCCACATGTCTAGATGTAGCTCATTACCGAGGGTAGGGGTGGGCTTTCAACTGCTCTCCTTATACCCTATCCGGGAGGAGCTTTGCTTGAACATGCACCAGATGGACATGGAGGAGGTGCCACAGCAAGGAAATGCCACAGAAATGCTTTCCTTGCCAGGTCTAGTGAAACCCTGGAGTGCATGCAGCGCTGAGCAGGCTTCACTTCTGCGCGACATCGAGTAACAGACGCACGTGTGGAAACGTCTGACCAACTTCCGCATATCCACGTCGACCAGCTCTACCAGATCTCCCTCGCACTGCATCCTCTGACCGAGTATGTGTGGGTGATCGTTCGAATGGCGTCCACTCACCTGCGGTCAATACGAACTCCGGTATCTGGGGAAGATACGGTACCTTCGTTGGCTTACTCGTGCGTGAGATGATAGCTTGCACGCAACTGGGGTCAGAGCAGCTTTCTTTATCTCTGCGGCGGACACTCGGCGTCTCTTTGATGTCTACTACCAGACCTTATTCGACCCCAAAAACAACCAGGATTTATCCTTGGGCCATAGCCTATCCTGCTCCCTCTCCAATTTGGCAATTCAAGTCGGCATAAGACTGAAGTGATCACTCTCATTCCTCTTGCGGCTCCATACCACTCTTGACCGTTGCTGCAGATAATACCAGAGTAGACATATTTCCTTTGAAGGGCTCCTGCATACTCTTGTCTTCTGATCCGGAGGAATGCTGAAGGCTGGACGATTTCGGCTAGCAGATATGTTTAGCACGTGATCGCATGCGTTAAAGTGATTGGCAACTGAGCTTTTGAGATCATTCGAAGCTGACCGAGTTATCTACCTATCTACAAAACAAAGCAAATTCTTCGCTATTCAGACCTCCCTCGCCCACCTAGCTGTTACGGGCACATGGCAAAAAGCGGCTCCCAAACCTTGCCCTGAATGCCAAGACCTACCAGAAGGCAGCAGTCTAACAGTGCTTCTAAACCACAACGAATGAAAGAAGCACATGCAAATATCTACTCGAACTCAAGCTTTCTTATAAACAGCAGCAGCAACTGGTGCGAGCTTCAGAAACTAACTGGCTATACTTATTTTGCTTTACAAGTTCCCGCTATCCTAAGCAAACGAATGGGAAAATATTTGGCTTTCAAGGCTAGTCACTGAGTTAGAATGATACAAATTGTTCAATTGCTCGCTCGATCAAATGCTCGGGGTCGAAAAAGAGAGTCTTCTCCAGTTCTGAGTGCTTGAATGATTGGATTCTTCATGCGAGGAGAGTCTTGTGAAGTAATAGACGTTGGTTGCACGGAAGACTGCGTTGGAGTGAAAATCATCTGAACATAGAGCTACATCCAACTTCCTTCAACCATCTACGAAGGTACACACACATCTCTCCGCTAAAAGGAAGCAACCCTTGTAGCCTTGTACCTTAAGCGAGCGATAGGATAGCGGAAGCTACGATCATGCTAACCGAATGTGAACTCTGGTATGGGCTGTCAATATCAGCCAACAACTTCAAATCTCAAACTCCGTCCCTGCTCAGTATCGCGGACATCTCTACAGCTCTTCCTCGAGATCTCTTACAAAGCTCTGTAAGTACCGGTCAATCGCATAATGTCCCCGTCGCTTCATGAACATGTACAGAGTGTTTGATTCTACTATTGCGGGGAAGGGAAGTCCCACTCCACGCAATGCGCACAACGTATCCGACAACAAAATTCTCCGTCTGTTTGTGCCAAGTCTGCAATGGCTGGATTACTATTGGCAAACGTTCTGCCAAAGTCGGAAAGTCCATGCACAAAATTCCACCTCTTTGTGTCGGCTTAGCTCCAAGCTCCTGGCTAATCATCAACAGGCCATCTGTGCGGTCCTTCTCAATCGAACTCGGCCTACATCAACCACGGAGCCCATATACTAAAGGTTAGCTACTCCCATACTCCGTAATTCAGAAGGTTTTGGTTTCGTAAGTGCGGACCACGTCGTACTCTGGATCATTCAACAGCATGCGTCGAAGCGTTGACATGAGATTTTGAGGTTGGGATAATATTCCACAATCCAACTGCGGCAGCGTTTGAATCCCACGTCCTAGCTCAAAGATTGGCCTTCCAGTTATTGCACATATCACAACAAATGCTAACTTTATGTTTGCACAGTCTTCGACATGGCAGCAATACCCTCTCTCCAATTCCGCGATGCCGGCCATCCTATCACCAAACGCCGCAATTGGGCTAGTCGCGAAGCTGGTGTCATTGTCGTCTTCTGTGTGGTCTTCATCGTCGCTACTGGTCTTATTGGCCTCCAGATATCTCGAGTTCTTGCAAGACGCAGAGCGGCTCGTTCGCCTTCATAAGGGAGCGGAGATAGCGATCTTCGAATTGTCTAAATACCTCGGACAAGTAACAATTATGTTGAGTATGGTGGGTAGGTCGCATTTCATGGCTAGCGAAGCATGACGGCGTTTCTGGAACGAGTGTCAGCTCTCAGGAATTTGGAGTTACGGATTGTTTTTATGATTCCCCCAAAACGGCGCGAATACCTTGGCTGGCGCACGTTATTGCAGGTCAATATCTAATTGCTCAACCTCGAACTCCGGCTCCATTTTTTCTCCGCAATACTGTTAGGGTGGAGACTTGCTATATCAAGCCTATATTTAAAAGGTTCGTATCTCTCCTTGTTTGTTAATAAATACTGATACCGTCCGGGTAGGGAAGAAGAGGTATTACTATTGAAAGTGGCACATTATTTCAATTCAATTTCTGAGACCAAATTCGAAAAACCGAAAACCGCACGACTAGGCGCTCTCGAGAATTCAAGAGCCTTGCTCCAGGCTTATTATGAAATCTAAGCTTGCTCTTCTCAAGGGGTGTGCATCACCTTGCCGAGAAACCTTAATACTTTATTTGTATTGTTCCATCTGCCTTCTCCAACCTAGATTGCATATCCATCGAGCTTTGGTAGGTGCACTACGACTGGTGGAAACTAAATATCAGTGCTCATGATTAGAGTCCAGTTTTGGAGACCTCGAATCCACGTTTACTCTTTCCGAGATGACCTTCCGAACGCTAGTGCATTTGTCTATGTCCAGCGGAGGTGTGGATATGCTGTTGACTATCCATCCAAATTACTCGAGAGCTGATGAGTTTATGAATGACTTAGTGAAGGAGCCAGTGGCCATCTAAGTGGATGACGTTCTAACGTTGGGCTGAGTGGTGTAGGAACGCGGGTGATCAGCCCAAAGCTGACTAGAAGCGGGAAGTTGTGTATAGTTACGTCAAACACTCTGAGAAATAGATTATCTATACTTTACGTACTGTATAATTGGCTTTAACCTCTCAAACGAGGCATCGGAGTTAGATGTGTATTGAAACTGAGTCATTGAACAATAGCCCTAGTAAGGCTGTCACCTGTCTGGTAAAGTGTCTACGAGTCAGCAGAGCTTTGTGTGATCTATCGGTCACAGGCTGCTATGAGGCAATCGATGTAGATATATTCATCGTCTTCGTCGTCACCTCTTTGCCTTATGACCAATGACCACTCACGATCCAGAACGACCCGAACCGCAGGGACTCGGGCGTTTAACCTTGACGTCCAGGCACCACTGCAGTACCAACTCCCCCAAAGAAGCAAAAATGATTACTTCTGCAACGAATCGGCTGTGTTTCCCCTGGTTAGTTGAGACGCCATGCAGCCTGATAGCATGGGTTAAGTAAGAGGAGTCATTACCAAGTCGAAACTGTTCCAATTCACGATTATCCTTCTTTCTTTTTTGTTATCCCACGCGATCCAAGGCAGAGCCCGCGACACAACAGTTGCTGCGTCGTTCATGTTATTGCCTATTTCGTTTTCTTCTTCTGTATTTGGGTAACGATTTTCCTACGTATTTCAGTGATTGTGAAGCCATTTGTTCGTCGAGGTTAGTGCTCTGAATGTTGCGAACCATAGGTTGTGTGAACAAGCTGATGTTGGGCACAGAACCGCGATGCCCGCGAGTTAAATCGATTGCGACGCATCAGGCGTACCTGCCATACAAAAAGCGTGGTCCCCGAACATTTTTCCCATTTACGATTTCCCTTCGAGTCTAAATCAATCAATGCTGAAGCTGGTGCTGGGTACTCCGTAACCAGATAGCCGCCTGTCTTCCGCCGCACTGTCGAAGCTTCTCCTCGCCCTCAATGCGACACCATTCTTCTCGAGGCTACCTCCTCCTCGATTCCCATGGCTGCCCCGCCTCAGGTGCCAACTGTGCCAAATACTCCTCTCCTGAATAGAGGCCGCGAAGATGAGCACACACATCGTGGAACCAGGTTACCAAGTGGGCCGTGCAATTATATAAATGTCAACAGTGGAGGAAATGCCCCAAAGTGTGGATGTCGCCGCTTCACTGAAAAATCAGAGGAGGTCCTGGACAACGGACAGACCAGGTCTGGTTGGTGCTTCTGCGAGCACCACTCATGCTACCATGACCACGATCCAGTCGATGGACCTCGAGTCTTGGCTGATGTGCCGACGACTGGAAGATTGCCGTTGAGCCCCAGACAGTCAGTGTACAGACGGTCGTCCCCACAGCAAGATCACGAAATGCAATATGTGCAGCCAGAGGTAGGACGGCCAGTGAAAGTTGACTCTTTTGCGGATACTATTCAGTGGAGTCGTTTTGTCAAGTCTGGGTCAAGCCAGGGAAGTTTTCCAGCTATCCCATCTCAATGTCTCTTACCGTCCGACGATGGCTCCGGAGCCTCGAGTAGCCAACCTGGGAACATGAGACCGTTCGCTGGACTGGGACTGAACACTTTGGACCATGTTCCCAGAGCCAGATCCAGTGGTCTCATGGGCCAAATCCCTCCTGAAAATGAACGACGGATGCAGGTCTATGAGGATTCTGCTGGGAAACAATATCTGCAGAGTGTCACGGAGATTGCTACTCCCAGTCTGCATTTATCACAGACCGTGGATGCCGGTGTCGCTTTCGGTAACAATGTCGCAAAGGTCCAGACTGCTCTCCAGAGAATTTCGGAAGAGAGATCTCAAGATTCAGGATCCAGTGAAGAACACTCCAGGAATATTTCCCATGGCGTCCAGACCACCGTGGCTCTATATCAAGAAGCTGATGATAAATTACTTCCTCGGATAAGGAGTATCATAACCGACTATCCTATGAAGATTCAGAATCATGAACACCGGCTGGATGCTCTCGAGAACGCTTCATTCTCCCACTCATTCAACGACGGAGACTTGGACAACCGCGTCGAAGACCTCGAGACTAGAGTCGACGACTTGGAGAAAGCTCGAAATGCACAAAGCTCGGCTAGCAGCTTTGCTGAACGACGCCCTCTGGAAGGATCCATTGACTCCGTGATGTCTAATACTTCGTCCGCCCTCATTGCTGCTGCTATCGATGGAGTAGATTATGATCGTATTGAAGCTCTCGAAGCACAGATTTCCGAGCTGCAGTCTGTCGCTCCTCCCTCCCACGCACGCCCTTGGAAATTTGAAGTTGTGTTTTTACCCTTTGGGTCCCGACTTAGTGGTATTTGGTCGCCAAAACATTCAACGACTCCGCGATCTAGGATGGACAGTACAGCAGGCGAAGATACCCAGACTCAACACAATTCATTGGCTGCTGCTCTCGCCACTCATGATGAGAGTATATCCTGGCAAAACACAGCGAAGCACTTTGATAACGAGCACGACGTTTGGCTGATGCCTAGAGTATGTGGTCTGCGGAGTCGGATCGCCGAACGCCTCAGAAGTAGAGGATTGGTCAAATTGATCCAGGTCATAGGCCCAGATGCGAGGGATTTTCAGGCTGCGATGCTCGCTGCGTTTGGTGATCTGACCAAAATGTTGGCGGACGACCCGTCTTCTCACCACAGCCGCACTCGACAGCACATCCCCGGCGCACTGAGCATGTATCATGGTCTTCATAACTCCTGGGTCCCATTACGGAAATTGCACAAGGATGATAATCTGCGCTTCCTCAACACTACCGAAATGGTGACTCCAGCCCTCTGGTCTCCTCACTTCCTGTCTTCGAGCGTCGCCACACGACTGCGTGGAACCCGAAGATTGTATGTTACCCAACCCCACGGCTATGTTCAGAATCTAGAACATCACTCTGCCGAGTGGACTTGGCAGAAGCTTCGTCAACTTCCTAGAGTATATCCAGATGCGCCATCCATCGACCACACACCAGAAGCTGATGCTCACGAGCCATGCTGGGAATTTGATGCTCAACTTGACCCACCTTTGAGCATTCATTCCTCGTTTGCATCTTATCACTCGTCTTTGAGCATCCGACCAAGCCGGCAAGACCAAGGAGCGGAGCCAAGCTCACCATCCGATCACTTCTCGTCGCAAGCAGCAAGTCCAATGCTCTCCACAACGCCGACATCACTCGCCCCTCCACCTGCCCAACCACTCTCTCCTCTCAAAGAACGACATCCCTTCCGACCCATCCACACTCGCACAGTTTCCATGCCGTCCCTCGTCCCCATCAAACCCTCGCCGTCGATGCCTAAACGTCGCATCACATCATTCGATAACGAGCAAGAGCATGGTTCACAGTCGGCCCCTATTCGTACCGTGCCAGCACCCCTCAAACGTCGACGTACCCGCTCGCCAAGTCGTCTTCGGGACACCCCACGTTACAGCGCTGAGCCGCCTAGCCCCTTTACCATCGTAGACGACATGGTGGAGCGTAGCAAGCGAGGCACCACACCTTTCGCTTATGCAACACCCCACAGCAACGCACCATACATCGAAGTTTCTCGGAACTTGCAAGATGATGGAGATGGAGAGGGAAGTGCAACGGACGAAGTTGATTTCGATGAGGGGTATGACAGGCATGCCCTGAGCGATTATGATTCAGATGAGGAGAGTGGTATCGGCCACCAGCCCGATGAGGACGTCTGGGAGGGTGTGCAAGATGATGAATCAAAGAATGTGCTTGGCAAGACGACTAACCTCAAGCATGACGACGACGATGGCGATGACGCTGATGATGGTATGGCGAGCGAGGCAAGTAGTTCTCCGTCTGAGTATCCGAGCCACCAGCCCGACACTTTCTTTTCAGAGACTAAGGCTGGGTTCCGGATTCATGTTGATGAGGAAGTCCAGGATGGTCACTAAGATCGGTGATCCGGCTTTGAAGAAACGCATAGATCGGTGGGCGGGAGATTGTATCATCAGTGTGCGCATATTTCCTACGAACAGCTGTCACGAGGTGTTCCGGTGTCCTTTTCAAGCGTTGGCGTTCAGGTCTACATGCTTGTCTTAATTGTTAATCTTCCTTCCCATCACCTCGTCCGGGAATTCAGGGACGCGTTAGAGGAAGGCCATGAGTGAGACTCTCTTGAAGATTTACATGGGCATGCGAGCGTAGACTGAACTGGTTTTGTGTCGAGACTGCGGTGCTCTCTACTTCTTCTATACATGGATATACATCAGACCATCTCAATGAAACGATCTTACAGAGACGTCTTTTCGTGCGCTGTTGAGATTGCTCGTGGAACATGTGCGCCGTGTAATAAACGCAGATTTAATGACTGATTCTGCGAGAAGTAATTTAGTATCTCTACAAAGAATGCTCGAAGAATTTAGAAACATGTTTCAAGCATCAGGTTTCCGGACGTCGAAATGGGAAGGCCACCACTAAAGAATAGCACAAAGACGCTCGCCAGTTTTCGTATGCGTAAATATGCACGGCTTGGACAGTGGAGTATTAGAAGATAACAACGATAGCTGTAAAGCTCTAATTGGGATAGAGTTTGGTTGAAGCCAGTCTGTAACTCAGTAGGCTGTGGGGGAAGGTGGAGCATCGCTTAATGAGACTGAGACATTGCATTGATGAAAAGGGTATCTTGATTCGTATATATATAATCATGTTATAAGCATAACTCCGAGGGGACCTGCCCCTATAAAAGGCCGTGCCCGCGCGCATGTGAACTTTGCGTCTTGCGATCATTGCGTGAGGTATAACACATCCAGCCAGTCAGCCAGCGCCAGCCGACAAATATCCTTCTCCAGGAGGTTGACTCATGGTCTGTAAGCAGGCGGAGGGCGTTCATCGCCAGGCTGGCTGTTATTTGGAACGTCAAACCTCACACTCCGACTACCACTACCCCGGCTCGACCCTCCATGCCTACGAGCGTCCTCGGGTCTCAGTTGTTGCCTTCCTCTATCTCTATCCTCATCCTCATCCCGGAAGCCATATTTGACGTCCGCTTGTGCTGGGTCACGATAATAAGGTGCGAGGTTCGGAGGCATCTGAGCGGCCTGAGCTTGAGGCTGTTGAGCAGGCGCTCGTTGACTCTGTTCCCAGGTCGCCGGCCATCCCGTAACAGGGAATGATGGCGGCTGGGCTACAGGAGGCCTTGTCGGTGCCATCGATGGAGCAGCTGGGTTCATCGCCGAAGCAGCTGGTCTCACAGCCTGGTGAACGACAGGAGCAGCAGCGGCGTACATTGGTGGAGGCGCACTACTAGCATGCGGTCTCTCCTTCTGCGGTCGCTCATAACCGTGTTTTCTATCATCCCTGCTATCGTCGCGCGAGTGTCTGCGATCGTGCGAATGTCTTCTGTGAGAATGTGAATGCTTCCGGTCGTGCCGATCGTGAGAATGGCTTCGACGTCGTCCTGGGCCTGCATTGTTCGCTGAGTGGATTCGGTATCGTTGTTCCTCGAGGAGGTCTTCCTCTTCTTGGATGCGGCGGGCTTCTTGTTTGTTCTTTTGATGGCGGTTGATAAGGTAGCCTGCTGCTACGAGTTCAAGTCCACCTAGGATGACCATTTCATGTGTTGGCCTCGTTGAGGTCTTGAGGGATGTTGTGATAATGAGGGGTTAAGTGGCGTTGAAGACTTGCGATTATCAAGGTAGATTATTTTATTTGATGGAAAGATTATAATCAGAAAAAGCGTAGATCTATGGAGAACAGAGAAGAGGCAAAAGGCAGTTAAATAAAAATGGTCCTCGCAGTGATCCAGTCAGCAGCTTTTGTATCATGTGCGGCTGAGTCGCATGGAAGAGGGGAGAATAGCGGCGGCGCTTATTCTAAATCGGTGAGACCGAAGATGTTATTCTTTAACACCCGTGAGTCACGTGAGATTAATGTGACCTTTTCGTCTGTTGCTTCGATCGAGTATAAAAGATTCTTTGTGGCTTCAACCTTACTATGATATTGCATTTGAGGAAACACAGAAAACTGGATCTGACTGCAAATCAGCGTTCGTTGCTGAAGGCCGCTGCAGAATTCATTAAAGGTTTTTTCCTTGCCTACTTCATATTACTCGAACCACAAAAGCGACCTACTCGTCACAACTCCTGTAATTCTCAGTGGAATTTCGACAGCTTCACTCCTTGCGAGTTGACCTTACCGGGTAAATCGCAGTGCATTTTAAGCATTTCAGGGAGAGCTTAATGTGTGTCCAGCGTTGATTCGTATATACTGTGCTGAATTGAAACTGGGGATACTGCAGCTTTTCTTTGGAGACTCTATCTGTGCAAAGGATTGCTGTAAAGCTTCTGAACAACTTTGCAGTTCTCACTACAATTGGCCTTGGTCCTGGTTCAAGATACTTCCGGCATCGCCTTTTCTATCAATGAACGTACCACCAGTCCAAATGCAGACGCCGTTGAAACCCATCCATTTCAGCTTCAATTCGAAGCCTTGCGAGTGTAGAAAAGTTTGTTAACTCCCATATTTCAACCCTGCAAAGCGCCTTCTAGCACACCTCGAATCAATTTTAGATCCCTTTCAATGTCAACTTTCCATGTGCTCACAGCAATCCTGCATGCTGGCTTTCCGTCCCACTGAGTACCTGAGACGTAAATTTTCCTGATAGAATTGATTCGCTTTACTAGTTCCCCATTGACGCCGTCATCTTTTGCTCGGAATAAAACGATGATATGCGTATCTTCGAATATCGGTTTACTGTTTGAGATGTCTTTGTCCGGACGTGGTGCTTGAGCTAGCAACTCATATCCATCATGCGAATCTATTAATTCTGACACAACTCGGGCAAGTCTGACTTGCCTCGCAAACATTTCTCCCAACCCGATGCGGCCATAGGCGAGTAAAACTGCGTATACTGGTAAGGCTCTGAATCTACGGGAGTTCTCAAGCCCCATGTTCAGAGGTGAAGGTACAGAAGAAGGCCCGGATGAGAGGTATGCTGCATTGGGATTTCCAACGATTGATGAAAGAAGTTGCGCGGAGCGAGTCAAGAAGAAACCGCAGTCGTATGGCTGAGTCATTTAGTCACAGACTTAGGAAGGCGTAACGACAGACTTACGACGTTTAGCATCTTGTGCCCATCTCCGGTAATACTATCTGCAAGCTCTAGGCCAGATGTGGTGCTTAGCAAGAATTTGAATTCTGTTGTATCTGGAAGAGAGCGAGCGAAAATCCCGAAAGCTACGACAGGGTCAGTTGAGACTTCAAGCCACGAGACAAGATTCAATGCTCACCCCCATCGACATGCAGCCAAGCACCATACTTATCGCAAAGGTTTCGGATTTGTTTCATGGCAGTCTCTCCATTCGTCGCAAACCTGCCAGTATTGACTTCGCCTGCGCTCACAGCGACAATACTCACAACTCCTTCGTCTGCGCGCTTCAGCTCCCTCTCGAGGGAATCGATGTCCATCCTCCAAGGCTCATTTTTGCTGAATGGGATGTCTTTCACAGAACTCCTCCCAAGTCCAACCACACTCGCAGCCTTATAGAGCGAGCTATGACCCATAGTAGTCAAAACCTGGATTTCCTTGACTCCGGCTTCCATGCATGCAGCCAACAATCCCAGCTCACCAACTCCAGACTTTCCCGCAAGACGGCGATTGATCACGGCTTCCCTTCCGCAAGCCAAGCCCAGAGTATTTGCTCCCGTGGCACCAGTCGTGAATGTCTTCCCTTCCCAGCCCTCTCCAAGCTTCAAAAGCTCCACAAGCATACTCAACGCTCTATCCTCCACACTAGTGCTGACGCTTTGGTCTGGAAGATGCACGTGGACATTCTGGTCGAAAGCCGTGACAATATTATCAGCGACTTCTGCAATCGGAAGTACACCCCCTATCACAAAGCCATAGTAATTGGAAGCTATTTTTGGACCATTGAAGCCAGGCGTTAGATCGTTGAGAAGATGAGCCTCAGTAGCGGCCTCGCCAAGCCCCGTGACTGGAAGGGAGGTTGGGAGTGAGGCGGTGGCCTTTGCAACTGATGATGGGGTGGGAAGCACTTCATCTGATGCAGAATCTACAATGGAACGTAATTTCGTGTAGGAAGAGGCGATTGAGAAAGCCATTACGTTGGATGTCGGCCGGATCTTGATCGAGCTGGTCGGCGAAGTTCAGCGAAGGGTGTATTCGAGGAGTGCAAAATTCAAGGTTGACCGATGAATTTAGCAGAACATAGAAGACAGATGCTCTGCGTATAGTTACTTGCCTGTGGCTGTGGTGGAGGATTTCTTATGTAATGACTCAGAGGAGTGATTGCGAAAGCGGTGGGGAAACCTAGGCCTCGCTTAGCCCCGCTGACCCCTTTTTGAGTCTCCACTTCAGTCCTCACTCGGATAAACGCATGGATGTCATCGGCATGGTGGCTTATGAGTTTTGAATTTAGCTATCTCCCTCTCAAGGAGAACGTTAGCTAGCTGAGCCTTTTTATATATATATGTAGTGAGCGTTTTCCTCCACGTCCAATTTTCCATCCAGAATCCAAGATCCAAACCCCACAGCTATGTATGTCTCAAAAGAGCAGGACCCTCCAGACTTCAATGTCGCTCTTCCTGCAGGAGTTTTGAAGAACCACTCAAGACTGCAGTAAAGATTGAGAAACGAGCAAAAGAGAGGGTGGCAGTAAGTAGCCTATCCTTAAGACCATCCTGCAAAGTTCCAGGTGATGGGTTGTTGCAAGCTGTTGAGGCCGCCGCAGTTCTGAGTCTAGAATGTGGAGAAAAAATGTTAGCGATCTCTCAATAGTAGCCAATCTAATAACATTCCGAGAATGATTTTTTTTAGCATAAAGGAGAATTGGAAGAGAATCGGCGAAAAGCTTGGAGATCTTACAGCTGAAGCCGAGTCCTGAGCGTTGTTGTTACAACAGATGGTCGTGGAATCACACTGGGTAGTGGCATATTGGCAAGTAGTTCCCGCAGTAAGCCCACCAGAGTTGGCTGGTGAACAACAGCTAGAAAAGAACTCGAAGTTAGCATTACTTCTTCTTCTTGGAGGCAAGGGTATGATCCAAATGCTTAAGACATGTCTTGAGACTAAGATGACGCCTCGCAACTCTTGAATAACCTAGAAGTGGAGGAAGAGGTCTGAATACTCACAATGGAGAACCGCTGGAGCAGGTATTGGACTGTTGGTTGAACGTAGGAGGAGCTGGAGCAGATGGGCGCGGGGGAGCAACTGGTCTGGGGGGAGGGGCGTAGGCCGGTGGTGCAGGTGGTGGTGGGGGAGCATACGCTGGTGGTGCAGGTGGTGGTGGTGGAGAATAGACTGGAGGAGAATAGCCCGGGGCAGCCGCTACTCCAGCGATGGTGAAGGCTAGGAAAGCCGTGAAGGTGGTGAACTGCATGTTGACTGCTTGAGAGTGTTTTGAGGACTGTGTGTCTATTGAGTCGAGTGATGATTGATGGGATGAGTGAAGCAGCTTCAGGATGGCAGAAGGTGGCCACTTTATAGATTTTCGAGGTTCCCAAAACTATCCACGCTGTCGGTGCAAGGAGTTGACTTCAATCTATTTTTGACTTATGTTGAGTATTTTCTTTGTGCTGAAGCTGAGCTTCCAATTTGGGTCTCCCGCAGGTCTAGCCAGCAAGAGATCCAGTTCAGAAAACAGAGTATGCCTCGTGGCTTCCCCTTGTTTGGCTATTCTATCACCAGCTCAAGTGCTCAACTCAATAGTCTCGGCACTCCCCGGAGATCACACCGGCGGCGTCCTTCAATGTTACTTGGTGGCTTGCCAATAATACCACATTGGTAGAGTAGAACGGGCCATTTCGAAAGAAGCTATCTACGGAAGAGAAGAAACAATTTAATGCCAAGCCTCGAAATCCTCCGACACCAACGGTGTCTCGTGATTCTTGGCGACTTTGCATGGCAGCTCCTGTGGAGAAGCGCTTTTCTTGACTAGTGTAACCCAACAAACGGAGGAAAGCACGGCTATTGTGCTTCGATATTTTGACCTTCATGTGGAACAAGAGGCCAAGCCACCAAAAGCACACAGCTTAAACACAAATTTTCAGCCCAGTCTCCTTTCCCAATGCTCCCTGATGTGGAGAGGATTCAGCTTCTTCTTCGTATATGCGGTGCACCTTTCTGGCATTCATCAAGGTGTGTAATACCTATCAATGCAACTGCTAGGCTACCGAAGCTTGGAACAATGAAAAAGCTTAGCATGAATCCCGAGAGAATCTTAGGCCAGAGAATGGCAAGATCCACAAAGATCACAGGGACCTTGCACAGGAGACTCAAGCCTCAACAAGAATCTAGAGCAAAAAATGGCGAAGCTGTAAATCGGCAGTTATTGTCTGCAATATTGATTCGAGACGTGACGTTGAACACTGGACTCAGCCGTGACATAGTCGACTGCACTGGGAATGACTTAGGCTGCACAAATATTACCCATTTATCCAAGGTCGACAGGAGGAGTCTTGCGTACAGGTACTGACCCGTGGCTCTCGCACTTGTGAGGTTACAATAACGCGTGGCTTTGATGTCTTTCTGAGGATATAGAGACGGTTAAAGGCTCGGGGATTGGAGTAACCCGATCAGGCTCACTGCCGAATTCCGCGTATGTTACGCATCGGGATCACGACGTCTGACAAAGTGAAATTCGGAGACACAGCATGAATACTTTAGGACAACAAACCCACGAGCGACGATTCTCGAATCCTACTAAGGAAGATCCAGAAGGTGGGTCCATCTCTTGGCTGCCAGGAGAGTGCGTCTTTCCATTCGGCATCAGATCGGAAGGAATTGAGACCTTACGCAGAGATTAAAGAGGGACTATGTGTACAGCTGAATGTACCTTCGTCTGCATGAATACTCACAAGTTAGGTAATGGATACCACTCGACTGGTATTCTCCTCCTGGTCGGTCTGCAGTGTGTCGGAAAGGAGCTCTGCTTCTCCGCACTTTCGTCGACCAACGTCTCAAGGATCCATCGAGGCTTTGGGGAAATACCCCTTGGACCCCGGAACTAGATCAGCAGGCACAAGACGGAAGTTTAGGTGCAGTGGCCGTAGGGAACCCATGATTTTCTCCTCGTACCAATCGTTGCTTGGCCGTGCTGCTCAAGGGACATGGCTGGGACGGGTACTGGCAGACAAGAGTACGTGTACAAATATAGCTTTAAGTTAGGCTTGTACGCTGCCTATAAAGGTACGTTGCATACGGAGGTACAACATAATTGCTAAAGCCTCAAACGCCATGAGAAACTTCTAATATCTCTGAATTTCCAGCCAAGCGCCTGTTGCGTCCAACGGTTTAGCCGAAGGCTGGATCTCCACGATCTGTGTTCTGAGCTTTCGGACCGTGTGGTGGCTCCCAAGCTTTGAATTCTCTCTAGCTTCATGTTGGAGATGCATCCTGCTTCCGTATTTCTGTCTAGTTCTACGAATCAAGGTCTTGTCAACCACTCCTTGGCTTCTGTTCCAAACCAACATCTGATCTGACTGCTTTCAGCAAAGTCACACCACAACTTCGGAATTCCAGGCTATGCCGTATCTCCACGATTCCCAAAATATCTTTCCTCTTTTTTTCTCTCTCCCAAGATGCTTAACTATCAAGCATTGCAGTCACGTTAACCTCTGGATCAAAGTTCTGCTGCTTGCAAACCACCCCTCACTGTCTACTGCTTCGCGAAATTCTCTCGATCGAACAAACAGTCCCTCCCACAAGCGATATTCATCATGCGTCTCTACTCGACCCTAGCCTCGGTCATCTCCCCTTGCCTTGTGATAGCAGTCGCAGTCGGGCCCTCGTTCGGAGTTACCACCTCTCCAAACCTCGAGCTCGAAGCTCGCGATCCCTTTCCCATCCCAGTTATCCGAAACGCGAAGAAGGCTGCAGCTTCTAGCTGTGCTCCTCAGAATCCCATTCAGAGCAATGTCTGCAGCTCTGGATCGCCTTACTGTTGCAGTGGTGAAGGTAGTGCGATGGTGTGCGGACCTTCAAGTACTACGAAATGCACCTCTACGACAATTTGTTGTATCAACAATAACGGCGTAAGATGTCCTGGTTTTTAAATCCTGCGGAGGAGATACTCTTCGAAGATGGCAAGCTAACATATTGAGGTGATAGATGCAGATCTGCGCTGGTGAGGTGGATTTCACGGGGCCAGTCACAATTACGAACAACAACAATTATAATTTGTTGAACTTGAATCTCTGTCTGAGGGATGTGGGAGAGGAATATTGACTTGTTGGCCCAGATATCTCGGCAGGATAATGCGGCTATGATGTTGCCTGTAAAGATATGTCTAAAGCCTTGCCAAAAGAATAAGTGTGTTTATACTATATGAGGTGAACATGGTCTGGTATTTTTGCAGTTGTTCACTTGATTATCATACCTTCTATCTGCTCAATTGATTGTAATTATAATAACTCCGTCGAGTCTCGCTTGCTACGCCTATTCCTTCCAGACTTAATCTGCTCAGAGAAAAAAACCCCCAAAAAATTTGTTCAAGTTCAAGCTCCAAGTTAGTAATGAGAGGATTGGAACTTACTTTTGAATAACCTATCCTCCTTACCGGCCTTACAGATCTCATGCCTAGCTCCAGGAATCCACCGGCCAGAAGCAGGCGCCAACTTCCAGGCCGTCTCTTTTAAGTTAATGACCCTACGCTGATTCCCAATTTATCCAGAATCCGGAGTCCAGGAGGTTAGCCTAGTGTGTTGAACACCGTTCTCCCGAAAGCCCTAGATGTTAATCCTAGAAGTTAGTCCGGAAGATAAAATCCTGATGAAGTGTTAGTAACGCCGAATTGTGAAGTCGAGCGAAACTTGGAGCTTGAACAAGAGTTTGGTGTGTTTGCTTGACAAAGTTTTCTTATTCAAATATATAACGGTATCAAGTGAAAAGTTGCCCAAAGGTGAGATGTTGGCGCTTGGTTCCGCTTGAAGCCGGGACGCGCTCAGAAACAGCAACGAATTCAAGGTCTCATCGAAAGGTCTCATAAAAATTCGTACTTAACTTGACCAATCGATCTTTTGAGCTGCCTATTTAATATAATGAGCGGACCCAAGTTCACTAAAAACAGCAAGACAGAATGGATTCTTCACAGAGAGACGGTTTCGAGTCGAAAGTCACGTGCCCCATACCACCTCGGGAGAAACCACCAAAAACTGGATGGTTGAAGAGATGCACCTCAACCCATGAAACTTTCCCGACCTACTTCATGCCCGGCATATCATATGGAAGGCTTTTACCGCTACCTCAAGTAAACAAACGAGGCTTCTCTGCTAAAAATAACGATGTGGTCGTAAGAGTGTGTCAAACTTCTTACTCGAGCTGCCTAATGGGGCCCATTTGTGGATGATCGAGGTAGCGAGGTATGGAGAGCGCAGCGAGAGCGAAAGATTACCACACGTGAAACCCGCTTCCATCAACGCCCTGGGGAAACTTTCTTGAATCGAGCTGGGCCGCGGTGCGCGCGTACTTGTTATTTACTCGAACCTTGCCATCTAATACTTATTTGCGAACTTCATCCTCTAGTCCGGCCTGCCACTCTTCAATGCTTGACAGATCGGAAGCGTCCCTCCAGTGAGAGACCACCATATGCATGTCGCAGGGTTAGTGACCAATCTGTTGGGACCTTTCCTGCATGTCAAATCCCAGTGGGAAGGTTCGGACGCTCATCCCCGTCCCATCCTGAGTTGGAAGCCATTCTTATTCGTCGGCCTGTTGCCAGCTCAGATCCGTATCCGCGGATGCTTAATTCTGTCTGGAAAATTTCCCAGCTTTCCGGGTTTGCGGAGCGGTGAGCGAATTCGCATGACAATACAGTATGAGGAACAGAGATCACTCATGGAGAGAGGAAGTTTCATTGAAAATCAAAATTCTCGATGCGAACGCTCTAGCATGGGTACTATTTCCATTCATCGACAGCTTTACCTGATACGTCTATTGAACCAGCATAATTGTTTGTGCTCACGAGGGTGCTTTTCAGTCACATCGTAACTCTGGGAGTCCAGTCAACAACGGGGTCGTTCCCGCGTAGCGGAGACGCTTTCTCACGGAGATGCAGGCTGAGCTACTTATCAGCACGTCCCAAACCGTCACCGACAGTGTCTACGACTTTCCCATTGAGAATGGTCGTTCGTATCATCGTTACCGTGCAGGAAGTATTTTCCCCGCCCCGATATCTCGCAGCATTAGCAGCTAATTTGTACCGGGCTACCATTTCCCGAACGACACAATCGAACTGGACCGCCTTGACCTGCAGTACGAACTGCTGAAATTTGCATTCTCACATCGGAACTACTTCGCGCCTCTGTCAAATCCAAGGCGCATCCTGGATATTGGGACTGGAACCGGGCAATGGGCGATTGAGATTGGCGACGAGTTCCCGGACGCCGAAATCCAAGCTACAGATCTGTCACCCATTCAACCTTGTTCCGTTCCCGAAAATGTGCACTTCTTCATCGACGATGCGAGTGAGGAAGACTGGGCACTACCATCGGAACATTTTGATTACATACACACAAGGGTTCTGTTGGGCTGCTTCGTGGATTTCCGAGACATCATCCGTCGCGGATTTCATTACTTGCAACCTGGTGGATTTATGGAGAGTCAAGAAATAATGTCCACACCTTACTGCAATGACGGAACAATGCCAGCTGATTGGGATTTTCTGCAGTGGTCACAGTTTGGGGACGAGGCTGCTGAGAAAGCCGGCCGACCGCTGAAAATTGCTCACGAGCTAAAGAAGTGGTACGAAGAAGCAGGCTTCGTTGATGTTCAAGAGGCTGTGTTCACGCTGCCAATAAATCCTTGGCCAAACGATCGGCATCTGAAAGCTCTGGGAGTCAAGTGGGAAAGTAACCTGCTCGCTGGGCTGTCGGGATTCAGCATGGCTCTTTTTTCTCGAGCATTGAAATGGAGCAAAGAAGAGATCGAGGTCATTATCCCCGGGGTTTTACTATAACTTCTTCGCTGACACGTTAGTATTAGGTGTACCTTGTCAACATCCGAAAATCGATCTCAGACAGGAGCGTTCATGCGTATCACAAAGTGTATGTGGTGTGGGGTAGGAAACCCGAAACATCTGTTTAGCATTAGTCGAGCGCTATTGCCTGCATTATTACTGTACAAGGGGCCCTCTTAACCTACACCCGCATCACGCGAAAACACCACCATACGATAGAATACTAGATGATGGGATCTTGCGCTTTACACTTCACAGTGTTCAATGCGAAGTAACGAGCCTTCTCAAAAAATTCGGCGATACTTTGGAGAACACAAAGTCATTTCTGGGAAAGCACCAAGGCCATGGAGCGAGAAGGGATTGAGCGAAAACACAATTATAGAATCCGTATATTCACCATATCATTAATAAAACCTCCATCTCCGAATAGCACGAGTGACTAACATCCTAATTTTATCGCCCATACATTCTACCGCCCTCGAGCTCTTTCGCTTACTGCAATACTAGGTTCCTCAATATCTCATCATCGCAAAACTCTCATGAACCCTCTGGTCTACAGCACAATAAATACCGCTATTATCTCGCAAGATGATTGAAACCGCTAGATGGCCGCTAATTCAAACAAAGCCATTCAAGAAGTTGATAACCTCAGATACAGGACGAGCATATCCCGGCTGAACAGCAACATGGCCGTCTTCCTCGAAGATCAAGAATGCAGCTTCGATCTCTCGCTCATGAGAGAATTGAAAGAGAAAACTCCGCTCGGAACAGATGACGATATGCTTGAAGCTGGTAGAGTTACTAAGTTGGCCGTGGGACTTTTGAATAAATGCTAATCTGGCTCGGCAAATGTCGTATTGGCCTAAGTCGAACGAAGATAGGATGGGGTCTAATGCAAGTTGTTAAAGGAGGGACTTGGTAAGGATGAGGGTATTTAGTTTAGCGGTACTTGGTCATACTATTGCTATTGGCCTGGAGGGCAGAAACAGGATCGAAGCAATCGCTTTTCAAAATCATAAATATTTAAGTACTATGGTTGACTCGGAAGCGCATGCACTTACGATACCTAGATTTTGAATCAAAGTATTTTTGTACCGACTCACGCTTTACTAAACAACTCTGTCCAGTTCTCACCCTCGATATATTCTCTCAAACTTGTCAGCTTGACATCTGGATTCAACTACCAATAGCATTAGCACAGATCACATGGCATCAGGTCTGTCGATGACCACTCACATCCTTTGGCAACACAAGATGCTTTCCCCATCCAAACTCGGCGCTGGTCGCAGTGCTTTCTGCCGCCTCGCGACCTAGACCGCCAGGGAGAGCTTTATCTGCTTCCTCGATGCTGATTTCCCCAGAGATGCATTGCTTGCCAGATATCTCGGTCAGGAGCTCCATGAAAGTGTTGTAAGAACTCATCTCACTGACGCCTAACAGGTCTTGGCGAGGTGGCGAGTTGACCAGCAGCTCGACAAAAGCACCTGTGTCGCGAGTGTCGACGAAGGGATGGATGGCGGTGTCCTTGCCCGGTTTGCGCATGACGAACTTCTCTCCGTCCTTCACCATGTCAGCGGCATCTCAACGAATGAGCAGGTGCTCAAACCTTAGCGAACCCCGTCAGTGTCCCCGTATTCACCAAGTTCGTCATGTAAAAACCCATATTCAAGAGACTGCTCTTGGCCCATAACGACTCTTTCCCCTTCAAGTACGCCGAAATCGCAGCTTTCCCATCAAAATGATACGCGAACGTATACTTCCCACCACTCAGATCCTTAAGGCTCGGTAGGGTACTGAGCACAAACCTCTCCAGGACCCCCTCATCGGCCAAGACTTTCGCAGCAGCATCTACAAGTCTCTTTCCCCGCGCAACCTCGATCTTCAGAGAATGTTCCCCCGTAGCACGGTCTGACACCTTGGAGAGCTCTGCATAAGAAGCGAAAAAAGGGGCCCAGAAATCTGTCGCCGCGAAGATCACATGCGCGCCGGAGAAGGCTTTGATGAGGGATGCAGAGTCGTCTTGGTCAGCTTCGACGAGCGTTATGCCTTTTGCTTTGAGAGCGACGGCTGAGGGGCTGGTGGCTGAGCGGGTTATGCCACGGACTTGCCAGCCGAGAGAAAGGAATTTCAAGGCTACGGAGCCACCCTGGGAGGAGTGTTAATTCTTGTGATGGAATGGAAGAATAGAGAAAGTACTTGGTTTCCGGTAACGCCAATGACTGCAATTGTTTTGGCCATTCTGAGTTGTTGTATGACTGAAAAGAGAAGTATCTCTGTTTGACTTAGGGAATTCTGTATTGGGGAGAGAAATCAGTTCTCCTTAAATAATTCCCAAGCGGAGTAGACGGTAGTGTTGATTCCGTTGACATTAATAATGAATGTCGAGTTTAGATACTCGACATCTGATGTTTTTATGGGTCATGGCTGAATATTGACCAACCCTATTGGCCGGCTCGCACAGGAACCACTCAGCATCCAGGGCGGGCTTCTCCCTTGAGAGATGGATTTAAGAACTACAAAAATGTGAAATGCTTGAAACGCAGCTGAGTAAGATTGAGAGCATAACGGGCATATTGCATGCCGTTAATTCTATGCTTGACTTAGACTCGGGAGAAAGATTGAGGTTGGAGACTCGGAGCGGCGGAATTCGTTCATGGGGACTTGCTATGAGCTAAGTCTAGCAATACTACCATGGAATTGATGAAGCATCGGTCTGTCTATAGACGTCATGTTATATGAATCAAAGAGAACTTATGGACAGGAACAGCATTGTGAAAGGCATGGTCAGAAGCATATAGCAGTTGCGGCAGCTTCAGTGGCGATAGACACAGACACCATCCTGGATGGTAACACTTAAAGAGCTCAGCTGGCATAGCTTGTGATTCACAAGGGAGGATGACTATCCAATGCTCGAAGTCCTCCTGACGACAGACAGTAAAGAAAGTCTACTCCTTCTCGAAGGAAATACACTGGGCTACCATTCGAGTAATCGCAGCACCTCTGTTACTTGATACAAGAAGCTCCGGAGCTCTACGGATAGAGATCAGAGGTGCAGAGTACTTTGGCAAATAGGAATTGTCCTGAAGAGACTGTACTGTATGCGCTCTCTAACAGACATCTAGAGACTCTTGAAGAACGGAAGTTCGTTGCCGGGAGAGTTGACTTTGATAGCAAGTTGGCATTTGCCACAGTGTCTGGAGACGTTCATAACCATTGCATAACTCGTCATCAGTCATATAGCTCTACAATAAGAGTTGACTGGCCAGGGATGGAATAATACTTTTATGGAGTTAACGATCACGTTCGATGGCATCCCCGAAGAAGAGGCGTGTTGTTTGCTCAGCCACACCTTTGAAACGGAACTTCACCCCTTTCGAGCTGAAAGCCTCTGGCTGTGATGCGGGCCAATCAACGTCATCTTGAAGGGGCAATGAGCCAATCAGCAGCCAATACTTGTACAGTACGAGTAGTACTCGTAGCAGCATCTTCGGTCCTCGGGGATCTTGGCGACGAACGGGTACGAACGAAACAATACGAGCAGTTCGGAGGAGCAGAGGGGCGTGGGTGGGAAGATTCTGGAGTCTGCGTGAGCGATGGTTGATGATAAGAAGCAAACAAACAAACAAACAAACAAACAAACAAACATACATGGCCAACTTTTGCCATCTGGAGATCGAGATTCGACCCCTGGAATCCAAGTTATTTACTCGAATATGAATCGCCAAAAGGAGAGCCGATAAGTCCATCGTTTCCCCTATTGAGCTGCTCGCCTGCCTGTGTTCTAGTAAGCTAAACCCACAGCCCTGTTGCGATAGAATCGCTGGGATGTCGCCGCAAATCTTGCATAGCCTCGCGATAGCAGGTCATCGACACCACGATACTACGCCCGATACACGATACACAGACTGCCTTACAAAACAGCTCTCTCTCTATCTCCATCTCCGTGGCTGACACACAAATACACACCTGCAACTCGCGCCTCACGTCTATTCACAAACACAGTCACCACTGCAGAATCATTCTCTCTTGGCGGAGCTGAAAAAGTCCGCCAGCCTCAGCAGACCCCTCTACAAGATAGCGAGGCAACCCCTCGTCCGCAATCCCAAAGCGCAATCACACACAAAATGGAGAACAACGGCAATTTACGGCGGAAAGATACGACAAAGGGCCCTCCTCTTCGCATATTGTCTCTAGGTAAGTCACCAGCCGTCTCAGCTTCAAAACATTCTGCTGATACGTCACAGACGGAGGTGGCGTGCGGGGCTATTCAATGCTCATCATCATACAAGAGCTCATGCACAGAACCTATGTTGAAACGGAAGGTCGTGCACCAAGAAGAGACCAGATCCCCAAACCAGCCGATCACTTTGATTTAATATGCGGAACTGGAACGGGTGGTTTGATAGCGATTATGCTGGGTCGCTTGCGACTGGATCTAGAGACATGCAAAGAGGTGTATGTGCGGATGACGAGGAAGGTCTTCGAGACGGATAAGACGATTGCGGGAATACCGTACCGGTCGACCTTATTCAAGGCCTCGAAGCTCGAGGAGGCAATTAAGGAGTGCGTGAGGGAGCATACGATCTTCGAGAAAGAGGGAAATGATGGCGATGAGCCTGAAGGACTGAGCAGCCTCCAAAGCCCGATCAGTCCGATGACGAGAGTACCTCAACGGCATGCAAGCAATGCCAGTGTTGCGAGTTTCAGTGCTAGGAGTCCTTCAAGCTACCAGAGCAGACCGATGATGGCTTTGAGATGGGGAAATCCGAATGCCTTGTTGTACGACACAAGAGAGAACAGAACCAAAACGTGAGTCATTCTAAGTTCTGTTTCAATATAGAAGCTAACATTTAGCAGTGCTGTCACTGCTATCTACAAAGGTACCGCGCCGGGTGGTCAGCCAGCGATCCTCCGATCCTACGACTCCAGAAAAGAACCCTCTCCCGAGTTCGATTGTGCAATATGGCAAGCAGGCCGAGCAACATCTGCGACTGGTTTGGCATTCAAACCCATTCAAATCGGACAATCAATGTTCATCGATGAAGGTGCAGGACAATACAATCCAGCCCCATTCGTCCTTGACGAAGCATGTGTCAATGAGTGGCCTGGACGGGAAGTCGGAGTATTTGTGAGCATTGGAACTGGCAAGAGGCCATCCGGAAGCGATCAAAACCAACACCTCTGGTACGAAGGATTTATGGGAGACTTCGCTGAGGCGAGAAGACGTTTGATAGCCAAGATTGAAGGCTGTGAAGAAACGCATCAGTATATGATGCGGGAAGGTCTCAGCAAGCGTGGAGTCAACATCGAGAACTACTACCGCATGAACGTTGAAATTGGGGTTGGAGAATTCGGAATGAACGAATGGAACCGTCTCGCAGACATCAGCACCGGCACCAGAAGATATTTGGGCAAAAGCGAAGTGCAGAGAATGAACTTGGATGCAGCGGCGAAGCTGGCGAAGATCTATAGATCCAAGGCTCGTTTCGAGAGAGACTCTCTGTCGATAGGTAGCAGTGATTACAAAGGCCTCGCCGATGTCCCAGAGGCCTATCCTATGGCCGTGGAACTACCGGCGGAAATTCCCGCTCAACCACCACGTTCACCACCCCCTCGCCCATCCTACGAATCCGGACACCACGACACCCTCGAAGTTCCCGGCCACCACAAGACGCCTTCTCCCCGGTCCTCACATGAGAGCGAATCGCGGCCTCAGTCACAGACGTTTCGCCAATCCCCCAAGATGGGATCTCCCAAGCCATCAGACGGCTTTGGTGACCGCTTGATGATTCACAACCCAACACCCAGCCAATATCGTAACGCTGGTGGTGCAGATATGATCGCTATCATGAGTCAAGACGAGTTTCCTAAGCCGAGGATGGAGCCATCAAAAGCTCCACAGGGAAGGGTTGATCCGCCTCCTCTGCCGCCGAAGACGCCCATCCAGGAATCTTCGATGGGGAGAGGACGACAGCCATTGCCATACCCTCTAGATGATGGACCGCCGCCTGCAGTGAATATGGCGAGAAAACCGGATTATAGGTAGCAATATGACACGAAGGCGTTGGGAATTGAACATCGAATTGAATTGAGGGATTCGGGTTGGAGTTGGCTTCAATGATACCACCGGAATACGCTTGAAAGTATTATAGGAATGAATTTTTTCATGAACACATCCTTTAACTCTTAAACTCTATTATTCTACGCAGATACTAGTTCGATTTTAAAAGACCAAGATTTTAGGTTCGTAATTGGCATTAACAGAATCCAAAAGAATATTCACTACTATGACTGCCATGAGCACCAGAGCTCGAACTGTCAGACTGGGGCTTTACAATCAACAAACAGTCAACACAGAACTTCTCTGCGGATACATATATAATAGCTCTCTCTCTCGATATTTTGTGGGAGGGCGTTGCTCACGCAGTAAGTTGCAACTTTGCGAACAGCAAGTGACCTACTTTCACAGCCAATAGTGCAGCACCAGCTATTGTCGGTGTTCGAGATACTGCTTCTTGAGATCAACTAAGAAGGCTAAAATAGTTTTAGGGATCTGCTTTGTTAGCTTCTACATCCACTCTCATTTCTCCGTCTTACCTCCCGCAACAAAGCTCAATTCTTATCTTTCCCTAGCGGACTCAATAACCAAGCCAATCCCTTTGCGCTTTCAGGCCCCAGGAGATCCGTCAGTCCTTGAGCACTCAAGAAATCATGATCGCAGAACTCAAATCCCGGTACAACCGTCTCGCTGATCAAAAGCCCCTCGCTATTTTCACCTCCTTCAGAATCGGGGAGGAGAAAACTGGCCTTGAACTTCCCACCCTCTACGATCCACTGTAACCTCTCGCCCTTCTCCACATTGTGTCCTACAATGAAAGTCTCAATTCTCTTGTTGCCCTCATTTCCAGGCTCGTCCGCATGTATAATCACATATCTTCCCCGTCCTCTGTGCAGGGTATGCACAGTCCTAGCTTTATTGCGGTGGAAACCACCTTGTGGGCCGGAGGGCGTGAGGAGGTAGTAGATTGTGGTACTTGTGTTTCGGAGCGCGGGGTCGAAGCCAGGCCGCTGGGGGGCATGGCCTTCTGTCGAGGTTGAGGTTGGGTGGAAAGGGAATGGAGATGGTGTTGTTTCAGGAGCGCGGTCGGTTTCGAGGTAATAGCCTCCTTCGATGTGCGGTTGGAGGGACAAGTGCTTGATGAGCGTTGTGATGAACGGCGAGTCGGGGGCAGTAGAGGTGGTGTAGTGGGGCTTTATTGAGGTGAGATCTGCCATCTTGGAACAGACTACTAGACTAGAACGCTAGCAATAGAGATTGCAAGAGCTGTTGAGAGATGACGATCGACACGAGATGAAAGAAATATATCAAGCCAGATGAAAGAAAGGTAATAGAAGTGAATGCACTAGAGCAACTACCTTCTCTCACCTACCCGTGCCCGAGCGGTCAGCATTCAACTACGGTAAGCGCTTTGACAGAGCTTCGATCAGTCACTTTTCTCTCCAAGAGCACGTTTTCGGAGAGAAATTGAAGCCGTTGAAGCTTATGCAGGACCATAGGAGTAGCAAAGGCGTCTAGAAGCTTTTTGAATACTAAGTTCTCCATAGAGCTCTAATATCACTTCCTTAAAAACAAAAGAGGATGGTCTAGGTGGGATGAGCGGCCCCTTGAATGAGGGTGTAGACGGGCATTGGCTTTGCCCTGCCAAAGTATATACCCACTGAAGCGACGAGTATTGGATGGTTACCACAACAAGTTGTGTACTTCCCCAAAATATTACTTTCAGGAGTAGCAGGAGATAGAATCGCTTACATTTCGCCTCATATCCAAGGCATTCATGCGTCAGTCTAGCGATTCTACCAGACAAGCGTATCTCGATTCTAAATCCAGACAATCCTCCCGGAGCCCAGGCCTCTCCTTTCCATCCCACTCAGCTTACTGTCTCGAGCTTTGTGCTTCACGAATTGACGACTGGACGATCCTCATGAGTTGTTCTACTCTCCTTACATGCATTGTATAACGTTGTGGCATTCCCCAGGCGTTTTTGTTCCGTCTTTCTCTATCGCAACGTTGCCATTTCCGATTAATCACACGAGGAGACTTCTTCGACATGTCGGGAGCTTTAAGCAAGCGTCAACAGGCGCGCAATGAGAGAACACTGCAGGAACTCATAAAGACGGTACCCGGTAATAATGTTTGTGCAGATTGTCAGGCAAGAAATCCAGGTATGGTAATTTGTCGTCTGCTCCGTGAACATGCTGACCATGATTATAGGATGGGCAAGCTGGAGTGTGAGTTACCTGCTGCGAATATTCAGAGAATCGAAGGTCCTTGGAGGTGATGAATACTGACGTGTGGATAGTTGGGTATCTTCCTGTGTATGCGATGCGCCGCATTGCATCGGAAACTGGGGACACACATCACAAAGGTCAAATCGTTGAGCATGGATTCATGGTCGAGTGACCAAGTGGAGGTATGTAAATGCAGCTCTGGGTGCCAAACTTATCTAATATCTAGCAGCACATGAAACGTGTGGGTAATGTCGCGTCAAACCGAATATATAATCCCCAAAATACCCGACCCCCCGTACCATTCGATGCGGATGAAGCAGACTCGGCAATGGAGAGGTTCATTCGACAAAAGTACCAAGAAAGAGCAACCAATGCTCCTGTGAGGCATAATACTGGAAGCACGAATTCCGATGACCAACCGCCGCCTCTGCCGCCAAAGCCGGGCAGCAGATTTGGCTTCAGATCCGCATCGTCAATTTTCCCTTTATCGTCGAAATCTCGTCGGCAAGCTGCTGCTGCTGCGCAGAGCGACTTTGAACAGCAACCTCGGTCACCTTCGCCTGATCGGAGAAATAAGCCCTCCAAGGTATTTGGGACATCGGTTGCATCAGACGATCCTCATGATTTGGAGATGAAGTTGGGCAAATTATATGATATGGGTTTCAGGGATGAAAAGAGGAACACAACTGTCCTGAAGGGCCTGAAAGGGAACTTGGAGAAATCCATTGAAACTTTGGTGAGACTTGGCGAAGGTTCGAGCCCAGGAGGGTTTGCGAAACCTGATTCTGGACCTTCATTGCGTTCGCGGACGCCTGTCAGCGCTTCAGCTGGTCTCACAATTGACAGGACACGAGAGAGGGAACAACCGAAATCCTCAAGCAACCCATTCGATGCGCTCGATTCATCACGCTCACCTGTACTACCTCAGTCTTCGCAATCAACAGGGTCTATGCAGCCGATGCAGATGGGAAACAATCCATTTCAGCAAACACAGAACTCGAATCCTTTTGGTCTGAATCCATCTCAGTCACAATATTCCCTGAACCAATCGTTTCAAAATATGGCGGTATCATCTTCACAACAACCTCTCTTCCCAAACCATACTGGTGGGTTTCCTGCTCAGCAGCAATCGCAGGTTCAACAATTGTACCAACAGTCTATGACACCACCTGTTCCCTCGATACCTCAGCAATACCACCCACCAGTCATATATGAAAATCCTGCTCAACAGCCACAGCAAAACTACAATCCGTTTATGCAACAACAGCAGCAGATACCGCCGATCAATACCAGTTTCCAGTCGTCGAATCTGTATACTCACAATCTATCAGCACCTGCTACCCAGACTCGGAATTTTTTCAATAGTCCAACAGAGCAGTCTCCGATGCAACAGCAAGGTCAGCAAGCATTTTACGGTAATAGCATCCAACAGCAGACCCAAATTCAACCGCAACAACAAACGCCACAGCCACAGCAGTCGAATCCCTTCTTTCAGACCAGCCAGCAACAAGTACCTCTACAACAGATGCCTCAACAGACGCAGCAGCATGTTCCTCAGCAATCTTATGATATCCAAGGCCAGCAGCAGGCACAATATCCGCAACAGAGACAGCACACTTTCCCTCTGATGCCACAGCAGACCGGAAGGGCGGATAAGAGAAGTATTATGGATCTTTACAATTATCCACAATTAGCGCCAACGCCTCTCCATCAGCAACAAAACCAGAGCGAGATCCAAAATGCTCCAGCGCCCATCGACGCTCAACAACAAAGAAGTGTCTTGAATCCAGTTTCTGCCCCTATGGCTGGGAGTAGGAACCCGTTTATGAACGGCGGAGGGGGCGGGGAGCAGAGTCTGGCAGGGAGTTCTGGAAAGGGTTTATATGCTCCTGCTCAGCATGGAGCGAGGCACACAAGTCAGGAGAGCATGAGTTTAGATACTGGAGGGTGGAACGGTCGACATAGTCCAGATGCGTGGGGGACGATCAGTTCGAGATCTGTGAGATAGTGTAATTGACGCTTTGGAATAGTGCTCCACCATTGAACTTGCATGCAGTGCGCTGTAAAGCCTCGACTGAACTGCTAGTGCAGCCATAAACGATCCTTGTCAAATCGATCTAATCTCTGCATCACAGAGGGATTGTAGATGACCTGGTACTCTAGCAACAGGGTGAGTTTAAGGACGTTCAACTAATAAAGTACTTGACTTGCGAAAGAAATTTCGTATATAATACACCAACAATGGCAACAACTTACCTCAAGCGAAATCGACTTAGCGGTAGCGAAGGTGCGCTGCTTCATCTGGCGCTACCCGTCGCCAACGTCCCGTGATTTCCATCAACCCAGCATCTCCACCGGACCGAGCTTTTACGTACGAAATACTATTACGTCCCGTCATGTATATCTAAACAGTCAGGCAGCCAATATAATGATACGACGACATCATCGATCTGCGCCGTGCAAAGAAGGAAAAGGGCCGAGTTCTCGGTCAGAGAACGAAGAAACGGGGTCCCCGGTGCGGGGCACATATGGAGGATATGCCTCTCCGATGACACGCTCGACGCCCAGCAACCCTGGACTCCTGTGCGTCCAAGGTGGTTGTCCCTGGATTCGGATGATGTGGTGATATTCCAATCCAATGGGAAAATCGGACGGTTGGGGCTAGATCGAAAGAGGTGGCAACTAGAGGAGAATGGGGAATGGGAACCAAGATACAGGATGCGGACCCTTGACATTTCGTCACCGTGGGTTGGCAGACTGTACAAAGAAATATTTGGACATTTTTGCGGGGTAAGGTAAGCTTCTGGAGAATTCTTGGAGAAAAAGTCCGTTTCTGAATCTTCTGTAGCATTTATGTACTCGACTATGGTATTAGGTATATAGTGCATTTCGGGGACAATCATTGCAGATTTGGAAACTCGGAAAGACTTCATCATGCAATTGATTCTGCTATTGAGACTGCTCTCTCTTGGATTTTTCCTAGGCTTGAGCTCAGCTCAGACGGATTTTTCGACTTCGAGTGGGATTTCAACTTGGAATAACACGGAGTTGTCTTTGACTGCTACGAAGTTTATTCCTGGACAGTATCAATCCAGATCTTCTCTGGCCAATGGGTGAGTATTCAACTCATGGGTTTCCAGAACTTAGGTTGATGTGAATCTAGCTATGTTGGAGCATCACTGGCCGCTGCCGGCCCATTCTTCGAGATTGATGTGAACCAGACAGATGCCAACGGTGTGCAGCCCACAAATGGATGGCCACTCTTCAATCCCCGCATTTCCTTCTCGACGTTCTCTGGTTTCTGGGATGTCCAGCTCAATGGAAGTGGCACGAACTACCCTTGGCTCCAGCAATACGGCTGGGAATCCTTCATAAGTGGTATCCCTCACCCAACAGCAATCATATTTGGGTTCGGGGAGGATTATCTTGACGCCACTGTCAGCAATACCACCATTTCGAACTTTTCTTCGAAACTGTCTTTTCAGACTGGCGTTGTAGAGTGGTATTATACCTGGTCGCCAACCAATACCACCTCGTTCAACATCTCTTACGCAGCGTTTTTCAGCCGAGAAAGGCCGAATGTGATTGCAGTTACGGCAAGCATCACGCCTTCTGCAGACATCAACGGAACGGTGACGGATCTCTTCGATGGGCGAAGTGCTGCTCGCTCATATTTGAATGCCAAGGGCATCGACACGAATGGCTCCACAATTCACACATCGGTTCATCCTGACGGGCTGGCGAACATCACTGGATATCTTGTATCTGGGGTCAATTTCTCAAATCCTTACACCGATCTATCCTCCCGAGCTGCTGCTAGCGGGGCTTTCGTCAGTAGCAATGACACGACAATTGGACAGACCTTCAACATCAGCCTCAAAGCAGGGGAAACCGCCACATTCTACAAGTACGTTGGTGCAGCGTCGAATGATAAGTTCCCTGATGCCGAATCGCTGGCTCGTCAGGCGCAGACTACGGCGCAAAGTGATGGCTGGGACACCCTATTACAGGAGCACATTGATGCCTGGGCGAAGATTTTGACTCGCGAATCTATTGACGACTTTAGGGATCCTGTTACTGGCGAATTGCCTGATGATCCGAATATTGAAGTCCTGCAGATTGCTTCTGTGGCGAATGCGTACTATCTATTGCAGAATATCCAACCGGATGGAAGTGGGCTCAACGACAACTCAGTGTCTGTGGGTGGTTTGGTTTCGGATTCTTATGCTGGACTTGTCTTCTGGGATGCAGGTAAGTGAATCGACTTGTTGAGATAGAAGGATTGTTCTTAACTTATCCTCAAGATTATTGGATGGCACCCGGTCTAAACTTGGCATTCCCGCAATGGAGCAAGCAGATCAGCAACTTCAGAGTGAAGCAACACCCCCAAGCTTTAGCGAATGCAGCGTTTAATGGCTACCCAAATGGGAGTGCTTTGTACTCATGGACTGCAGGGCGCTATGGGAATTGTACCGGAACCGGCCCATGCGTAGATTACGAGTACCATCTCAATTACGACATTGCGTTCAATTTATTCCAGCAATACAACATTACGAATAATGCGACATGGTTCAATGATGGGCCTTTGCAAGTCATCAACAGCGCTGCTGCCATGACTGGCCAGCTGCTTACGTTCAATGAAACTACACAGACATATTGGCTGCACAATATGACTGATCCGGACGAGTACGCGAATAATGTGGACAATGGAGCCTTCACTATCGCATCGGCCGCCGAGCTGTTGAAGCAAGCGAACGCTCTGAGAGTCTCGCAAGGTCTAGCTATCAATGAGACCTGGCAGGATCAGTATGAGAGGATCGCTTTTCCATCTGCACCTTCCAATATCACTCTTGAATATCAAACAATGAACGACAGCGTTGCTGTCAAGCAAGCAGATGTTGTTCTTTTGACCTATCCGCTGGACTATGGTGAGAACTACACCGCCAGTGACAAGTTGCTTGATCTGGATTATGTGAGTAGACTACAGATTTGAAAATGGGTACAGCGGCTGATTCTAAACTAGTACGCGAACAAGCAATCTCCAAATGGACCAGCTATGACCTACTCAGTGTTTGCTGTCGATGCCAATGCCTTATCTCCATCTGGTTGTTCCGCATATACCTACACCCTGAACGGATTTCTGCCATATCTTCGCGCTCCTTGGTACCAATTTTCCGAGCAAGCCGTTGACGATGTTGCCCTTAATGGAGACACAAACCCGGCATTTCCCTTTCTGACGGGTCACGGTGGTGCCAATCAAGTTGTGCCGTTTGGATTCCTAGGTGTACGAACAGATCAAAAAGTCTTGTACATCAACCCTTCTCTTCCACCACAGATTCCCTTCGTCAAAGTCCGTACTTTCTACTTCGCAGGTGCGACGCTCTCTGCCTCTCTGAACTCAACACACACAAACATCACCCGTCTGGTCACTCCATCATCTGCGAATCTCGTGGACATATATGCCAATAGCACCATGCCCTTGATGGTCGGAACGCCCAACGCACCCGACACAGTCCCCACGGCTTACAATTTGACAATCAATCAAACTGTCACGATCCCCAATCGCCTTTACTGGCAGCAACTGACATACGCCAACAACCTCCTCCAATGCCTCCCCGTAACGAGCGCCGACGCCTACGCTGCCGGACAATTTCCACAGGCGGCCATCGACGGCGCTACAGCGACACGGTGGCAACCCGCCTCCAACGCTTCCGCCTCGCTGCTCGTCAACTTGACCACCGTCCCTGCATCTCCAATCTCAGGAATCTTTTTCGACTGGGGTCAACGTCCACCGCTCAACGCGACCGTCTATATCGCCAATCTGACCGATGGAGAAGGCGGCATTTATGGAACCGAGATCGAAATTGTCGTGGGTGAAATCACGCCTAGTTTACCGTTTGATGCTACGGCCGCAGTGAGCGGTGCCGAGAATGTGGAGCCTGTTGTTGGGAATAGCACGACCATTGCAGTGGAGGGTGGCGCGTGGTCAGGGAGTTATGTTAGGTTGGAGATCGAGGGATGTTGGGAGAAAGATGGCGCGGGAGCGACCGTGGGCGAGTTTGTGCTTATTGGTGGTTCTTAGTCGAGAGATGTCTTTATGCTGTTAATGAATGAATTACGCTCAAGCGGTTTTTGAGCCCATTTTAAATTGAGCATTTTGTTAGGGTTTCAGTCCAAGGGCGTCTCGAAACAGCAATGCCTCGAAGGACACTGCTCGATCCGTATATCACTTCGCAGTTTCAGAAACCTGTGAGCAGGAACAAACTTTAGCGTCCACCTCTTCCTCCTTAGATGGAGCAGTCTCATTTCTAAGAATCCGCAGATCAGGATTGTGATTTAGAAGCCTCCGAGTATGTCTCCTCTGTGACATCAAGGCATCCGCCTCCCATACTGACATCTAAGAAACCCAAGAGAATTCACCCACTTCTGTTTTCTTCCAGGGGTTTCCCCTTAGTGATCCAGAGGTCCCCAATATGAGAGCCTTGGTCCGTCATGCCGTTTTGTAACTTGGTAGCAAGATAGTCAAACTATAAGGTTGCGTCCATGACGGGTACGCCAGTACCATGGCGTACCAAATCTCGAGAATATGCTATTCTCAGAACATTTATATCCCCAGTGTCTTGGTGCTAAACCAGGTATTCTTAAATAAACTGATAACCGTAATATAGCGTAATGGAAAGAGACCGGAAGGAACAGAATCGTCGAGGGATGAAGACTGCTTCCCACCTTTCTCATTCCTGGCTCGATCAGCCGACATCCAAGAGGCCAAATGGAAACACAGCTCTAAATGTGACGAATCCAGCGATGAAAACTCAAGTAGATCGCAACAGCCCGCCGTTGGTGTTTTCTGAGTTGTCACATCTGCTCAATAGAGTTGTCCTCCAGACAGAACCGGCTATGGCTTTTCGTATGTTTCCAAGCCTACCGACAGAGCTGCGTCTTCAGATCTGGAATACTTGGCTTCAGGGTGAAGAACCGAAAATTGTTGAGACTGCAGCTTGGAGTGTGGATCGTCGACGTTTTCCTGCGAGGATGCCTCATGCTGGAGTTGGGTGTTTCGTACCTGACCGCATATTCACGGCGATTCCTGTGCTTTTCCATGGCTCGTTTGTTCCTCCCCTTGAAAGTCTGTTCTGATTCCAATTTTTCAAATAGTGAATTCCGAGTCCCGGATGGAGGCTGCTCGAGTCTACGAAAAGAGGGAGAACATCAACGGCTTTCAATACCTTCGCCCTCAGGTCTTCGTCAGGTGGTCGATCGACACTCTTTATATCAATGACGACCATGTCCTATACTATGTTTTAGCCTGTGATCCAGTGTCTGTATTTCAAGCTCGCTCAGTGGCAATATCGCAATTCCTGCGCGACTGCGTATTTCCCGACGAGGATCTGATCGGCTCGACTTTTCCTCGTTTCTTCCCCAACTTGGAAGAGCTCAATGTTGTCTCAATGAGTATGAGGGAATATGATCCAGTGAAATCAAGACCACCACAGCGGTACGGATGCACACCTATCAATTCTTGCGACTGGTGGCCTAAATGGGAGAGGCATCGGGGCCGGATGTATAGGAAATTCGCTCAGCACTACAACGAAGAGTTTGGGCATGCGGTGTGGTGGTCTGAAGTCAGGCTGTCACTTTCAGCTGGCCAATTACAAATAGGGATGAAGAAGGATGCCTTCAAAACGGAAATAAAAGTGCGTAGTCTATGTTTGGGGACTCGGCGGGGAGAGGAGGGTTTGATGCTGGGTAACTTGTACGAAGATGCGCGGAACAGTGAACGGTGAGATGATTATCGTCAAAACTGAGAGCTATGATACAAACACTGAGTTCAAATCTGCTTTCGAAACGGTCCTCAGGTTAGGTCCTGAGGGATGTCATATAAGTACGTCCAGCGGGCAATCATTTGAGCATTTCCCATGTTACTTCTGGTACTCTGTTATCTCATTTTGTTCTGTAAGTTCGATTTCAGGCGTGGAATTTCTGCACTTTCGTATTTCAAAATGCATGGAGATACCGATCTTGGAACTGGACCGAGTTTTCACGGACTGAATCCTGCCTCCAGACAGAACGAAGTCCTTCAAAGTGCACGTGACCTGGTGTAGACAGACTCGCGACTTCCCTTGTCGCGTCTCGCGAACCATCGAAGCCAACAGTGATGCATCAATAACACAACGTGGAGAATTTAGGATGGATATCTGGGATACTGGTAGGCAGGAACTTGCCGAGGAATTAAAGAAAGTATGCGATCGAATTGGGACGAGGCTCGCGGCTGGTACGAGTGACATCTCAAACCTCATGATCCGCAACTGACTCTCTGGCAGAACTCGACCACGAGAAAAATGCTTTTATTCAACGCGACAGGTTGAAAGCTCTTCGGGAGAAGGCTGCAAAGGCAGATGAATTCGAAGATGAAATCTCAAATCTTTCCAGAGAGAAACGATCGCTGGAGGCGAAATTGGGCGAGGCCGGCTTTCTGACCGAGAAGAATGCTGAAATCAATCGACTGGTTGAGCATAATACTCGACTTGCTGAGGAGCTGGAAACACATAAGAACGCATCATCACGGGTCGATGGATTGGAGAAGGAAAACAAGCGCCTGGCAGCAGAGCTGAAGCAGGCACTAAATCATGATCAAAAGCCCGAGGCCGTGGATGGCAGCAGCTTAACCACCCCAAGGCCGATTGCAAGCGGACCACCTTCTTCCATATCTGTGCTCGCGACACGGAACGATGCCAATGGGGATCAAGTTGTAGCAAAGGACATGTATGAGGGCTTGGTCAAGAAGTTCAATACGCTACACGAAAATCACCAACTCCTCACGTTAGCTAGAGCGACGCTTGAGAAAGCGCTCACTGACAGGAAGGAAAAGTATCGAGGCTACTACGATATCCTAGATAAGAGGGTCCAGAAGAGAGAGGCCACGATCAAGGAGCAGGATGAAGAGCTTCAACGGTTACGGGCACAGCTTCAAAATATTACTAACAAAAGCCATTCCTCAACATCACATCTATTCGAAAACACCAGCGAGCACAATAATTCAAAGGAACACAACGACTTTCAAGATCTTAGAGTTTCACCTCTCGAGCTTCCTATGCTATTGCCTGATGAGTATAATGGTAGCGACCCCAGAGCTGTCGAAACAGATTTCGTATCTCTGGAGCCATATGCAAGCACAGTGGGCGAAATCACCCCATACACGTCCTTTGAAGAAGGGGTGGCCCCAGAGATCAAAGAAAAACCATCCACAGAGGCTCCAGCATCACCCGATACCCCCGTTGTTGTCTATTCGAGGAGCTTACGGAAGACAAAGAGTCGAAAAGAGACTACCGAGCCGAGCAAAACTCCTAGGGTCAAGACCGAGACAATTTCAAGCAGTCCTATCGGCCTTGCAGCATTTCTTGCTCTAGACGAGAGCCTTGATTTGGATGACATCGGCGAAAAGCAAAGCACTCCAAGGAAGGGACGTCCATTTTTCCAACAGGGTCTCAGAGCCAACTCTTCCATTGCAAATGCAGCCTGGAATGAGACTCAAAATCCACACTGTAATGAATCCAATAACACGACTAACTCTCAGATTTCGCAAGAGGCACCAATTCGTCGTATTGGAGTCAAACGCCCAGGCTCCGTTCTCCAGCCTCGAAGTCATAATACGCTCATACTGCCGAGGACGTCCGCTGAAAGAGGAAACAAAAGACGCAGAACTATTAGCGACCAGGCAGTTAGTGATCTCTTTGAGGACGGCCAGGTGTTACTATCTACCGAAAGCAGCTTCAGGAGGCAAGATAGGCCTACACCAGACCAAACCAAATTGCTGCCAGATCTTCTTTTCAAGCCGTCCCCCCCTAAACATGTATTGAGTTCGGTGCGACCAACACTCACGCAACCAAAGCCACGTTGTGTAGGCGGGGGCTCTGCTGTCTCGAGCCGAGCATATGAAATCCCACAAGATGGCATTCCACACATTGCGAACTTTGACCCTCCTCTTTCTAAAGGATTAAAAAGAACCAAGAAGTCTCGCGAGCCTCCGAGCCCTGCGTCTGAGGTGTGTATGCAATCGAAAGGACCACCGAGACCGTCGTCTGGACATTCATTGAGGAGTTCTGTCGAGCCGCTGAAACCTGCTTCCAGAGGTGGTTTCAGAGATTCTGCGTATGGGTCAAGGCCGACATCGAGAGACTCACCGGAGATACGATTAGGATCGCCACAGCATTTCCAACCATTTTTAGAAGCCCCGGTTCTAATTCAACGACCTTCTTCCCGAGATTTAGTACGGGTACCCGTTGAAACCCAACGGCCATCATCCAGAGGCTCGATTGCGCAACCAAAAGCTCTCAAACCGATATCTAGGATGGCACAACTCGCTCCTAGAGAACAGACTGGTACTCCATCCAGACCCGGGAACCCACCATTACGCAGTCGGCCAGTAGACGAACTCACGCTACAGGATTTCAAAGTCAATCCAAAATACAATCAAGGATACGGTTACGCGTTTCGTGAGGTTGTTCGAAAGCAAGCCGATCGTCGATGTCTCCCGGGATGCACCAAGCCGGGTTGCTGCGGTGGACAATTCAGAGTGCTTGCTGAAGCGCTTAGAGACCCAAGCAAGGCATTAACGTTGTCGCAAGAAGAAGCCGACGATAAGCTTCTTGAGGAGTTCCTTGGCGACAATGCCTACAAGCTTCGAAATATGACGAAACCTGAAAGAGAGGAGATTTTGATGCAAGCCTTGGCCCGTGATATGGCTAACAAGACAGGTAAGCATAGGAATGCGTACGAGAGAAGACAGAGCCCACCAGGGTATTGGCGGTCAGACTTCCCAAACACCCAAGAGCAGTTACAAGATCGTACCAAGGCGAAGGAGCTCGAATACGAGCAGTTGACACATAGATATGAGGAAGCGATGAGAGGAGGTGCCTATATCTTTCGGGACGAGTAATGAAGATGGAGCATTGCTATTGTTGGGCTTTTGGAGACGGGTGTCTATGTGACTGGTATTTTTGTCTGAAGTGATGGCAAGGAGAGACATCAATATGGTTGCTGACGATATTTTGGCGTTGTAGAGGTCAGAGCTATACATCATCTCAAACAGGAGAATATACTCGATTTAAACAAAACCTTGTAGTCTTTGGCCATGCTAAGCGATTCTAAAGTACTCCAGTACTTTACATTCAAAGACTCTCAGTCAATATCAAATTGATGGAAAAGGTCATTGTAGCTCCCATCATAAAATTAAAGTCCATATTCATACCCACTCTTTGTTTACTCAACACTTTCACTATCAGTTTGATGTGGCTTTCAAAAGGGGCGGATATTCTTGGTGTGGCTGAGCCAGAGGTTTCGCGCTAAGGAATTGTGCGGAACGGCGGCTGCATCCATCACAACGACAACCTTCAACATCCCAAGTACTCCACCATCACCGAGATAATAAACCGCGCAGAGCCGGCCCATGATCTCAAATTCTCCACAAGATGGCTGATGAACAACCGCCAATGGGTCATGAAGACTCCATCGATTCTCAAGATCCGCATAAGGACGGCAAGACGAAGCAGAAGAGCCGGAGGCCAGCAAGTTAGGAATCCCTTGGCAATCTGAGCATGAGAAGGATGTGATGGGTTAACTTTGGTTCTTCTTTGCAGATACCGCGTTCCGTCAACAGCGACTGAAGGCATGGCAGTGAGTACGGTGCTTCAATCTGGGGAGACACAAGCTGACCAAGACGATTCAAGACCGATTCTTACACCGAAAACTGTCCTCCCCTTGTTCTTTGTGATCGCTATCATATTTGGGCCGATTGGAGGACTTTTACTATATGCGAGTGCTCAGGTCAGTAGCAGAGGTGGGGTGCGGGGAAAATGATTTGGGCTTTGGAGCTGACGGGATCGAATAGGTTCAAGAGATTATTCTGGATTATACGCATTGCTGGGACCAGGCACCTATCTATCCCACTACAGCAACGATGCCATCACACCTCGTTACGATGCATTTTAAGAAGAACTCTAGCAGGACCGATAAGCCGGATCCACCGACGTGGAGCAGGAAAACTATCAACGCCACATATAGCAATGCTACGACTGGGCTCGTACACGCAGTAGTAGAGAACACAACGCAATGCGTTCTCACATTCCCTATCCCAAGCAGGCTGGACCCGCCAGTCCTGTTCTACTATCGCCTCACGAACTTCTACCAGAATCACAGACGATATGCCAAGTCTTTCGATAATGACCAATTATCCGGGAAAGCCGTCTCCGCGAGCACAATTCACAAAAGTGACTGCACGCCTCTCAGGACCGTGTCTGTGAATGGTACCGACTTGCCGTACTACCCATGTGGACTGGCCGCGAACTCCGTATTCAACGACACATTTCATAACCCTGTGTGGTTGGATGTTAGCAACTCTAATGACACGAACCAAACATACGTGATGCAGAACAACTCGGATATATCTTGGTCGAGCGATAAGAAGCTCTATGGAAAGTCTTCGTATAAATGGTCGGAGGTCGCAGTACCCCCGAACTGGGTCCTGAGATACCCGAACAACTATAGCGACGATTACCATCCCGATCTCGTCAACGACGAGCCATTCCAAGTCTGGATGCGTTTGGCCGGCTTGCCTACATTTAGCAAGCTTGCCCAACGTAATGACGACACTTCTATGGAAGCTGGAACATACAGTGTGGAAATCGATCACCGTAAGTCCCATAATATTGTATCGACTATCTCGCTTACCCTTCTTCAGATTTTAACGTCACTGACTTCGGCGGCACGAAATCCATCATCATCTCCACAAGAACCGTGACGGGCGGGAAGAATCCGTTCCTTGGTATCGCCTACATCGTTGTAGCAGGAATCTGCGTAGTGCTAGGCACCCTCTTCACAGTCACCCACTTGATCAGACCACGGAAATTGGGCGACCACACGTACCTGACCTGGAACAACGACCAAGCGCCAACAGCAACCACCAGTGGAAGAGACAACGTGCTTGCGGGCGGAGAGTAATAAAGGCGATGTCTGAAGTGGCAGGGCATGATGATGGAAGGCGAGAGGTGTATTATAAACCCGAGGCTGCGGAGAAAATACTGTTTCCTTGGTCCAGATGGTTTATTCAACGGTTAATGATTTGGCGCGCAAAGCGGTTCCGGCGCAATCTTCTCGTTTCTATTTCGCCTCGGTGAGATACTTGGGAGGAAATGGGCTTGTTCTTGTTTGGTATAGAATGAAATGCAACTACATATGCTGCACTTTGCAATATGGTGAACCAAAATTCCTCAGACCTTGCAGTTGACTGGACATTATCCGGCTTACCAAGATTGTTAGAGATCGAATTGTAATATCTGGTTTGCATGAATCCTTCGATATCAAGGCTGAATTATTTCGCACGTCTACGTAGTTATAACGTTAGTCTCAATTTCGTGAGAATCACTGTACGCATTAATTAATCCGATTTCGGGCTCAATTTCCCCATAGTTAACGATATGGATATTCAAATACAGCGTCTGCTACCTCCCAACCAGGATAAAAGCATAGACTTCGGCATTATATCAAGTTTTTTTTCGCTGAACCGTACGCCCGCGTCCCACCGAAATAGTTCCGCTATGACATTCTCCCATCCCAGAAACGTCCAGTAGGGTCGACCAAATGCAAATCCAAGAAAAGATCGCTCAATGCTTCCTCTTCTTCTTTGGCGCATCCTCGTCCTCTAATCCACTTTCCCTGTCCTTCCGCTTTGCCTTCTTCTCCATTTCATCCCAATCCTCTCCCTCAGAAGCATCATCATCACTGCCTTCATCGCTCGCCTCAGCACTAGCATTGCTGTCGAAGTCACTGCCGTCCTCAGAACTCTCGTCCGAGGCAGCAAGCTCACTATCCGACATCTCGAAGGCCGATTCCTCAGACTCGTCGCCCTCATCTTCTTCGTCAGTATCTGTGGCTAAGAATGACCAACCTCCATCTGCAAAAAATTGGTGCGCGTCAGCTGTGACGGTCTTCATAATAGTAGGCCAATTCAAGTTCACTGGTCCTTCGCTGAAACGAATGTTGACGGAGTCGAGCCATTCCTTGACATTTTCGAGGGATTCAACGGGGATGGTGTTGATGTGTGTCGGAGCACGGTGGAAATCTTTAAAGACGAAGACCATATCGAAATTCTTGAGACCGAATTGAACACGTTCTAGATGAGCAATCTCGATATCGTCAAGAGTAACAACCATGAATGGCGGTTCTGTCAGTTGGACCAAGCAGTCTGTAGAGGGCTGACAGAAGACGTTGGATCGGAATGGGACACCGTTGAACCCGAGCTCACGGAATGGTACATCAACATCGACATTCTCATTCTTTCCAGCTTCGGCGATCTTCTCGGCGAAAGCCTTGAACTGCCTATCAAGATCGGCACGGCGTCTTCGCTCCTCTTGTTCCTGCTCAAATTCTTCTTCATCACCATATCTGAACTTGCGCTTTCGGTTTCCAGTCTCATCAAACTGGATGTCGGTAGCTTCGCGGTAGAATTGGACATCCTTAGTCTTCTTCTTTCCGATCAAAATTGGGTCCTTCAGGTGGACATGGATGATAACAATCAGTTCATGCTGACAAGGTTGGAAGAATAGATGTTTGACGTTGCTGAAGAGAATATCGACTCGGTGGTTGGTATTCAATGGCGATTGGTATCGAAGACCATTTTGATGAATTTCTACCTTTCCTGGTACACGCTTACCGTCCATAGCGGGACGAATGAATACGTTGTCCATCACAGCCGGTCGGCGATCTAGAAAAGTCAGCAATTTGTACAATGAGCAACTGTAGAATACGTACTTCGGATCTCAACCAACTTGTCTTGCTCAACAACATCCTCCATCTCTTTCTTCTCCTGCTCACGTTTTACTGCATCCTTCTTCATGTTACCGATCTGATTGGCAATGTCCTGAAGGCGGTCTCCATCGTGTGATCGGAAGGTTAAACTTCGAACGAAATGTGCGGACGCATCCTCAAATGGCTGATCATCCTTTCGACCAACACCTTGACCAGGTGACAAGAAATTGATCCGGAGGAAAGAAAAGTCGCCTTCGTCACTCTTACTCGCGTTCTTGATGGTCTGGATATGGAAAGGTACCGGACGGCCCATGATTGGAAGGACAACCGTCGAGTTTTTCTGATCCATGACTATAGCCAGATCTCGGACTCTGGGTGGAAATTGGTTGTCACGTTTATAGGACTCGAAACGCTTGAACTTTTTCACAGCAGTTCCATTCTCGTTGCCAGTCGCCTCTGCAAAACGAGAAAGACCTTCTTCTTGCTTCTTTTTTGCAAGCTCTCGCTGATGCTCGCGACGTCTAGCCTCGGCCCCTTCGTCGGCTTGGGTATTCCGCTCGGCACGTAGCTTTGTCTTCGTGATGTTTTTCGTAGCCACTGCGCCCACGGCTGAATCCTTCTTCGCCTTCTTCGGCGTTGGCGCAGGTTCATCCTCATCTTTGAAAAAGAAAGATGTCGCGTCCAAATCCGACGGAGCATCACCAGTGAAAATAACTGGGTCGGAACTTGTTACTCGAACAGTATCCGAAAGGACCATTGAATAGACCTTGCTCTTCTTGTCTTGGGGATTTGGGTTCTCAACATCGCTGAAACCCGTGGTGACACAAAGAGTCATACCATCCTTCAAACTTCTTGTGCTCTTGCCGTTTAGGAGTAGAGTGCTATCTCGGGTCTCGATACCAATGCCTGCGCCAACGCTTTTGAGGAAGTGCTTCTCTAGTTCCGGCTTCTTGCTCTTAACGAGAGCCAAGGCTTTGGCATAGATTTCTTTGATATTCGCACCATCACGAATTTCTTTTATGACGAGTCCATGAACTTGCAAGAGAAGCTTGTATAGGCTTTCCTGGGACTTATTCGGATCGACTAAATATGTTCGAGCAATCAAGGAACAGTAAGTCTTATATCGCAGTCCCATCGAAGCAAGTATGATACCGGCGTGTAAATTCTCGTCGTCGACTTGAGCGCTCATCTTCAGATCAAATTTGCCACCACTTTGTATAATCGGGCCGTGTGTCCAGTCCAGTTGTGATGGGTCAAAATCAGTAGGCATTCTCGACCTGCCTGGGAGCTCAACCGTTTGCCAGAATCTTGTATCATCGAGCTTCGCATCGACCTTGCCTGCCAAAGAACTGTGTTTGACTTTTTTCTCTTCGTCCAGAATATTCGACATTTCTACGACAAAGTAAGGGTTCATGAGGGCGATGCATGCTTTCGAGGCATTTCGCATAGCACGCTAATAACGAGTCAGCCGAATATGAAGAGACCAGCGAGATTGCATATACCAATTCATTCTCATCTTTTACAGCCAAGGCAGACGCAGATAGAGCTGGCGCAATGTCTACTTCCTCGATCTGTTTTGAGATATCACCATAGACTTTCTTCCACTCATCGATAAATGGGCCGCTGGATGTGTCTTTGGGTAAGATGCCCACTTTCTTCTGTAGATCCAATCATGTCAGCTTGGGGATAGTGGCACAGATAATAATGACTCACTCCTGCACTTGTGATCTTATCCGTGATCTTTCTGAAGAGAGCTTCATTCTGTTCGGCGTCCTTGCCACGGACAAGGACTTCGAGTGCGACCTTGCCGCCTTTCAAGGGCTCCAAATGTTTCGCTGTGGGAATGAGCACATTTTCGCTTCAGCAGTCCATCCGCAGGCAGCAACCTACCTTTCTTCGAAGTTGTAACAATGTAAAGGGCGTCGAGGGTGAAGAGGAAGAGAGTCGCAGGAAATTCGTAACCAAGGAGCCAGAACTTATTGGTAGAGTATTAGCCTCAACCTCTCTCACCTTTCCATGAGTCGAAATACATACATGTATAGCATTATTCTTCTGAAATTGCGCAGTCTCCTCAGTCTTGCCCATCAAGACCAATATAGAGGATGCGCCATTAAACACCGCGTCACCACTGCGTTTATCAGCCTTCCATGCGGAGTAAAAGTGAGATAGTCGCTCTTGGAAGAGAGTTTTGTCGATCTTGATCTCTGCCATAATGCGTGATGTTTTCTATCGATGGCAGAGATGGGGAGATATGAGAGTTAAGGAAGAAAAGCAATGAGGAGACGCGATTAGGTCGCGAATTGGGAAAGCAGCCTAGAGGCGCTTAATTTAAGCGAACGAATGAGATCGTGGAACACAATTAGCGCGATATGGAGGCAGCAGCATGCACTCAAGTCGAGCCGACTCAGCTTCAAATTTCATAGGCAATTTAGCTACCATGACTAAGCCTCCTATTCTAGCGAGAGCAGCTTTCGACTACTAGGTTATTCATTAACTTTCTAGTAGTCAGCTGAAACTACGGAACAAGCTAACCTATATTTTCGTAAAACCTCATGAATTCGTAGAATTCCCAGTTCCCCTATTCCCAGTTCCCTTCTTAGAAGTCACTCAATATAGAGTTAAATCGTGTACTTGATCCACTAAATGACAACAGCGCCTGCTATTTTAGTTGTTGCCGGACGCCCTCCAAACGCTAAGCGAATAGGACTAAATCGTCATTTTCCAAACCGATTTAAGAACCCGAATTCCTCAATCCAGTCAGTCTTCTGAGTTATCCTCCCCGCTTCACCATGGAGCCAAATGACGATAAAAATAAAACCCCACCCACCAACAAGAATAGACCATCTACTAAGGACGCTGGCCCAGTCGATAGAGAGCAAAGGTTGTCCCTTATCAACCGCAAATTCCTAAGCGGACGAGCATTTGAACCACCTCCGGATCGGGATAATTTCGTTGGCTTCCGCCCGCACTATTTCTTCTTCTACGGCTCTCTCACGGATACTAGGCAACTTCGCAAGGTATTTCAGCTCAAAGAAACCCCCGTCCTTCAAACCGGCTAGTATTATAGGGTGGGAGGTAATGCTCTGGGGCCAATATCCTGCTCTGGTCTTCAAAGTTAACGCCGTTGTTCATGGAATGGCCTACGAGGTTCAGAAGGAGGAACACCTTGAATACCTGATGCACTATGAGACAGACGCGTACAAGGTCAAGGGATGCAAAATCAAATTTGCCGATGGGACAGAGTTGGCGGGAGAGACTTTCGTTTGGAATGCAGAAAGGGAGTTATTAAAGAAAGGAAAATTTGATCTAAAGGGCTGGCAAATAGAGCAGCTCGAAAGGGAGCTACCGTACACTAATAGTATGGAAGGCTCATCTCATAGTTGATTACTTTAAACCCTACCATAATGCCCAAAGATGGGCGTCTATCTATCTCAAATAATGCTCAGGCCGTGCTCAGGAATTCCCACCCTCGGCTCAAGAAAGAGCGCCAGCTACTCATGCTTGAGACTGAAAAACCAGCGAAAGAAAAAGCCGAGTAAGATCATCGGTGTAAAAACCAACGGTCGATTAGCCAACTACTCTAGGAAGTCAAGGGTAATATGATTGGAAAATTCTTGGGCGAGAGACGTGGTTGTTACTCGAAATCTTACAAGTGACGGGATGTACACATTATAGCCAGAACAAAGAATGTGATATGAAATGCTTGTGAGTAAAGATTCTTTCTTCTAAAAGCTCCCCTTCTCTCTACTTGAGATGAGATCTACCCCGTGTTTCCACCTTCTAAATCTTTCCCCACATCTGCCATAATTGAAATTAATGCAACCAAAGCCCAAGACCCCGAACTATGCTTAACGATAATGATAGAGAAGAGGAGATCCGCTAACAAACAAAACCCGAATGCCTTGACCCCTCCAAGATGCCATGCTCCCGTATCATAAACCGTCGTACTCGTCAATTTCATATGTCATCAGCTTACACTTCGCCCCATGACCCCATAGCTCCCGTACTAGTAATCAAACTCCCGCTCCCTACACTCCCAGGTCCGAAATCCCAATAATGGCGACTCGAGCCCGTCCCACTGTTTCGTAAGCCCTTCGCACTGAGACGCTCACTTGCACAGCTAGAACTTCCCCTTCGCACTCCCATGCCCATCCGGTCTATAGCTGCCATCCTTTCGGATCCGTTGCCGGGAATGCTGGCTTTCCATGTCCGACGCTCGATACTGTTTCTTCGCCGTCTTCTAATTTCGGCTTCGCCTGACTGTCGGGTGACGAGGGGGTGGTGTTGCCGGACTCGAGCAGCACGTGCGGCTGTGTCTGCTGTTGAGGCCGTTGCGAGGTGGGAGGCGCTGTGTGTTGAAAATGGAAGGGTGGAGAGGGCCGGTGATGTGGGCGAAAACCGGAATTTGGATGTAAAGCGTTCACGGAGGTAGCGGAAGACCATTTTAATGTCGAGTTCGCGCTCCCATTCCTCTCGTGACAGAGGTTGTGGATTCGATAAAGGATTCGAAGGTCGAGGTGTTGCGTCTTCCGGTTCGAGGGCCACTGATCTTGGGGGTTGTTGTGGTATTGTTACTGGTTGGGTTTGAGGGAGGGTTGGCTTGAATTCGGGACCGGCTTGTGAGGAAGTAGGGATTGAGGCTGGTACATCGGAGGGGAGTGGTACATCGCGGACAGATTCTGGGATGACGGGAAGCCCTGCGTATGGGATCGGTGATTGTTGATTTTGTAAATAGGTGGAGAATGCGCCGGGATGATCAGAGAGCTGGGATACAAGTATGCCAAGCTCACGAGCTATTCGATCTAGAAGACGGTACTCCCATGATGACTGGTCGTGGTGTTGGTTCGTAGCCATAAGGTTCTGTGCTGCATCGAACGGAGTGTCAGCCGGCGGAGTGGTTGAGAGATCATCATCTTCCGGTAGAGCTTCACCGAAGATAATTGACAAAAGATCATCGTCGATGCCCATCAAGTCCTGTATAACTCTCCTCGTTATCCGATTCCAGAAACCTTCATTTTCCTCACTGGGAACCTCAGCCGTGACGGACCCCTCAACATTGCTCAACGTGGCAACATCCTCTTGCTCCCTATCCTCAAACAAACTTCTTCTCTCACTTGACATCGACTGCTTCCTTCTCCTCGTCTCCTTCTGAATCTCATCAACCAAAACCCGACTCTGCTCCATCCTCCACGCCTCGATTCTCCTCGTCCTCTCCGCCTCAGCCGCCCTCTCAATCTCCAACTCCAACGGCCCCAACTCAACACTCTCCCTCCTTCTCTTCACCCTCCGCGGATTGTACCTCTCAAACGCATATAAACGTTCCTGCACATCATCACCCATAGCCGTCTGATCCACGCGGAAACTACCCAACCCATCATGAGTCGGTAGAACCGTCCCACTCGCCTCCCCATGCTGTCTATACACGCTCGGCTCGGATCGGAATTCATGAAGATGACTATCCAGACTATCAAGCTCGCCATCCTCTTCCTCCTCCTCCCCTATAGCACCTTCATTTAGTTCGGATCCCACACCATATGCGTATGACCGGGCGGCTGTATCTAGGGAGCCGAAGTCAGATATGCGTGAATGACCGGCGGTTCGCGTGCGGTCGGTAGAGGTAGTGTATGTTCGGTCAGTGGTAGAGGGGGCGATGGGGGAGAAGAGAATCCATTCAGTTGACTCCTCGAGGGGTTGGGACGAGGTTGGAGGTTGGTGTACCTCTTCGGCGGGAGCAGTGTAGATTCGTTGCGGAGCATGGTAAGTAGGTTGACGGAATGCCATTGTTTCTATCGGTATAATGTGTTCAGAATACGGTCAGAATACGGATAGGAGACTCGAGAGTCGACGTCGAGATGGATTCGTAGTAGATCAGGCTATTTCAATGGGACAGCACACGGCATGGGGATGCCACTCTTGCGACAGGGCGTGATTCACCCTGCTGTGTTGGTTGGGAGTTGTCGTATGCAAGTCGATGAATGAGTGAAGTACAAGTCCAAGTGCAGGTTAAAAGTCTCCTGCCCAGTGTAAATCATGAGACGGGATGGTGTTGTTGAGCGGATGTCGTCTTATTACCTATTCCGTCGAGTCGTGTGAGTTTGGCCCACTGATCACCACCCGGGTTGATAGGAGAAGTAGAGTGAGGTGGTGGTTCACCCACGTGGAACGCCTTGATACTTGGCTTCTTTGATGAAACAGCCACTCGAGATAAAAAAGGAACGAATTCGACTAATATATAGAAGATGATGGTGCAATCTCGAGGAAATTCACTAATCAATTTAACATGGAATGATTGATTATTCATGACATGTTGAGAGCGCCGCTTTCTCTTATCCATCAGAACCCGCATCATAGTACCCGCATCATACCCCCGCATCGAAACCTGTCTTGATGGGATACAAAACCCGGTATCGCGATAAGACCTACAAGACCAACCAACGTTTTATTCCATGAGAATCCCTCAGACCTTCTTTCCAAGAGGCATAATCTTGCAGCCAACCCAGCCAATCTACCTTTGGATGGAGTCTATCCGGAACGCACACCGACAGAGAAGCAATTGACAGCTGTTCAGTCTCTCTTGGCTCAACGCAGGGTTGGGAGTCGTCATTCGTCACGTTTTATGATAAGCTACGGTCATCCTTACAATCTAAGCCCCTTCTTACCAATGACTCTCTTCGCCTCTGGTTCGGACATATCAAGGCATTCGGATTCCATAATTAGATGGTAAGGTGTGTTTTATTGTTGTGCATGTAGGGAGTAGTACGTGAAGGGAAACGCTCAAAATCTATAACGACCTCTAGCAAGTTGCCAGGTATGAATGTACAGTGCACAGTCTCTCCATTACAAAGTACAGCTTTTGATGAAAGCATAACGATAATGTAAAGGACAATTCAGGTCGTCCCGATAGCCTCTCTCGAGCATTGCCACAGATTACATTACCAACCCCTATTTGACTTACATTTCTCATCGATATCAATAGTCTCTAACTCCGCACACTTAATCCAATAGTATACAAAGCCTCGACCAACGAACGAATGTGTCATCTCCTTCCAAGAGCCCCGCGCATCGAAATTTCTGAAATCGTCGACGGCTTAACAGTCGTATTGATGTTCGAATAATTTGGATCCGGATAAAGATAATTTTTCGGATATATTCAGAAAGGCACAGTTGTCAGGACTGTGGTTGGGACGGAAGAGGGATGAGGCTACTTTCGAGACGATTCCACTGTAGAAAACGATAAAATTAAATCACGATTGTTCACCACTTCTGACTGGTATGAGAAAGCCGTAGAATTTCCATAGGTACAAAAAGCTCGAAAATCTGAATGCCATCCTTCATCAGAGACATCATGCAATCCAGCCATTGCAAAATCATTCAGGTACGCCTTTCTTCTTCTCAAAATTTCAAAGCAATGATCCCCAGGCGAAAACTCTATGCTTCGAAAGCAGCAGGGAATCGTCGGACGTTGTCGGCTAGCTTGCCGTGGTTGCTCAAGAATTGGACATATGCTCCATCGACTAAGACTTTGCCTCCCTCCTTCTTCTCCATGTACTCTTCGCGGCGAAGAGGAGTGAAGCCCCAGTTCTTGGAAACGATGATCTTTTGACGGCCGGGGAACTTGTATTGGGATCGGCGAAGAGCCTCGAGAGCGGTGGCACGGTCTGAACTCAAGTTAGCGCTGGAACCGGATAAGGAGGAGGGGCCTTACGAGTATCACGAGTTCGAACACTCAAGATGATTTGACCAATGTTGACACGCGCAACGGTTCCGTTGGGTTTACCCCAGGCACCACGCATTCCAGTTTGCAGTCTATCGGCACCAGCACAAGACAACATCTTGTTGATACGGACAACGTGGTATGGGTGAGCGCGGACACGGAGATGGAAACCTTCCTTTCCGGCAACCTTGACCAAGTACCTGTAATATATTATTAGCTTCTGTAGAGTGTCTGTCGCTTCAACTCGTGTCCTTGGCGGATGCCATTTCCCACTATGCCCCGCTCTTCATGGAAACTTACTTGTTGGCGCAAATACGAGCAGCCTCCAGAGCCTCAGAGCTCAACTGTTCATATTCGTTGGAGACCAAGTGGATGCAGAGAGGAAATTCGTCAACGTTCGCGCGCTTTCGGCCGAGATCGAAGATACGGATCTTTGGGTCAGGGACACCACGGTTGAATCGGGACTTAGGATATGGCTGTGAAGATAAAGAGTCAATTTCTGGTCAGGTGAATATTATGAGAAGTCGGCAAAGCGAGGTTTATCCTCTCCTTCTCACGAGAATACACTCGATGACAAGAGTGACGACCAGACGTCGTAATGGCATATCTGCTCCAAAGTCCCTCGTCGCAGCTAGAGCGAAGTCCTACGCACCTTGTTCTTGCAGTAACGGTAACATCTCGCAGGACGGCGTGCCATCTTGAAGGATTTTGGGTTTGACTTTTAGGATTGATTGTGGTGGTTTGTGGTGGAGGAGTTTGGGAAATCGAGGTTCATATTGACGCCGCCCCCCCAAACTGGATTTGAAAGCATTTGGCGCTAAAGTTTAAGCGAACTGTTAGCGCACAACGATATTATTGGAAATGGCAGGAGCGAGATTGAAAATGAGGAAACGTGAGTCAGATGGGAAGGATTGGAGGCAAAAGACCGCATTAAAACAAGTTTTTACGAGTTTGAGAACTTATCAGAGTCACATAGAATGCAGCGCAGTTTGGTACAGCATATACTTTCGCAGCATTAGAGTCATCTAGTGAGGGAGCAGAAACGAGTGGAAGGTGCAGTCAGAGCTCCTCCGACTTGGTCAAAGGTTTTGAGGGATTAGGATCCGGATTTGTACCCATATTCTTCGGGTCTCAAGATGAGGCCATACATCTCGGTCTCGTCGGATGTTGGAGTATTCCTGATCTCAAATTCTGAGAGTACGGTAGAACAAGCGAGGGTAGCGAGGGTAACGAGGTTCAACAGCGTCACTGGCAAGACACAGCATTTCAATTGCAACACCGAGGAGAACAGTTCCCATTTCTTGTCGTAGCGACTTTGATGTAGAAGGCTTACAGGAGCCACATAATGAAGCATCTTCGCTATGCAGGATTTGTCCATCTCGCAGATTTCATCTCCAGTCGTTCCTCCATTCCGAACTGCACTTAAGCAGCTTGACCGCTGAGGATATCAGAGTCACCAGCATCTAACACGGCCATTGTAGAGCAACGGAAGAGTTTACCGCAAGCAGTACCAAGTTCAATCTGTAAAAGGAAAGTAAGCATGTGAGTTACCCTCCAAAGTCATGAAAGACTTTATCGCTGGGTAGACCCTCACAGAGCTGGTGTTTGGGTTTTGTATTGCCCTCACACGCAGGAAATCTGGTCGTTGGGCAATGAACATGACAATGAATATGTGGACGTACGTTGTTACCAGCGAAGTGGTGGACGTTGGTCTTAGACAACATGGAATAGTACTCGAGCTCACTCTTGCGGAGAGGAGGAGTGTTTCCAGCGATGATGACGAGCTTGGCCTTTCCGGATCGAAGGGTCTTGAGGGTAGATTTGTATCCGAGGGTGACTGGAGATTGAAGTCAGCAATTGAATAAGTTTGTGAACTCCAAGCTCTTCGTACCTTTACCAGACTTCATCACAAGCGCAAGACGCGAGTTGATGCTGTCGGTTGTCTTCTTGGTCTTCTTGATAGGTGCCATCGTTGCGTGTTCAAGATTGATGTTCTGGTCTTGAATGTGAGGTTTGTTGTACGCTCCGGCGTTGATGATGATTAAACGGGGAAGTTTTGAAAGGTTTCTCGAATTTCGGTCGAAGTGGGAGAAGCTAGCGTAAGGATGCCTGAGGTATATAATTGTCACGTGATTGGCTGTCATTATGGTACAGTACAATGTGACCGTATCAGGTTTCCTAAATGGGGAAAAATGGGGAATAATATACCTGGTATTAAAGTTTTAATGGTGTCCGATTCTCTAAGTCTAATTGCGGGTCTTCCACTACATAAATTATCGCTATTCGGGTCTACCGACAGGAAGCCTACAGGCAGCGTCTCCTTCACAGCTGGCATGGCATCTGGGTACGACACTGCTGTCAATGAAGGGCCTATCTTCATCGTTAGAGCATATTGGCCCAGGTCCTTATCTCCCCTCATCCTAGATCTCTTTCTAGACTGCAATTCAAATTCTGTCAGACTTTTAGAGCCTACTTTACCAGATACTTCTAGTATAGAATGGTAGGAAGTGGACTAGGTCTATTCAATGATCAAAGAGTTCCCGACGGCAGGTTCGGAAGATTATAAAGATGAAGCGTTGTAATAGGAATAAACAATGGAGAGGACATTCTTTGAATGATTCGATGTAGCGATCGGTCAGCTATTAGAGCATAGGGAAGGTTTTAAAGGAAGCATATCTAGCGGGACATGTAGAGGAAATACTTTTCCATTGCTGAGCGTTCTACCGTATTCAAAATGGTCTTATGGGCTAATCCAGCACAAGATGTACTCGACATGGGAGTTTTTATATAAATGATTCAATCGAACGCTGATGATTCTATCTTTAAATTCCGGGACGTTCCCTGACTAACGGGTTTCATTCTGCATGAGACCGGAAACCACGTACTGTTCCCTGTCTGTTATGAAGAAATTCCGCCTACGCAACCGGCCTATGCGTAGCCTAAACCAGGGTAGATGGAGGCCAAGTCGCGAAACCAGAGCCATATTGGCCATTTTATTGTCAACAAGTAATAATTAAGGACACATGATTCGAATGTCATCCCCGTCTCAAAATACTCTACCGATTCCCATCCTCATCGCCGCGATCCTATTTCAGAATCAGTCCTTCCATCGAGGCGCAAGTGATCTATTAATACTGGCAGGAAGATCTTATCGCAAGAAAGCCTGAACCTCCCAAATTTTGTATCTCTATGACGACCAACAACAACATTTTTACAACATTTGCATCCTAAAATCATCCCTTTGCCCCACATGTCTGCCGCAACGAAGAAGCCATCTGCGGGCACTCAATCAGGTCGAAGACAATCTACAGATCCAATAACCTCACCGTCGCGTGGACCTACACATTCTCCGACTCCCTCTTCCTCAACCACACATGGCCATGCGCGTGCGCGATCGATCAGAGGGGGGACCCCAGTATCTGCGCGAGCAGCTGTTCAAAGGCCAGGCGCAGGCGCTTCAAACCTCAGTACAAGCAGCGCAGCTTTTGATGCAGATGAAAACGCACGTGGAGAGCAAGTGGCTTTGTTAGATGACCTGAAAGAACGCCTTCATAAGTCCGAGACCACCTCCGACCAATTCCAGAAGCAAGCTCAAGTTCTACAATCAAGATTAGATGAAGCTTTGTTGGAACAAGGGAAGCTGGAAGATAAGGTGCACGAGAGTGATGAGAAGCTGGAGACCTTGGAGAATGACAAGAGGGATGCTCTGAGACAACGAAGGGAAATGGAATCTATCTACGAGGCTGAACGAAGCTCCATGACCAAGGAGAGAGAGGAGACATCAAATCGTGAAGAAGAGATGCAGACTATTATTCAACGACTGAAGGATTCGCTGAGCCAGAGATCCAGTGCCGATGACGAGAGTCGCATTTCACGGCGTTGTAAGCACTTTCTGATATTCCCCTAAAGCGACACAGCTAATATTGCACAGCAAACAACTCTTCACCTAGCCTCGAAGGTCAGTTTGCACCACCCTCCGGCTTAAATCGAAGCGATTCTCGCAACAATTCGAAACTGGTCCTACAAAAAGACAGGTTGATCGAATCGCTCCGATTAGAATTAGCAGAGGCACAAATCAAACTTGTTGAATCAGAGAACATGGGTGGCGGACGAATGCAAGAAGTAGAAAGACTACTCCTCGAAGCCCGGATGACCAATGCAAGGTTGATGGAGGACAACGAAAGCTACCAGTTGCTACTTTCTGAGAAGACCTTGACGGGCGATTTCACCAAGAGTGATTTCATGGGTTCCGCTTCGAATGCAGATGCGCTGAGCGCACTTGAAGGCAGATCAGTTGGCGCAAGTCTCGCAGACGAGCTGTCCGAAGCGGGAGAGGCAGAAAGTGATAGCTACAAACGTCTGGAGACCGAGCTAAAATCAGCCAAAGATCAAAATAAAGCATTAACAATTTACATCAACAAAATCATTGGACGTCTCCTCGAACACCAAGACTTCGAAGCAATTCTCGATCAATCCTCCGACTTCAGACCTAAATCGGGAAATGTCGATAAAGAACTCCCTCCTCCGCCTCCACCGAAAGAACAAGCTTCCGGAGCTTCGATATTACAACGCGCCAAGTCAGTAGCTATGGGTGCAGGACGGCGACCAAGACCTCAGTCCCAAATGCAAGCAACGCAATCTGCCATCACAGATCCAGACACTGCGCCCAGCATCCCATTTGGACATCCGCGCCCAACGAGCTTCCGTTCTGGCCGCCCAAAGAGCGAGCAGTATACTGGCGGAGCTGCGAACGTTGTGAACCAGATGTACAAAGGCAATGGACAAACCTCGCCTCCTCTCCAGGGTCCCCAGACTCCACGCCATTCACAATCTTTCTTCGCTCCTCCACCCGTTGGTGGGAATCCCAATGCTGCTGCTCGAGTCCCATCGGGAACCCAGGTCACAGGCAACTTCCCGGGGGAGGCCAGCAGTTCGAGTGGTGATAGTGGGGAGGTCAGTACGCCGCCTTCGAACAGCCCGCCTCGACCGGAAAAGGCGACTACTTTCGCGGGGAACAAACCTCGTCCTTTGAGGCTAGTGCAGGAGAATCCGGAGAGTGGTGGACGGAAGGTTAGTGACGAGACAGCCAACAAGAGGGCCAGTTGGATGGGATGGGCCAGCAGTGCATTTGGGAAGAAGGATGAGAGTGCAGTGGAAGAGAGCATCCAAGAATAGGCGAGCTCAGCGATCCCGTCGAGCCTTTGATCCTGGTCGTTCAACTTGGCTGGACGATTTGGATACCAATCTGATTCAACCTGTACGTAGAAATTGATTATTAGGAGATGCGTGTAAAAGATATACATGCGTGAAGAGGACGGACACAACTCCACTTCCTTTTGTTGGGCACGTTAATATTGAAACCGCCGGCATTGCGGGATTGAATAGACAGACCATGGGCTGGGACTGGATACCCTGGTGTAGATATCATTTTCCATTCGAGATCGTCACGGTCCCTATATTACTTGATCTATCAATCTAATTCCTTCACATAATCCCTATTGTTGGGTGTCTTCTGCTGTATAACGTGATGGAGTAGATTCATATAGATTCACTAAGTCACTTCGTCTCCCATGATAGGACACAAAATCAGGTAGTGCACCAGAGCCTGTAGGATTACCATCGTCTTCCTTCTTTTCCTGTTCATCTTCTTCTACAAACCATCATAGGGAGTCACGACCTGGACCTGGACGTCGGAGGTTTTTTCCATGAACGTCCGCTCGCAAGCATGACATGTGCTCTTAAATACAAAACGTAGCCCAGATAATCTTCAACCAATTCTTCCCTACCCTCTTTACCACTGTTGAGTCCCAGCGAGCATAAATGCAGTAGTTCATTCCTTTCTTCATGACAAGTATTCCAATGGCTTAGTCAGTTACCCCTGACATAAACTAAGCTTGCAAGTACATCTTATTTCTCCTTAGTTCTCTGCGAATAGTCCTGTATCAATTCCCTCTGGAATTCCAGAGCTGATTACTTCCACCTATTCCGCTAGACTTGGTCTTTTCTCCAGCTATCATAATTGGTCTGAGCTTGACTTCGCTGGACGACAGGCTCGTGACATCGCGGCGATCATGGAAAGTACCCTTGAATCTCACGGTGCAACCAGCTCCTCTGCGGTGTATGAGCCCACCGAGATTGTTCGCTTGATTACAGATTATTATGAGCTCCTCGCACGAATGCGTTACTTCCCTTCTTCCCGTATCAAATATCCGCCTCACTCCCCAGCCATCGATGTCGACCTCGCCGCCTCGCTGGGTATGGAGCCCCAGGTCATCTCTCTTCTAGAACAGCTTCCGTATATTGAAGGATCCGGGAGTGAGGATGAGTTCATCCTAAACGGAAGCTTCGCAGACTTCAGAAAAAAGGAGGATTTAAAGATGAGTCGGGATCCAGGGTTCAAGCGTCCAGACCTGAGGAAGGGATGGGAAGAGGAGAACGGTCCCTACGTGAGGCCGTGGGTGTTGGTATTAAACGCTTGTGGAAACCATGGAGCAATCTTGTACTTTGATACAAGGAATGGTATGTGTGTTCGGTTTCCGGAAGCGCATTTCTCATCTATTCCCACGTTAAAAGTACCATCACGTGGATCACTAATACCTTGATGCAGGTCACATAACGATTGAGCAGCAAGCATTCGGCGGCATAATTGATCCTTATTTTATTGGCAACACTACCGGGACTCATAATACCACTCCCAATGAGAATTCTATTGAGGACCTCCCCAGCCGGCCTGCAAGCTCGCTCTTCGCCGACTTTTCGAGCAGACTGAGTACCCTTAAGTGGATACCACTGAAACGTTCCCTCATAATCATCTATGAAGAAGATCCAGTTCACTGGGAACTCAAGATGATGTTTGAGATGTACGGCTGGAAGTGTGGAGATTCGAGCTCCAAGCTTGATGGCGGAGGCTTTGATGCAGCCGCAGAGAGATGGAAAGAATTCGCGAGGGTTCGGGACGAGGTATTTAAAGATCAGAAACAAGGCAAGATAAAAGGATTGATTTTAGATAAAGAGAGAAGAGAGTGGGAGCTCCATGAGCTTGAGGTGCGCCAACACAATGGCACATATGAAGCCGGCTCCGAAGGCACGGCAGCTGAGATGTGGGGTCTTCAAGATCACTTTGGGAGTAAGCTTGAGGTATTTCAGAATGCAAAAAGGAAACTTGATGAAGAAATGAGTAAAGCTGGTTTCACGAAAGCGGAGCTGGACAAGAGGTATGAGAATCAATGGAGAGAACATATCTATGGGGACATCAACCTATGCGAGATGAACTTGGATTGGTGGAACAGTGAGAAGGGGAAACCATACGTGGATCAAGCCAGTATGAAGCAAGAACGCAAAAAAATGGAAGCTTTCAAGAAGAGATTCGTTGACGCTGGAAAAGAGCCAAAGACAGCTTTAGAGGCTATCAAGCCAAAATCTTGGATATTTCAAGGAGTCTAGAGTACAATACCGCTGTCATCTACTTCATCCGGTGAGATTTCTAGATCTGACATATCAAATTCTAAGCCTGAGTCTTCTGTTTCTTTTTCGAATTGAGCAACTTCTTGCTCTTCCTGTGTTGCCGTAGTATGATTATGTGCGCTTCCTTGGCTTGCTGAACTTGGAGGCGGAGGATCAATATCATCCTTGATTCTTTGCGGGATATCGATTGTCAGTCTCGCGATGCAATGCGGGCCCCATCTATATTTAAACCCATTAGTAGGATTCAACTTGTGGCATTTGCTTTTGTTCATTTTGCAAGGGTCGGACTTACGTTACATATTTTCCTTTGCGAGCCCAATGATCAACGACATCGAAAATGTCAGTCCGTGAGAGGCGAGTGCTATCTCTAAGATAATTGTTTACGAATTTAAGCAAGGCGCCATAATCTAAGTCTCTGAAGTCTCGCATCTGAAAGTAAAAGTCGGAAAGGAAGGCATCTGATTGTACAACTTGCTCAAATGTAGATTTGGCACTTGGTGCAGGTTCATAGTCGGGGACTGGAGGAAGAGGACATGGTGATGTGGGCCAACCGGTTGCAATGCGTTTTACAGCACCAATCCAGGGATGAGATCTGTATCTGACCAACAGTGGTAAGACTCTGTGGGAAATTCTGAAACAGATAATACTCACTGAAATAGTTCTTTCTTGTGATCAGCGAATAGAAGGAAGTTGTGCCACTCATTAGGGGTTATTCTCAAACCCCCTCGCATTTGAATGTATCTGTATAGTGTCCATTCAGAGATTTCAAATACCATACTATCCCACGCCAAATCTGAAGGGCCTCTAGTGTTGAATAGAAATTGCCTAATATCGTGCCATCTCAGACATGTTGGTGTTCTCTCCTCCTCTTCATCTTCCGTATCAGACGCGGAGTTCCAATCGTCCAGACGCCCATCCCTATGATCATCGGGATGAATATTATTAGTAGTAGAATGCAAAGCCCGATTTGTCTCAATTCGTGCAATAATCCTCCTGGCTTGAGCTCTCCTTTTGTTATTCTCTACGCAAATCCCGCGTTCATCCGCGGTCATCGATAGGTCTATGGGACGATTTGATGTATTCCAGGCCTTTGACTCGGTCGTATTATAATAACTCTGTGGATTCCAAGTATATCGTGCTGTACCAAAACTTAAGGGGCCCATTTGTATCGCTGCAGCTCCGTATCGTCGAACGAGAATATCCCATGCATCGGGATGGAACATCATCTTTGTCCATGATGTTGGAATCGGCCAGTTGTGAATAGAGTAGTATGGATCCTTCCTCTTTTCTGCTTTTGGAACCTCAAAATGGTGATCAAGAGTAGGACAATCTCGTCTATATTGGTTGTGCTCTTCGGTAAACCATTTGCTGAAATAAATACCCATATTTGGTAGACCTGGTCCCCCTTGACACATTTCAGGTCCGACAATGTCAAATCCAAATCCGCCCCAAAGCTTAATATCAATGAGTATAACATATTGGGATTAATTATCGGAGGGTAACTGACCTTATCTTCCAATGACCATCCTATTTCAGATAACGGTTCGCCTTCGAAATAAGGTTCTGTGGGAGTGATAGACCGGTGGTTACTAGACAGCCTTTCCCAAATGGCATGCTATGAGAACGTATCAGTCTACAACCAACTCACGTAGCCCAGGTATATTTGGCAAGAAACCCACCGCACATTCATGTATGATTGTAGTGGCGACACGAAACGAGTTCAACATCCTGACTCCATAATTAGCGCCTCCTTTCTCCCACCATGACTGTAAACCACCCACCGTTCTGAATCATTCAAATCGTTCCTTAACAACGGTTGCAAGATTTCCACAGCAATCCAAATTTTCGTATGGTCCTCATAAGGAATACTGTTGGTGCTGCCGAAAATATGCTTGTCTGTAACCCGTGGCAAAGCCGTTGATGGATCTGTATACCCGCTGAAAAATCCAAATCTAATTTGGTCGTGTACTTCTAGAATATCTATCGTCAACTGTTTTCGTAGTGTTTCGGCTGCCGAGATATCGGAAGTTCGGCGATGAAATGAGAGGAGGGTCATGTGTCGAAATTCGGGCGGGATGCGATGAGGTTCGATCGGATTGAAGGAGCCATTGAAGAGAGCGTCCCACCTAATTTGTATATGGTCAATCTTCGGACATCGGCCGGGAACAGAAAATTGAAACTAACCATGGCCATATCGAAGCGTTTGCGAGAAGACATGAGGCAAGTCTGAGTGCGGGTTCGAGAATACGCCAGACCACTGGATTGCTAACCTTTGGGTGAGATCAGTTAACCACTATGTGGTTTGGATATAATGAAACCTTACTTGCCAAAACCCATCTTGCCCAGTAAACAATGGTATGAGGGGCAAATGTCTCGGCATGTCCTGCTCCCTGTCCCACTTGTTTTTCTGAAACATAGGATGAATTTTATTAGCCAGAGGATTGTTGGCTGGCGTATCATCCAAAGCGGAAAGCGATTCCATATCATGTAGCTCCGCGGCAGTGAATCCTTGGTATCTATGTTGCTGATAGAAGAAAAGTTCGTACTTCTGCTGCCGGGCTCGTGGGCTTCTGTTTGTCATGCTGCCGGCGAAGAAAGGACTCAATGGCGTGATACCGCTTTTCCCAGTATGTTTTAAAATTCGATGGCTCATGCCATTAATTTTCTTGTAAGGATGCCCATATTTCTTCGCCAGGTTCGTGGGCGAAGCCGGCATTCTCTTGGAAGAAGGGGTAGTTACCGAGCCCACTGGGGCCATTTTGCACAATATGCGGGGAATTTGATGAATGTAGGTTGTAGATTTCAAGCGGTTTACAAGTGACAGCCGTGAGCAACGCCCAAAACACCATTTCTATAAGTGAGCGTGGTATATTGTGCTGAACAGCATTTCTTTGAAGATCTGTCTGCTTTACACAAGGTTGAAAGAATGCTGCACGGGGCTTCCCCGAAGCTTGTATCAAACAAAGAACCTTTTGCCCATATTCTGCATTTGGAAGGTCTGGCTTTCAAGAGAACCAATTTGAATAAAAGGTAATATCAATTATTGTATATCTGCGGATGGATAGACTCTATGCTAGGCACTAAACAAGTATCCCAGAAACGCTCTTGTTGCTGACTGTCCCTAACGAATTTCTGCGAAGCAGTAATTCTGTCACAGCACGCCGATCTCATTATGGCAAAGCCATGAAGACAGCCAGAAGTTTATCAAAAATTGGAGTTCCAAGTCCAGTGACTGGATCCCAACCCGTGACTGCATCAAACCCATTAGTGTTGCAGCCGGGGTTGCTTCCCGTCGTGATCTGTAATCTCATCAGTATCATATTTTCCCTGGAGCACCAGAGACTTACATCAGTAAAAGCATCGGGGTTTTGATACAGAGTCGGGTTGATGAATCCAACTGTGCTTTTCCCTGCAGCAAGTCGTCTCTCATTTATCAGAGTTATGATGGATGAGAAGATGGGAGCAGAAGCACTTGTCCCACCAACAAACTCAGGCTGGCTATCAGCATAGAGAAGGATGTTTAGACCGACAGCTGCGACATCTGGGTACCCACGTCCTGACTTATTGTAGTATGGCGTTCCATAAATAGTCAGATTATCGTATGGAGGGGGGGAGTTGGTGAAGTAGTTGGCTAGTGTAGCCTCCTGGTAGCTGGGTGCTGGCCAGTAGTTACTGAAACCTCCACCGGAATAGTATTCTTCGTCTGGGACGGCAACAGCAGTCTCTGTCTTGTCATCAGGATTGATCTGCAGAATATTAGAAAAGTTAACGTCTAAGTGCAGCGGGATTGTACCTGTGTTGCGCCTACGGCCGTCAAATAGGGACAAGCAGCAGGGAAACTGGGAGAGAAAGCACCGGGGTTCGCATAGGTGTCTGTTCCATTTGGCACAACCGCTGGTAGAATGCAATCACCACGGTTGCTTACTCCACTATCTCCAGAAGAGTAGACAACCGTCACACCTTGAAGGCCAAGTTTCATGTATTCCATGCATTGTCGATTTTCATAGAAGTAGGAAAATGTGTTTTCTCCCAACCCATAAGATACGGAGATAACATTTGTAGGCTTGTAAGCTCCACACATCTCGGGTTGATCCCAGGTGCCATTAGGGTATCCTGTCTCATTTGCTGGGTTTGGGGCTGTATCTGGGTACTGCGGATCTAAGGTAGGGTCATCGCCGCCTTCGAAAGTGCAATAAGAAGCATCGAGTGCATCAAGGAACGTGTCCCCAAAGCCTGAAGTGAGTTCAACCTCTTTCAAGTCATCCACTTGAAACAAGATAGCTTGCTGGGGGTATATCAAGGGAAGGGAAAGTGACATGTCGAGAAGGGATTCAACGCCAATTTGTTGATAACCGTCAAGGAACAACGGGGCAATGCCTCCATCTATACCGTCCAAAGTCGGGTGAGTTCCATTAGGAATATACGGTGCAATAGATGCGAAAGTCAGATCGAGATCTTCTTGATCGTAATAATCGCCATCCTCGAAGATGCCAATTTCATTGCCAGCATAGCTAGAATTACCCATGGGAATGCCATACAACTCTGGATGATATCAGCACTGAAACTCCGTTTGCAAAAAACTGAAGGAAAGGAGAAATTTACTTCGAAGGCAATCTGGTGTCACGGCCGTGTAGCATGGAATTTCACTATCGGCGATTGCATTTGGCCCCATGATTGCACCGGCAGGCTTCACGTGGGGTGGGAAAGAGGCTGGTGAGAGAGACTTCACGTTTGCGCGCTTCCCCTTTTCGACTCGACTCCTGACCTTAATGGTAGACACAGTTGGAGAGATGAAGTCGATATGCGGTTGGACGGAGTGGGGGACGTGATAGTCATCGCAGCCAATGTGCTCTTCGTTTGTCTCCGCATGCTGGTAGATGTGATATTCCGTAGAGAGTAGTGATTCGAGTTCCTGGACTGTTGCTTCGAATTTGAGCCATCCTCGGCCCGATGACACTTGATGGCGGTCGGTATCAATTCCTGCAGAATGAAGCCAATCCCGTACTGATTCGATAGACTCGCTCGAGGGTCGGAAGAGTTCGCCAACCTCTTTGGCGCTCATGTGCTGCCCAAATCTGTTTGAGTTGGGATCAGATATTTCCATCAAGCGTTCGTGGCCAATGTCTAGGTTGTTTTGAGAGACCCCAATTCGGACAGGCAGTGTTGTTGCTGGCGGTGCTCGGGATCTTCTCACGAGCTGGGTGCCATGGGTCCTTTTCTCATGGAGGATATGTCCATTGTGAGGCGTTGGAACCGCAAATGAAACGCCGAGAAGTAGGGCAGATGTAGCGAGACTGAGGAAATACATCTTAACGATTTCCTAGAATGGAAAGTTTGAAGCTCCAAGCGTTGGAAGTCATCTGAACCTACCTACCATTGGGACCCCTTTTATATCATCCAGCACGTAGTTGCTTGATGATCTTTCTTGGCATATCTGAGCCCCGACTAGGGATCTCGTGTTCGAAGGAAGAATACTGTAGGCCCATGACTGCTTATTGGATCCTCTGCTAACTGATCGACAAAATATACAGTACCTTTTGGCTCGGAACTCCTGTGGACTGCCACATAATTAGGATGGTTCTCTCCGGGGGTGTGCTGTGCGCAGTGGGTAGATCAATGTGTTAAACACTTTTAGGAAGGTCTAAATACTTAGCAGTGAAGATCCGGCACTTGACTACAGGGACAACAAGCATGGACGTCAGATTGCGCCTCAAAGCTTGAGCGAATTTCCAGGGCGCCCCAGTGTTTCAGGCATCCGATACACCCGTGGGTACTCATGATTCGGTCGACTCTGCTCGTATTTCTGGGTAGTGTTGGCATCTCCCCGAGTAAGAACTAAGGGATTGTTTTGGAGAATTGAGGGGTATCTTGTATCAAAGTAATATAACTCTGTACAGCGGTTAAATAGACAGCACTAGCATGGAGGCCCCCAGGTACTGTATGCGCCAATGTCAAGCCTAATTGATATGAATAGTACTACAATCGCTGTGTTGTTTTGATCCGTGCTTTCCAGCCCAGTCAGGAAGAGTAAACAACACCCAGAACTTGTCCTTGATAGTGCTGTTACTTTACTCAACCGCGATACCTCCGTACTCGACTTGGATCGAACGAAGAGACTGTAAGTCTGGAGAGCTTGTTTCGCTGTGAGAATGATGGGACAATTTCCTTCTACGGAGGTACTTGTAGGGATATGCAGAGTAATTGATACTGCAATGTACGAAGTCTAAATCATGCGTCGACCTGCGCCCCATCTCTCCTAGGTATCACCTAGGTGATCGATCATGTGACAAACACTTCATCATGCTTATCATTCGAGGTTACGAATCAGATAAGCTGCTGCCTGGATTAAAAAAGTTAAACTGTGCTTGGGCATTTGATTTCGTGGATCAAAGTACCCGATTTCATGGACGTCTCACCCGAATGGGCACGACACTGGCCCTGAGCTCTCTCCACCTTCAGTGTTCCTGCATCAATATTGCGATGGTTGTTCAAATGAACAAATTCGTACTGCGGCAGATTCTAACACTGTAAAGAAATAAGACCCATAGGCAAACAATGTTACAGTAAGAAGATCTATGAAATGCAACACAGCCGAGCAAAGATCCTTGATATTTCATACCCGCAGATGCATGTAGAGTAGGTCGCTGTTTACTTGTGAAGATCAAGCGAAAATGATGAGCATCCTTCAATATACCATGTAGATACTAAGATAGCTACGTACAGCAGGGTCGTCATCACTGCGGCGTGTTCGCATTGTCTGATCAGAACTTTCTCGCACTCAGCTTCAAAAATAGCAAAATATCTGGTACTGACTCCGCAGACAAATAAAAGACCTCTGACTTCATATCCGGAACGCCACGTTCCAGTTGGTGGCACCGTTCTTCCGTTTCAAGCATGAGTTGAGATTGCCTTTGACTGACATGTGCTCGTACTGCGCCCTCTTTACGTATCTTTCTTTGCGTTTATTGGTTCTACACGTGAATCGAGCTCTCTACTTATGCTCAAGCTTATGGCAAGGCGACTTGACTTGAAGTTTCCAATTGAAGGAAATTGCGCAATGTCAGGCAAGACTTGTTGCCGACCGAACCAATTTTAATAATGAAAAGAAAGCAATGCTGAGTCCATACATACGTATGTAGTGCCTTTGAGAATAATCAGGATATCTCAAATAAATGCAAAAACTGACACGTTGGCACTGACTCCCCAAAGTCCGGGCTTGTGTATTATCCGCAATAGCTCAACCTTGCGAATGGCAGTGATACTTGAATCCGGTTTCGTAACACAAATTCTCAGCCACCGTTAAATCTCTGCATAGCCTTCACTGGTAACAGGCCCCCAATGAAAGCTCAAATTCCTCGTTCCTAGCCACTAAAGGGAGCTTAAGTCTTAGCGTGAGATCGCGGTGGGCATATGCCGCCGCCCCTTTCTGGAAGATTCCCATCTTCTAGAGCTCCAGAACTCTTTCTTTGTTGGAGTCCAAACCGCCAATTCATGGCACGATAGAATGCGGACGAGAGCTCAAAGCATCGCGGTGAATAAAGAACCAGCTGACATTGCGCCACGAGACAAGGTCTCTGGTCACAGTGATATAGAAGCTCGGCGTCTCACTCTCATTCTGCCTACTCGTAACCGAATGTTCTCTATAAAAGTGGCCTTTTTACTTTTTATCTATCTACCCTTATGTCTTTGTGCGTTTGCCTTTTTGCGTTTTCACTTACCATCTCTTCGAAAGTAAAGCCTGTTCAGCAAAAATTACAAATTGATATCGAGGTTCGGTGTCCCGAGTCCCTGGGTACAGTTGGAATGTAGACGGGTTTTGTCCGTACCAGCAACAGGCAAATATCCCGAAAGGCGGAACTACCGGTAGGGAAACAGGCGCCGAGCCGAATCCGGCTACTACTGTAGCGGGAGGTTGTTAAGTAGCAAGATGAGGCTTGAATATTCGTGATTGAAGAAGGGATTTCTCCGATGTGGGTTTATACCCTTCCGTTGACGCTGCCCAGCGCCACTCTCCCAGATTTGGCTACTGTACACATCTCCAGCTGAAATATCTGCTTTGTTTCTCGGTTTATTTTACCTTTTCCGGGCACAAAGGCAAGCGCTCATGGCTCTAATATCTTCTCATTGATGCAGACGGGGCGCACGAGGGCTCATGGACCACGAGCGAGAAGCGGTTCAACTAGCCGCCGTGCATGGGCAAGATGATTTCCAATCTGCAACTACCAACAAGATTCATTGCCGATAGATTACCTCAGGCACTAGTTTACAATCATGAACGGACAGCCCACCGTCTGCAATCACAGCCTCGGTTGACTAGTAGCTTGTCGAGTCCTACATGTGGAGAGGATCTCCAATGAGGCCGCAAAGTTGCCCTCTCCACTAAGCAGATAATGGGATAGACGGAAGCTGTCCAACACAACAAGACGGAGCCACAAAGCCGATCAGCTTAGCAACGAGATAAGGCGACCGAATGTAGTTCGGGGGAAAAAAATATTCAGATCCGGAGAGGCTAGAGTCAGGAACAGAAGGGAGCTTTGGTAGATTCCAAAGAGCTCCGAGGTACTTGTTTTTCTTTGTTATTTATATGTCATAGAAAGTCTACCTTGTCTTCCTCCGTCATTGCAGAAGAGCTACCCCTAGCTTTTCCAATATTTTTCTTGAAGCTTATACTTTCTACTCAAAACTTTCATAAATCATTTTCTACCTCAATTGAAGCTATAGGAACGACAAGAAGCTTCTGCAGAGAGAATCAATAAGTTAGCCCGCTTTTGCACGTCTCTACCAGAGAAAACCAGCATACGCCGGGACCTCTGAACAGCTCGAGCAGTTGAAAGTTTCGGAGTCTTCAGAGTTCGTGGCTAGAAAGCTGCAATCGGCCTCGCAATGTTTCAAATCTGGACTCTGTCTATTTTTGCAGTCATCATCAATCTGGTGGCAGGGCAGAACTTCAGCGCTTCCCTTGCCTCTGTCAAATCACCTGCCAGTAGGTTTCCCACTCGAATGGAAAGCTCCCAAAACGGGGACCTACAATGAGCTCTGCTAGGTGTCTTCATGTATTAGGAAAATGCTGAATTGAAACTCCTCACAGTTACTGTTGACAGTTTTCAACCTGCCTACCCAGCCACAAACGCAGTCGATGGAAATACAGCTACATTTTGGCACACCGAATACGACCCTACTCTTGCCCAATTGCCCCATCAAGCGGTCATTGATTTGGGCACACAGACCTCTATTAACGGTTTCACCTACCTACCTCGCCAGGATGGCTGGCCGAATGGGAACATTGGTCAATACAGTAAGCATATTATTTCTTGTCTAGCTCACTTCCCGGAACAGTTCCACACCTTACGCCCGAACTGCTCTCTGAATCGAGTCTCAGCGGTAGCTGAGTCTGGAGCTCTTGCACGAACTTCCGGCCGTCTTCTCAATTTCCCATAGCCCCCAGGTTGATTCTGACATATTTGGCAGATCTTGAGCTGAGTACCGATAAGAAAAATTGGAATTCGGTGTCCAAAGCTACTTGGCTCGATGATCAATCTCTCAAGCAGGTTGGGTTTCCAACAACATCAATTCGATACCTTCGCCTTACCGCTATGACTGAAGCTGGTGGCCGTGGTCCATGGTACGTGGCTCCAATTCTCGTTCTTCGGTTGTATGATATGGCTTTGATCGAGGATGGGATTTACTGAGAATTTTCTAGGACGAGCGCAGCAGAGTTTGGCGTCAACCAGCCATCTACCAGCACGAATCTTGGTCAATGGAGCCCGGTCATTGCTTTCCCACTCATACCTGCAGCGGCATTCGTGGTCCCAAGCTCGGGGCAGATCGTGACGTGGTCTGCATACTTGCCGGATAACTATAATGGCAACGGCAATACCTACACAGCTACATACGATCCCTCCAGTAATTCTGTGTCAGAGTTGGATGTCACGAGTACAAATCACGACATGTTCTGCCCTGGGCTCTCCTTGGATGCCAATGGTCGTGCTCTTGTTTCCGGCGGCGACGATGCGGACACCGTTAGCATCTACTCGAATGGATGGACTGGAGCAGGAAACCTAGTCATCCCTCGGGGGTATCAATCGCAAGTAACCTGTTCCGATGGGCGAGCCTTCACCATCGGTGGTTCATGGCACGGCCCTATCGGTGGGAAGAACGGAGAGATCTACGATCCAAACGCAAACTCTTGGTCACTTCTCTCCGGCTGCCCTGTTGCTCCAATGCTTACCGCAGACGTGGAGGGAGACTATCGTGCGGATAACCATGGCTGGCTCTTTGGATGGAAAAACGGCTACGTATTCCAAGCTGGACCGAGTTCTGCAATGAACTGGTATGGTACATCCCAATCGGGCTCACAAACAGGGGCAGGAAATCGTGCGTCTGATGGAGATTCCATGAACGGCAACGCCGTCATGTATGATGCTGTTGGCGGGAACATCCTTACAGTGGGAGGCGCACCCGATTATGATAATTCGCAAGCTACTAGTAATGCACACATCAGTAAGTCAATGCAGATCAAGAGCGCCTTGATTCGGTTCCTTCTACTCAATCGTACCCTCCATATCAAACAAAACCTAATTCAATATTCTGCAGTTACCATCGGCGACCCAAATACAAACCCCACAGTCCAAACCATTGGTTCCATGAGCAATGCGAGAGCGTTTGCGAATAGCGTCATACTTCCAGACGGGACAGTCATGGTCACAGGAGGGCAATCACTGGCGGAACCATTTACAGATACACAAGCCATCCTTACGCCCGAGATCTGGAACCCAGCCACAAAAGCATTTACAACTGTTGCTCCCCACACGGTCCCTCGAACATATCATAGCGTCGCACTTCTCATGCTCGACGGACGAGTCTTCACCAGCGGAGGCGGAATGTGCGGCGATTGCGCCACGAACCACGCGGATGGCCAAATCTACAGCCCGGCATACCTCTTCAACGCACGCGGCGGTCTCGCGGCCAGGCCAGCGATCGCCAGCGTCTCCTCAAGCACTCTCAAGGCTGGCGCAACTTTCACGGTCAAGACTGGTGCTAACAGTCCTAGCTTTGCCATCATCCGCTATGGTTCAGCGACCCATACGTAAGTAGTCGAGGATCTCTTCTGCTTCAGCTCTGACATGATAGTGTAGTGTCAACACAGATCAACGAAGAATCGCCCTCACTCCAACCTCTAACAGAGGGAACACATATACGTTCAACCTTCCTAGCGACTCGGGCATCGTCATCCCCGGGTACTGGATGTTGTTCGTGATAAATGGCAATGGCGTGCCCAGTGTTGCATCGACTATCCAGATAACCAACTGAAAGACTTTCCTTTATGAGGTTGAAGCTTCTGGATGTATTTCGATTTTATTAAAAAGTTCTGGGTGTCAGGAGGCGTCCTTTGGCGTTCATAGAGTTGGGAAAGTTTAGAGGATTCGGAGTTTTTGGGTTTACTTACTTCCTCATTTTCTATATTTGCACCGCTTGTGCAATGGTGTCTCACTTACAAAATGCAATTTAAGTCTTTCTCGCGCTGGCAGCGCCATTATATCAATTTGTTGCAGATATTTGCAATCAGTACTTCGTCTCGGGAGAAGGGTGCAACAATGGTTCATGCGATGCTGAGTAATCCAGACCTACTTAAACTAGGACACCGCACTGCTGATTCACCAAGGCAACGGATGCAATGCGCTTAATCATGCAGCGACGGGGCTCCAGAAGCTCTCAGACCACTTGAAACGTGTGTAATGGTCAGGAAAATCTTACATTGCCCGAAAACAGACATGTCGCAAGGCTGAATGGCTGCTAGTCACATATTCGTCGTTCCCGCATATGATTCCTAACCCAATTCATATGTCAGTCCTGTCTTGGAGGGGTATATAGGTGCGGGGCCAAGGGAGCTCGAAATACTTAAGAATCATCGACTTCCACTTTGCCATCACAGAATTCTCATTCAACTCAAAGCTTTGAGAGATACGTAATCATGCCTTTCCCAAATGATGAGCAGATCATGAAGACGGCGCAGGCCCTGCTGGACGGATTTCAAGGCATTTTCGGAAAGCACCCGGGACTGCGACCAGGTCGGTTTCCCAGCTCAGCAGAAGAGCACAAGCTGATAGTCTCTCTTCACAGCTCATGCAAAAGGCATTCTGCTCTCTGGAACCTTCACTCCTACTGCTGAAGCTGCCAAGTTATCTTCCGCCCCACACTTCAATAATCCTTCTACGCCAGTCGTAAGTAACTCGTGCTCATACAAATCCATGCCGTTTGATTCCACTCACTTACCCTGCATGCCCTATCATGTATTGTATTTGCTCGCGACATCCTCTCTCAAAATATAATTCCTCAGCCTGCCCATGTTGCCTCCTCAACTAGAGAGTTACTGACCCGGGTCATCCAGTGGGTCCGATTCTCGAATTCAACCGGTATCCCCAATATCCCCGATATCGATCCCAACGCCGACCCACGAGGAATTGCCATTCGATTTCAGTTAGGAGACCGCAAGCACACGGATATCGTCAGCCATTCCGTCCCATTCTTCCCGACCCGCACTGGTGAAGAGTTCCTGGAATTCCTGAACGCTATCGCCTCTTCGCCTCCTGATGCACCACACCCAAACAATGTCGAGAAGTTCGTTGGTGCAAACCCTGCGACATTGGCATTCGTATCGGCTCCCAAGCCGCCCCCAAAGAGTTTCGCAACCCAGCAGTACTTCAGTGTCACGGCTTTCAAGCTCATTGATGCGGCGGGCAAGGAAACGTTCATTCGCTACCACTTTGTTCCGGACGCGGGAGTCGATACTCTAGATGCCGAGACGGTGAAAACAAAGGATGCCGATTATCTACAAACGGAGATCAAGGAGAGAGTCAAGGCGACCCCGGTTGGATTTAAGATCTTAGCGCAGGTCGCGGACGAGGGAGATGTCACCGATGATAACACAGTTCACTGGCCCGAGTCGAGAAAGGTAGTTGAGTTGGGATCTTTCAAGTTGGATGATATTCTTGCGGACAATGCGGCGAATCAAAAATATGTCATTTTTGATCCAATTCCCAGAGTCCAGGGCGTTGGACCCTCCGATGACCCACTTTTGGAAATGCGGGCTGCGCTATATCTCCTTAGTGGCAAACAACGCCGTGCTGCTTGATTGTTTTTGGTAGAAGCTTATAGATAATTCAGGTAACAAGGAAAGGCAAAGGGTAATGAATTGAGCAAGTAATGAACTTTGGTATACGATTCGACATATTATATGGAATTTGCCTCCCGTGATGGATAATGTGGTTCGTATTGTGAATGTCCCGTTCTCCCAACTCTTCTCACTTGCAGGAATCAAAATACCATATCAGCATTTCACAAATTCGACCCACCGTTGGCATTGTTGAAAGTCAATCATTGAGGTGGGCCAGCAGTCAAGTGACCTGTAGCTTTCCCTTGATCTGATATTGAGAACTAAGACAGGCAAAGAATCGAGAAGTCACTCGGGACGCATTGCTGAAACTTTTCCGAGCCTGAGCGCGAACTATTCATCGCCTTCATAGTCTCTGACTTCAGCTTCTATTTCAACCTTGTGCTAACCGACGGGCCATTGCCACTTCCATCGCATCCTTGTTCATGGAATCAGCGCGAATGGGAGATGTAGAATCGCTATATGCAGTAAAGAACGCACATAGCACGGCCAGGCTCAAATCGTGACGCACGTGAAAAGGCTGATATGATCTGGGTTGTACGACGACATGTATGAATCAGATCGTGGAGTGTCTTTGAAGATATAAGAGAAAGGGAAACCACCTTGCTCTATCCATACTTTCCTCTCTGGGCAATGGTCATATTTGTCTTCGGCTTACTTCCAAATTCGAAATGCGAAGGTCTATGTATCGTCCTTGGAAAGATAAAGATAAAAGTGTAATTACCTCGACAGTGAAGGGGGTGACAAAATGCCAACATGCACTAGCACAACCCAGAAGTTCCTGCAACTTCCTTGTTTCTCTCGTATCAGACAATGTGTCCGCGAAGGGTCAGCGGAATCGTATATCGGCATAGACCATGGCCGCTGATCCAATGGTAGACACGAGTACAGAACCATCTATACCCTGGGCAGGTCATGTCGATTGATAGGAGTTTAGAGCTGGAAGACAGCAACATCAGCCAGGATCTCCAAGAAAGACCTGGCTATTGTTTGTACCCGATCCCCTTGGAAACAATACATGCAATTTCTCTGTAATCGCCAAAGCATTGCCTTCATCGACCCAGCTCCTCAGAAGGGCAATGAGCTTCGCTTCCGCATCAGCACCAATGTGCGTTTCGCTAAACCCAAACAGGCTAACCACCTAGTTGGTGCGAGCCGCACAGGATTACTTGCCAGGTAGAGGGGCCTTTTCGGGCCCCCCTGTTAAAAGTTGACGATTTCTAGTAAGCGTGTGAATTGGGAGGTGAGCAGGCCTGAAGAGGGATATCAACGAGACGCCCTGAGGTATTGGAATGAGCCTTTTTATCCCTTGTTTATCTATCTTATTTGATCATCAATATTTAGTACTGCACATATATACATCACACATTAACATTAGTTCATTACAACCACCCTATAACGGCAATACTTGCTCCAAGTACCGTTCCCCAAAGCCATACGCTTCCAGCTTCTCCCTTCACCGCAGGACTGGTGAATTGAGTGCCATTAGACGGCGAAGCGCCGGAACTCGAAGTCGAGATTCCAGTCGTCGATGTCCCAAAGCCTCCCATTGTGGCAATGATCCCAGCCAGCCCCGAGGCACTCGTGGTCGAGCTTCCCAGGAACACACTCAATGCCTCTGTGGTCGTGCCGCCAATGACTACAGAAGACCCCTCACTTTGAAGTGAGACCACTGTGCCCGATACTGTAATGGCTGACGCACCAGCCTGGAGCGTTGCTGAGCCGGACGCTAATATATATGCGGGAGTGCTGGTTCCGAGTAAGGCACTGATCGGTTGTGTTGTGCCGCCTACAACAACGGAGGATCCGCCGGATTGTAGAGAATATGTGGTGCCAGAAACGGTGATAGGTGCTCCTCCAGCTGAGAGCGTCTGTGATCCGATGACATAAGTTGGGCTTGGGGTGGTGGCGAGAGCTTGGGTGCTGGATCCGATGGCGATACTTTCGCCATTTGAGGCAAGGGAAACTGTCGTCCCTCCCACCGTAACCTGGCCTCCGGGAGTCAAGGTCGTGGAGCCGATGACAATATCAGATGCGGAGTTGACTGTGACTGTAGAAGATCCAATCGTGATCACAACAGGCGTAGTTTGGGCTGAATTCGAAGGATTGCCTCCAACTCCGGCTGGGCTTGACGAAGCCCCAGTAGAGCTGGTTCCTTGGTCGACGGCGACAGAGGTGGTGGATTGGCCATTTCCTGGACCAATAGCCACAGTTGAACTGGTTCCCGGGTCGACTGGAGTGGAGCTTGAGACAGGTTGAACTGGAGCGGAGCTTTGACTTGAGATGGGCTGTGTAGGAGCACTCGTTGCTGTTGTGGGTGGCAACGTCGAGGTCGGGGTGGATGTTGGCGTGACCGTCGGCGCACTTACAGTGGGGCCAGTTGAAGGAACGCTTGAGGAAGTCGTCTCCAGCGCCGGACTAGTCGTTAGAATAACAGTAGACGTTGTCGAGACTGACGAAGATGAGAACTCTCCAATTCCAGGACCCTGAGAGATGACATAAGGCGGATCGTAAAGTACGAAATGCCATTGCGAGGTACAAGTCGCCCACAGCGGGTCTGCAGTTTGAACTTGGGGCGGGATAGATATATATGGGAAGCAAGGATTGTAGCTGACTGTTACGTTTTCCAGTTGTGGAAGACCAGTCACTGTAGTTACGCTCGTGCAAGCTGCGCTAATATGTGTTAATAAAGGATCGACCAATCTAGTGATATGATGACTTACGTCCCAAAAGTCGCGGGTGTATACACCGTTGGTTGCCAGTAGGGTGAGAAGGTGTAGAGCGACCCTTCCAGGCTATAGGCTGGCACCGTCGACAGAGCGTTCTGCGCAAAGGCCAAAGTGGTCGCCGCTGTAATCTCTGATCCAACCGGTCCACAAAGGTCCGTTGCAGCGAGACTTTGCAGTGCCAGGTAGATTGATGGTGATGTGCTAAAATTGGTCAGTAGGGTGTCAGTAAGTGGAGGGAGATCAGCGTACAAAGTAAATCCAGATTGTACGACTGTCGATGGCACACTCGTGGTCACGCTCGCGGTCGTATTGCCCGCAGCAGTGGCAGGAGGAAAATACATGACCTCAATATCTCCAGCGTAGATCGTGCAGGCTGAACAGCATGGTGGTTGCGCTTGCCAGGTATACGAGGGGTAAAAGGCGGCGGTATATGAAGTGTAAATTAGAGTTTCTGTCGTGGCGGTTTGTCTGAAAGTTGAAGTGACTTCGGCTTGCTCATACTCTGTCTCAGTCAAGACCTCGGTACTCGCTTTACCGCCCACAGTGAATGTATCTGTTTCCACAGTAGTATACGTTCTAGTTGTACTTCCGAAAAACTCGTCGGTCTCAGTCTCATCAGCAAGTGTGGAGGTTGCTGTAGACTGCGGAACGACACCGCTGAATGTCAAATCTGCTGTTGTAAGCCATGTGGTGTAGTTTGTATACCATGCGGCGGAGCATGAACTAGCACTAGAGATAGCAGAAGGTGGTTGACCGGATACTGTGAAGGATAAAAAGTACGCCCAAGGATTTTGCTGAGCGGTGGGGGTGAAGCCAAAAACGGGGTTCCCTGGAGTTATCCCATACCAGTACTATTCCTAAGATCAGTAAATGATAAACGATGAAGAAAGATGGCACTGTTGGCAGGCTCGAGCCTGCTATAGAGCTACCTCTTAGAAACTGGAGGCATGATCCAGCTCGGAATTGTGCAAGAGCTGGATCATATTTGGTACAAGGCAATAATTGGAAACCACTCACAGGCATTTCTGGTAGTCTGTCACAGTTTCGGCCCTCACTCGAGCTGCATTCATTTGTATAGATGGGTCCATCCGTAATGGTTGGGGAGGCAGCCTGAGAACTTGATTTCGTTGGCGAGGCAGAGGACGAAGAGACTTCTGAAAGCGTAATGATGACTTCCGATAGGGTTTGTACCGCTGATGATGTTCCTCCGGCAGTCGAGAGTCCTGCCTGTGCCGTACCTGTACCAGACTCCGTCGTGTTCAATCCAATCTCCACCGCAACCGCGGCAGAAACGAGGAGTGCGTAAAGAAACATCCTGGCAAAACCTGTCGAGCAGCGAGCGACGAAAGGAAATCAGAGCTCTGTCAAACACAAGGAATGCTTGCACCAAGAATTGGATCGAGGATGGAAGGGAAAGAAAACAAAAGCATGTTCTCGAGGTGGGGAGGTTGGCTTTTGGGGTGTACAAAGAGTGGGTAGATGATCAGCACTAATGAACCTGCATTGCGGCGTAAATACGTACAACACAGTGCTGTAGCTTCTCACAGCAGCCCTGTCGGCGGTCGCTCCGCCACTTGTGCGCCTGCAGCCGGTACGTAAATTAAGCTTCTTGCCAATGACAGGAGGGGAGCTGGCACATTGTTCAGGCCCAGGTCCGGCTGGGCGTTACAATCTGGAGATATTGCCGTATTTGGAATGTCACATCCGCTTCCCATAAGGCGTCTCTCCAATCCTCCGTATGGACGGACAGTAGTGCTTATTCTGCAGCCGAGCAGCGTTAAGATGCAAGCCTCGTTGCGGAAACGGTTGCGATCTTGACGACCGTCAAATGAGAGACAAGGCGTGCGTGTACAGACGCAATCCGAGTCCCCTTTAGGCAGATCGAGACAGCCGCAGAGCGTGGTAGGTACTGAACTGTTCGTTTATAAGATTAGCCGCCTGGATGTGCATGGGAGAAGACTAAAGCTGCGCCATTTTTAAAGACGTCCGTACTGGCCAATGGCATAAGCTGTATCGTAGCGACGCAAATAGGACTGCGAAGATCTTATCGAGGTCTGCCGCAAAGAGACCGAACCCCAACCGAAACGTCGCTTTTCATGTGCCTTGCAAGGTGGTGTGGAGCGAGATGTCGGATCACGTGTTGAGCAACATGCCACTCAATTAACAACAAGACCTTGCAGCGGCGCAGAGTTTCCTTTTAGCAGTCATTCCGTCGAACATCGCTCAACACCGTTCTAAATAAAATCACGGGGAGCCTCAAGATGGCTCGTGACCTAGAGAATACCGCTTCCGAGGACTTCAGTCGATTCATTGACAAGAGACTTTATGTTACGCGCTTCCGGGAGCCTGCAGGATGACTTTGCGACCCACGTGCAAAAACTGACATAAATTTTATTGCCAAGTAATCACACGATAATAAAGGCGCGGGCCACTTCAACTTGTCTCCCGGGCTTTCTTTCTTTTTTATATGTGTTTGTTTATCTACACATATTAAATTTGCAGCCATGACTGATTGGACTTCTATCTTTCAGCATCTTGGAAGTGTGACATTGTAAGCGAATCCTCATGATTGTTCATTTCGTTGCCTTTCGCTTCCCTACCTATCAGAGAAAGTATAATCCTCACTTGGCGCAAAGTCCACCTCAATAGCACCATGTCGAATACAGAAACGGCGTTCCCCTGAAATGTATCACGACCACAGTCTCGGTTCGAATACTTCCAACCACGTTTTTCCCACCACAATACTCAATCTTGGAATTCTCCTTGCCGGTCTTCACGAAGATAAAGTTAGTCGTGTAGTTGAGACCAACATCACATGAAGCCTCTGTGCTCTCCTTGCCAGTGTCAAAGTTGATGCGTCCGAGTCCTGTCTCAACTGCCTAGTCAGCTACAAACGAGTCAGTAGTTGCTTCAGTGATTTTCTCGAGCAATCCCTGCCAAAACGTCCTTCAAGAGCTACTGCTCTGACGGTAGGGTTCTAAACAGGCGCACTCACAGTATCAGAGGAGCCAAAATCCACGACGACCTCGAAAGTTTGAGCACGAATCGTGATGTTTGTTGCATATTCTTTTCTAAGGAACACGGAGGTCAAGAAGGAGCTAGATTCGTTTGATTTACGAAGGAGCTGGCCACAGCTGAATCCGTGAGCTTACACTTCTGGTATGCGGCATTTCGTTTGTTGTATTTCACAACTAGTTGTTGTGATGGCGCCGGATCTCTTGGAGCATGGTTGGGATGGTACCCAGTAGTCGTCGAGCTTTTGTCCGTCACATCCTCAGTGCTGGGACTCGGATGAAGCAAGACAAGACAAGAATATTACTTTTGGTGAGATATTTAGGAGGAATGTTTCTATGCTCTCAGAGCGTCATACGCTACCCTGGCTTCTGATTTAGATTCGAATCCTTTCTCCCTCAGATGATAGTCATCTGTCTTTTCACATCTCAAGCCGCATCAGCTCTCACCTTGCTACCAAGAAATTCAAATTACAATCAATTGGTGTTCTGTTCGGGCATAATTTCTCCACAAACATCCCAAATCCAGTATTAAGAAAGAGAGCACTTTCGTGTTCCATCAGGTTGTGCTATTCAATTTGACTGATGACGTCACTTGATGAGTTACCACTCCAAGCCCTTCCAAAGTACAGACACAAGAGTGTCCACGAACCCTGTGATGAGGCTCAATACCAGATCTTATGAGACGTCATCGAGAATTGCCTCTTTGAGTACAGATGTGCGGACGTCATTCATGCTCCCAGCTCTGGCCTCGCATGAACGGAGATCAAGCAGCGACAGTTGTACAGTTAAGAGCAGCTGAATTAGTGCGTTAAAATCTGGATCTCGCATCTCACAACGTTGTTCCTTTGTTCCGAGCATTAGGTCTGTCTAACATTCACAGTGATTCTGATAGGATCCACAGTCTGGAGATCTCATCATCAGAATGGTATTTGTCACCGCGATTGCAGCTCTTTGGAGTCTAGATTCCAGACAGCCAGTCTCGATCTATGCTAGTGTCTGCTTCTAACGAGTCGGTGTACGCTAAAGCGGAACAGCTGTAAACTAAAAGTACTTAATATCCATTACAGTTGAATGCGGGGTACAGATACAGGGAGGATAAAGCGAGCAGAATTCTCTAATATTGCGAGCTTGAACCATATGAAAATGGTAGAAACTCCACTTGAATCACAAAATCAGCATATACCTATTCGAAACGACAAAATGGCTTCATATATCAAGTGGTAAGCAACATCTTCTTTCGAGGTAGTTCTTTGAGCTGCTTCTAACCTTTTATCTTACTAGGGATGCACCTCGTGTGGAGGTTATCCAGCCGGGAGAGGAGGAGCAGATAAAAGAAGTCTCGGACCAGTTCAACCGATTTCAAATGATGAACTTCAATGAGCATCATCATTGCTTGCGAGGCACTCACTTAAAGACTCAGGGCGTATGTCAACGGTCATTCCTCTCCACCATGCAATACTAACTGCGAAAATGCAGTGCGTGATTGGCAGATTTACAATTATGGACAACTTGCCTCCTCACCTTGCTCAGGGTATGTTTGCCAAGCCAGGGTCTCACGATATGATCATGCGTTACTCCTCGCTCACTCCCAAGCTTGTTCCCGATAATGTACCGGCACCCCGAGGAATTGGGATGAAGATCTTCGGCGTCAAGGGAGAGAAGATCTGGGGAGAAGACAAAGGTACCCAGGACTGGACTTTCAACAACTACCCGATCCTCGAGCTGCGCGACCCGAAAACCACCAAGGATATTGCGGCCTGTCTCGAGGAAAACTGGAATGACATTGCCAAGTTTGCTGAGGAGCAGTCAAAGCGCATCGATGCAGATGTTGCAACTGCGGGTGGGAAGTTGCCTCGTCAACATAGTTCGTAGGGCCATTCCGTCATTGAAGTGAGAGACTGATCACTTTCCTCAATAGTGTATGCTATGCCGGAATACTCGCAGTCAGCATATCGCCACGGTGACTATGTGGCCAAGTACGGTGTCTTCCCTCTCGGTGAGAAACAAAAGCAGCATGAGAAAGATGTCATTCCAGATGATGCTCCTATCAACATCATCTCCTCGGAACTCCGTGACTTCCGTAAGTTGATGAAGAGAAACCTTCCAAATCGGGACCGTCTCGGGAACAGTGGCTCATGAGACATTTCTTGAGATAAATTCTCTAACTTAAAGCAATCACTGACTGCCTCGTTGCCTAGATATGAAGAACAAAGTCACATACTCTTTCTGTGCCCAGCTGCTCCAAGATCTCAAGGAACAGCCAATTGATGATATAGGTGTCGAGTGGGACACTAAGAAATATCCCTTCGAACAAATTGCAACACTAGAATTCGATCCTCAAGATAGTTGGCTTCCGGAGTTCCGGGTCTGGTGGGACGATAGAATTACTTGCAACTCATGGCATGGTCTCAAGGAGCATCAGCCACTTGGCAGCACCAACAGAATGAGAAGGGTCGTTTACGCCGAGTCGCGCAAACTGCGATTGCGCATGAATGGGTACAAGAGCTACATTGAACCAGGCAGCCTGGAGGAAGTTCCCGCCCCAATCTCTGCTCCTATTGTTGTGTAGTCGTATCGTGCTGACAATGGACGCAGACGTGGGGTCGAAGCTGTGGATTTCCCAAAATTGTAAATATTGACTCAACCTTTCAATGAAATCATGTTTATATTAAACTGTCATGTGGTAAAGTCCCAAGCCTCTCGTTGAATTTGTAAAATATACTTCGGTAGATGTTGAAGAATTAGCTATGTATTCAAATTGCTGGACGACGTCATGCGAGAGACTGCAGTCGATCAATCGCCCTGTGAGTCGTACCTTAATTCGGCAATGGGCTGCTGACCACTGCCCCAAAGGTCATCGAAATCCGGAATCCATCTGATCTCAGGGGAGTCGACGTCGCTGTAAGGTTTTTTCCCTTTGATATACACATTTATGCCATCCGGCCCATCATCTCGCTCGTGTGGGGTAGCGATGAAGTGTCGTCGATTTACAGCTTCCCAAATGGTCCAACGAGTCGGAAACCTTTTCCTCACCTCTCGTTCCCATTCGCCCAACTTTACATGCAGCTCCTTGACCGGCTTACTACCGTTCTTCTTCTTCTTCTTCTCATGTCGCAGGAAAGACCACGCGTTTTCAAGCCAGCAGCTGTCTTCGATTGGATTGAATGGCTTCCCACGACGTGCTTCACTCACTGCAATTGTTCCATCTCTGACAATAAAAGATTCTCGGGTCCGGGCGATTTCTTCGGCAATTCCAAGGGGGGTGTTGATTCTTATGGTGTGGAGGAGAGGAAAGGTTGCGAGAGTGGATAGGATTTCGTTAAGACCTCGTCCAGCTGTGGTCTTTCCTACGGTGATTGTGATATCTTCGAGTATCCTGCAACATTCGCTCAGGGACTTCACTTCTGGTACTGATAGCGCCCGTCCTGAATTTGAGTCTGCACGTTCGACTTCGTGTAGAACAAGGCTGCGTAGCGTAGCTCCATATAGCCAGATAGTATACAGCGGAACATAATTTGCTCCATCTGTGATTGACAGGCTTTCAAGAAGGGGGCATGTCGGTAAGAAAGTACTCAAAAGGTTGTAATTTCCTAAATTATTAGAGTCACCCAGAGCGCAGGAGAAATGCCGCAAGTGAGGAAACTTGTCGCCTTGCCAATGGAACTCAGATATCTGAGACACAATACCCCCAGAAAAATGATGGATTTGGACCTGATCTGAGGAGTACAACCCCAACGACTTTGGGAGGTCATCAATGGCGTGCGAAAAGATAAAGTATCATAGATATCGACAGAATATACTCAAGCTATATTCGATCTGAGCATGGTTCCTGAAGTGGATGATATAATATTATCACGTGATTCCAAAGTCTATGACGCTGTCGACTGACATCATGATGAATGAGGGTTTCAAATATTGCTACTGTAGATACAAACTTGGAGGAATCGTAATGAATACACTTTAAAATCTCTGTTTCATCAGCAAAATGGCGTCAAAGCAACTACGACAGAAGCGTACCCCAGCTGCTGCACCGCATGCTACCAAAGATGCTATGAACAAGGAAAATGATGCAAATGAAAACACCACAATTCCTACAGAAAAATTGGCCAAAACAGGAGAAAAACGCAAGGAGCCTCCCACTAGAGAATATACAGGGCCTCCGACCAAATCCACCAAAATCTCAAGTGAGGTAGACATCATCAAATTTCTCCTCTCGCCCGCTGCGCTCTCACTCTGCCAGAGCCAGAAAAGCGTTGCTTTAGAGTCCGATGAGCAGGCTCGAAGAGGTTACTTCTCACCAGATCTCACACCCTTCGAGCACCTGCTCTGCGCCACCATTCTCAGCCGTCCAATCTCCCATGTCCTAGGCCAACGAACGATCGAAACTGTGTTGAACGAGCCGTGGAGTTGGAATACTGCTCAACCAATTCTGGATGCCGGGAAAGAGGATGAAGAGGGGAAAACCGAGAGGTTGGAGGCTATGGAGGAAGCGAGGACGCAGCATCGGCAGAAAACGGCTGCTGAGCTGGGAGGATTGGCTGAGGCTATCAAGGAGGAGAAGTGGGATGAGGGAGAGGATGGCAGTTTGAACGGGCTTCTGGAGGCTTCTGAGGGGAAAGAGAGTGAGGTTAGAAAGTTGTTGAAAAATATCAAAGGCATTGGTGATACGGCTGTGGATATTTTTGTAAGGAGGGTGCAAGGGTGTACGGGCTGGGAAGCTTTGGGGTGGTTTGTGGATTCGAAGACTGAAGAGGCGTTAACCAAAGTCGGGCTGCCGGGCGATTATGAGGGTGTAAAGAAACTTGTAAAGAAGAGCTGGTCTGAGAACATTAGGAGAGACTTTGTTATAGTACTTGAAAGATCATTAGGGATTGCGTTAGAAGGAAGAGAAACCGAAGTCCCTTAGTATTAGAGAAAGGACCATCGAACTCAAAAGTTACCTCTATCGTCTAAGACTGTATCTTTTGATTGACAATTCTGATTAGCTGTGATTGAAGGCGGTAGCCTTTTGGGCCCTCTTCTGCTACACAGTAAGTGTGTCCTCTCGATTGGATTGGTGACCATAGTTGCAGGATATATGGACGATAGATATCGGCAAGGGGATAACTTTGTTTGAAAAGGAAACAATATCTTGATATTCGCTCGACTAAGGGAAGACTGGGCACGATTCTCGAATCTGATCGTGACGGGTTCCCGAAGTTCCGCTCATGAAGGATTGAAAGAACAAGACGACAGATAGGGGGTTTTAATTTCTGGAATTACCGAGACGAGCCTTGAAACAGCAGGAGCTTTAGCTAAGGAAGTCTCTTCAGAGCAGATGTCGAATATATTTAATCGCAGATGCCATGATTGATGAACGAACAATTTTCAAATAACTATCTAAACATCGTAAAGTCTTCAAATGCTTGTAGATCTTTTAATTTTCTTTAAACGGCTAAAGTCCACCCCGCCCCCTCCCATACCAAATTCCTCGCCTCAACACTCAAAATGGCCACTCCCCTCGACGGACGGTGGACCCCTAAGAAAATCCGCGTCCGCAGTGCCTATCCCATCACGAACACCTGTCTTTATTTCGCATCCTGTACTCCTCCAGCAAGCTCGGAATTCTCAGGACACAGTAACTCAAGTCGAAATCTCGCTGAGAAAGCCGTCGCTGCTACCTTTCCAGAACTTATCGAATCATCGTCGCAATGGGTCCACTTCACAGTAAACATGCCAAGAAATGATACATGGAAGATCCGGCAATGACTTATTGCGCAAGCAATGATCGAAATAAGAAGTAAGGAACCATCATCCACCTCTCTGAAAAGTCAAAAAATCATAGGAAACGGACAAGAGACCTAGTTTCTACGCCTTGGTGCTAAGGATTGCGAGTAGTGCTGTGGTGGATGCTCCTTTCAGGAGGAGTAGACGCTTATTGAAGGATTCGAGGAGAGCTCCAAGAGTATCAGAAGGAATGTACTATACATGGGAGATCAAAACTTTGACTCCAATTACTTGAGATCAAAACTTTGACTCCAATTACTTGAGATCAAATTGTTCAAAAAATGTACCCAGTTAGGAACCCGTTGCGTCGAGCTCATCACCAAAAGTCAAAAATGACTTGCGGAATATAACAAGCATACTCGATTCGATGTAGAAGTTGATCCTCTGAGCACTTATCATACTCCGCATGCCATTTCCACCTCCCACATTTGTTCTCTGGCTAAGCACACGAAAGAGCTCAGTAAGGCTATAAAGTGACTTCACGAGCTCTGAGGAGACTTCCTCACTTAGAGTACATTTTTCCATCTATTTCAATTCGTCGTTATGCAAAGCTACCCTCCAATGTTTCCGTGCCGCAAAGAGCTCGGAATGTAACGCCTCGTAGAATGCGGCTTCGTTGAGGCCCTAGGTAATATCTTTAATGGTCGGGACCGAACGCTCGGTTGAATATAGCGAACGCGTTAAGGGGGCGGAGCGGGGCTAACCTAAATTGGAGGCTCGCGCGAGATCCTCTGTTGGATTTAGCGATTCCAGACTCCAAAAAACAGATTGAACGATGAAGTTAAGCAGTTACAGCTAAGTCTAAGGGTATCTTAGGTTGGATGAGCTTTAAGTCCTGTGGTAAAGCCGTTGCTGGCTGTTGGTGCTCGCTTTTACTCCTCGAACAGTCGAGGAGACTCGGGGCCGGAGAAGCCTCGCGGCCCCCTGCAAGGCAATGCTTTTATTTCATGCGAATGCTCCTAAGTATATCCGAAGATATAAAGCCGTTAATCCACTGCTCAAGTCCTTTTCCATCATCAGTTCGACTTGCCCATGATACTTGAACAATTCAATATTTCCCCAGCCTTGAAAAATTCATCATCATTTCGCCTTCACTTGAACAGCCTCAAAAGTCTCCAAACCAACAAACAGAACAGTAATGTCACCCGCACTAGTCAAAGCCGGCGCATCAGCCTACGAAGTGCCTTTCCTTGACGCCATTAAGATTCGCCGCTCCATCCTCGCCCTCTCAAAATCCTCCCCCATCTCCGATGATCGAATTGTCATGATCGTCAACCACGCCATTAAGCACGCCCCATCACCCTTCCATGTCCAATCATGCCGTGCAATCGTTCTATTCGGAGACGAGCATGATAAGCTTTGGGACATCGCCATGCAACGCACAAAAGAAACCATGCCTCCCGCTGTTTTCCTAAGTCTCGAAGATAAAATCAAAGGTTACAAGGCGGCTTATGGTACGGTTTTGTTCTTTCACGATTCAACTGCCGTCGAGAAATTGCCGCCTCCACTTCAGGCAATTGCCTTGAAAAATCCCGAATGTGAGTTGAGCAGCAAAGCAGAGGGTAAATGGGATAGTATTCTGACTTTTGTCATAGGGGATGAACAATCAAATGCAATGAATCAGTTTATCGCATGGACAGCTCTTGCTACTGAAGGTCTAGGCTGCAATCTCCAGCACTACCACGCCATCATCGGTAAAGCTGTAGCTGAAACATGGAAGGTTCCTGACACTTGGAGCCTAAGCGCCGAATTGGTATTCGGTACTCCGACTGGTCCTCCTCGGGGTGGAGCTGAGAAGCAATTCGCTCCACTAGAGGGAAGAGTTCAGGTCTATGGAAAGAAGTAGAGGTTTGTCGAGGTGGGAGACGATTTCCTTTGGCTAGATCAATTGGGATAAAGCTCGGCGTAACTGAGAGAAAGGCTAAAGGGCTGTTTTTCTGCTTTGTAAAATAAAGAATTGATAGAAATCGAAAGTCCTCAAACGTTAATCTGAAGTTGATCGGGAACTATCCCAACATTCTCGGAGCGTAGCACGCAGGGCGATGATTGCCGCTGATCATGGTCGAAAATTAAAAGATTATTTTGAGGCACAACCTCATTTAGACGTCTGCCACAGCTTTCCGTACAACTACTTCCATGAAAATTCCCCACACAGTCAAGTTGGTGAAACAAACGATTTCCCTGAGTATGAGTCAAGAGAGATAGCACACGGGAGACTCAACCGCGAAAGTGAAGACGACAATGATTAAAATGCTAATGCAAGGCCTTTAAATCATCTAGAAAAGGCAAACTGTCCCGATCCTTGGTGAGGGTTGGCAGATTAGTAGCAAACAAGCTCTTCTGTATCATCCATGACGAATTTAAAAATGCCTGTCTACAAGGAGATCATTGATACCTGCTTTTCATCCTTGGCTTTTCGACCCTAAAACTTGTAAAACAGCAATGTCCAGGTCCGGCATCCGACTCGTGCTTTACAGCACCCCATTGTACCGGAAGATATGCAGCATCAACATCGTCGACTGGAGGATGACAAGCCGCAGAAATTGCCAGGCTGTTACTCCCCACCAACAGCGCTGGAGGATGTCTTCTGAGGCTCAGACCAAGGAGTGCAACCAACATGACAAACAGTACAACAACAAACGGAATGGCGAATTTTGGGGAATATGATCCTTGTAAATTGAACACGGTACCATCTTGGTCTAAACCGGTGTCGGGGTCAATGAACAGACGGGAAGATGAAATGCTTCGACTTTGTGTCCGTACAATGAAGAGGCTTTGCGATGCGAGGTAGTGGAGTAAAGCAAACATTACGGAAAGTGGAATGCCGTAAGATAGTGGAAGTGAAAGCCAGTAAGTCGAACGTTGCATTCCGTGGGGATCTGATGTCCGCAATGACTTCCGGGATGTGCTGAAGCGAGAAAATTCTTCGTTCCGCACCATGGAGGAGAGCATATCAGAGTATATAAAGTACATACAAGTGATACTGAGTTGGGGCATGTTGACTATGCATCCCAATTTCAGAGCTCGAGTGGCCGACTTGTATGCCGCAAGGAGTGAGTGGTCGTGGTTGTCGACGATGGAGGGGAATTGAAGAGAAATATCTGACATGTTGGATGTCACTAGCACCACAAGGCTAAAGGCTGCAGCTAAAGCCCCTCCAATTCTAGTTCGATTGAGAAATAGTCTTTTGGTTCGCCCTAGGGTGACTTACGTGATGAGATATAGCCACCATCTTGCATTCGTCAGACCTTCATACCAAGTCCGAAGGCGTAAGTCAAGATAGTGTGTAGTAACGCCACTAGTCTTAAAAGTATCAGCCGACCTTCGATCCAAAGAACAGTGCCCAGCAGTAGTTGCGTCCGGGCGATCCAGGAAAGACGCGATTGAATCCCCGATGGTCAATAGAACATGACCGTTGTGAATCCTGCCGATAGTCGTTATGCACAGTAATTTGATGATATTGCACACAATGACTACTATCATAATAATTATATTGTACTGAACCTCGCATGGTGGTTCTGTAGATAATGGTGGGATTCTGAGGCAGTATTGGATAGGATACTGGGAAGGTAAGAGGTTCCACGAAGCTGCATTATCCATAAGAGCCTGTAATTCGCAGACTTGGGAGGGTGCGGGATCATATTCGTCATATACCATGAATGGACAGACCCAATTAGGATCGATCTTGAATTCGTAACTCACATTGCTCCAATTTTGAGTGTCGTTTAAAGATGGTGGTCTCGATGTGACGGCAATTACGTCTGTCCGGCCCAAGGACGGCTGCACAAATTGCTGAGCAAAATATGTCGATATACAGTCGACATTTTCTAGTCGTTCTATGTAGTTATCCTCGTAAGCACGGAATAATTCGGATTGATTATTGCATTCTCTGAAGGTTTCAATGTTCCAGGTGCCTGTTTCAATGGAACCGTGTTTGAATAAAGCCTCCGCTGATCCTTGAAAATATGAGCCTTCCCAGAAGGTATTATTATACCAAGGCGAAGGTGGCACTGGCGGAGTTGTCACATAACTTTGACAGTCTGCATAGGTCGCATTACTCAACATTCCTTCCCATAGTACAATCGTGCGGTAATCATAATCAACCGAAACGTCGGCAGTGAAGACAGCAGCATTCCACCTAATCAAGAACTAGTAAGCTACTGGATGGATAGAATCAGAACACAATGAGCCTTAGCAAGTTTAGATGGACTCACAGTAGATGTAAGGGAAGCGTTGAGAAGGCCAAAAGCATAAACAGTGTACCCTTAATTCCAAAATTCAAGTTGCGAATACTCATCACACCAATGTTGACATGCTTGCCTTTCCTGTGGGCCGCATCGACTTCTTCTCTCGTTGGGGCACTAACGCCTTGCAGTGTGAAATTACTGGCCGCAAGAAGCAATGTGCCTAGTCCGTTAATGATCAAGTGAATGAAGGTATCGACTTTATGGGTCGCTTCGCATGAACCAGTGAAGATTGTTCCAAGTTTCATTCCACTACGCGATGTGGCAACAGCCCAGACTGTGAATACTATGTTGATGATGAGGATACTTCCAGTAATCGCGATGGCAAGAAGAATACTTCCTTTCCACCCACTGAAAGTGCCGCTCGAGTCTCGATTTCGGAGGGCCACAGGAGATGACGGGGGATCAGAGCAGTGATTTCCCGTCCGTGTCAAGAAATGCACACACTTGACAGAATAATACTTGAGAACCCTGTATATGTAAGTGAGAAGTTGTGGAAGATATTATTGGAGGTTCGTTGAGACAGACATTGGTATTCCCGTCATCTGTTTTCGTGATCCTGCGACTCCTCCTTCCACTTTGTGAAGCCCACACCCATTCGCAGATCCCGGTCTCAAACTTCTTCGTAGTAAGCTGGACGTCGGAGAACTTTCACATTCCATCCTGTTCTCTGGTAAATTGTAACGAAGTTGGAGGTAGTACGGTCGGATCAAAGAAATCATCAAGCAAATGTAACCTTCATCTGATGGACGGCTCTTTCATTCATATAGTCTCACCCTGGTATTTAACGCTCTGTAATATGATGGGGGCAAAAATCTATAATTAAAGTAGACGAGTTTTTGAATGGTCGGTACTGTACACAGGGTCGTAAGGGGTACTGTACATCAAGTTCAGCCTCACCAAGCCGCAATCCTCTCAATTGAACATGTTCACGACACCACTGGGATCGGTGCTTTGGATTGTGTCAGAGAACAGCGCTTGGGAGAACAAAAGTGGCAGATAATTGCAACACACTCTAAGTTCATTGGCCCTTCTGCCAATGATTTTCTTGAAACCGGCGATGATAAGAGCGCGTATGAAGTGCGGCTAAACAAGTGAAAGTATTGGTAGAAATGCGAAGCGCATACTCACTCGAGATGCAATCGAAGGTGCCAATTGATTATTTCTATTACGCTTGTTATAATTGGGATCGAGAATGAATTGTTTGAAACGATGCAAGTATGAGAGTTAGACGCCAGCCCCAAGGGTAGGCCCAGGGGTAGGGCAGCGACAATCGAAACCTCAAAAGTCGTCGAAAGAACTCGGGTGCGTGTTATTATGAGTTCGCAACATCTCTCAGCCATGAGATGAAGAATTAGGGGTGAAGGCTGATGACCCAGACACCACATAGCGTCGACGTGTTTTCTTCGAAAGCAGTTTCGGCGGTTGGGATCAAAGTTCAGGCTGTTGACGTATCCGCAGCATTGAGCGGAACTTCTGTAAGACTAACTGCCATCTTGACTGAAGTATTCTTAGAGACATAGAGACAGCATTATTAGAGAAACTATCACAGATAGATACCAGCCACTTTTATGTGAAAGAGGTGGGCGCCTATATCAGCGCGGTCCTTACAAAGTACCATAACCAAGTTCCAGAGTCTAGGCTGATGCCTAATAACAAAATGCTAGTTTAATTCCAGGGGTATAAGAGCCTTTGAGATGGGGCATGGGGTAAAACTATTTCCCCACGACACCATGATGTTGGGTGACAATAACGATCAATTGTTCTGCCTTTTAGAGTATCCCCAATCACAATAGATCTCTGGCACAACAGGAAGAAAGCAAGTTGGAAAGCGCAAGAGAGTCGTAGGGGCACCAGGGAAAAGGGCTGGATGTGAGGTCTTCTCGAAAGCAAAAAGTGGGTCAACCCTCCGAAAGTGAGGTGGCTGGGAGTCCAAAGACTTTCGACAATCAGGGAAATCTCATTGCACACACCTACAAGAGAATGAGAGATACCCATAATTGCATAGAGATCGTGACTTGGCTTGAACATTTCCGACCATTTAGCTCACGGAGACCAGCCTCGATCCAGATATTGAGAAGGCTGAATGTAACACCGCAACGAACCTTTCGTTATTTACGTCCCTGGCCATACGTTAGGTGATCACCGCCATAATACCCTCACTTCTATTCCTCATGGCCGCGGAGGAGTACCCCCAACAGCAGAAAGGGGATCCTGAAGTAGAGAAGAAATGGCCAGGCTCCGTGAAGAAAGGCGCATTCTGGTGCGATTGCGAACCCCCGCGCCAGGCTCGATGTTTCACTACAAGAAACGGCCCAAACAAGGGCAAGAGATGTATACCTCCTCGTTCCTCCACTTTGTACCAAGTTAATAGTGAATCAGTCTGGACATGCCCAAAGCCGAGAGAGGATCCAGAGCATTGCAATTTCTGGATCTGGGTAGATGATGAACCCGAAGCAAAAGGATGGCTCAAACAATATGGCCCAGAGGACGCTCCAGAGACTCCGTCCAAGCCTCCCAAAACACCTGAAACTCCCTGGACAAAAGCAAAGAGGAAATTGGTCTCCCGAGAAGTGTCAGACCAGGATGAAAATGGAGGTCCTTCAAATGGGGAAGATGATGAGGGTGAAATCTTTGACAGAGGCGCTGAGTTGGGAGAGAGCCCATCCAGAAAAGCCACAAAAATCAATGCCTTTTCAAATCCCGGTGGTCTAACATTCTTGGAGAAATTAAACAACGCAGCACTACCACCGACTCCTGAGACGCTAGGGAAAGGAAAAGAGAGATCCGAAGTATTTGACGAAGCCGAATTGGAAGCGAAGGCCTCCGCTATTGCAACTGCATCCAAGGAAGACAAAAATATCACTCACACTGGCCAAGAGAAACCAGATCTTGCAACACGGGTTCTGCGGCTGCTGCGTGAGGAACACCATGACCTCAAAGGATCGACCGAGCTACTGATTCGCCATGAGATTGAGGCAGAGTCGGATTTGAACGCAACGAGAGTGAAGAGTTGTGAAAGAACAATTTCAAGGATGTCCGAGAGGATTGATGAATTGGAGAGTAACATTTCGGACTGGATTGGAGAAGATTCTGTGCAAGAACCCGTCTGATCTGATCCATCGGTTCCGCAACGGACGCCCCTTCCTCACTACAAATATCTTTCAATGGCCTATGCAATTTGTCAAGAGGGAATCCTTTATCAGAATTGATTGGCAATTAAGGGTCCAGCATTTAGGACTGCGGAGAATTATGGAGAGGACTTGGATTATGATGTTAATAATCGGTAGTCGAAGAAGAGGTTGAAGAGGCACACAAGAAGTCACGGCGAGCGAGAGGTCAAGATTGATCAAGCAGGATCTGGTGTCAATCTCAGTAAGCGTTACTGGCCTCAGAATTCAATTCTCAAACAATCAGATATTCTCAGTCGACGGCAAGCTAGAACTGAGAAGTGGTGAGTTAAGCAACAGCTCTTTGTAGAGTAGATTGCAGCAGAGCGTCGCTCTCGACTATGCGGACAATATTCCAGTCAATTGGACTCTCCTAATCTTCCCCGTTTGCCTTCAATTTCATTCTGTAACTGGTTAAAGTGACACTTCCCTTAGAGCCTAAAAAGAAGGAACAAGTCATCATGGCAATCGCCTACAGAGACGGACCCCCTCAGCCACAATTCGTCTCACTTGCCTAATTTGGTCACGGACGCGAGGGTCACTACCACTTCGCACCCGCTAACTCCGAAATGTCCATCGCAACAGACAAGCAGCAAAGAGCAAAGTGGTTGGTATACTTCCTTTGATATTTTATCTTGGCAACGAGCAATGACCAGAGCGATTCGCTCTAAATTGAATAATTTATAACTTGAACTACACCTCTGAGCAAAAACGACCGCTAGCCAGCTCATCCAATTAGTCGGTCAAGCCATGACTTCGTCAATTTAGCTCAATCATCTTGAATTATTTTAGGACTCTGAACCATCATATTCTCTTTAGCAATCGCAAATATTTGCAAATTGCAACACATTGCAAACATGGGAAACACGCCTCGAGAAAGGCTTAATATTACTTCCACGGTTCCCATGAACTCAAGGTTTAATATGCCTGTTCTAGGATACGGGGTAAGTTTGTTTTTAATATTTGGATTCTCTCAAATTGTGGCGTACTAGTTGAAAATGTTTGAACCGACTACTTCGATGAGAGAGTATACGAGCTCGGTTGTATCCTACCCAGGTGAAACCAAGCAGAAGACGGAAAGTCGCTATCACTATTTACGGATGAACCAACCAACTTCTGAGGTTCTTTTTGTTTTTCATCTGGCCCTTGAATACATTTTCCACTGCACATGTCAGCTCCAAATTGAAAAACTCTATATTGATACCTCGAAGGTCTACCAAACCCCACCAAACCTGACCGAGTCCGTCGTATCGTACGCTCTAAAGACCGGATATCGCCACATAGATTCTGCCCGAGTGTATTATAACGAAGAGCCTTGTGCGCGAGCAATGTCTTCGTCTATCCTTCCCCGATCGGAGATATTTTTCACCTCAAAAATCTATTCGAACTCGCTTTCGTACTCGGAAACAGCTTCTCAGATCAATGCAACAATTAAAGCTACTGGCCTCTCTTACATCGACCTGATGCTCATCCACGCCGCATATGGTGGCTCAGAAGGCCGAAAAGGGGCATGGAAAGCATTGGTAGAGTCTGTGGAATCTGGCAAAGTCAGAAGCATTGGAGTGAGCAATTACGGCATACATCATTTAGAAGAGCTGGAACAACACATCAAGGAGCTTGAAGCAGAGCGAGGTCCCGGGAAGGGCGGTGTGCTCAGTGTTGGCCAATGGGAATTACAACCTTGGCTCTCACATCCTGATATCGTGGCCTGGTGCAGAAAACGGGAGGTAGTCGTCCAAGCATTCAGCCCTCTAACACGGGGAAAGCGATTGAATGATCCCCTTCTCAGACCTCTCATGAAAAAGCACGACAAGACGGCCTCTCAAATACTTCTGCGCTGGAGCCTGCAGATGGGATTTGTGCCGTTGCCGAAAAGTGAGACGCCGAGCCGAATTGATGAGAATGCTGATGTATTTGGTTTTGAGCTGGACGAAGAGGATATGCAGGTCCTTGATACGAAGAAGTACGAGAATAGTGCTTGGGATCCTACAATTACGCCGTTGAATCAGTAATGATCATGCGGCTGTACAAGCTCCCTACTTTCTGGCCCAAAAAATGAAGATTGGTTGATGCAATGCGAATTACACAATTTCGCAACCTGCCCACCTTAGACTTAGTTCCAGTTTTGGTATCGAATAAAAGCATGTATCTTGGACTCGTGGCAGTTTGGCGATGATTACGAGACCTCGATTGATACGGCTTCATATCTTATGTGAGATTGAAGGCGGATCATATAAGCCCTAATGGAATGGAAAGAGGTACCTTATGTAGCCTCTTGAAAAACAGGAACGAAGACCCTTCTAAGGCTGAATGGGTAGATCGGTCTTTCTTTAGCTGTGAATACCCGCTTCATATTTACCACTGGAGCTATCAGATCTCAAGAAACAACCTGAACTCAACGGAAGGAGATCCTGGAATCATACATAGAACTTTCGATTTTGTGCCCTGGATATAAGATACTTGCGATGAGGCTGGAGCAAGGACCGTTGACGTTGACTTCCAGGGGGGGAAGCGGCCGCTAGTGGATCATTGCGGGACATCTGCCCCTCGCGAACTTTTATTATTTTTGACTCATCGGGAGATACACTCCCTCAAGACCCAATTCTGCACAACATTTACAAAGGCAAAATGCCAAACGTGTATCTACTAGACTATGTTGCAGGTAATGTGCGAAGCTTGGTCAACGCAATTGAGAAGGTAGGGTACACTGTGAAATGGATCAGATCCCCAGAGGATGTCGCGAAAGCAGATGTAAGTACGCCATGCCAATTGGGTTTTTCATTTGAAACTTTTCATAAAGATACTTGCTCTCCTTCCTGATCACGCTCTTTGAGGAAGAAAAGGGGGGATTGAGGTGGGATTGGAACCCAATCGCTCAAATCTTTTGGGTCATTGAGAATCGACGTCTCTCTGCAGTGTACCGGCGGAAACAACTCCAACCAGACGCTCAGATCAGAGACACAGCTAATCCCCTCTTCGCAGAAACTGATTCTCCCTGGCGTGGGTCACTTCGGCCATTGCATGACCCAATTCTCCTCTGCAGGCTACCTCCCCGCCATACAAAATCATATCGAATCTGGAAAGCCATTCATGGGCATTTGTGTGGGGCTTCAGGCGTTGTTCGAAGGATCTGCAGAGAACCCCGCAGTCCCTGGTCTGGGAATTATCAAAGGGAAACTCGATCGATTTGACGACAGCGTGAAGTCCGTCCCACACATTGGTTGGAATGATGCGAATACGTCAAATAACCAAGTCTACGGACTACAGCCAAGCTCGAAATACTATTACGTCCACTCATATAAAGTGCCATACCGAGAAGGAGAACTAGAAAAGCAGGGATGGACCGTAGCCACTGCCAGATATGGAGATGAGGAATTCGTGGGAGCTGTTGCGAAGGAAAATGTCCTCGCGACTCAATTCCACCCTGAGAAGAGTGGAGTGGCTGGGCTGAGGGTACTGAAGGCTTTCTTAGATGGGGAGACCTTACAAGATACTAAGGTGCAAGCCACGGTACAGGTAGCACAGAAGGGACTTACACGGCGGGTCATTGCATGCCTGGATGTACGAACGAACGATCAAGGTGATCTTGTTGTCACAAAGGGCGATCAATACGACGTACGAGAGAAGTCGGATGGACGAAATGTTCGAAATCTGGGGAAGCCTGTCGAGATGGCAAGGAAATACTACGAGCAGGGAGCTGACGAAATCACATTTCTGAATATCACAAGTTTCCGTGACTGCCCTCTAGCAGATCTACCTATGCTTGAAATTCTTCGGCGGACATCAGAAACGGTCTTTGCGCCGTTGACCATTGGTGGTGGAATTAGAGATACGACCGATACGGATGGAACGAAAGTATCGGCACTCGAAATCGCCACGATGTATTTCAAGAGCGGTGCGGATAAGGTGTCGATTGGATCAGATGCCGTGACTGCAGCAGAAGAGTATTATGCCAGCGGGAAGCAATTATTTGGAAGCACAGCTATCGAACAGATATCCTCCGCATATGGAAATCAAGCAGTGGTTGTCAGCGTAGACCCAAAGAGAGTCTATACCTCGAAACCGGCAGAGACGAGACATAACACCATCCAAACAAAATATCCCGGCCCCAACGGCGAAAATGAATGTTGGTATGCATGTACTATAAAAGGCGGTAGGGAAACTCGAGATATGGACGTGGTAGAATTGGTGACAGCCGTGGAAGCAATGGGTGCAGGCGAGATCTTGCTCAATTGCATCGATAAGGATGGGACTAATAGTGGCTTTGATCTGGAATTGATCAATCAAGTGAAGAGCGCTATTCGCATACCGGTCATCGCTTCCAGCGGAGCAGGCAATCCGGGTCATTTCGAAGAAGTCTTTTCGAAAACGCGAACAGATGCCGCGCTTGGGGCAGGGATGTTCCACAGAGGCGAATACACTGTCAAGCAAGTCAAGGAATTCCTCGCAGAAAAGGGGCAAATAGTCAGGCAGTTTGAGGGCGAATTATGAATAGACTGAGCATTCATAATCATCTGTATTCTGCGCTAGGAATTAAGTGACTTGGCAGTACACGTGACTCTCTTTTGTCCGAATTCCTTTGTCATCCTTATTTAGTCATGGACGGCATGAACCCGAGACTCTTTAGTGTTGAATTGGGGATATAAAAGTTTGATTCACCCACTACTCACTATCTACAAAGCCTATCCTGTCTATCTAACCCCCCCAACCCGCTCAAACCAGAACAATGGCAACCAATATCCTCGTCCTTGGAGCGGGCGAACTGGGCATGGCAATGCTAAAAGCCCTCTCTGCCGTCACACCATTCAAACCAAACATATCTGTCCTCCTACGACCCTCGTCCACTCCCATTTCACCTGAAAAGGCAGCCCAATACTCAACCCTCCAAAATCTCAATGTAACTCGCGTTCCTGGCGACATCGCCAACTTCACAGTCACCAACCTCGTCTCCCTCTTCAAACCTTACGACCTGATAATCTCCTGTCTAGGTTTTGCTTCTGGCCCTGGCTCGCAACTCAAAATTGCCCAAGCCGTCCTCGCAGCTGGCGTGAAACGCTTCATCCCCTGGCAATTCGGCGTCGATTACGATGTCATAGGCCGTGGAAGTGCTCAGACCCTTTTTGATGAGCAGTTGGATGTGCGTGACTTGCTTCGTGGGCAAAAGGGCACTGAATGGATTATTGTTTCGACAGGAATGTTTACCAGCTTCTTGTTCGAGCGTTATTTTGGGGTGGTCGATCTCGAGGCTGATGAAGGGAGGGGTGTTGTGAGAGCGTTAGGGAGTTGGGAGAATAAATTTACCGTGACGACGCCTGAGGATATTGGAGCTTTGACTGCTAGGATTGTATTTGAAGAGCCAGCGTTCAAGAATGAGGTTGTGTACACGGCTGGTGAGACCATTGGGTATGGGAAATTGGCGGACTTGGTGGATGAGCTGCTCGGGAGAAATGTGGTAAGGGATGTTTGGACGGTGGAGGGGTTGAAGGAAGAGTTGGCAAAGAACCCCGAGGATGCGGTGAAGAAATATCGGGTTGTGTTTGCTGAGGGGAATGGATGTTATTGGGATAAGGAAGGCACATTTAATGCGAAGAAAGGCATCGAAGTTCAGGATGTAAGGGGGTGGATGCAGAAGAATTTGGGGAACTGAAAGGCCAGGTATATTCTTGTCTCTAGCAACTCCGGCAACTGCTGAGGATATATTGCGGGATTCCCCAGATCCCAGATTCACAGCTTCAGGTCCCATTGTACATATTCCATGCCGTCAGGTTATGTCATCACACCCTTGCATTCGTCCATCGGCTTCATAACTGCTAGTGGAATTAGTAGGACATAAAAGAGAAGAAGGTCGAACGGGGAGTCGGCCTCCAACAACCTCTACTATTAATGGAATTGAGAACACTATCCAAAAGACACACGGTCTAGTAGCTCCAGACGTAGCGAGTATTAAGCAAATTTGGGAGGAATTATGTCAGAAGTACCACGACGCTCGTCGCATTGGTCTCACTCATGAAACGTTCCCTTATTGGATTCTCCATAAAATCCCTGATGAAGCGATCCGACAAATGATCGACGCGGTATATGGGCAAGGCGCTAGCAAGATCGAAACCTATGCTCCTTCACTCCTAGCGCGATTCGGTGTATCTCAATGGCAATTTGTCCTTTTCTTTGGCAAACTGCCTCAAATCAAGGTTGTAGCTTTGCACAGTATTACCAAACAACGAACAGACATTACATTCGACAGCCTTTACCGCGAACTCTGTCAAATCCGATCAAAACGCCAGCCTAGCTGAATTTAGATCTTGCTGTAGGTCAATGTCTAGACAATGTTAGCTTTCCTAAACTTCTAACATGAACTAGTCAAAACTAACAACTCCGGGAGTGAACACGAGAGCAACTCTGATGTCGACCACCAAAATGACGATGAGACCAGTCACGGGACCATTTACGTGAGCAGCAATGAGGACGACTCCGACCGCGACAGTGAAATCAATGATAAGGATAACAGATGATGCACCAGAAAAAGTCGGTTAGCTAGCACCAAAGTGCATACAGTCTTTTTCATTTCGCAAAAATGTTTGCAAGGCGACTCTTTCGTCTCTGTCCGCCATCGCGAGTTTCCGTCTATTCTGCTCTAATGTCGCGCTCCACGATGGTCTCCCAATCCGAAAGACACTCTAACCCGGCGACGCTGCTCCCACCGCGCGAGTTCCCCTCGACCGGATTCGAGGTCATCGACCCATCCCAAAGTGTGGAGGAGGAGCGACTGCCGTTCTACAATCGCGACGCCTATTATCCTATGCGAATCGGCGCGGTTATTAAGGATCGCTACCAGGTAGTTGCTAAGCTTGGCTACGGTACAAGCTCGACCGTGTGGTTGTGCCATGATCTAAGGTATAGTTTACTTCCTTCCAATTTTGATTGCACTATTTGCTAAATATCTTCGACTTTGGCAAAGAGAGCGGTTTTATTGGGTGCTAAAGGTGCATGTCAATACCCTAAAACATAATCAGGAGCTTAAGGTCTATCGGCACTCAGCTGGCGTCACTAAGGAACACGCGGGCCGGGAATACATCCGACAGCTCAAAGATTCATTTACGCTAAAGAGCCATAATGGGGAACACGACGTTTTCGTTATGACGCCTCTAGGCATGAGTTTGAGAACTTTACAGGAAATGCAGAAGAATGGCATCTTCCAGCAGACCCTCGTTGTGGGCGCTCTCAATCAAGTGCTAACTGGGTTGAACTTCCTTCATGAGGCAGATGTGATCCATACTGGCAAGTATATACCTAGCCTTAGCAGTATTAACGAAATACTCCCATCTGACCAGCAAACAATAAGATCTCCACTCAGACAATCTGCTTATTGCCCTTACAAACGATTCTATCCTCGCCAAGGTAGAAGACGACGAAATCCGCACGCCATCGGCAAGGAAGCAAGTTGGCGACACCATCATCTATGTCTCTCGGAATATTCTAGGATCTCTCGGAGAATAAGGCGATCATCAATGCCAGTCATGTCATCATTAAACCCCTTCTCTTGCGCCGCCTTTACCTTCTCCCCTGCTGTCTTTTTCTTGCCCATCTTGGGATAGTGGTTTCTCGCGACTGCGAGCAAAAGATTCCAGGACTTCCAAGGGAAAAGGGGAGTGGTTGCCGTGGAACAAATGTGAGCAGTTCTTCGTATCACCAGCTTGGTAGATCGGAATTCCGAAGATGAAAAGGAGAGCGTTAAAGGCAGATGGGAATGGTCAAGATGAACAGCAAGAAGAGCGGACGAGGAAAGAGAAACTTAAGGGCAAGAATCGCAGCAGAGAGGAGAATCAGGAGTGCATTGTAAGGCAGAATTCCAACTCCACCTCTGCAATAGGATTGATACATAACACCAGGATGGTGAGTCTGGGAGCCCATCCTGATACTAGGAAGCCCATCACGGCCCCCGGGAGCCAGTTCTGGCTCCCCTGAATCCTTCTCGCCGGGAGTTGACACTCTCAACTATAGCGCGACCGGGGATGACTACATCCTAGGCAAGACGGGTGTGTAGAGGTGAGGCGGTGGAGTGCGCACAAGAAGGCTGGTGAGGATGGGTGAGGTTGATGTGAAGCGAGGGTGAGCAAAGCGGCGGTGTGTCACGTGCGCGGTCGCTTTCACACACAGGTGAGGATAGGCGCGAAACGTCAGTTTTTGCTGGAACGAAATTTATTTGCGGCAATCAATCATTGTCCATGACCATCCTCTAGTTTCTGGCATGGTTCTTCATTCATTGTGGCACAATGATAATAACCTGTAGGAATGCGAGACTTGCTCCCCAATTTACTGGCTGCTATGGAAAACATTGAAACATCCCCACATACATACCTAAACGACGATTAGACGAAGTAAGGGTCCTGATTTTGCCGAGGGTGGCTAGTGTGGCGCCTTAAGACTCGCTTAGCTACCCCTTTATGGCGAAACCTCTGCGAGATTAGTGGGGCAAGTGTGAGGTATAGAAAAATGGCTGGAGTTATACTAAGTAGTAACGAAGAAGTTACATATTTAATAAGCAATTTAAAGTTAGACCTTAAGGGATCTCCACGCCTCGCTCGATTCAGCAATACTCTCGATCTTTAGCGGGGAAAGACTAAACTTGGACAACAAGGGGCGAGAGACCTTCCAACATTTAAATATCCCGCGTTCTTCTCCTACTTCTCGTAAAGACAGCATTCGAAAACACAACATTGCCGAATAATCCCACGAGAAAGTCCAAGTTATTCAAACCAGCATCAGCAGCCCACTACCAAGGTCGCATAACTCTTTCAATAGTAGGACAGCAAGCATCAAGATGAATCTAGAATTCATCAGGACCCAATGGATGCATTTGCCCAAGCCGATTAAATCTTTCGCTGGGCAAACTGTTATCGTCACTGGCTCAAACAGCGGTCTTGGTCTCGAAGCATCTCGCTACTTTGTTCGGCTTCAAGCGAGTAAAGTTATCCTTGCCGTTCGTAACGTTCGCGCAGGAGAAGAAGCCGCCGAGTCCATCCACAAATCCACCGGACGGAAAGGAGTCTGCGAAGTGTGGGAGGTGGACATTGGCAACTGGGACTCTGTCAAAGCGTTTGTGAAGCGCACCGAAGGACTGGAAAGATTGGATGTTGTGGTGGAGAATGCTGGAGTGGCGAGGGCAAGGTATAGCGAGATAGAAGGAACGGAGAGCACAATTGCGATCAATGTTGTTGGGACGTTTTTGATGGCATTGGGCTTGCTGCCGATCTTAAGGGCAAGCGCGAAGAAGACTGGAGAGACGCCACGGTTGGCAATCGTGAACTCCGGAGTGCATAAACAGGTAAGTTATCTCTTATGCCTCTCAAAGATCTTCCTTCGGCTTCTGACTCTTCTCAGACGGAATTAGACGAGCGGAGAGAAGCCTCGATCTTCGAAGCTCTGAAAAAGAACGATCCCGAATACATGAAGAAACGGTATCCTACAAGCAAGCTTCTAGGAGTCTTTATGGTCCGCGCTCTCGCTGCTCGCATGCAATCTGGCCCTCACGCAGACGAGCCAGTCATTCTCAATATGACCAATCCGGGTCTCTGCCATTCGGGTTTAGCAAGGGAGAGTAAAGGCCTTCAAGGCTTCGCGTTCGCAATAATGAAAACTGTGATGGCGAGATCGACTGAAGTCGGAAGCCGAACGCTGCTTGCTGCTGCAGAGGCGGGGAAGGAAAGCTATGGGCAATACATAAGCAATTGTGTAGTTGAGGAGCCAGGGCCTTTTGTCAGAAGTCAGGAAGGAAAGAAGACTCAGGAGAGAGTGTACACGGAACTGATGGGTATTTTGGAAAGTATCCAGCCGGGAATTTCGAATAATGTATGACGGTTTAGAAGGTAGATACAGTTTCTCCTCCGTGTGTGATAGCCACGGCTAATTGATCTCCTATCTCTTACAAATCTTCTATTCAATCCATGTATAAAGTCGCAAGTTTGAGCCTCCCACCACAAACCAATGTAACCTCTAGGCCCTACCCGGTAGTATTGATGGTGTTCTAGTCTGCCATTGGGGGGATCCTGCTGCTGACTTTCACCCGGGTACTGCTCGGACTTTTTCGTGAAACCTTTGGAGCAATCGTGGTGGGCATCGATTGGGCTGCCCAAAGGGTCTCCCAACCGGAGTCCATCATCCTCGCGTCACTACTCGTCTATCTACTCGACATTCCTTCATATCTGCGTGGCATTCATGTTTCAGTCTCCGGTATCGTTCCGAGGAGGTTCAAAAGTCTTGAAAAGCTGGTCCTTCAGGAGAATACTTGAATCATGAACGGGCTTCTGCTCGAGCATAGATATGATACGGTCCGACCGTTTGGGCGCCGAGGCAGTCTCCAAATGCAACAGCGGGTGCTTAAATGCGAGCCCGAATGGCCCTGTATGGAGCGTGACAACTCTGGACAGATGTGAATATGTCCCTTGGGGCTCGTAGAGCAGGTTGTGGGGGAAACAGTATCCATGCATGTCGTGTAACACATGGCATTGTCCAAGGTTGCTCGAGGCAGAAGGTGGAGAAGGTGGACGGCCTACACGGCGATCATACCTACTTTATTTTTGGTACTACAATTTGCTTAGCATCTTGATAGAGCGGAACATAGAGCTAGAAGAGAATAGACAAAGAATTTAGAGGGGTTTTACACCAGGGATAGCTACCTTTAAGCGCCTCATGATTCTCGATGCGCTAGAATTCCAACGTCCCACAAACCGCGCTTACGCGTCGGGACTTGAGTTCCCCACTACAGTTCTATTTTTGAGGCGCCTGTTCATAGCAAACTTCTTGCCTTTAGCTCGTGATACCGATCCTTTTATATATCTCGGCTCAGCATTCTTTATATCTTACTTACTATTCCTGTTGGAAGCATTCTACGGAACTCTCCTATGGGAAGCGACGTAGTCCCAGAAGAGGGGATTGGTTCCGTAGCCGAGACAGAGGGGGACCTATATATATCGTAGCACCCCTCCGTAGACTTGTAGAGAACAGATATCATACCAACCACCAAACCAGACCCAGAACTAAGTGCACTCAATCGAGTATACTCATCCTTGTGATCCCAACAATTCCAATCAAGATTTCCTTCTCATCAATATTATACGTATTATCAACTATAATATTATAGTTTTCTATTATATCCTGGAGCTATGGTGGGTTATCCAGTCGTATAAATGGGAATTCAGTGGGGAACTCAAGTACCTACCCTCCTGGAATGCCAGCGAGAAAGCCCACGCTATAAGTCGTGATAACTCCCTCCATTTGTCGGGCATGGTGTGGAAATTTACAAGAAAATACATTGATCAATTCTTTTTTGGAGGCTCATTGGCGATTCAGGAATCGTACTACCTAGAGCAGTGCTATGATGTCATGTCTTGCTTGCTAACCATTTCTCTTTATTCGTACCCACAACTTCTTCATATTGTGGGCCAGGAACCACAGTTTCTGAGAGCTAGGTTGCGTATTGCACGTTCACGGCCGATAGGAAACTAATATCTGGTTTTGCAAATTCTTGTTCCTTTCACAGGATTCTTCTCCTTCTGTCTAAAGTAGATATACTTTCACACAATTTCTCAAAGAGGCAACACATCAAGCACCTAACCATTAGCCAGTATAATGGCAGAACATAACCGCTCCCCATCAATCTCCTCCAAATGTACACACGTCCGTAAAGAACAGAACCTCACAACACACCCTTCACATCTCCAAGCCCCTCCTCGAATCCTGCACAGTTTAGCAGCAGGCTTAAGCTACGCCGGGATATCAAGTTACATCTACTACAACATACGATGGGCATCCCTCTCCCCCACCGAGCTCTGGGGCCTCTCGCTCTCCTCCTTCGCACTAGGCTACTCTCTCTTTGATCTCGGGAAACGGAAGGGCATGATCCTTGGCGCGAGTTCTGCCTTCCGAGACCAGGAGAGGGGCGGGGACGAGGAAACACAAGCTGAAGATGCGTGGAAAGGAGAGTTTCGTGGAAGGGAATACCAGGGGTTAAACGTACCTGAGAAGATCGCTTGGTTGAAGCAGGAGGAGGCGAGGATTAAGGAGTTGCAGGCTGAGGAACAGTTGAGATGTGGACGGGCTTATATCAAGAAGGAGGAAGCGTATGGGGCTTATGAGAAGCTTGGGGCGTATGGTGGGACGGATTGGAAGAGGTGAGTTGTGTTTCTGTGGGCTGTCGAGGGTGGGATGAGATGCTAATGAGATGTAACTAGGTATGCGCAAGCGGACGAGGATTGTCGGACCATGTACAAGGAGCATGAGAAGCAGCAAATACGACTGAGACAGATACGAATTGAGATCAGTGAATTGCAGGATCAGATATGAATGTTCGTCACAGGAAACCAAGGTTCGCGCGATCATTGCTGATAATGGTCAGCTCAGCTCAGCTCAGCTCTGCTGTTTGAAAAACCACGGCTTAAAAATTCTCGTTATCACATTGATAGTATGGAACTGCATTCTTTACAATCCAAATGGCCACGAACGTCTCACGGTTAAACACTGGTTCATTAGGATTTGGATAGTGAGTCCAGCCCTCCGGTCAGAAACTCCACAAGGAACTTTTTTGAAGGGTACATAGTCGCTTTGCTTGCACGTCAAGACTGAGATCTGGCAAAGAATTAGAGAAAAATAGGAGATTCAGGAGAGTACAGTAGGGATTGAAAACTTCGTGATTAGATGCCTGAAGTCAAGTGGGATTGATAAGCGAGAGGATGGGGGTCCAACAGATGCCAGAACAGCACCGGTTCTTGGCTGTGGGTCACTGTTGATCCCTGACTATGCCGTAGCTGTTGTTAACCTAAGCGGGTATTATTGTGCTTCAGTGGCTTGCATCCTGTGAGATTGTAAGCGAGATACCGTTTCCTTCGACTTCAAAACTTAATAGGGCTAAAGTTGAGCTGTTTAGTAGAACCAAGGTGGTTCCTTACTCGTTGCAAAGAGCTCTGAAATTAAAGGCATATCTTTATACACTCTTTCTTGCTGTGATACTAGCCTAGTTTAAGGCAAGCATGACAAAATACTCTGCAACTTGTTTAGAACAATCGTCTGGTCTGCGGCGCTGGCATCAGTGTCAAGGGTCGTAGACCCAACACTGATACTTGCGTAACAACCGCTCGTTCCTACGACCTTTGTCTCGGTAGGTAAACGACCCCCGTTTCCACATGTCACAGCATCAGCACCGCTGAAGATCGTAGCCGTAAATATCCTGCTCAACACAAAACTGAAGTCCCTGACACTAGTACAAGACGTGCTGGTAACAGCGGGGTAATTGACGTTGAGCCATACGTCTGTCGGCAGGTAGGGAGTGCCAGAGGCAAGGAGAGTGCTGGTGACGTTGGCGCTGAGTTCGGCGTAGAGGGTGCTATACGATGGAATAGGTGAAATGTTCCAGGCGGTTTGGTCACCAGTGGTACCGGAAAAGGCAATGGCTGGAATGCCTTTCTTTACTGCCGCAGTCGTTGCTCCTACTGTGCCAGAGAACCAGGCTGCGGCGCCGAGATTTACTGCCAATCCGTCAGAAAATCCGGGAGCAGAGTTGGGATTTCTTACCTCCGACGTTAGGGCCTGCTACGGCAAGATCTGGGCTTTGTCCAAAATAGGTTCCTGAGAGAGTTTGAATACCATAAAGCATCGCCGTTGCTGGATAACTTTGTGTTTAACATCAGCATGTGATAAGATCAAATATCTGTGGCTCAACGCTTACGAATTGACATAGTTGAACCGTGGGTTCGAGCTGTTGAATCCATACGCCGGGCTACCAGAAGGACATGAATCGAATTCACATTCCCCTGAGAGAGTGGTTGGGGTAGCAGTTAAGGAGCCTGGCTGGAGCTTTAGTGACAGTTGAAGGTGGGAGGATGGTATTATATTAGGATATATTTACCTGATCCGGACTTGTTCTCGGCCGGAGCAGAGATCACGACTGAGTCTCCAATGCTGGTGAGAGCTTCATAGAATTGTCTGATATTGATTTCTGCCCAGCCATCATCGTTTGAAAGAACAATGTTTGCCGCTTGAGCGAAAGGCAGGAAGGCCACAACCGTTGGAATGATTTGCATATTGGTCGAAAAGATTCCAGAACTGAGGAATACGGCCTGACGAATACAGGAAAGGAGTAGAAATTGATTTTGAAGCTGCTGAAAAAGAGGTTGACTGAAGCTCTTTAATAAGGTTCTTTAATGTAACATGGGAAGATAATTAGTTCGCCCGGAATCCCCTGCGTGGACATGGATGACAACCAATGAGGAAGGTGGTCTCAGGCCACCTTCTTGGCTTTTCGAGTGCCGAGATGGTCAACAGAGCGAATGATATGCATGAGTTCCCCCATATGCTTCGTCGATCTTCCCGTAACCCGAATAGGCAGAGGGTAGGGAGTTGGAGTGAAGCTCTAATACAACTCAATGAGTAGCCCGCAGCATTATGAGCCGCATCTCCTATCCAAATAATAACCAAAATAAGTATCTTACATTGCTCTGGCCACCTTATACCAGTAGTTCATTCACACGTATTTTAAAAAATTGTTTCAATACCTTGATATGTCGTCAGTAAACCAATGTCTTGAAAGAAGACGTACGGAGTAGAGGACACCTTATTAGACCTAGGCGCTGCATTGCAGATATCTACTCCGCTAGCCTGAGATCGAACGCGTTTACAACTAATCTCTAATACCTGTCAGTTTTCAGGACCCTTGTAAAACGGCTCCATACTTCATCTTATCGGGTTAAGGGAAGCCTACGTATGTCCCTGTTCTCTACAGAGCGCACATGGCATAAGGCTAGGAATGTATCTGATGGCTTCTTATTTCGTACGCACCGATGTAATAAATACTGGCTTTGTATTACCACCGTAAAGGTCTTGAACAGAACAGGGACGTCGCCATTTGGTATCGCTGCGGGGCCTAGGTTTAGCCGGCGCAGCCAGGAACAGCCCATTTCGAGGTCGGCTAAGCCCTGTATCCAGTTCAGGGGTCCATAACATACTTGTTTGAACCGTCACATGGCCCTCGGCAAAGCTTCAATGTCCTTCCAATATAAATCTATATCAAGCTGTCTCCCTTTGGTTCGAAATCATGACGAAGAACAAATATATGTTTGCAGAGACGCGGTGGTGTAGTCTCGTTGCAGACCCCAAAGTCGGTGCGAGCAATGCTTTTTCCGAGCTCATCCAACAACACTAGTGACCTGGACTCGACCGGTGACCTTCTCAATTTTCAAGAAACACAGAAGCTCTCACGGAGCATCTTGCCCATTCCTCCTATGGCCTTGCATGGGAAAGTCTTACCTGAAAAATGCATGACCAAAGACCAAAGCAAACTCTTGACTGGATCAAAGCTGTGCGCGGATCTGATAATACTGAGGTAGATCTCAAATTCTCAATATGGTATGCCTTTTTATTCTATCTCTTTTAATTATATATTCTTTGTAGCCGTCTAGGCGTTATGTAGAAATTGACTTCCCCGGCGGTCAAGCTTGGAATCGAAGATGTGGGCGGTCACTGAGATGTGCTTTGGAATGCAGCCGAAGGACGGGAGGCAAGAATGGCTTGTATCTTGAAAGAACGACATAGGTCGATGGAAAATCTGGCTCGAATAATAAAATCCAAGGTGAATGTACGACTCCGTTGGGATAGAACATAGCATCTGAAGGAAAGGTTGTAATAGAAGATTGAGTGTCTATTCATTTCTAGAGTGGCCAGAGTGTGTCGTATTACGAACAATCGTGAGCACATGTGACGCCTCAACTCATTACAGATGATTTTGCACAGCGGCGAATTACTCGCTGCTTTGAGGGGAAGTTCGTACCAACTTCCGGAGCAGTGTTTTGAGCCTCCGCCGCGGGCAGTTGACAAGTGGGGGTTGGCGCAACGATGATCGCTCGTCTCCACAACCTGTAGCGGCCGTTCCGTTGGGTAGGTGGTGCGACGTCGGTGCCTCCTCATTTGAAGATAACAAACGTTCCCAAAACATCAGCGAGCATCAAAAGTCCCCTTCAGAATTTCCCATTTCAACATGGCTCCAATCGCGTTATCCCCAGAACCAGAAGTTGAGGCACATCCGGCCATAAAGGTTGCTGCATATAGGTAACTCCCCCCTCAACAGCTTCGCTGACTACGGACTGACAATCTCCATAGTCTGAACCCGAAGCATACAGAATGGTATTCTGATCTACAAGAGAACGGCTATGCGATTGTGAGGAATGCCATCCCCAAAGACCGCGCAATAGCCTACCAACAGAGAGCCTTTAACTGGCTCACGTCTTTCGGAACCGAGTTAGACATGTCTAAACCGGAGACCTGGGTTAAGGACAACCTCCCTATTCAGAGCAATATCAACACCTTCTATGCTTACAGCATCGCCCATGAGAAATTCATGTGGGATGCTAGAATGGAGCCTGGTGTCATTGGTGCATTTGAAGCTTTATGGGGAACTGATGAATTGTTGGTCAGCTTCGACACGCTTAATATCACGTTGCCAAACCGCAAGGATATTCCGAGGAAGGGGACATGGGAACATGTTGACCAGAGCCCGTTGAGAAGAGGGCTACACTGTGTACAGGGTGTTATCAATTTGTCACATGCTGGGCCTGAAGATGGTGGTTTGACGGTCCTCCCCGGATCCCACAAGCTTGTTGAGGAGTTTTTTGACATAGAGACGGACAAAAAGACATGGACCGCTGCAGACAATTACGGCTTCACGTCAGAACAGCTGGAGTGGTTTACAGCTCGAGGGATCAAACTACATAAGGTGTGCGCTGAGGCTGGAGATCTCATTCTGTGGGATAGCCGAACAATCCACTATGGCGCAGAGCCAACAGAGAAAAGTAACACGATACGCACAGTGATATACGCAGCTTACACTCCTGCCAAGTTTGCAAGCAAAGAGGCACTACAGACAAAGGCAGAAATCTTTAAGAAATATGGCGGAACTACACACTGGCCACACGACAACATCAAGATTCGAAACAACGAGGCGCGATTTAAGGATGGAACTTTGGACCCAAGAGATCGGAAAGAGCCTTTGGAAAAACCGGAAATGAGCGACAAGCTGCTGAAGCTGGCTGGAGTCATGGCGTATTAAAAAAAGGTTTATGTAGAGCCGGAACGAAGAGAAGATCCACTTGGATTCAATGTGGACTGGGCGCGGCCGTGTTCACAGAACGAATGAGATTTGGATCAATGTAGCTATTCAGTGATACCTGCTTCCGTTTGATCGAATGGGTATCTCTATGATTTGGGGGAGTTTTGCGATTAATACAGATTCTGCTTCTCCAGATGAATCAAGCCGTTAGCTGGCTGTATTAAAGTCAGCGTGAGTCATTTATCAGCCAGCGTAGTGAGAACGAACTGGAATGAACTGTCGTAGCCGTACACCAGCCTGTTTGAACACAGCTGCAGTGTCAGAATCCATGCTGTACCCCTGGCTGTAGACCACCTCGCTGACCCCAACTTGCGCAATCTTGATGCTGCAAGTCAAGCATGGACAAGTGTCACAGTAAAGGATCGAGCCCTCTCTGATTCGCTCTCGGCCAGCTTCCAGAAGCGCATTCTCCTCCGCGTGAAGACATAGACATGTTCCTAAGCCAACACCAGAGCTTTGACCTTCATTGCAACGAGGACATCCTCCCTCTCCACAGTTCTTCAGTCCTCGGGGTGTCCCATTGTAGCCAGTGCTGATGACGCGCTTCTCCCTAACAAGCACACACCCGACTCTCCTCTTCATACAATTGCATCTTTGAGCAGCCAAAGATGCTAGTTGCATAAAGTATTGGTCCCAACTCGGTCGCAATCTATCCTCATTTGTAAGATCTAACTTCCCTAGTGTTGCGTATAAATGTGCAAGGTCAGAGGAAGTATTGAGCAGTCGGATAGTTGCTCGAGATATAAGAGGGAGCAAGCCAGTCTCCGGAGAATAGAGATGTTCGTCTGATTTAATAAGGAATTCTTCGAGGGTGAGACCTTGTACCGAAGATTGGGTGTTCTTGAGTCGGGCTTGGAAACGTCTCCATCGCACACCGACCGGTGCGTCAACACTGATGAGGATGAAGAACGGGCGGCGGAGGAGCTTATCGAGTATTTCTTCCGTATGTATGTCTGTTGTAACCCAGCGTTCTCGCCATTGCCTGGTAACAAAGTCAAGCAGATCATCTGCAGAGTTGAAGAAGTATGTTTTTGGGGAAGTTTTTGTTCTGCCATTGAAATATGGTATACTACGGGTCAAATTCGAATCATCATCTTCTTCTTTCGTTCTCAAGGCGCCGTCCGTCTCCAGAAGACCTCCGTTGGTGCTGTTTCTGCGAAGGTAGAGGTGGGTGAAGCCGTGATGCTCTGCAAGATACTCGGCGATGGTACTCTTCCCAGCGCAAATGCCTGGTCTGGTTAGTCTTTAACAGAACGAAGGAATAGAAATCGTGACCTCCACAAAGACCGACCAACATATTTTCTTCGGGTTGTGCTTCTGACAAAAGTTGGAAAGAAGTCCCCCTTCAGACGCGTTCTGGCGCGACAAGGAACCGAGTACAAGTAATTACTGGTACAGTACGTAGGTACAGAGAGCAGCCCGAAGTTTATCCGGTCCGTGCCCTCTTTCAGGCGCAAACCCCTCCACCCCAATATGACGACCCCACATGACTCTCTCTCTTTCTCACCATACAACACAATAGCTCACGAGACTCGTCATCTGACTGTCGTTCATACGACTATCTTCAGACAGAACCTCATCAGACCTCATCACCAAGCTTCCTGAAACTGCTACAAAGCATAGCTTATTGCTCGGCATTACAAACAACGGTTCACTTCACGCCACCGGAAGTGTTGCTATAGCCAGAATGGCTTTGAAATTTGCTCCATTTGGCTCTGAAATCGAGCTCCCTTTCTACACCGCCCTATCCCAGTCAAAGATCGATCATGACAAGCTTGATGATTCTGCTCGAACTGTGCTTGGCCTGTATGAGCCTCGTGCGACCTCTTCCCCAGACGAGAGCTGTCGAATGCGAATCTTGGGAAACGCACTCACGAGCGACGAGTGAGTCGGCTTTTGATAGTTTGAAGAAGGCGGTTGGGAGATGCTGACTTGACGATAGCGTCCCATCAAATAATATCCGGGCCGAGGGAAAGATAAAGAATGTCAACACTATTGAGGATTTCAAGAATATGGACAAGGCAGCTATGCTTCAAACCGCCGCTAAACAAGTGTGCACCCATTTCTGCCTTTCAAAAGTCCACTACTTACAATCTTAGATTTGGGATGCTATTAATGACGGCACTATTTATTCCATTCCCTCATTACTTTCTTCGTTCACCATCCTCTCGTTTGCCAACCTGAAGAAATACACCTTTACGTACTGGTTTGCTTTCCCCGCCCTTCATTCTGAGCCAGTTTGGAAGCGACAGGAATCCTCAAATCCAGAAGAGTTGACAGGAAAGGAGACTACTGCCTTGGTTGATGAAGTTGGCACGTGGAGGTACGGCACTGACAATCGAGAACATGGATTTTTCTTAGCCAAGAAGGTTCGTCATGCAGCAACCGAGGATGACCGTCCCAAAACCCCTGTAACCCCAGGAGATGAGCTGGGCTATAAATGGGCTATTGGATCCCTTTCAGCATTTGAAACGGGTTTTTTCAATGGTGTCGACAAAACGGACCAATTCGTTTGTTTTGTTGACCCCTCTACCTATCCAGACAACCCGGGTTGGATGCTCCGAAACTTGCTAGTTCTTATTCGAAGAAGGTACAAGTTAAACAAAGTCCAAATTCTATGCTACAGAGACGTCCAGTCCAAGCGGCATGAAGCAAGAAGCCGAATTCTCCATCTGGAGACCCAAGCAGATGCGAAGAGTGCGGAGACGATTGAGATGCCAAAGGTCACAGGCTGGGAACGCAACAGCCTTGGAAAAGTACAGCCAAAGATCACGAATTTAGCCCAATATATGGATCCGCAGCTGTTGGCGGATCAATCGGTTGATTTGAATCTGAAGCTTATGAAATGGCGAATTGCCCCCGAGTTGGATCTTGAGAAGATTAAAGAAACAAAATGTCTCCTTCTCGGCGCGGGAACGCTGGGTACATTTGTATCACGAGGTCTTATGGCTTGGGGAGTCCGAAAAATTACCTTCATCGACAACGCCACAGTCTCGTTCTCGAACCCAGTCCGGCAGCCATTGTTCGATTTCAAGGATTGTCTTGACGGAGGCGCAAAGAAGGCGTACAGAGCAGCGGAGGCTTTGCAAGAGATCTACCCTGGTGTAGATAGTGCCGGCCACGTGATGTCAGTTCCAATGCTTGGACATCCCATCGTCGATGAAGCCAACACAAGATTGGATTTTGAAACACTGCAGAAGCTGATCGACGATCATGATGCTATTTTTCTACTCATGGATACCCGCGAGAGCCGATGGCTTCCAACGGTGATGGGGAAAGCGGCGGGAAAGATTGTCATGAATGCGGCATTAGGCTTCGATACTTATGTGGTCATGCGACATGGAGTTACCGCAGAAAATGGTGATCCGGCAACATTGGGCTGTTATTTCTGCAACGATGTGGTTGCTCCTGGAGATGTCTGTGCTCATTCCTCAACCATAAATATTGCTAACGTGAGGACAGTCTGTGAAAGATTTGACTCTAGATCAACAGTGCACTGTTACTCGTCCAGGAATCGCGCCCATGGCTTCAGCTCTTCTCGTCGAAACCTTGGTATCTATTCTACAACATCCTCTTGGAGCTCGAGCTCCCGCTCCCAAGACTTCTACCAACCAACAGCTTTCATCGATCCAATATGAGCGCGATCCTCCAAGCCATCCTCTTGGCCTCGTTCCTCATCAGATCAGAGGTTTCCTTTCCAACTTCAACAATATGCTCATAAGTGGACAGTCATATGATTGCTGCTCAGCATGCTCTCCAAAAATAGTTGATGCATACAAGAAAGGTGGATGGGAGTTTATCAAGAAGGCTTTGACGGAGAAAGATTACGTCACGGAACTCAGTGGACTGGCGGAGGTGCATCGTCAGGCAGAGGCTGCAGCGAATGACCTCGAATGGGATAGCGAAGAAGGAGACATTGATGGAGAAGATGGAGAGGGAGAACTTATATAAGATTCTCACTGATTAAACCACAGTGAACGTTTGGGAGAGCTTTGGTTTCAAATGGGCGTTACAGGATGTATATGGAGGCATTTGTGAGGGGGTCAGGAAGATAGCGGATTTCAAGTGTTAGGATGGCATGGGATATATTACAGCGGCGTTGGATCAAATCATCATTCTATGTTCACAATCGGTTTGATGACACAATCGACCTTGTGTAATGTTCCAAATCGGTCTTGAATGTGTTTGGGTTCTGCATTTCACCCATAACATCGAAAGCGCCACCAATCCGGCTAGGAGTGGGGCCAGCCGCTAATTTCAAGCTCGCCGGATCCAAGCTACCAAGCTTTAAAAATATCAACAGCTTCAAGCAGCTCAATTGTAACATATGCTATGATTCCGTCTTCCTCGCTCATTCTATTTTCTCATGTCAATTCTCAATTAACATGAAAACTTACAGTACCTGTACATGACCGTATGTTCAACCATGCGCTCCCAACTTACGCGCAGCGTCTTTCGACGCCTCCTTTTTGACGAACCCCTCGTCTTCCGATGTCCTACTCGATCCTCTCTACGACCTACCCTCCGATATGGCATGCCACGAGCTTCAGCACGGAGGACGGTGTTCGGGTTTTCGAGAAAACTGCCCAAGGAGCCGAGAGCTCCTGAGCTTGCTCCCGGCTTGAGCAAGATGCTCGATTTGAACACGATGCTCAAGATCGGTGCCAGGCCGCCCCCGCCTGCTGAATTATCCAAAGCCTTCAGAAGTTATCTTGCGCATAAAGACCACAAGCAGGAGGGACTGAACGAGTTACAAGCCGGACACGTCCTTCGTACCTTCGAATATTTGCAGAAATTCAACAGCGAAGAGGACGGGTTTGGACTCTCCAACGAGGTCTTGAGAAGCGCTATGGTTAGTATTGCGATACTTCCGAATGGAAATGGAGAAACGCATTCTAGATTCGCCAGAGCGATTTTTCAGGAGCTTCGGCGGAGAAAGGCAAAGGCGCTTCACATAGATCTCAAATACCTCGCAACCGTATTAGTACATACCGGAAACACGGCCGAAGCTATGGATTTGGCAGAAGAGTTTTTTGCCACGTCTTACGGTTTAGAAAATGATGTCAGGAAGGAGAACTTGGCGAAAGCGAAAAGAAGGCTCTTCAGCCTAGTCATGGAAGGCTATGCAGAGGAAAACAATGAGACAGAGCTTCTCAAAGTTGCCGAGAGGATGGAAGCTATTGGATTGGGTCGGGGAAGTTTGTTTCATGAAATTATGACCAGTTTTTACGCCTCGAGGGACGACGTTCCAAATACCAAGCTATGGTTTGACAAGAATCCCCAGGGGCGAAGTCCAACGATAAGCAAAGAACTAATGTCGACGATACTGAGTTTCAGTATTCGAAATGATGAGTTAGACTGGTGCAAGGCCGTATTTCGAAGAATTCTGGATAAAAATCCCCCCAAACCAGCGTGGGACGTTCTTTTTCAATGGGCTTCGGGAGCAATGGGGAAGGGCGTTGAAGATGTGGATCGCATGATAGACTTCATGATTAAACACAATCTTGAAGACGAAACTGTACGCCCCGATGCAGAAACTATCAACGGACTGGTGGAGTTTGCCATGTCGACTAAAGACTCTTACCTCGCAGAACGTTACGTTGCCTTGGGGAAGAAATATGGAATTCAACCAAACGCTCAAACTTTCATTCTCCAACTAAACTACCGAGTGTCAGCGGGTGACTTAGCCGGTGCTCAGACTGCCTACGATGCACTTCAATCTGAAGAAATCGAAAATCATTCCGATCTCCCTGCAATCAACAAGTATATTCGAGCTCTTTGTTCTTCCAAAGGATATCACTACGAGCGAGCTGTGTCAATATGCTCTGACTTGGATGAACGAAATATACGCCTCGAACCTGACACTGTCTCTGCAATGTGCTTGTTGCACCTATCACGGGGCGAAATGAATGATGTCCTGGATATGCTCCAAACAAATACTTTCCATTACACATTACCTGAACGAGCCAGAATTATCGAAACCTTCAGTACCTACTGCTCAGACCGCAAGACCAACACTTCGGATGCCTGGGAAGCCTACAACATGTTCCGTACCGTGTTCCAAGAAACGCCTATTGAAATCCGCACAAGGATGATGAACGAGTTTTTTGCTCGTGAGAGAAGCGACATGGCATGCCACGTGTTTGGTCATATGCGTCAACATGACCGGAAAGAATTTCGACCAGTTCTCCAGACCTACATCGACTGCTTCCGAGGCATCGCTCGATGCAAAGACAAGGAATGTCTGGATATGGTGCACAATATGTTTAAAATGGACTTTTCGATTGAGCCAAGTACCAAGCTCTACAACAGCCTTATGATGGCATATACGGCGTGCGAGGAAGGAGACCGTGCGCTGGACTTCTGGCATGATATTACTAATTCAAGGGAAGGGCCTTCATATGAATCGTTGGAGCTCGTTTTCAAAGCGTGCCAGGAACAGTCTTTCGGTGACCGAACAGCGAAGGAAGTATGGGCAAAGATGCGAAGAATGGAGATCGACGTTACCAGGGAGGTGTTTGTTGCTTATGTCTGTGCGTTGGCGGGACAAGGCCAGATGGAGGAGTCGCAGGAGATGGTGGAGACGGCTGAGAAAGATCTAGGGTTGAAGCCGGACGTTCTTACGTGAGTTAACTTTTGCTACCGCTGTTGAGTGATATTCTGACACCTCGTTAGCATTGGGTCCTTCTACAACACAATACCAGGGCAAAATCGCAAAGATTTGGTTGAGGAATGGGCAAAGGATCACTATCCAGATATTTGGACCGAACTTGAGAAACTTGGGCAAATAACCATGAAAGAGGGGCACAGATTGTTCAATATGAAGAAGCTAGCCAAAGTCTAAGAGGAGGGTTTGTATTTTGTATATACGATGTAAATATGGTGCTGATGAGCTGTGGACCTGTTTTTTGGATGTACCCGATGCATTTCTGCTGTTCAACTCAAGTGAGCTCGAAGGTCTTAAAAGACACTCCAAAAGCTGTACAAAATCTGCCCAGCCGCGTGATTTACAAGACTTCCACATATTCTTTGGCATGCTACCGGCATGCTACCGGCATATGAGTTGCTCGCACGAAGCACCGACCATCCCCAGAAGCCCACAACCATAGCAAGGCCATCAAGCCGAACGTCTTATAGCATCTGCTCCAGTCATCTACAAACCAATTTATTTCGCCCGCCTGTATCGCTGGATATACTATACAATATTCTTTTAACACACTTCTTAACGGATTATCAGATATATCAGAGACGATATCTCATCTACTCCACAAGGAGATGCAGCCGTGAAGACCTCACGGCCAAGCGCTGGCTCTAACCCGCTGCTCTGCTCTGCTCGCGGACTCGCTGCTGCTTCGTGTCGCCCTGCTTGCGTCTTGCGAGTTATACATCTCTGGAGCAGCCGGTGTGAAAACCCACGTTACCATACCATGCATGCTAACCCATTGCCGCGTCCCTTAGCGACAATCCCCGCGACGATAACTCCTCTTTGAGACCTCGCTCTATCGTTATACTAAAGTCCAAGTCGCGATTTCTACATGCCATGCAAGCCTGTGAATCGAGTGAAAAAGAAAGGTGGATGCGTGGACATTATTTATCTCTCTTCTCTCTGAACTATAGACTATGGACTATGGAGATGGTTATATCGAAAGAAATTCGCGATTTCTCGCATGTACAGTATTGAATCATGACAGATAGAATGGAAAAGCTTGCTGGAAGGGAAATATAACGTCATCTGGGGTGAGAAAAGAAATTCGTTGCCGTTTCGTCGTAAGTGCGTCCTACCCAACCATCCGTATTTCAAACATGAGACCCAAGACATCTTTTCAGTCCAGATCCAGCCATTAGACCATCTAGGTCTAAACCTAGTCCCTCCGTTTCCTCCTTGAACCTGATTCTCTATCGCTCCCACCCCCACCCAAAGCACCAAGCCCGCCGCCACTTTCCATCAGCCCAGCAAGGAGATCCTTCCAGTTTTTTCGCCCATCAACTACATCCCCAAAATCATGCATGATTTTCGCCACCGCGTCGCCTTGTCCACGACCGCCAACACCTCTTGACCCACCGAGCGGATTCCCATGTCTATCGAAACGCGGCGGTAGGTCCTCTATCTCTGACGAGGCTGGTGATGGAGATCTGCTCGCATTCTTATTCCGCCTGCGATGCTTGGAGGGTTGATTCGGTCGGTCTGATGATGGGTCGGAGTTTCGTCTTCGGCGCCGGCGACGCTTGTGTCCTGTTTCTTCGTCATCATAATCTCGACCGCTACTATGATGGTGGTGACGGTGTTCTCGTTCAGAACTCGAAGGATCATCGTAGACCTGATCGTCAGCGTAGTCGTCTGTTGGTGGTCGGTAGGTGCCTGAATTCGGTGATGTGGGATCAGACTTGGATGCGTGGATACGGTGGAGGCGACGAGAGGATGTGGGCGAGAGAGGGGCAAACATGACGGATTTGTTTTGTGCAGGTTCCTCATGAGGTGACAAGGGAGAAATGGAGCGTGAGGATGAAGGAGTCAGAGGCCCTGGCGACGGACGAGATACATCGGGGTGATTTATACGGCCTGTTGAGGTCATGTCAGTGCTGCGTTCTTTCAGAGACATCAAAAGGGCTTTGGAAGAAGAGCACATGAGAAACGCACCCTCGTCACGCAAATTCTCATTTGGTTCAAGAGGTGCCGTTGGTGGCGGAGGAAAGTACGGTATTGAGCTGCCACTTGTTGTCGCATTGACAGGAGGAACGGGAACCGCGGATTGGGGAGGTATGTTTGCACTCACATTATCACCCGCTCTTGGAGGAGGATAGCCGTATGGGTCATGTGGGGCTGCTGTGCCTGGTTGAGGTGCATAATCTTGTGGGTTGTAAGGTGGTATAGGAGGCTCATTAAGGTGAGTCGTGGATGTAGTCGGATGTTGCGTAAAGCCAGCTTGGGGTGGTGGAGCGAACTCGTTGGTGGCTGGGTAGTAGGAGCCCCCCGAAGCATGCGGAGGAGAAGGAGAATAGTTATCATCGTAACGATCGTTCGCGTAGTAATTCTCTAGAGGAGTTTCTTCTTCATAGCCTGACTTTGCTGTTAGAAAATATGAAATAGCACGTCGTGCAAATTCACAGGTCATAATCAGTACAAAAGAAATACATTGCTGCATCATCTAAGAATCAGATTCGATAATCGCTTCGATATCGACGCTCTAATTGATGATGCAGATTGAGAGCGCGATCGGGAACGAGATCTTGAGTGCTGGGGGTCCTCACGTCTTCGTTCACGGTCACGTTCCGCCTCCTTCTTTTCTCTTCGCTTCTTATATTGGTGAACACCAATAGCTGCGGCGCCCGTAGCTGCTGCTGCTCCCGCAATATCCCTGACCCTACTTCGAGAACGATGTTTTCGATCGTCTGAGCTTGAGGAGGAATGGCGTCGATGGTGGGAACGGCTTCGTGATCGGTTTGCCCCATACGCTGCACCTGCTGCTCCAGCGGCCAGAGCAGGATCGGTGTCATAGCCGCGATAGGCGGTTGGCTGTTGTGTGTATACTGGTTCAGTACCGTATTGAACCATTCCTAACTCTGGGTCAACTACCGGATCAGAATAAACGCCTGTAGATCTGGCTCTAGACCTGCTTCTTCTTCTCTCTTTCTTAACCCGAGCTGCCTCTTCCTCCTGATCCTCTTTTGCTTTGCGATTTTCGTATAATCCAGCAACTGCGGCACCTGCAAGACCCGCACCTGCGATCTCAGCTCCGGTTCTTAAACGTGAACGAGATCGTTCTCCACTGCGTTTTCGTGACTTGTTTCGGAAGTGCTCAACAACACCGGCAACTGCAGCAGTTGCGACTCCAGCCTTGGCCATCTGTGCAGCTCGATGTTTTGAACTATGTCTGCTCTTGCTTCGAGCGCGGCTACCCGAGTCATAATCATCATCATATCCACCGGACCCACGACGTCTCGAAACGCTTCGAGTCCGGCTGCGACCTCTGCCCAGTTCGTCCTTGTTTGCATTACGGTTCTGGACGTATTTGACTGCAGCGGCTGTGGCAAGACCAGCAACAGCAAGTCCGATGGCAGTCTTGACTTTCCTGTGAGAGTGTCGGCTGCTTGATCTGGATCGGCTCCTATCCTCTCTGTCGCGATATCTACTTCTGGCTCTCGTAACCAATTCTGTACCAATGGCACCCAGGGCAGCACCGCCGATAACTTTTCTTCCGCGATGCTCGGGGCCATTTCCGGTCTTTTCCCTGTGGTTTGCCAATATGGCAGCTGCACCAGCACCAGCCAAAGCTCCTTCTACAAGATGTCTCTTGTGGTGCGGACTTCGACTTCGCTCTTCTCGTGTTTTCACAACCCGGCGTCGCACGACATAGTCCGAACCATCACTGTATTCGCCGTCGCTGACCGAGTCTCGGGGTCGAACCTCTCTACGATCATATGCAGCGATTGCAAGGTCATCATCTCGTCTTGGCCCAACTTCTCGAACATCTCGCCTGTAATAGTATTCATCTTCCTCTCGTCTTGGCTCTGGTCGTGCGACTTCTTGAACTTCGGCTCGTCGAATAACCTGGAAACCTTGCTCCTCGCGAGGAAGAACGATGGGCGGGGGCGGAGGGGCTTCTTGAACGATAATCTGCTGCGGTTCTGGCGCTCTTTGTCGTATGATAATTGGCTGTGGAGGCGGCTCAGGTCGGTCGTAGTATTCAGTCTCTCTCTGATATCTCTCCAGCTCATATGGTTCCTCACGCCGAGGCTCATCACGACGCTCAACGCGCTTCTCGATTGTGACATCGGTTTCGCGCACGTCCCGTTCCGATTCCCATGGTGCATCCCTTCGCTCCCAAGGTCTAGCAGATTCTGGCTCGCGCGGACGATCCCGCTCCCGTTCATAGAAAACGGTTCTTGTACGTTCTCTTTCTGGTTCGCGGATTGGTTCTCGTTCTCGCTCGACGTATCGCTCGACAACAGTGGATCGTGGACGAATGTCGATGGAGGATCGTGGTCGTTCAATGCGTTCCGGCTCGAAGCGCTCAACTCGCCGGTCCACTTCGATGCGCTCACCTCGGGGTAGTTCCAGGCGCGAAGAACGACGGTCGTCCTCAACTTCCTCGACACGACTTGGAGTCACACGGTAACGTTGTACAGTGCGGTAAGAGCCACTGCCGCCGGCGGTTCTTGAGCGACCGTAGGATGAAGAGCGCTCATCGTCGGACGAGTAATCGCCGTCGCGATCGCGATAAGAAGTGCGGACAACTCTGGTGACCTCAGGCATTGTGAAGGATTGTAGGTGTTCTTGATCGGTGTGCAATATCAAGTCTGCCTCTGACTCGGCTCTGGCTTACACGTAGTGAGCGATTAGACACAGGCAAAGGGTTGTGTTAAAGGGTAAATTTGTTGTTGTCAGCTGTCAAGGTTCGAAAGACAAGGTGGGGGCGAAGTGTCGAAAGGTTCGATTTGTATGTTGGTTGGTCCAAGCCCCAACAGAGCCTTGTGTCCAAGCCTCTTCAAATTGCCCCTCCTTCGTCTCTCTCTCTCAGCGGAGTCGGCAACTGGTGATGACTACGTCAACGCTTGGTAAGTGGATGCTTTTCCCCTCTGTTTTCGCAGCCTCACGCCAAGACTTGTTAGTCTATTTGTCAAGAGCGAGTCGAAATGCGTTACGGAGTAATAACAAGTCACGATAGATGCGTTGCGTTGCCCGCTTGAGGAGGAAGTGCGGATCTTCGATAGCACGAGGGGGTGAGTCGTGAGTGTGTGAGCGTGATTTTGTTGCGTTGCGTCAGATGGCAAATCGGTTTGATACGGCACGAGTACAAGCAGGTCCGAGTCGTTTCAATACGAGGCCTGCCGGTCGGATGAGAAGCGTCCTAACTCGGTAACGATAGAATAACGCTAGTATGCTTACTGTGAGGGCTACTGTACAGTACAAGGTTATCTATTTTATCGTATATTTCTTCGGATCCAGCTTGACGGGAGGGCTGGATGATGGATGTTTATGAGTTGAATTGAGCTGAGCAAAGGTGACACAGCCGGGTCTGCAGAGGGCCACAGTGAGTTGAAAACGTTGAGCGAATGATGGAGACAGGGTCCCTCCATTTTGTGTGGTCAGCAAGGAAATGGTGGTGATGACTGTAACCATGATTTAGGACCTTGATTTGATAGTAGACGTAGAGTGATATTACGGAGGCCGACTAACTCCAACCCACCCACCCACATATGTCGCCCTCTCGCTTGTTCACCAGCCCCCCCCTATTCTCTTCGTTTGTGCCGCTCCCTCCTCAGCTTGGACTTGACATTCGGGACTCACTCGCTTCAAACATCGAGCCGCATCCCATCAGTCATGCAATTCGGCCACTTTGGCAACTCCTGACTATCAATGCCCATACTGTATAGATCATGTAGCCACTTTCGCGGTCTGTCCCGAAGAGGGTGTGCAGTGGCGCAGGGTGAGCTGAGAACATGCGGCCTCGCTCTTCTCATCCTATCCTAAGTATCCAACACCCCCATCTACGATTTCTACATGTCTCACCTCGGAAGCGGCCGCATGACCACGACCCCGCAAAGAGAACGCAGCCTCCACCGAGACATCACTCTATCACTCAACTCACTCCGATATCACAGCCTCACTTGAAACTCCAGAGAACTCAATTACTTGCTACCACCAATGAGATGTCGCATCCGGCATGGCGTATGAGGCTGTGAGAGCTTATTCCCACGTCTGCCTAAATCTTCCATCCCGAGGACCGTCTCACAAGGCTGTCCAACCATGTCGCCGAAGATCATTCCATGATCGCCATTCCATGCATATGCTCGTTTGAAACTACCTCAACGATGACAGCCCCCCCATCTACTCGGTCGGCAAACGTCCAATGATGACCTATCCCAAGCACACCTAGATCGAAGGCAACGAGGCGGACGGCGAGGCAATCTAGATTCTAGAGTATCAACGGGAGAAGTGGACCGACAATCGGGATAACTCGTGCTCCAGATACTGCGATTAATCTCGTGGTAGTATACATCCTTTCCTGCGAAAGGCTCCTGGACCCGGGACTCCATTCTCGCTAACGAGCTTAGTACAAGAGCTGTACTTCAAGCCGCAAAAGTAACGAGAACACTCAGGGCGATTTCCTCACGGATATCTCCTGGAAATATCACATATCCCTAGCAGAGAAGAGCACGGTTCACTTCACCACAAATAATAAGACGTCTCTTGGTCCTCCTTCAAAAGACCCTTGGCATGCTCACCCGGGCCGCAGTCCCATCTTGCCTCCTTGGATTCAATCAACTGCGTCGTCGAGCTCCATGACCAAATGCACGTCCATTGCATAGTTGAGACCCGTCTCTTCCGCCCGTGCTAGCAGTAAGACTTCGTTAGTGGTCAAATCTTAACCAGAGGCCCGGATGGCAGCTATGCAAATGGTAGGGGCTTTCATGATCGCGTCTATGGCTGGCAACGTTTTCTCACACTCGGCCATGTACAAGGAATGGTTTACATACGCTCCAGAGAAGACAGAGTCCAACTTGGAATGATCGTTATTCAAGCCCGCTTTATGTTGGCATTACCTATGTCGCATTGCATGGCTGTCTTTGAGTTCGCTTGGTCAATTCTGTCCAGCATGATTTGCAATTCTTTCTTGACCCATCGCTGTGTTTCCTTCTGAAGTTCAATAGGTAGGGCTACTCTCCCAATGAATTATGCAGCTTGACATAAATGTTATTCCATCTCTTGCTGCTTATAAAATACTATCTTCAAGTTGGAGATAGTGTTTGAAGAAGACAGGAAGTATAGGAAATGAGGGTAGAGTGGAAGAAGTAACATGATAGAATGCTGTGTTCTGGTAGACTATTAGTAGTGATACGCATGTAAAGAGATACAGCTAGAGCCCATAGTTAGATTCTCTTGACGCTGGAACCACGAAGTGGTACAAAGAAATTTTGTTGTCTAACAGACCAAGAAATCCACTTTATTGTATTTCATATTGACCTTAAAATGATTCTTTATTGCCTGCACTATCAGAAGATATGAGGGGCTCGATCATGTGATCGGCTAATTCAGGATCTCCTTTTTGAGAGGTTTGAAAACAAGTGTTGAGCGCCAATGACGTATTGCCTGCTGTTCAAGTGAAGGTAGAAAGTCGCGAGAGTTTGTTGCACGTCGCACTTTTTTGCTAAATCGAGGGAATGCCAACGTTTTGGTGTGGGGATGTCGTGGGAATAGCTTCGTTTTCTAGTGAATTACTTGGTTTATGGAGATGGGTGGGAATAGATGGTAAGAGTGGGGGTGGGAGTGGGGGTCGTTTGGTATGTTCTGTATTAGATTGCCTCATTCCTGTCCTTACCCGGGATCTAAATGAAGGTAGATATCTACCGAAGTTTAGTCGAAGAGGAGGAAAGAAAATTAAGTTACAAGCGAAGAGGAGTCTTGTTATTTCATATTAGGAGAGATTGGAAACTCGATTTAGGCTCAACATTTAGATTTGGCCAGGTAGTCCCTCCAATACAAAATGCCGTTTCAAGTCGATTCCTAAGGCTTTGTTCCAATCAATGTTTATCACTCAAAAATAAACGGCACGGTTCGAATATTTAAACAAGAATTTACTCGTTCATATCAACATCAATGTCAATGTCCTAATCGCTTAATCTTTTTCAGCGATTCAGACCATTTTCAAGGTGATGAAATTTAGTCAATTTATGATCTCGAAGGTCAGTTCTGAATCTCAACTTCAAGTCGTAATGTATCATTGACACACTTTGGCAAATACCGTCTCATGATACTCAATTGCTTTTGCTATATAGTGATAATGTATCAATTTCTAGGCAAGAGTCTTATATAGGCCTCTGTATTGTGATTGCTCTAATTAGTAATTAGCATTCGTTCCTTCCAAAAAGTTTGATGAACCAAGGTTTTTACCTGTCTTCAGCAAGTTGTCTTGCAGCTATTAAGCCTGTTATAGACGCTGCTTTATCAGAGCAGCTCTCCTATCACAGTTGATAACTACCGGACATATCTTTATAAGCGTGTCTGTTGATATCTGAAGTTATTCCTTGGCCGAACAAAAGGCGCCAGAACCGAAGACAGCCCAGTGACCTCCCTCTGATCTGCCCTTCTTAACCACTCACGTCACGGGGAATGATTCATAGAGCAAAAAGGACATACTTTTTCCAGTAAAATTTAGCCTTAGTCCTTAAATTTGAGTCTAGCCAGCGGCGCTAGCATCCAGTATTTAACTTGCTTTCCGTCGAGAGCTCAACACCCCCATTCACCACAACGTCGTTCCTCATACTCAGTTTCTTCAACTTCAATTTCAATATCAGTCGTTCACAGATACAATACTATAAACAATCTTTTCAACAACCACTTGAAAGAGCTAGATCTGCAGCTGTAGATATGGCGTCCTTCAAGTCGTCGACGGTGATGCTCGTTATGTCCCTGGTAGGACTGTTCATCACCTTCGCTAACGGCCTTCCTACCCAAGAACGTGATGCCACTACTTCTGCCCCTTGCCTTGATGGTCTTGATCCTCATAGTATGCTGTGTCGTCGTCAGGTTGGAGTTGATGAGCATCATGGCCATTTAGCCGTCGATGTGAGTGGAATTCCCCATTTCTCCTTCTCATCTTCGATCTTTTTTTACCCCTCTATCTCATTGAGCACAAAAGGTTGTGACTGAGTTCCTGACATGTAGGATGGCTTGCGAATCTACAAACCCTTCCCAGGTTATTCAACTGTCACCCCTGAGCTCCCGAAGACAGGAAAACACATCCGCCCCACTCATCGTGTCGAACTCCTCACTACTCCTTCAAGTAATCAAGCACTTCCAACTGCATTGACTGAAGGCGAAACTATCGAGGTCCTTACTCTGCCTGTTGATAGCACTTTCAGCAAGTTCATTATTCTCACTGGCAGCGAAATCATTCCCAATTCGATCTGGCACACAGCGACAGCACATCCAGTCACTACATTCACGGAGCATACCCTTTCGACTCTTCCCAAGCCAACTCAGGAGTCTTCCTTGTCTATCATGACCGGTTTCACCTTCTTGTCAGCTCCACCACAACCTCTCACGACTGCCAGTGCCATCTCAGAACACACTCTTACGGGCATTCCGGGTCTCGAGACAACCTCTCACCCGTCGTCCTACTCATATAGCACGACTCCTTCTACTTCCTGCACTGAATCGGCAACCAGCCTTTCAACAGAGCCCACCACATCAATCCAATCCTTCACTGCTCGCCGCCATCTCCCTACCCCAATGAGAGGACCTGTCAAGCGCTCCGAAGCAAACGGCTCTCCCTTCACCAGAACCGGCCCACCAGCCACCCTTGCATATCCTTCAACATACAGCTCACTCCTTGCCAGCACCCACGGTCGCCCAACTCACACATTCATCGGCCGCCCCCCTCCAGGAAGAGCCTCGCTCCATCCCTCAACCTGCACAACAACCGCCTTTGTTAACATCCCCTTCCAGCTCGGTCCCACATCCACAAAATACGCTCATACCACGACAATCGCCAGTTATGTCCCGTGTGGTGGCTGTGAGCTTCGTGTTGTTAATCGTGGGGGCATTGGCCCAGTTGTTCGCATCACCACTACAGTCACTCTCCAAGAGACAAAGACTGTGGAGGTTCTGCAGTGCTCAGGTAGTGGTTAGATGGTTCTTTGGGCACGATGCTGATCGTTTGGGGACGGGAATGATTGGCTGATCGAGATTGCTCTGGTATTTGAGCGTGAGCGGATAGATAAAGCCCTTGAGGTAAATGGCTACGTACATGGTCAGTAGAGGGCTATCTGACACAATGCAATGATTTCATAAGTTCTGATTCTGCTTCTGCTTTGATCTCAGCAATGTTTGAGCCGTGCCCTCCATTTGAATGATTTGGGCGTGAAAATGAGTCGAGAGTGCTTTTGCATATATGTCCAGGATTTCCACTTGAAATTGAGATATTGGCAGGATGTAAACTCTTAAGGTTCTTATAACAAAGGACGTGATATCAAACTCCTTGCCAATGCCAGTCCCATTGTTCCCACTTCCAAACGCCACTGCAATGCAAAAAACCCCCATCTTAATCTTCATATCCCTAAGCCCCTAAAACTTCAAAGCAAATCAAAATCATCCAACTTCTCCCTATACCTCAAAATATTCCTCTTAATCTTCGACCCATCAACCCAAGTAACAAAGTCCTCAAGGCCCCGGGAGACAAGAAACGCCGTATCGGTAACCGGCTCAGTACCAACCCTTACATGGCCCTGCTCAATGAGCTTCGTAGCAGCCTGCACTGTCTCCGCCATGCGCAATCTCGTCATCACGACGGGTAATCGCCTGCGGCAGAAAGCAGATACCGAGACGTTGCGTTCTACTTCTGAGAGCTTTGCGGTGGATGCGGTGGACGGGAGGATGCCCATGTCGTGCAGTTTGGAGAGGAGGAGGGTTTCATGCTTGAGGCGGGTTGGGGAGTCCGGGGGAAGAGCAGCAAGACGGTGAGCTAGTTGTCTGAGGCTCTGATGTTTATGTTAGCAAGTTTTCAGCGCATGGGATGAGGCAGTGGGCTCTTACGCCGCAGATGCGGTTATATTTTTGGTAGTCGCCTGGCTTTTGGATGTTGTATCTTCGTATTACGGCTGCATCTCGGTGCTTATCGTCGCTTTTCCATTCGACGAAATTGACTTTTCGGAGGAGCTTCTGCTCGTGATGCTTCAGTTTCCGTACCATGTTTGCTGGAGTTGTAAGTATTCTGCTGGTGTTGGTCGGAGTTTTGCAATGTTGGAGAAAGACGGTTTGGAAAATGTTGCGGCGCGGGAAATCGATTCTCCGACGCTAAAAACTTCCTTGGCTTCGACACCACCTCTTTAGCAGGAGCAATCTTTGAGCATTGGAGGACAAGATGGCGCATCCAGGATTACGGTGTCTTAATGCGTCGAGGCATATAACAAAGAAGTTACATGTTTCCAGGTCTGCTTTCTCGACTTCTCAATCCAGGAGAGCTGGTTCGTCCTCAACGCTGTTCCTCAAGTCCAATAACTAACAAGCATCCGCAGATGAACGTCCCAGAAATACAGCCTCAGACCTTCTATCCGCTCTCGACGATCCAATACCCTCTCCTCCCTCGCGTGACTCCCTCAATTCCTTTAAACTGCCCATAGCCAAGAAATCTTTCACGATCGAACGCACACCACGAGCCTCAACGTCTCATCGCTCAAACCCGAGCTCTGCTGTTCTACGACTCATTGGCAATGCAGAGCAGCAAAAGACACTTCGTACGGCCGGTCGAAAACCCGGTGAGCTCTCCCAAGCGAGCTCCGATGATCTCATTAAGAAAGGGCTGGGCGCAGACTTGAGCAAGCAGATCACAAGAAGATGGAGGCAGGGTGACGTTTTTGCGCCTCATGATCTGAGCGAGGTGGAAATGGCGAAGTGGAAGAAGAGAGGGAGGCCGGCGTATGATGCTTTTGATATACTAGATTTCAAACCGCAGGATTCTTACAGCGTTTGTGATCCTTCGCTCTTTATCGTAAGGGTTTAAGCTGATGATCTTGTGCTTGCAGAATTTCTCGATTATGTCCGAGTATATAACGCCTATGGGACGAATTATGCATTCGAAGGATACCGGGTTGAGACCAGTTAATCAGAGACGGATTGCGAGGGCCATTAGGAGGAGTGTGGGCCTGGGCATTATGCCTAGTGTGTATCGACATCCGGAAATCTTGCATAAGAATGCTGTCAGGAACCAGCAGCTTAGTCCTACCATGAAGGGTCCTTTGTGATCTATGGCGTGTTTGTATTATACCATGTGAATAATAGACGATGTATCATACCACCACTTGTGGGTTGAGGCAGCATGAAACTTCTAGAAATGTTACAGACGCAGTTTTCGGTGTTCAGGAAACAATAGCCATTTCGAAAGGCGGAAAGGGAATAATGTCCTTGGAGAGGACAGTGTAGGAAATTCCTATTTATCCCATGAGGACCCTGCAAATAGCAGTCCAGATCATGTTAGCAACCGAGAGACTTGCAACACTTATCAATCGGGCAAATACTCGGTTTAGTGTGGTATTTTTTGTGTTTTCTGCCCGGCTGAATCAATATATAGATCCAGAGACTTCTGTACAAATTCGACAGAGTCTGAAATTTATCTACTATAATTCACCCATGTAAGGAAACGACTGAGAACAACCTTTATAAGAAAACCTTCTCGAGCTTGAGACACGCAGTACTTTTAATCAAGTCGACGCTCCAATGCCTTATATTTTAGTTGGTGAACTCTCATTATTGTCTTCTGGGAATTTGGAAGCATTTGAGCGAGGACTCTCCTCTTGATTGAGACCCAAATTGAATCACGGTCGTCCAAAGACAGGACGTCGTTGTGGAAATTGTCGACGAGTGATTCCATCGCTGAGGAAGGAGCTCGACTCGCCACCGCGGAGGATTCAGGACTAACGTTTGATAAAGCTGTCTCAAACTTCTTAAAATATTTCATAGGTAGTCCCAATGTTGCATGCGCTGTCGATTGATGAAGCTCCTGAGAGTCAGTAGAGTCAGAGCGAACTCTGCTTCTAATTCCGATATTAAGCACATATTTTGAAGAACTCGTTCCAATTGTTGACGCAGGCTGTGGAATGGTTGAATTCTGAGCAGAAACAAGAGACATTGTGGATAGGAACGCTATCGAATATCTGAATACGCTCGGTCTTGCAAGTATAGGGAGGTACTGGTAGATGTTTTCGGAATCCGGAGTGTCTGAAGCTTTCAAATACCAATGGCGCATTACTCGAGTCCAGACTTTCCTATCTCTAACATCGTCGTCCTTAACCGCAAGGCAATATCTTCTAAGGTGATCTCAACACTCAATCTAGACATCTACAAACTATGTGTATTTTTCATAAAACAACAGCATCATGGAGTAAGCGAGGTAAACAAATGATAGCATATGGTCCAACGATTCAGGCAGAAAATTCTTCAGCAGCTCAAGGAATGAGTGAATGCCATTGCGGCATATATTAGCTGGCATTGCGTATTTGCCCAAGAGCCTCCGTAAGATTGACGACGTTGATGGGTGTTGTAATGCTAAGATGAAATCATGGTTTTCATGCAACAGAATTGGCATGAAGTGGAAGGAATTTGGTCCAGCAACAAGGAAAAGGCTGTTAGATAGGATATTACGAAAATTGAACCATGGAACTTGAATCTGGGCATAATAGAGCAGAAGAGGCTCGTTGTAGATTCCTAGCTTCAAGCTTTTGCAATAGCACTGGAATAAAATAATCTCATGAAAAGCTGCAAGGAGAAGAATCATTCGCACTTGCTGCAGTAAGAGCTGCATGAAACAGTCAACATTAATGTTTCTGAGATTTCAATTTGTTCTCTCATTTTGAAGTCGCACCGTGAAGGCAACGCAGCCACTAGACTGCATCTGTGTAGCATACAAATTCATCATTCGATAGATATCACCCGTCATCCGTCATCCTGACATTTTGCTTATCGGTTTTCCTCCTGAGATCTTTGAAAGTCTCTGCTGCACACTATCCCATCGCAAAGACTACTATTGTAGCCTCAAAAGGTCGGGACGGTTTTTCCCTGTAAATTATAAACGCCACACGATTCCACTGTTATCAGAAGGAAAGTCTCCATTGAAAGGTGGTTTGCTCGATATAAGATCTGATTTTTACGACAGTCCATCTAGTTGTGCTCGTACTACATGAGAAGTATGGGGCCCATAATAAGGTCGACGATAACACAGAAAAGAGGAATTTAAATCTCGTAAAAGCTTGAAGTCTTGTGGAATTTGACTTTATGGCCCAATCTCGATGAGGAGGCGAGGCTACTGAATTGAAAGCTATCCTTAAAGTGGAAATTTGCTAGGCGACAAGTTACAAGGACATCAAGCAGCACGTGACCCAGCCTTGCCATTTTCTTAACTACTTCATAACGTGCCCAGCTTCGATCTTTCAAACAATATCCGCCACACAATGTCTGGCCGACGCGATTTCCTTAGCCAACAGGCACCAGACAATTATGTTGCAGGTCTAGGTCGTGGTGCGACAGGGTTTACGACTAGATCGGATCTTGGTCCTGCGCGAGAGGGACCAAGTGAGGATCAAATCAAAGAAGTTCTTGCAAAGCGCGCAGCACAGCTCAATGTTGCTGCTCCTACAGCATATGGCGTACAGGAAAAAAAAGAGGACGATCATGACGACGACGATGAGCGATTTCAGGATCCAGAGAATGAAGTTGGATTATTCGCTGGTGGCGCGTACGACAAAGACGACGACGAGGCAGATCGAATATATCAGGAGGTAGATGAGAAGATGGATAGGCGGCGAAAGATAAGAAGGTTGGTCTCCCCGTCTCATTTGACACCTTATTACAACCTCGTTGCAGATGGTTTATCATATATGCGCATAGATGAACAGATTACCGACTTTTCTACCTACAGGGAAGCACGCGAAAAGGCCGAACGAGAAGAGTACGAGCGGAATAACCCTAAGATCCAACAGCAGTTTGCAGACTTGAAGAGAGCTCTGGGTACGGTTAGCGACGAAGACTGGGCGAATTTGCCAGAGGTAGGAGATTTGACAGGCAAGAATAGAAGAAACCGGCAGGCTTTGCGCCAAAGATTCTATGCCGTCCCTGATAGCGTTATCGCCGGAGCCCGAGATTCTACGGAGTTGGGAACAACAGTCATGGATGATGGAATGGCGAGTTCAAACGGAGATGGTATAGATGGGACAATGACAAATTTCGCAGATATTGGAGCAGCCCGAGACAGAGTCCTACAAGTGAGACTCGATCAAGCTTCAAGCGGTGTTGAATCAGTTGCTGGTAATGCGACGAGTATCGATCCCAAAGGCTATCTCACAAGTCTGAACAAGTCGGCGAAGCTGGAAGGAGAAGCTCAAGTCGGTGATATCAAACGAGTGCGAGTCTTGCTAGAATCAGTTATCAAAACGAATCCAAAGCATGCTCCAGGATGGATTGCGGCTGCTCGACTAGAGGAATTAGCTGGGAAGATTGTTGCTGCCAGGGGTGTCATTGCTCGAGGATGTGCCCATTGTCCCAAGAGCGAGGATGCTTGGTTGGAGAATATTCGACTAAATGACAACCACAATGCCAAAGTTATCGCTGCGGAGGCCATCAAAACCAACAACAACTCAGTTCGGCTCTGGGTCGAAGCCATGAAGCTGGAGACGGATCCCCGAGCGAAGAAACGAGTCTTGAGAAAAGCCTTAGATCATATTCCTCAATCAGTCATGCTATGGAAAGAAGCCGTTAATCTCGAGGATGATCCTGATGACGCCAAGATCATGCTTGCTAAAGCTACCGATATTATACCGCTGTCAATCGAGCTCTGGTTAGCGCTTGCGAGACTGGAGAGCGCAGAAAATGCCCAGAAGGTTCTCAACAAAGCCCGTAAGGCCGTACCAACATCACATGAAATCTGGATTGCGGCAGCACGGCTCCAGGAACAGATGGGTAACGCCACCAAAATTAATGTTATGAAGCGTGCAGTCCAGGCTCTGGCGAAAGAGTCTGCCATGTTGAAGCGAGAAGAATGGATTACGGAAGCGGAAAAGTGTGAGGATGAGGGAGCTATTTTGACTTGTGGCAATATCATTCGAGAGACGTTAGGCTGGGGTCTCGACGAGGATGATGACCGAAAGGATATCTGGATGGAAGACGCCAAAGCGAGTATTGGACGAGGGAAGTACGAAACAGCTCGTGCAATTTATGCCTATGCTCTAAGAGTATTTGTCATGAGTAAGAAACTTTGGCTCGCAGCCGCGGATCTAGAGAAGAATCACGGTACGAAGGATGCGCTTTGGCAGCTCTTGGAGAAAGCAGTTGAAGCTTGTCCCCAGAGCGAGGTATTATGGATGATGTTGGCGAAGGAAAAATGGCAATCTGGCGAGATTGACAATGCGAGACGAGTTCTTGGACGAGCTTTCAAGCAAAATCCAAACAATGAAGACATCTGGCTCGCTGCCGTCAAGCTTGAGGCCGAGAACGATCAGCCGGAGCAAGCGAGAGAACTACTGAAAACTGCCCGACAAGAAGCACCTACAGACCGAGTATGGATGAAAAGTGTTGCTTTCGAGCGTCAGCTAGGCAATGCCGAGGACGCGCTTGATCTTGTCAACCAAGCTCTGCAGATCTTCCCTGCCGCCGCCAAACTATGGATGATGAAAGGCCAAATATATGAGGACGAAGGCAAACTACCGTTAGCTCGAGAGGCATACAGCACTGGCACTAAAGCTTGTCCAAAGTCAGTATCGCTCTGGCTTCTGTTCTCACGTCTAGAAGAACGAATCGGTATGATAATCAAAGCTCGTAGTGTCCTAGATCGGGCCCGATTAGCAATTCCAAAATCAGCCGAGCTCTGGACCGAATCCGTGAGAGTCGAACGGCGAGCAAACAACATCAGCCAGGCTAAGGTCCTGATGGCTAAGGCATTACAAGAAGTCCCTAACAGTGGTTTGTTATTCGCCGAGAACATCTGGCACCTCGAAGCTCGCACGCAACGGAAACCACGAACAATTGAAGCTATCAAAAAAATAAATGAAGATCCTTACTTGTTCGTTATTGCCGGGCGACTGTTCTGGTCCGAACGTAAACTCGACAAAGCACAAAATTGGTTCGAAAAAGCTATTCTCCTTGATAGTGATCTTGGAGATTCCTGGGCCTGGTATTATAAGTTTCTGCTGCAGCATGGTAAGGATGTAAGTGGCCTTTTCAACTTCCAACATATACATATTAATGATTCGGACTCAATTCGACCGTCCTTTCCAACCGAGTCCCCGATTATCTTACCTTTTGCCTATCCACTAAGAGAGTGGCGAGCTGAAGCTAACTACTTCTTTACACAGGAAAAAAGAGCAGATGTCGTCGAGAAATGTATTCTGAACGAGCCGAGACACGGTGAGGTATGGCAGAGCGTTGCAAAGGATCCGAAGAATGCGAAATTAAGCATTGGTGAGGTATTGAAGCTTGTGGTCGGCAAGTTGGAGTGAGAACCTATGGAAGGAAAGGGCTGTAAGATAAGGTCGGCTGTCTTGACTGCTAGCTCTGGTTCTCGAATAGAGAGATAGACCAGAATTCCCAATCACAATAAACATCCTACTTTTGAATTGCGTTTCATTATGTGGGCCTAACGGGTGAGAGATTGGTACTAGATACAGTCATACCCTGCTTGATTATCGAACTGCACTCAGCAAAAGCTGCTGCTAGACCAGCAAGTCCATTCGAGAAGCTGTTGATCTGTCAGACCTATGCTCCGAAAAGTACTCCAACTTCTCCCGTGATTTTGGAGCATCCTTCTACTGCTTGCACAGCGGCTGCCTCAAGAGCAAAAGAGATCATCTCAACTCTACAGAATGCAGCACGAGACATTTAACAGTACTCATAGAGACCCAGTCGGATCCGCAATCACGTGAGAATATTCTCGATGCTTTCTTCACGGCTTGTGAAGCATGGGCGGCCGATGATAATAATCACTTATCCACAGTCTCCACGACCGCTCGAATCAGCCCCAAAGTAACCATCTCCCCCTTCGCAATGTCTTCCTTCCCCGCCAGCGGCGGCACATGCATAAACACAACCGGCACCCGCAACCCCCTCCTGAAAACCCACTCCAAACTCGCATAATACACAAACCCACACACATAACTCCCCACCTCATCCGAGATCCTCAAGTCCAGCCCCCTCCCAGCCTGCGCCTTCCACTCCCCCAGAACCCCCTCCATCTCCAGCGCGGAATCCAGACGCGCTGGGCTCTTCCCCCACAGCTTCTTGCTCTCGCCCTTGCTGAACACCCGCCGCGCCTCGTCCGGATACTGGTGGTACCCATCGCGCTCCGCGCCGCGCTCGATCGCGAAGAAGTCCCGCTCGGCGGCGAGCCCGACGTGGATCACGGCATCTGGCTTGGTTGCCTCGAGCAGGGCGGGGACGTTCAGCAGGTCGTGGTAGATGGCCTTGAGAGGTTCGGGCTGGGAGATGATGCGGACGGACTTGCCTTTGTGGTGGAGGGTTGGGGGGAGGCGCGAGACGATTTCCCATGAGGGGTTGGTTTTGATGTTGAGGAATTGCTGTGCTGCTTGTTAGAGCTCGGTGGGGTTCGGGAATCATGTGGAGGACTTGCTCCGAAGCCTGTTACTAAGACTCTGATCTCGTTCTCATCTTCGATTTCGGTCATTGTATATGGTGGGGAGGAGATCACGGGCGTTTCCTGGATCCTTCAAATGGAGGTCGGTTGAGGGAGCAGTCTGCGTCAGTTTCGTAGTTGCTGCAGCTTGATGTGATAAGCACTAAGGTTGAATTCGCTAGTATTACGGATACGGAGTATTCAGCTCAGCGTCTTGTTAAATTTCCTTAGCTAAGTAAACACATTGAGAAGTCAGGATAACTTGAAAGTCCGTTGTAGCTCGCAAACTCGCTAGCGTAAGATTATTTTGGTTGTGGCATTAATCATACAATTCGATCCTTGTCCCCAACAACGTCACTCGACTCGTCAGTCTCTCCATCTCCGTCAAGACAGGGCGGTCAAACTGTTGAAATAACAATTTAGCTTAGCTCATCAAGTTCACCACTGCAGTGCATTTCCCCCTTCTCTCTGGGTGGTTAGAATTTCTGTGTGAAGTCCAGTATCTCCCTCAAATGCTTCTTGTAGATCGGCCGTTCAATGTCGACACGTCGTGCGATATCTGACCAGTAAATTTTTGGAAGGGTCTCCCTCCCATCCGACCAATCGTCCTTTTTCTCCTGCAACTTTGCGATTATTCCAGGTCTCTGCAAAGGATCATCCACACCTCCCATAAAAAGCGATTCGATGGAGGTTTTGTATTTCATCGAGTTTCTGTCTAACGTTTGTCTTTGTAATTTGCATGCATTCGTTGATCTAAATACCTTTCCCGGCTTCTCGCATAAAGGCATAACGAGAGTCCTCGACGCCTTTTCGTTCTTCGCCTGTTGTTTCAAAAATCTCCCCTATCGACATCTAGCATATCCAGCAGGCTAACACAGGTGTCTTTGTAAGGTTCAAGAGCAATCCCTTTAGCTAGCGATATCTTGCGCTCTAGATAGCGAGGGGTCATATCTGCGTATGTCAAGTTTTCTCGGACTCGCTCCGCGGTGCGATGTGACGGTTCTGGTCAGGGCTCGTTGCGAGTCTGAGTAGGATGAACATTGACTCCTATATTCGGGAATGGCAATGACATCGTGAACTGTATTGAGAAAATCGTACTAGAGAAGGCGGTTTGAAGTTTCATTGCAGCTTGGATTCGTGCTGGAACAAGAAATTCAAAGTTCAAGTAGGCATGCCATTGTCTTGAGTCAAAGTTCTCAAAAAGAAGTCCCTTCTTAGAATCACGGTACCAAGATTAAGAACTATACTATACAGACGCTCGAATCTCGTGTCTGAACAACCGGTGATGATTGAGTGGCAAGATGTCGGACACAGCCAGTGTCACACAATGCAATCCTTGCGATTGGCAAAGCAAGTGTCAGGAAATATGTGGGACTGAAGCCTTGTCCGGAATTTGACGGTTCTTGGAGAAATGGATGATCCTGATGCAGAGAGGTTGAAGTGTTTGGTACACTAGATATCCCTTACCTGGAGCATTGCGAACATCCTGGACAGGGGTAGGATAGGGTGGGTAAAGGACAGTCAGAATCCTGGAGGACTTCCCACAGATTGCGAGTAACAAATTTTACCGTAGAGGAATCTATGAGGTATGGACTTTCAATGACCATGTTTCCATATCAGGCTGTGCGATTATCCATGTCGTGATGTGCAATTTATGCAAACATTGAGGGTTCGTGAAATTGATACTTAGTATCAGAAGGCCAAAGTAGTCATATCTCATGCTTCAAAGACTCTTCCCGAGTGCGTCGAGTAGCTATGGCATGAGTTGACCTACAAGGCCCTAATTGCTCAGGTCCGTGAGTGACTTGACTGGACGCGTAAGAGAGTCCCTTAAGAAACTCATATGTTGAGACGAAGTGAGCAATTAAGAAGTCAGAACGGGATGTTGTCCATCTGAAGATAATAGCAAGTGTTCAGACATGGATAATAGCTTGAGCGAGGAGGATCTTGTAAGAAATCAATGTAACATGTGAGGCTCATGAAGCATGATGATCCAGAGATTGGCTTCTGACTGAGCTGAGCATAATCACGTGTAAAGCCGCATCCCTGACGATCATTTCCCAAAGGGAAGCCGCTAGGACCATTTAGTAGATTCTTGGTGGATGGACGGATGGCGTGGGCCATGCTGATTCGGCCTCGTATTGAAACAAGAAACATCTTCTCGCCACCAGGGGAGGGTTCATCGGAACACGAGATGAGCCAAAACACCTGATCGGATATTGTATACTTCGTAATCAATACACATGAAAAATGGCAGTAGATGATCGAAATACGAGAATGATGTTTATTTTCAACGCGTGACGAAGCAAACTAAACATCATCAATAGCTGTGCCTCTCCAGCCCAGCCCAGGCTTTTCCTTGTCATGCAGGTACCAGAGCCAGTTCATCCGCCGCCTTTGTCTGGGGACGACGCTCTCCTAGCGGGCCAGCCAATGAGCGAGCCCTCTCGACGCCACTGTGGGAAACATCGAAAAAACCCAAGGTCCACTTCGACTCCACTCCACCACGGAGGCCGTTTCCCATAAATAAACTCGTGTCCAGCCCCATCCCGACACTCCCTCCTTCTCTCCCCATACTCTCGTTCAACCACACAACACCACACGACTCCGTCAACGGGACATCTTTCATACCGTCTTCTTCTTCTTCGTCAACTTCAAATCCTTCGCCTTCTTCAAACCAACTGTCGTTTGCACCATACAATCCACTTTAATTGACAACCAACCGAACGCTTTTCCCATTTCCATTTCCCATTTTCGCTTTTTCAATCCATCAAGATGCGTTTCCCTTCCGCATATGCCCTCGCCACATCGCTTTCCACAGTAGCTGCTGTCTCTCAAGGCTTCAACTACGGTGCTACCAAGAGTGATGGCACTTTCAACATGGAATCCGACTTCCAATCCCTCTTCACATCTGCCAAGGGCCTGGCGGGCACAAATGGAGGATTCACCAGTGCTCGATTGTATACCATGATCGTATGTCTATCCATGGCTCCCTTCTGTCCACGAGTAATGCTAATAATCATACAGCAAGGAGGTAGCTCTACAAACGAACCGACTCAAGCCATCGAAGCGGCCATCAGCACAGGCACCACCCTCCTCCTTGGTCTCTGGGCATCAGGTGGTCAAGGCCCCTTCTCCGCCGAGCTCACAGCCCTCAAATCTGCGCTTTCAGCGTCAAACGCCGCTGAGTTCGCCAAGCTGGTCGTTGGAATCTCGGTCGGAAGTGAGGATCTCTACCGTGACTCGGCAGTTGGAAAGGCCGCCGATGCTGGTGTTGGAGTCGACGCCGCTACCGTTTCCTCATTCATTGTCCAATTGAAGGAGGTTATCGCAGGTACCGCCCTGGCTGATGTTCCTGTCGGCCACGTTGATACCTGGACTGGATGGTACGTGCACTGAATCTATTTGCTTGAAGCCGCAGTACTGACTCTTAGCAGGGCGCAGTCTGACGACTCTAACATTGGTCTGGTCATTGGTAACTGCAGCTTCATCGGAGTCGATGCCTATCCATACTTCCAAAGCACGATGGCAAACAGCGTCTCGGATGGAAAGAGCTTGTTCAACGCTGCATTGGCTGCCACTCGGAATGTTGTTGGAGACAAGGAGATCTGGATCACCGAGACCGGATTCCCCGTCAGCGGAAGTACCGAGAACTTGGCTGTACCTTCCCTTGCAAACGCCAAGACCTACTGGGACGCAGTTGGATGCCCCAACTTTGGCGTCACCAACACCTGGTGGTATACTCTCCAAGACAGCAACGGCGCTACACCAAACCCAAGCTTCGGTGTAATTGGAAGCTCCTATGGCACAACTCCTCTTTACGATTTGTCTTGCAGCGATGTCTCTTCCAGCTCTTCCGCCTCATCCAGCGGCGAGTCCTCCACTGCAACCAAGAAGGGATCATCCAGCTCTACCGCAGTCTCTGGTGGTAGTGGAAGTTCCAAGTCATCTGCATCCGCCAGCGCTGGCGCATCAGAGAGCGTCTCATCTGGTTCAGGACTTTCTCCATCTGAGGGTGCAGGCAATGGAATCGGGGGCTCAGTGACTGCCACTGCCTCTGGCTCAACCTCCACCGCAACTGGAACCGGAGGAAACGGCACCGCTGCTGGTGGCTCTGGCGCATCATCTGGTCTCGCAACCGCTACCAAGTCTGGCTCGAGCTCTTCTACCACCAGCCCTGTCGTTTCCACTGGTGCCGCCAGCGCACTCTCTGGCTCTTCTATCGGTGCTATGGCAGCTTTCCTCGTTGCCGTTGCAGCCATGTAGAGTATGCAATCACAGAAAATGATGGCAATATTGCATTGAAGGAGCATTCATGGGCTTTTTAGCAGGGGAACATTTCAGGACCAGTCAAAAAATATGGTGGGGGAGTTACTTTTTACTTTGGTGCTCGCACTAATAGAGGAACACCGACGCAAAAGCGTTTATCATGAGCTGTATCATAGAATAAAAGGCATGTGCCCATTGTTTTCGATTTCCTGATCATGTTGATAATACTATCTCGCTGCGTCGGCTATGAGGACGCGTCTGGATGGAGTCTAAGTGACATGGCTCTAGCCCGGCTCTCCCGGCGTCGAATGAAAGGAAGTTGTTGTCCCCGTGTCCATTTGCAGAAAAAAGAAAGCTCGCAGAGACATGCGCAAACGAATGCGTGTCGCTGGGCGAGGGCTCTATATCAATGACTCCTGGACCATGACCCTCCTTCTGGAATCCTTGGTCAAGCTACACTTGTGTAGAAATTCCGGGAAGTCACTGCGCTTCCTTGACAGGCCAATATAGCTGAGAGTAGCCATTTACGTCACTGCACAAACCCCTGTCGTCTCGTCTCTGGGCTTGACAAGGCTGCGAGCTTGGAATATATTAAGGCTGTGCTTGCCCCTCAACATCTCCGTATCCCGTGAATATCTGCGAAATACGAAACTGCTAATAAAGACGATATTATACATACGAAGGATAGCGCGAGAGTTTTATGAGTTGGAAGGAAATTGGGGTCTTGGGGATTGCGAGTGATCAGTGAGTGAGTGAGTGCAAGGCTCCGTTTAACGTTACGTGCATTGCGTGGAGGGGTATTCATGCACACGGGGTCAAGACACTGCAGAGTTACGGTGAGAGGCACCGTGGCACTTTGACTTTCTTATTTCTTTTGCTTTTCCTTTACCCGTCAAGTCATGTGTGGGATGGGGATTATTCACACACACAGCGCTCTCGTTCGCGGATGAGAGAATGCGGTTGTGTTTTGCATCGGGAACCCGCGAAGATGGCGGTGCTTGATTTCATATACCAGGCGCTGACGAGGCTCGTAGCGACTTTGCCGTCCTTGGGCGCTCTGGATTCGGCGTCGGAATACCCTCGTCTGCCTGGGACGTACGATTCCTACGATACGAACGATTCGAACGACATTTCTACCGCTTCAGATACGCGCGGTGCGGTAGATCCATCGTGCGGACGCAGGGCTGCCGATAGGTCTGAGCCGGAAACATCAGGAGCAGCGCATAGGAATCAGAAGGCGCTCACTATCCAGACAGCACAGTCTCATATGCAGATGAATACCGTGAAGATGAGCAACAGCGTCCAAGTCGTGCAGGAACTCCCTTCGGCGAAGGAAGCGGGCGTGTTGAATCCCAACACGGGATTCCCTGAGCCTCTGAGTCCTGGTACTGTGCTCTGTTCCACTTCCAATATTTTCAACGATGTGCTGCCTCCTGCGACAATTCAGTCTCACGGGGCTGATCCCTTTTCTTCAATCAAATCGTGGCCTAGCTGACTGGATGTTGTACAATAGATAGGAATACGACGCTTGCTCATCCGTCGGCAGATACTAGCAAGAACGCCACTATCGAGGCGGATGATGTACGGCTGACGAAGACGTATTCGCGCTCGAGGTTCCTGCACTCAAGACATCATAGTCATGGGAAGATCTTGCCGGGGGAGGAGGGAAAGATGTATGAGGGGATGGAAGACAAGGATGGAAGTAAGGAGAAAAATGGGGCTGAGGGTAAGATTGTGAATGGAGGGATTAAAGGCAAGGAGGTAGTCGATGAAGGAAGAAATGATGGGGCGAAGAAGCAAACCGAGGAGAGCGAGGAGATGTTGATGTTGGGGAAGGAGAGTGATGCGCAGGGATATCTTGAGGGCCAGAGGAAGAAGGGCGTGCTGAGGAAATTGCAGTTGCATAAAGTCTGATGCCGTCCTGCTTGGAGAGATACGGAGGTAGACTTTGATGGGTTGGATCTTGATTAGCGTTGAGCTTGCATGGAGTCAGTCTGCGGTGCCTTCTTGAGACTGTATGGGTTATTGCAGCGTTTGGTCGAAGCCGGTTGGCATGTATATGAAACGACGAGTATGATTAGCATGAATAGAACGCCTTGACGAGCATCACAATATGATCCCGAGCGCCTACATCGGTCCTAGATATTCCTTTCCCCATCCCAGACATCCATCAATCCCTCTAGCTCCCCCTATAAGTCGTATAACTATACGGCCCCAACAACAACGGAACATGAAAGTGTTCCCCCTCCCTAACCAAAAAGCTCAACTCCACAACCGGGAAGAAAGTCTTCCCCGCCCCGTAATACGCTCCCGTGTTGAACGTCAGCTTCCACACGCTCTCCCCCTTCCCCAACGCAGCGTTCCCTTCCTTCTCCGCCTGCTCGACTATCAGCGCGGCGATGGAGGCCTGCGACGAGACTTCGGGCTCCCAGAGCGTGATGCGTCCGTCGCTGTTCGTGGTTGCTACGTGTGTGGATGCGGGCGAGGACCGGCAGGATAGAGTGGCTATTATCCCCGCTGCGGGACGGCCGGTCGTCGTGTCGAGGACGTGGCAGGTTATTGGGTCTTTGGTGGGGAGGGACATTCTGGGGGGGAGTTGCGAGGAGAGAGCTTGGAGGCGGGTGGTGGGGTTGAGGGGCATCAATCAATTGAGTGCTACTGTGACGCGGTTGTTAGACTGGAAGAGCTGTTGAGGGGGAGGACTTGACAGACTGTATTAGGGATCATGCAAGATTGTGGGAGCTTTATATGGAGGACTGAGCGATTTAAAGAGCTTTTGTAGATTTGGGGTTGAAGTGAGTGAAAGGCAAAGCTTGGGCGCTGTTCGGAGATGGCCGGCTGGAGTTCAGCCTCGTGGTGGCTTCGGACCTTCGCAGCCTCGATTTGGGCAATGTATCATGCACTTCTGAGATGCGATGAGATTATAGATCAAGGCAAACTCTACTTACGATTTTCTCTTCCTCCTTAAAACAACTCCAAATCGCAGATGGAAGAGTTGTGACTCGCCGGCCAATCATACACTAGCGCCAAGTTCAACATCAGAAGACGGAGGAAAGCAAAAGATCTTGACAGAAGTCGCAGCCTCCTTCAGTAATCCCAACTCCTGTTCGACTCTGTAACGCATTTCTCTCTCTGCCGCCATCATGTCTACAGCAGTAATCGACACCGACTCCGACAGTCTCGAGCCCACTCTCCAATCAGTCCTCGATCAGAAGACCCTCCGATGGATCTTCGTTGGAGGCAAAGGAGGAGTTGGAAAGACAACTACCTCCTGCTCTCTAGCCATCCAGCTTGCCAAAGTCCGCCGTTCAGTCCTTCTCATCTCCACCGATCCCGCACACAATCTCTCAGATGCTTTCTCGCAGAAGTTCGGCAAGGAAGCTAGACTTGTCACTGGCTTTACTAACTTGAGCGCAATGGAAATCGACCCCAATGGAAGTATTCAAGAGCTGATGGGACAAGCTGAAGAGGGGGAGGGGCCGGCTGCTGGAATGGGCGGTATGATGCAAGATCTAGCGTTTGCGGTACGTCCTATTTCCACACATGAAGATCCACCTCCCTGATCGAAATAGATTCCAGGCATCGACGAAGCAATGTCCTTCGCGGAGGTTCTTAAACAAGTCAAATCCCTCTCCTACGAAACCATCATTTTCGATACCGCACCCACAGGCCATACGCTCCGCTTCCTACAATTCCCCACCGTACTCGAGAAGGCCCTTGCCAAGATCTCCCAGCTCTCTACACAATTCGGCCCTATGCTGAACGGTCTGCTCGGCGCCAACGGTGCGTTGCCAAATGGACAGAATCTGAGTGAGATGATGGAGAAATTAGAAGGACTGCGAGAGACGATTTCTGAAGTCAATACTCAATTCAAGGATGAGAACCTGACAACCTTCGTCTGCGTCTGTATCCCGGAATTCCTCTCGCTGTATGAGACAGAGCGTATGATTCAAGAACTATCGAGCTATCATATTGATACGCATTGTATTGTGGTTAATCAACTTCTCTTCCCGAAGGCTGGCAGCGAGTGCGAACAGTGCAATGCCCGGAGGAAGATGCAAAAGAAGTATTTGGAGCAGATCGAGGAGTTGTACGATGAGTTCAACGTTGTGAAGATGCCGTTGCTCGTTGAGGAGGTGAGAGGAAAGGAAAGGCTGGAGAAGTTCAGCGAGATGCTCATTACCCCGTACGTTCCACCTGCTGGAGGGTTATAGGTGGTCTAGATCATATTAGAGCGAGAATATATGGAGATACCCAGAGAAATTGCGTGTCCATGTTTTTTTTCGCTATTTGCATTTTGCTTTCTACATGCTTCCTACTTTCGACTCATAATCCTCCTCAGGATCCATGTCCTTCCATCTTCCTCTTAACCAGCTTCCTCGTTAATCATCTTCCTATTCACACCAACTAAACAACAGCGTCATCCCGAGTTCGGAGTTGCGTGCCGCGATATTCACGGGGAAACGTTGAGGCGCCATCGTATGCCTGCATCCCCATCATCCGCTTAGTCTTCAGGATATCTGACCGCACGTTTGGAGGTCGTACAGTCAACCTAAGCATCGTTTCCGTCTCCAATGTGCGTCAGATGAGATGGCGATCACCAACCTCACCTGCCGGACTACTAATGAGCTGAAAATCTGATGTGTCTCAAGAAAGGCGTTGGGTGAAGGACAGAAAAGGTTAGGGATTTTGAGGGTATGGAATTTGGGGAGTAACAAGGTTTGTCTTGGGTCTAGCTTGATGTGACCCGTGAGGCTGTGAGAATTAATGCTCATATGTCGAGATCTAAGTTAGGTAGAGTGTTTACAATTCTCAAGGCAGCAATTGCATGCAGGAAGGCCTCTACTGCGGAGGAGGGGGTGGCTTGATCTCGCTTAAACTTCAATATGTGGCTGAGGAGCCAGATTATTAGCGCACTCTCGCGTCATACAAATCCCGGAGGCTGACAAACTTCTAGCACTTCAAAGCGACTTCTACTTACATTTAAAGAGCATGCAATACTGAATTAATCAACCTTCGACCGAGCACGATTCTAATAACTCTTGCACCGTAAGTACGACGTGTGCAATCTACTCCTGGAGACAGTCGTAGTAACGTCAAATAGGGACAATGCCCATGCTGCTGGGACATATCCTCAGCTGACCAACATCTATAACGTTAAGGCGCTTCTTCAAGATAGCTCTAATACGAGATGACTAGCTTCATCTCATCTATCTCGAGCGAGATGATGGATGTGGCGCTTCTTCCCGGTTCTTATCCTAGCAGCACAGGGAGGAGCTCAAATGGTTGCTGGACTTGCCGGCTCCGGCGCAAAAAATGTGACGAGAGACACCCTATTTGTGACATCTGTGCTACACTCCATATCACCTGTCACTACGGTGTTGATAAACCCGAGTGGATGGATGGTGGTCTGAGACAGGAAGAGATGTCAGAGCGACTCAAACGCGAGGTCAAAGAAAATGCACATCGCTACCGTGGCCCTCACACGATCCATAACTCTGGCGGCCGGATCTTGGGTGCTGGAAATACCACCGGTAAATGGACAGTGCAACCTCAAGAGCTGCCTGGGAGTATGGCTGCTCTACTAGGAAACCCCCTCAAGGTGACCCAAAACATCCACAACCATGGAGTGGAGCCTTTCCCCAAAACATCTACTATGCAGCTACAACGAGGGACCAGTTGCACACTTGTTAGTGAGGATAATCCCGACGTAGATCTCGGACGATCTGACACTATTCTTCTCACGTTCTACCTCGAACACGTGTTTCCCTTCTTGTTCCCATTCTACCACCCCTCTCTACTTCAAGGCGGTAGAGCATGGATCTTAGAGATGATGATGAGGAGTCCAGTCGTGAGACAAGTTACCCAGTGTCAGAGTTCGTATTTCTTCTCACTCGCTCGGGGAGCGGACAATGTCGACGTAGCTTGGGAGATAGTGCTCACGCAGACTGAGGATGCCTTTAGGGCGCTGAGACAGTCGATACAAGTTATTGAGGGCAAAGGCGTAATAGAGCATTTGCATGGCGCTGTACGCATCATGACGAGCATCATGCAGGTGCAACGTTTCGAAATTGCTATCTTGAGCTTTAATAATTGCCAGCCTCATCTCAATGCCGCTCTAGCTATTTTTCGACGGCTCCTCGACAGCTCTGGCGTCTCCGATCCCAGCTCAAGCTTCAATGCTGTCATAACACAGTTGGCGTCGCCAGCATTGGATTTTCCTGTCAGTTGTTCTCGATGTCCGAGCGCTGAACAAGCCGCCTTCCGCTTTTCGTCCGCCCTCTTAATATTCGATGATATTATTGCCAGCACCGTGCTTCAGGAGCAACCTAAACTTTACGACCTCCATCGAAGCCTCCTTGGTGATATTGACTGCATCGATCCGCCAATCAACCTTGGGGCTATTGTGGGGTGTCAAAATTGGACGTTACTGCAAATCAGTCAGATTGCCGTGCTTGACACATGGAAGCAGCAATGTAAACGAGCCGGCAATCTCAACATCATAGAGCTGGTCAACCGCGCCACAGTTATCAAGGACTCGTTGGAGTCCCATCTCACTCGACTTGAGACCGATCAGGTCACTGCTCCAAAACAGAACAGAGGTCTGCTTGATATCTTTACGGCAGACTACAGCCAGGATCTCAAAACACCCACCAGCCAAAGCCCTTTGGTCACCCGTGTCTGGGCTCATGCAGCGCTGATATATCTGTCTGTTGTGGTATCGGGATGGCAACCTGCCAGCGTCGACGTGCGCTACCATGTTCGTCGGATCCTCGAGCTCCTAACGCATCAAATATCGCCGCCAGCGTTGTTGCGCACAATGGTATGGCCGTTCTGCCTAGCGGGTTGTCTCGCGGAGCCGACGCAAGAAGTTTGTTTCCAAGCAATGGTGGAAGCGTTACAACCGCCCAGTGTCTTCGGCACGGTACGCAAGGCACTTGAAATTATGAAAAATGTATGGCAGAACAGGGACGCACCTGATATCTCAAACCGCGACCTTGCTACGTGTTTTAGAAATCAAGGTGATTTAGTGTTGCTTGTGTAGAAGAGCACAGCAAGGCACGGACATATACATCTGCTGCTTTCACAGTACGTGATACAATCCTTCTAAATGGCAATTTCAATTATGTGGCTATGAAACTTCTCTAGATTTTATCTAGATCGTAGCTCCAGCTCGAACTTGTCACTTGAACTGGACATAACCCTTATGCTCTACGAAAGTTGCGAGCCATGGTACATCCCCTTCATGGTTCGCTAACTGTTTGTAGAACTCCGCATGTGCGGGTCCGTCAAGCGCTAAGCCCTTGGCGCTCCCGTCCGCATTACGCTCATCGGCGAAGAAGAATCTAGCGATCCAGACACATTAGGAACGAATGGTCTACGCCGAGCTTCTGCTCAGAGAGAAGAATTAGAAGAACACTCACCGGTAGCCTTGAGATGAATACGATTTATCGGCAACGCCAACCCAGAAAGCCGAAGCCGACTTGCCGATACCGAGATCCAAGAAAATTGGCACGGGAACAATGGTCTGGTTGAGGTGATTGCCGGTGTATATGAACGACTTCTTGGCCTCCTTGGGTAGCGTCTTCCACCCAGCAATAGCCTGCTGCGCTGCAACGTACGGGCTAACGGTGTTGATGTTCAAATCTTTGGTGACAGCCTCCGCTGAAATCGACAATACGGATTCTTTGTCGGCGGGGGGCGTAAGTGCCGCTGCGTTGTAGACGACGACACTGGGAGCGGCGTGGAACCTTCAAACTCTCAAAATCAATATGTCTTGAGCTGGGAATTTTGGCCGTCGAGATTCCCAAGGCAAAACTCCTTCATTGCCACTCATCGACAATCCGGATTGAGGGGAAGGCAACGGAAAACCTGACTTACTCGGTCTTGACCGCATCGAAAACTGCTGGGATTGAAGCCGGATCGGCAAAATCTGCTTTGAGGGAGAGAATCCCTTTGTCGCTCTTCGTGCCAGTTCCCTTCCTAGACACAACGGCGACCTTATAGCCCAGACTGGCGAAGCTCTCGGCAACAGAGGTGCCGATCCTGGGCCCAGCACCAAGGACGAGTACAACAGTATTGGCGGCCATTGTGCTTTTAGTAGGCAGTAAAGATGATTCTTGAAGATGTTCAGACTACAAGAAGCTCAGATATAGATGGAAATAGTGAAACTGTGGTGCCAAGCTGCCTCCTATATATACTCAGCAGAGCTATCACGAATTCCACCGCTCACGTCAATTTAGTCAAACTCTCCTGCTTTCCAATGGTTTGAAATCACATTCTGGGCGCCGCTCGCGATGCCCTTCCCAAGCGCAAAGACCAGGTACGATGGCATCACTTCAGTCCAATACGCATGATCAGAGCGGTTCAATCGCCCGGAAGCGTCGTGCTTTCTGGCTTGTCTGGACCCACAAGCCGCGCGCGCGAAAGCCAAGCGGTACAAGTGCTGGTGGGGTTGAGGAGCATACTGCTGAGGTAAGCCGCGCGCGATGGGGCTGCAGGAAGTAGCGTCCAGGCAACGCAGGAGTTCGTAAGAGTTGAAGGAGGGGTAAAGTTGGTCAGGTGATTCTTCAGCTTACGACGTGTCCAAGCACAACTGGGGTATACATTTGATATCGACCAATATATTAATAAGATCGAGTGATGTTAAGTATTACATCTTGATAATCAACATTTCTATTGAAAGCTTGATAAATTAAATTTCTCTTCTGAATGTAATGTTATGCATCAGGAAGAAAGGGGCATATGGGTCTTATTGACAGAGCACCTGTATTGGATTCCAGACCTGACTCGGAGGTATATGCAAGGAGCCTCTTTGCGCATCTACAATAGAGCTCAGGACTGCTTTCCATTCGTTTAGAAATGCTTACACTTGAGTGCAGTGCACTGCGCCTGAAATCTTTCTCCACTCCCAAACATAGCTCGCCCACTCCACACCAGCTGAGGCGCCATTGATTCGAGGTGGTTATTTGCCGAGGGGTCATCTAATTACAGTAATTCAGAAACAGCACCATCGGGTCGGCCCTTCCTGCATTGACAAGACAACGCATTCAGTTTCAGGGTGTCGAGGGAATTGACCTATGACTTCCCCTGATTTCCGCCCCATTACTACGAATATGGCTATCCGAATGAGCGAAGCCCTGGGGTTGCCAAAAAGGCTTTTGAAAAGCAAGCCGGTACTGATGTTGAGATTAAGAGAGTCAAAATACACTAAAAATATTATCGAGCTCTTGTCAGTATATGAAGAGACCCGTATAAAGCCCCTGCGAGACTCAATTGGGCGTGCGCTGGGTAATATTTGTAGTCGATTCACTGAAATAAGTATAAATTCGTTTCTTTAAACGTATACTAAACCGATTGCCATAGAAAAATCTAATCTTATACCAAATTTTCTAACCAACGCATGTCCAGGAAAATATAAGCAGGAAGCATTCAGACTGCTACGCTAATTAAGACACGACTGGCAAGAATCGGACTGCTCTATTCTTTCCTGTTGTTCCTTCGAAGGGGGAAAGGGTCCGCAATAGTCTTGAGCTCGCCTTGAACAAATGCAAAACACATTTTGCCATCAACCCAGAGCATTTTCTTGATGCCTCCCATAAGCGTTGCTAGAGCTTTCAGGGTATCTACTGCAAAAGAATCACAACCCTCAGTGCCCTGCTTATAGTAGCGAGAATTGGTCTCCGGCTTCCGGTGGGTATCCCAGGAAATGTTGATTTGGGCCTTTTGTTCGACCCCCAATCGCTGCAATGTCCCATGGTTATTAAACTCGCTAAAAACATCAACAATGCCAAAGTAATCCGGCCGAAAATATGGTAGCATTTTTCCCTCTATGCAGATTGCATCCAGAGTAAGATCAAGACCATCCAGATTCAAACCACTTGAAATAGGCTTTATTGTTAGATCTTTCAACGACCCCTCTTCTGCCATCCGTTCCACCACCACCAAGGCCGCTCGTACTGCGTTCAAAGGTTCTGATATATGATCGAAGGGCGTCATGATTCTGCAAAGGCTGACGTCAAGCTGCAATTTCTTGATTTTATGATAGAAGGATGGCGAGAGCCAGTTCTTCTCGAGTTGATTCGGAGCCTGGGGGAAATGGTGTGAATCAAGTGGGTTGAGAACGAATGTATTTGTTGTCCAAAACACGTTGGCACATTCATGGTATAACTGCCTAGTGACGGAGATGACATCCAGTTGTATCCTCTTTCGCCCATTGGTACTGTAGTATGCATCATTATCGACAGGTTGATAGTGGAACTCAACCATAGTTTTGTTGTCGCCGAATTTCCTTTCACCGCTCCTGATTGGCCGAAAAACTACTCTCGGAATCCCCATATAGAGAAGTAACCATGGCTATCATACAGTGGCAAGCTCCGAACGCCATTCCTCGACCATGAACTCCTTCGATTACGATGATGGCTTGATTGGTGATTTCTTCATGGGTGCTATCTTCCTATTCTCCAGCTGCCGTTTAGCCCTCGCAGCACGATTTATCTCGGACAAAGTCGGCAACCCATCAGTCCACCACGTCGTAGAAGGTCCCTTGGGGATCTCTTCAAGTCCTCCTGTCCAATAGCATGTCTGATTTCTGGGCTTGTTGGCGTTGTACCCCATTTGTAATTTCACTTTAGGGATTCCTAGCCAATGATCCAGTATCTTCTCGTTTCCCCTTTCCTTCCCAGTACCCTCTATTTGATCCAAACCCATAACAAATCGGTAAGCTTTCGGTAACGTGGTAACGACTTCATTCTCGTTGGTCTTTTCGAGTATATCCAAGCCTTCAAAGGTAATGGGATAAATCAATCCTGTTGTACAACCCGTGCGTACTAGTCGGACTTTTTGCAATTCGAAATTGGTTTCGTTTTGTGGTATTTGTTGTTCTATAACCATAAGAAGGGCTTTATAAAGCGGTTTGATGTTATAAAACTCGGTCTGGTGGCCAGCCAGAAAGTATTGGTTAGCATCGAGCCTGTATTGTTCATCTACTTCTTTTTCAAATCCTGCATGTTTCGCACTCGTAGATGCTTCGCACAAAGCTTGATGGATGGGGAGTAGTTCCTGTGTCGTAGCTGGTCCATTCGGGAAACGGATGCTGATTAGCTTTGCGAAAAAGCGGGCGAACTCGAGGTCGACTTTGTGGACGTCGCCCCCATGCGAGAGGACCCATTGGTCGAAAAGGAACTTGTACAGCGTTTCTGATGTGTATTGGGCGTATGTGCTGTAAATTGCGATGGTTTTGTTGCACATGTCTTGAAGATGCTCGATACTCAAAAGCCAGGGTGCCAAGGAAAGCTCTTTTTCGAGGCTCGGAAGAGGCAGCTGGGGGTCAAGACTGAGGGGTCGCGCGGCGAATATGCATCTGAGTCGTTCGCGAAAGCGATTTTCTCGACTTGAACGGAGAGTATTGACAATGATGTCGTTCGTGCGCCGATCTACGTCTGAAAGCGGCGTTCTCTGTGGTGGGAGAGGTGGGAGGTCATCGGTGTAGCCCATCACCTCGCGCATCATCAAGTAGGCTTCCATCGACATTTTGGTAAAGGTGATTTAATTTATCTAAACACCAGAAGTGCTGGGCCTGGCTGGCTGAGGAGGAGGTTCGTGCTAGTGGCAGTAGCGGATAATATTGAAGCGACGATTCCCAACAATTTGGGCGCCACACCAGCTAGTAATGATTATCTTTGAACAACTCCTGTGATACAAACACTATCGCGAAACGCGAGAACACCGCCACAGATTCGATGAGCAGCAGCGAAGCTGGAATGCAACGCTCTATGACGAAAAGTGGTGGCGGAGTTGGCTTTGAGATGATTGAAAAGAGGCTAAACTAACGTGTAGCATTTTATCAGGAAAGTTTGAGCAACAGCAATGAAAAGCCTCTCGATCTCATGGCACTGGAGATAGTAGCAGGGAGTATCTCAAGTCTGCTGAGTAGCGAGCGAGGAGATTGAAGTGTAGTGCTTGATCGAGAACAAGCGATGTATTGAGCAGTGAATAGCGTAGAGCGTTGTGCTTGGCTGGGGACAGGAGAGTTGCAAAGAGAGAGAGACAGCGGCAGGGAGGGCCTGCGAGATGATCGAGAAGCGACAGACGGCAGACAATGCCTGGCGGGGTATGATTGGCAAAAGAGCTTGAAGCTTCTTCCTTATATAAATGGCCCACGATGTCGGTCAACCGAGGCCTTTGTGATTCCGGATTGGTATCCACTTTCCTGAAGTTCTCTCTGAAAACCAGCATTCCACTTGTGGGCAGGAAATAGTTGATATACGGGGTGCCAGTTGTCACCAGAGGTGGGGAGAATCTGCAGGTAACATTGTGTCGCAGGAATTCGATATTCGGGTCGGTATAATCCAACACCGCCTCCTCTACCTCTGGATATGTTGTAAACCACTCATCGTCCTTGGTTCTTGTTTTGCTATACCAATTTTTGAAATTGGTGGCCACATGTGCAGCGACGCTGTCGATGCACTCTTCTTCGGTGCTCACCTTTTCCTTCAATCGCTGCCAGAGCATTGTGCCTTTTATAAGGCATTCGTCCCAGATTGGATCCGCTGTTGCTGCCATCGTGTCCGCACTGTCGCATCGAGAGAAAGATCATGATACATCCTCTCTGGAAAGTACCCAACACTGGCCACGGTAAGGTTTACACTATACAGAGTGCTCCTTCCTCCACAACACTGCGCACTCTAGTTATCGTCACCACATACCGCGATCATTGAAAATTGATCCATGACAGAGAGCGTAAAAGTTTTGCGAATCTCTACTTAAACTTACAGTCTAGGTTAGTAAACAAAATAAAACTACCCTCCAAATACGTAACAACGCCGTTCACACCCATGGAGAATGTGCTGGTACAGACGATACCCTCTTCCCTCGGAGTTGTGCCAGTCACTGCCAAATATAATGGAGTGGTTCCAGCTCTTGGATTGCGCACTACGTCGAAAGAGAACAGCGTAGCGGTAGTAACTCTGCAGGGGGAAAGAAGTTCGATCAACAAGCTCAACTTTGGCTAAGTCAATCAAAGGACTTATAGATAATCCTCCGCAGCATCTACAAAGCATCGCAAAATCTAACTTCCCACAGCTTGAATTTGAGACGAAAATTACCAGGCGTTGATGAAACTTTAGAGCTCCAATAACATTTGTGAGAATGCATAGAGGAGTTGTGTCGCAACAAGCTTGGATCAATGGTGTCGCCCACTTCTCATCAGCGGCTACGTGCATGTTCTTTTCGCCTCAACTTCCCTGCCCAGTATCGCTCTGCTCGTAGGTACTAGCTTGCAGATAGGAACCGCGCATAAATCACCGATGAAGGGCAAAACCATTCAACGATGCTTCTGTCTAGGACTCTGTGGCAGTATTATTTTGATCTCTCCATCCCGCGGGTTCACAAGCGTCTTCTTCCCAACCATTGCCCGATCTTTGAGGCAGAGTACGCCGTCAATGTAAAGCTCTCCACCAACATGCTCATGAATCCCCCTCGCCAGATCGTCGATACCACTCGAATCCAGCAGCATTGCTCTTAACCAGCTCTGCTTACCCCAGTGTGAAAATCGTGGCCAGCCTGTATTGATAAACATCTTCGTCCAGGTCAGAGCCTCTCTGTACAGCCGGCCATCGACCGTTTCGCCCGATTCCCTCAAAACCAACGCCTCCTGAAATTCTTCGACAGTGCGCGGCCGATCGCTGTCGGTTACCAGTGTAATGGACTTCAAGCTTCCAGTCTGGGCCCAGGTTGCGAGTGCTTTCAGAGACGCACGCATCCATTCCAGCTCATCACGATCCAGTAATTCCAAGCAAATTTTGACATGTTGTATGCGTCTCGTGTGGCTCAGGCGCGACTGGTTAGTGAAGCGCTGAAATAGTTGGCTTGGATCTCGTATATTGAGCTTGTTGTGCCCCCATATTATGTCTTTGCATTCTCGGTGGATTTGTTTGCAAGTTCGAAGCACTGAAAGCGAACGTGCGACGTCAACAGTCCACGGGTATAATCTGACATCGCCTTCAGGATTTGCGAGAATGTAGGTAAATATTTGATCTCTAATTTCTCTTGGGAAGACAGTTAGGAATGGAAGAGGCATGGTGCTGAATTTTGCGAACAATTCGAAGCCGCAGGCCCGCCACTCGAATTGAATGTTTTCCGAGGCCGAGGCATGCCGCGGAAGCACTCAACGCGAGCGTGACGCGTGAAGCGTGAAGCGCGACTTCCCAACCCCCTCCGACTTCAAGCTCATGAAAAAGTCAATAGCTACCCATCCACTCTCACCTTCCCACACAACCTCGAGAATCCATTACAGCTTCCATATCATCGTATCCTTCAATTATGCCAGCAGCGATTAAAAGACAGAAGGTGTCAGCGACCAAGACTGTGTCTGCTGTCAAACCTCTTGATGCATTCACAAGAGTCTCCAAGGCAACCAGCTTTACGAAGACTATCATAGATAAAAACAACCATGTTGATACGATCGCGGCTATTTCATCGAAATCTTCAACCCGTGGAAGCAAAAGAAAGCTGAATGACGAGGAGGAAGGCGCCGTTGATAAAGCGTCTGCAATTCTTTCTGTGAACACCAAGGAAAGAGAGATCAAGCCACTGCCTCAGCGACAATCGACCTGTCTTCCAGAGACTCCTCAAAGGGTTATCACGGACCAGAACCTCCTACTATCAGTCGAAACTCCTACAAAGGGAGCACGCAGCCTTCTCGACCGTCTCCATTTCTCTTCCAAGACACCAACCCGTTCACCGCTCCATGCGCGACAAGGTTCGAAAATTGAACAAACCCAACAATTGCCATGCGAATTACTCGACCTCATCAATCTACATGCAGCATTCCTCACAGCATTGTCACTTCATTACGCGCACAATGGCACGCATTCGCCAGCCGACCTGCGACTTCTTTGTCCAGACGTCGCTCGAGCATGGGGCAAGCGCCGTGTTATACTCGAAGACATTCGTAGGACATTGGGAGTTATGAATGCAGACATACCAGAAGCCAACAAGGATATAAGGGTATCAAGACTCAGTCTTTCGGATTATGGACATGGCAAAATCTGTGTCGAGATTAAAACAGGGGCTGGTAGAGCTGGCAGGTTAGCTAGGCCTGTGAACGAGGATCTTCTGAACGACATATATGTAAGAGAATTGAACAAGTCATGGAAGGGGAGAACTGTTATGGATACTGAGGTGAAGGACTTCATCGAGAGTCTACCTCTGGAACCTATCACTATTTGCTCTTCGTTCCTCAAGATGTCACCATTGCTTGCGAAAGGACAGCGGAGATTAGAGGATATGCGGGCGGGAATCACCACCAAAAAGGAAGCAGCAGCAGCAAAGGAGAAGCTCTCAGTGGGTGAGAAGCCGAATGGAGCAAAGCCTACTCTTCTCGAAAGATTGCGAGCAAAGCAACTCGAACAAGCAGGCAAAGCACCTCCTCCAACGAAAGAGGAACTCAGCCGCAGACAAGCACTCCAACGAATCGACGAGGTTGTATCTGTTCTCAGTATCTTGAGCACTTCGACGTCTGTTGGCCAAACCCGGATCTCGTTCACGATGCCAACCGTTCTGGCAAAGCTTAAAGACTCGTTCAAGACCCCGATGTCGAAAGAGGAGGGATATATTTGTGTTCGGCTTCTTGCTACAGAGATTGCGCCACAGTGGGTGCGGATTGTGAAGATGGGAAAGGTTGAAGCGCTCGCTGTTAATAGGGAGGAAAAACCAACAGACTTGGAGATCCAGGAGCGAGTAAGACGTGCAACTTAATGGTTATGGGTTGCTAATGAGAAACGGCCGGATTGGATACCAATAGAGATCGAATTTTCGATAGTCGCTCGTCGTGGATATAGTATAGATCTCTATTAGAGAGACAATGCCACGAGCTGATGAATCAACGCTTTCGTCTATTCCTGATTGAAGAGATCTATGATCGTAAACCCATAACCTCACTGACGCATCGCCCACAGTCTCCCGCAATTTCAACCCATGAACCAAGCCGTACCCAGCAAGGAACCAAACCGAAGTACCTGCCTTCCCTCACTTTTTCGCAGCATCCTTCTTTTTGGGGCCTAACACAATCGGCGTGCCAATATCCTTCTCATCCCCGAGTAACTTAATCCTCAACACACTTTGCAATTTCTGCAACTTCGCAGCATTGAACGGCGCATCACCCCGCTCGAAGGCCTTCATGTCGTTTTCTGACAGTTGGACTTTCTCTCCCAGTTGCTTCGCGGTGAGCTTCGGCTCCATCTCGTTGCGGCGTTTCTGCATCGCGCTGCCGGCTTTCTTGCCGATTGTCTTGGGCTTAATGATCTCGTCGGAGCGATCGACTTTCGTCAGACGTTGGCCTTCGGTACCGCTTTTGGTTGCCTATGTGTGCTCTTAGTGAATTGGGAGAGACATTGCGGGGTATGGAGGGGCAAGCCTCTCGGAAGCAAGGAACAGATAGAGGACTTACATTTGCTGTTGCAAACTTCTTCTCCGTTGCGATGATTGAACCACTGCGTTGAGCGGCATTCAGGGCACTCTTGCCCTTCACGGTTGTCTCACGAGCAGCTCCGCCGCCGCGAGTCTTGCTACCAATCGTGGTATGGGTCTCCCAGTCATCCATAGTGGGCAGTTGTTGCGTTGGGTTTTTTTGGGAGGATATAAAAGGTGGTGATTGTGTGTGTTAGAGCGCGAGGACTTGTTGTAGATACTATTTCTTTGTGGGAGGAAGAGAAGGAAGGCTCTAGATATGAGGCTGTGGCTGAGATCGCCTCTCTACCGGATGATTCAGAATCTAACCTAATTGGGCCTAGTAAGAGTTGGCGGCCAGACATCCTTGTGACATCCTTGTTACATTATTGTTTGATATTCCTCGTTCGACTTATACTCATCAGTGAATGTGACGATGATTCCCCATGCGCCGTGTTTTCTGTTCGCTTCTTGTTATTAGTTTAAGTTATAGTTTTAGTTTTCCAATCTGGTTTTCTTTGAACATCAATCAGCGCACAGAGGTATCTTGGCAATCTTCACCATCCACAGAACTAAAGATAGCGGCAAACTTCTTACTCAGTACTCGAAGCATGGCTATTTCCGTAATACCATTCATTGTGGCTCTTGGAAGCTCAGTCGATATCGCCTTGTTCTTCTTCTTCATCTTTGTCAAAAACCGCGACGCATTATTGCAGCATATAAACTTGTACATCAACCCCACCATCGTCATTGGGTTCGCAAAGGCAGGGACAGTCTTATTCGCCATTCTTCAGGTCGTTCGTTACTTTAGAGGCTTGACGGCTCAGTCTTCTCCGTTAGATGGACTCCTACCTAAGCCAATGATATTCCCTTGCCGAACAAGTCATACAAGACTGGTTCCGAAATCCAACATTTTCTCTTACTCGTATCTCTGGGTCGGAATTCCTGTTGGATGGAAAGGCAATATTGGAGGAATGCTGTCTGCCGATTGCAATCAACCGTCATATCCCTGGTATGCGAGGCTTCTATCGGTCAAACCCATAAATTCATGGCACACTGTCAATTCAGATGACTACTTGGGTCGAGGCCATGCAGACGGCGGCTTGCAAGAAAAACTCCAAAGATATCTCCAAAATCAAGTATGTAACAATTTCAAATTTGCAAACCTCTTGATCTTTGATTCTGTCCTGACTGGCAAGTATTGGGCTTGATCATGATCTGTCTGTTGACCGCTACGAATACGAGACTTTAGTTGACGGTATCTTGAACTGTCCTTGCTAATAATTACAGGGCATCGATCCCAAAGAGTACCCTTATGCCTATCTATTGACGGCTCCCCGCTTCTTAAACTACGCCTCTAACCCGGTCTCAATTTGGAATCTCTATTCAGCCCAGAAAGAACTGAAGGCTTTCGTTCTAGAAGTCAATAACACCTTCGATGAGCGTCACATCTACTTCATCAAACCTGACATCGTTCCATCTAAGAGCCTTCACAGTGATGTGGCCCCCAAACTCATCACCACTTGGCCTAAAGACTTCTACGTTTCGACATTCAACGCCCGGGATGGGAACTACTCCATCTCTGCAACTGATCCTATGTACCCATCAATGACCGGCTCCGGCGTTGTTAATAGTAAGTATTTAGCAAGTTCCATTGTTCGACCCTTTCTTGCAGAGTAGGTGAGGGTTTTCACCTCTCGGCTCCAACTCCATTGATTAAGAATCATCTCTTGCCATATTTCTTGGGCGCTATTACCATCGCCAGGTGTTAAGCGGCCGCGTTCTGATAGTTTAGAGCCGGTGTTCTCCGCATGGCATCCATATCTACTGCTTGAGTTGGTTTGAGTGTTGGTTCGAGTGTCAAAACTCTATTTGGTATTTTAATGAATTGTCTTCTTTGGAATTGCAAGATCGAGGAGAGCTCAGGTCTTTCTCTTCGACTTTGAGTATAATCGCTAATTCAACACAGCAACTGTCACTCTGAAGTCTGGGCCTGTCACTCTCGTGGCACGCATCGTTTCCTCAGGCCCCGCTCTCGATCCAGCCATCATGAACACATGGTCCAAGACTAAGTTCCTGATGGCATGGTGGTGGGTCGGGCTCGCCACCTTCCCACGGACTGTTGTTCAAGCTCTGAAGCTCTTTCTGCTGCGTAGGATGCAATGGGTCTTCCGACCTGAACCTAGACGTTATACGATGCCGCGACATGCAGACTCAACGGAGGTATTAATTGAACGTTTGTTCAGAAACTACCTCAGAAGTTTGGTAGTAGCTTGCGAGGATCCGCTAGTAGCCAATTACTCTCCAGCTGGTTTGGTTTACGGAGAAGACGAGATGATGGTTTCACCAGCAGCCCAGTTGGCTGGAAATGCTGAGACTTTAGACTTCAAAGTCTTGACGCCGAGCTTCTACTCTCATTTGGTGCATTACTCAGGCTCGTAAGTGTTTCTAGAGTCAATCTTTTTAAGTATTACTGAATCCAAATCTGCAGTCCAGTTGAAGCAATTCTCGCCGAAAATACAAGCGCCAACATCATTCTGTCACAACCAGATCTCCTCTTGAAATTTGCGCAGGTCCTTCCCCAGGACCCACTTAACATATTTGAACAGCCTCGATTCTGGGCAATCCAGACCCTCCGCAGCGTAGCTTCACCAATCGAAGGCGTTGCTACTTTTGTGCCACCATCAGCCGTCGGCAATGAATTCAAAGGTAAGTGGTCTCTTCAATTCAGGCATCCAAGCTTCCCCTCTGTCTTGAGATTTTGATTTTTGTCTTGAATATCGACTAACTGAGACACAGTTACGGATCCTACATCCTCAAAAGTCTCTACGCCAGCTCAATCCTCACCTTTTGATTCCTATATTCTCGCGACCTGCTCACCGCAAGAGAGATCCGAGTACGCATCTCGAGTCCTCAAGCGTAAGTACTCCTTCACAACTAGCGAATCAACGCCTAGCTCCCTCCATCACTGACACCGGTTTCCAGTGCTCATCAGCGAATACCTCGCCTTCGGCTGGACCGACTTACTGGACCTAGAGCTATTCCTCATCCGCAGCAGCACAATCTGGATCATCACCGGATTATTAAGTCGATGAACCACAACGTCAGAAGGTCTGAAGGTGCCACGAAACGAATTGGTGGCTCCGAAGATAGGGCAGATTTACAGATGCTAGCGGTTCCTGCTCATAGAACGGCTGCACAGTCGCATTGTGAGATACGCCGTTCGAGTAGACGCTGGGAGTGTACTCTCTATACTGCATCGTGGGCGTTTGTGATGCTAGCAAAGGAGCTGCAGAGGGGTTATAGACACATCGCGTAGAGCAAATACATGGTATCGGAATAGAACTTTCTTAACTACTAGACTACTTCACGCTAGTTCATCAATCGGACGCGAGATTGAAATCCAGAATGTTAAACAACGAATTGTAACCGAGACTTTCACAATTCAGCAATAATTTTAGATGACAGCGATTTGGTATTCATGAGCAACGCATCTAAGCCCAAGCCCCCAACTCCCATTTCAATGATCCAGATAGCTCGACTCCAGAAGTAGGCAGGCACCCTATGAACAAACCCTGAGAGGAAGGCACAGCCTTCGTGCTCATAACCGCTATGGCGCCTTGTAAACCCTATCGCATGCCGAAGGCCAAAGAAACTAATATAACATAATTCTCCCATTCCAACCCATGGCTCGGTAGCCTTCAAGTCCCTCGTTCGCTCAAATGCTCATCCATCCAAACATACCAGTAGCAGAAACGAGAATGAGCGTAGTGACGATGCCAGCGCCAGCCCTGTCACCCGTCGTGGCAGGCTTGATAGCAGCCGGGTTTGCAACGCTTTGAGCACCTGCATTTGAATTCCCGATACTCGTTCCGCCGGTAGAATTCGTCAAAGGCGCCCCTACAGGTTGTAACGGCAATAAATTAACGAAGACTGTACTCATAGCAGCCATTTGTTGTCCCACGCCTTGCGTTCCATCCCAAACCGCTCCTTTTGACCATGAGAGACCGCACATTCGTCCATTATCGCCGCCATTGCATTGCAGCGCTGCGGCTTGGGCGGAAGCTGCCAATTTAGGCATGATGAGATCGTGGGTGAAAGGAGCTACTTGAGTAGTCGCTGCAAGCCAGCGTGTTAGATATGCTTTGAAGCTGAACATGTCGGTTGTGCAGGTGAGCTTCTGTTCACAGGCTACTTCGTAGGCGATGTTGTCTGGGAAGAAGACGTTGAAGGTTTGATTTAGGAGTCCTTCGACGCGGGATTGCCAGAGAGCACTACCGTTCGTCTTGGGATCTCATTAGTCAATGTTGAGATATCAAGGGTATCTCGACTCACGTAGTTATACATGTTTGCGGCTCCCAGTAGGTACACTCCCATATTATAAGAGAATTGAACCTTGTTGACGTCCGTGCAATTGGTCTCGATGTGTGCACCATCATAGATATTGTACTCTGCATCCATAAGTCCAACACTCTGGATCCAATTCCAAGTCGTTTCTGCATGTTGAGCATAAGTGTCATTGTTGGTATATCTTGCAAGTCGAGCACCAAGGTTGAAAAAACAGCCATTCGCAATTGAGTTCTTGTAATCGTATCCGGTAAGGTATGGGTACACTTGCCATCGCAGACTACACCACCAATTAGCATCATATTGAACTGAATTTCCAGGAACCGCCTACCCTCCACCACACGTATTATCAGGTCTGACAGCCTGAGTGTTGAATACTGCTTGTGCCAAAGCGAGCCATCCAGGTTGATCCGCCGCTGGATTCTGGAAATTGGTCTCGGCAGCACTCATAGCAGTCATCCCCCAGAAACCTTGATCATCATTACCCATAGATTGCGACCAGTTCGAGGGCATCATGTCATCATTCTGGCCTGTCTGCCATTGGATCCCTGCGGCGGTAACATTGTTGTATGAAGTATCGCCAGTATAATGCCAATAATCAATCAAGGTACCCCACATCGCACCAGACTCCCACCAATAATCTGCATATTATTAGCACTCCAGAAGTGATGTATTCAGTACAGTATCGCGCAACCTACAGCCCCAGGTGGGATTTGGAGGAGGTCCAGGTAAAACTCCAGGAATCCCACCACTTGTGTTGCCTTTGTAGTATGTCATCATATCGTATGCAATTGACGCGGCGGTATCCTTGATCGAATCTGGCGTCACAAAGATCAGCGATTGTTCTGCCACCAAGTTCAATATGGAGGGCCTTTCGTACCTGTTGAGGTCAGATCAAGGGTATAGCTCGCAGAAACAACACTGCTGCCAACAAGCAGCGCTGCAGCAGCGCGAGAAATGAATGTAGGAACCATCTTGTAGGGATTGAAGTGATGTCGACCGGGGGATTGTGACGATTGAAGAGTTGGCAGAGACAAAGAACGAATGGACGTCGATACTTCCAGACCGCGCAATGATGATTATGACATCAATGAAGTACAGAAGTATGAGACAAAAGGAACTGTCGGCGATGGTCGTCGGAGGTTGGGATTGACAAGTGAGAGTCCAAGGGGTGCGCGAGGAGGTGATAGGAGTTGGCTGAACATCAATTTACCAAGTGACCGGGGTAACCATTTTCGCATGCCATTCATTCGTCAGATTTATGCAATTTCTTTATGCACTTCCCATGTTTATGTCAGCAACCCTTGATCAGATGTGGCGAATGAGGCTGTGCCGCTATAATAACTACATCCATCGTCGAAGACTTCACTCTTTCCAATGCGAAATCATGGAGACAACAATCAACAAGATCTAGATCTGCAATCCGCTATCTATCGGTGGGTTTGGAGGGGCTCGTCCAAGGGCACAAGTGGAGCCAAATCTCGCATCCCCACGATCTCCCAACCCCTGCCACCTCCAACTTGTCAGGTTTGACTCTATTCAACTTCCTATCACCAGCTATTGTGTTTTACAAAGTTCCCTCTGTTGACTCTCGGCGAGGCTTGGAATAGCACTTCAATCCAACCATTTAAGGGTGAAAGTCCAGAGGCTTTGGAGTTGACAAGACTACCTCCGTTTTTCAGTGCTCGTATTCAAAGCAGGGCTCATCAGAACCAAGAGACGTTACTAGTAATCTTGTGATTTTTCTCGGCCAGCTAGAAGAACATAACGAGCAAGATTTGATTATCCAGAATGTCTTTATTCAATGATATTACCCCATACCTATATCACGGCCCCGGCGTCATTTCGCTCGAATCGACAGTTAGGGGGAACGAAGCGAGGCTGGATATCTGAGATTTTGGTGCCGGTCACTTCTGCTGATGGGAAATTGTCCGCAAAATCTCTGCTCAGCTCGAGAGGCTTTCTTGGAAGTAATCCCTCCAAAGAACCAGAAGCTTAAATTGCCCAAACGCCTGTTCCCGTCCCAACATCGATCACTCTCTGGACAAAGTCAGTATTCAGAAGACCGAGTTTCCCAAAAATGTGTCTAACGGGGGTCGTGCCAATTGGTGCAAGAGATATTTCTCTATTAAGTAACAAAGCCAACATATTAACACATGATGCATAATATCGCAGGGTTAATAGTTCTCCTTATTGTATGTAGATTAGTTCCCTGCCCCATATCAAGCTTTGTCTCGTCACGTGTTCCCATGTACAGTATCATGCATCACAAACGACGTCTGAGTAAGCTTGCAATGACACACCAATACTCAGCAGATGCTCGGGTGCGATCTTCATTGACGAAATTCCAAGAAATGCCATCCTGATTGTTGGTAAATCACCAATAATTGCCAGCTCATTGTTTATAACTTGGTATTTTCTGTGTGACGAAACGGATAATGACTGTAGTTCTGACAGTCCCTTAGAGTAACTTCAAATATAAGCCGAGATCCCCGAGTTGTGCCACTGGCACGAACGTGGGTTTTCCTGCAGGGCTTACTTGAAATGAGTGGTCCTCCGCTGCCTGTCCTCCAGTGGTCCTTTCGGTTCTTATCTTTGAATCTTACACCTTTGGTCATCGAAACAATCGATTTCTACTCGTTCTATTTTCATGGTTGTAATTGAGGGTTGAGACACCCCGCTAGTACACAAGTACTCGAGGGGGAGACGTAGCTCTTTATTATAAGTGCAGCAAACTCAATAGCACTTGAAATGCTAGGCTTTCAAGTGTTCCTCATATTAGGTGCTGCGAGCGCTTACTTCGTGATCAAACTGACGTCCACTGTTATCTACAACTTCTATTTCCATCCTCTTGCCAAGATTCCAGGTCCGAAGATTGCGGCTGTAACATACATCTACCAGACTTATTTCAGCCTTGTGGGTGGGAGTCGGTTCTATGTCCAAATCAAGAAGCTTCATGAGATCTATGGCAAATGCTCCCTCCATGAATTGCACTCTTCACTGACCCCTCAACAGGACCGATAGTTCGTATCACTCCTGACGAAGTCCACCTCAGCGATGCAGACAACTATGAAACTATCAACTTCGTAGGCAGCAAGTACCCCAAGTCCGCGCTCTACGATGCCTTCGGAATCGGGTACTCGACGTTCACTACCAGGAGCGTAGAAATGCATCGCATCCGTCGCGGAGCCTTAAATCCATTCTTCTCCCGGAAGAAGGTTCTACAATTAGAACGTATCGTGCAAGACAAAGCCGAGAAACTGTCCACTTTAACGGCCAAAGCCTTTGCTGAAGCCAAAGCTATAAACTTACACTACGCCTTCCGAGCAGTGTCTGTTGACGTTATTACCGAGTATGCATTTGCTGAATGCTACGATCTGTTGGATCGTCCTGACCTGGGAAGGCATTTCTTTGAAATGATTCAAGGACTCGGTCCAACGATGTGGGTTTTCCAGCAGTGGCCTAGCCTCCAGAAGATCGCCTTGGGTCTCCCTCCAATGATCGCAAAGGCATTGAGCGCTCCTATCGGACAAGTTCTCGATATGACTGCGGTATTTTCCCCATATTCCGCCCATTTTCTCCGACACCATTGACGTTCAAACAGCACTGCCGAAAACAATGCGCAGCTGTGAAAGAAGCTATCGATTCCGGCAAAACATCAGGAGATCGACCTTCGATCTTCGAAACGCTGCTCAGCTCGAATGAGAAAGATCCAGACTACGTCGTGCCGACTGTGGATGATTTGAAAGACGAGGCTTACAGTATGCTGGCCGCGGCCGCAGATACCACTGGCAACGCAATGACTGTGTCTGTATATAATGTCGTCTCCGATCCCGAGATCTATGCGAAAGTGAGGCAGGAGTTGGAGGCCGCGTTTCCTGATGCTAATGCGACACTTGACTTCGTCAAATTAGAAACATTACCGTACCTTGTACATGTACCCTCCCTTCTTGAGTCGTCTAATGGCTAATATGAAACAGTCTGCCGTAATCAAAGAGGGACTACGTCTCTCCTTCGGTATACCCGGACGCCTTCCACGTAACGTCCCGGATGGGGGACAAGTTTTCCACGGCATGTTCATCCCCGCTGGAGTAAGTTCTCAATTTACAGTATTGGTGAGCACGAGAACTAATCTTTTTTGTAGTACACCGTCTCAATGAGTTCCTGGGTCCTACACCAAGATCCAGAATACTTTCCTGATCCCCAGAAATTCGATCCCGGTCGGTGGCTCGACGCGAAGGAAGCCCGACGAATTGAAAAGGCCTTTGTACCGTTTGGGAAAGGAACAAGAGGATGCGTTGGAATGCCGTAAGTTCACAGTTGGCTATATTCATGAACCATAGGCGATACCGTACTGACTCTTCAGACTGGCATATTGTGAACTATACGTAACACTTGGTACACTGTTTAGAAGATTCGGGGATATGAAATCAAATGTTCTGAAGCCAGAGGATTTGGTTTACGATGATTATTTCTCGGGATATCATCCTGTCGAGGCGACGAAGTTCCATGTCACCTCAAAAAGCTCCGGGGAGACCGAGTAAGCTATTGCGATGTTGCTTGATGGTTGAAACTACCCTCAGCTTTCGCCCTTCAACGGGAACGTTACGTACGGATATATATAGCGTAAATACCTCATACACAACTGTTAGAAGGCTCTCTCCATATCTGAATTTCTAGAACCATATGGATCCATTTGCCTTTGGAGCACTGTGCCCCTAAATATATTTCCAACCTTCCTGCCTTTCACGAGGAACACTTGCCCTGGTCGAAGATGCTCGTACTTTGGATCACTCAGATTGCCCCCTTGCCCACGGTTTAACCCTTCTCTCCGCATTTTCACGCACGAAGCAAATAGTGTTCAAACTTGAGAACAGAAGGTTTTACCACTAAACGATTCAAAATAACCCACAGCGTCGCCGGCCCCCAAACTGAAGGATGCACATGAAGAACAACACAAGACGAATTCGGTACCACGACACAATACTTTACCGCGACCCAGATGCAATACGGAGAGAGCATTCGATTCCAGCGCTCAGATGAAAACTACACCAAGCCGAGGATGATTATTACTGTATTAGGATCATAGGGTACGGAATATATACAGAGAAGCACTGCCAATCCAGGACGGTAACAGTGCGAGAAACATATGCCGACTGGATAGAGAAAATCCACAACGCTCGACACTGTCCGTTTTTGCAGCTCCACGGCCTTCACTTTCTTTGCTTGCCTGCTCTAACAATTCGTTGCGTGAGCTACCTTCTATTCTACCCTTGAATCGAAGGGGGAACTTAGATGACATACTAGAGGATGGAAGTCAGTCTGGATGCTCCAGGGAAAGGGAATGGTGATGAGTGTGGGAAGCAGCGAACTTACTGGGATGAACAAATAAGGCACCAACTTCTCGTATTCTGTCCACGCCTCTCCATACTTCGCCTTACACTTCTCTATATCCCTATATGTGCGATGCAAAATCATACACGTAAAAAAAGTTGGGTAAAACCACGGGAATGGACTGTTGAACCCAGTGATGAAACCCCAACTCAGAGCAAAAAAAAGATCGCATGTGTAATGGATTTTGCGGGCATATCTATACCATCCGTCGGCTAGAATACTGTCCCCGGATTTGGTTTTGATGACGCGGGGATTGGTAATCGTTTGCCAGGGCAGTTGAGGGAAGGTCTTTCGAGCCACGAAGCCACCACGTTCTTGAGCTCGGAAACGGTTCTTCTGACTATTAGTTGTGTCCCAGATCCAGTACATGAAGAGGTAGGATGTAAAGAGGGGGACGAGGACCCAGGTCGGCCAGGAATACGTCGAGGGCGTGTGATTGGCGAGATAGAGTGTGCAGTGACAATATGACAGAGGAACACCAGCGAGGTTCCAAAAGATGAGCATGAAGCCCCACTTCTCATAGTACATGTCCCTATTTCTTGTCAGCTCAAATATACTCCAAAAAAAATGAGGACGGATTACCAAGTTGTTGTAATGCATTCTTCACCCTTGGCACATGCATTCGCATATAAGAAGTGCGCCATGATTAAGAAGCACACTTCTGGGCTCACATATCCCAACGTCTCGTACTGCCTAGCAGCAGTTGCACAGGAGAGGCCAAAGAGGATGAACCACGGCAACCGAACTTCGAAGAACATCTTGAAATCCAGAATACCAAACATGCGAGGGTTCAGCTCAGCGCCCATGAAAAAATCGTAGATAGGGGAGCCCGTCATACGATGCTGTGCGCCGCGGTAAAGGGCAGAGAAGTATGCAACAATGGAGACGAGGTAGCCGGAGCAGATAGCTACGGACATGATGGGTCCAAATTCATCCAGTATGGTATAGAGAGGGAAAAGACCAGTGAAGTGCAGGATGGCCATGCCCGCGATAGTCGTATACCAAGACCATACACCAGAGCAATAGTATCGCAACTGCGTGCCGCCTTCGTGAGCAAGAGGTTTGCCGTAAGTATCGACACCTGGCATAAGACAGTACAGTGCAGCCTCGCCGACGAAGAAAATCCAGTAGATCTTCCATGCCCTCAAGCTCGGGAAAGCATCCTCATAAACTATTCTGCCCATAGCCTTCGCGAACTCGACGAAACTCTGTCCAGGAGCAGGAGTTGGGAATTTGCCGTCGTAGAATGTAGCTCCGATCCACATGTAATACATGAGCATAGGAAAGCCGATCATCATGCAAGAAACACCAATTGAACCTCCAAAGTCATAATGCCCAGTTTTGTCAACCTTTGGATCCGATCCCACTTCCCACCAGCCATCAATGATCTGCTTCTTTTGTCCATTCGCCTCCTTTTTGGTGTGTCCATTTGTAGGGTGTCCGTTGGTAGAGTGTCCGTTGGTAGAGTGTCCGTTGGTCATGCTGCCATTTGTATCCCTTTCCTCCACATCTGACTCCGCCATGCTGGTTTTCTGTCGAGGAGTTCGTATTGACGTGGCTTTCGAAGAAGAGTCTGTAGCGGAAGACGAATCATCGGTGTCATAATCAGGGAATTGAGACTTGCGGCGACCGCTAAGTTTTCGTACACGGGGCGTCTCCACGAAGCCAAGATGCTCCGTTTTCCTATCGATCGATTAATGCTTGTCTGTAGGGATTGCATGGGGAGGTCCTTTTTTTTATTTACTTGGGAGTTTGTCTCAACGAATACCGATCGGACATTTTGATGTAATAGAAAGTGCGACTTAGGTGATTCTAACAATGAGTGAAAGTGTGCAATTTGAGGAATTACGTCCGTAAGTTCATGATTGCATCCAGTGCACATTCAAGTTGTCGTGGCCATTGCAATGAACGGTTGTGAACGAAGATATCTGTGGTCGCGAAATGAAATTGCTCGCATTTCGGGTTGACGCGTGCGGGATCAAGCCAGCGAATGAAATCATCGAGTTTGTCGACACCAAGCCCCTTTTATGGCAAAAGTTGTTTGCGAAATAGAGATTTACGATTGTCCCAGTATATCAGTGCGTAGTCGCTATCTTTCCGCATTCAAGAGCACTGGTTTATTATGGACTTTTTATTAGCAAAGGTGCATCGCTATGCAAGTTTTATTATACATCGACAGATTTTTTCCACCCAGATGCAGCTTTTTGAGGCGCCCATCCGCCCAAAAAGCACCAATGCGCTCATGCCTGTAAATATCGAAAGCGAATCGAACTCATGTACATGGATTTCACATCGTGAAGAGCTAGCAAAGAAGATCTGGCGCTTCGAAACAAGGAGGTCTTAGCCGTGCAGAGTATTACCTTGCCAATATGTTTCGTAACCTGTAGAGGGCCAGATGGTCGTCCTGACTCGCCATCTTCTACTCCTTTCCCATTGCTTCACATCTTCTGATAGAATAGAAGATACGCGACCTTGTTGTCCTTAATCGAAAACTTGTCGATTTTAGACTTTGGTGTTGAAGAGCCATTAACGATACTCGACCACTTTTTGCCAGGTCCATTCGCCTGCTTCCATCCCTCCCCGTCATCGTTTGTCTCCTCGTCCTCAATTGCTGAGAAGACATTGGCTGACCCGACACCATCCTTTTTATGCACATCAAGCACAGCTGCAAGAGTTTTAGGATCCTCTTCACTGCCACCCTCTGCAACATCCTCACTTCGCACCCGCCTAATTACAGTGTCATCAAGTCTGATCCACTCTTGCCCGTCTTGTCTTCTGACATCCACTGTATAGTGACCACCGCTAGCATTCTTTCCATGATGGTATACGACGGCACTCAACCGGTATTTCGGGAGACCATCATGGGCATAAACACTTCTTTTCTGTCGAGGGAAAACTTCTTTTGGAATCTCCAGCTCCAAGGGGTACCCAACCTTCTTCCAGATCTTCTGTGTTCCACCAGTATTATCATACTGAAATCGCTTTAAGTGAAGAATGAGAACGGGTGGCAGAGTCTCGATAAAGACTTGCTTGGTAGCAGTAACATTGGGTCCTTTTGGAGACTTGAAGTCCCCGTGCAGTGTCTCTGATCTAGTGAGACCCTTCAGCGCATCGATAATGTTATTTACGTTCGAGGCACCGATGTCAAGCTGAAGAGGTTGGTAAGGCTCGAGAGTAACCGAGTCTTTGAGGCCAGGAACACGCAATTCGGAACGTAGGTTGCCACCAAATATCTTGCTAAGAGGAGAGCTTGTCGTGATGGTACCAGACGATCGAGTAACTGCAGATTTCTGTTTGGGCATGACTTGAAGCCAATCGTTTTCTTTGGCAGAAGCGGAACCAACCAAGCTAGCAGTATCACTGATTGGAGAAGCTGGCGCGTTGGTTGGGGTTGTAATCGCTGAAGTGGTGTTGGATGAGCTTGCTCGCATAACTTGAACGCATTCATCATGGAGGCCTTCGAGAAGGAACCCAAGGAATTCTTCGGCATCTTGCTGGTGGCCACGCTGAGAGAGGTTAGAAGTTTTCACATAACAACAGCGATCCAGACTTACTCTCATAGTAACAAATCTAGGGAGACGCTTGATAACATCGTAAACAAAGTCCGGCGTGAAAGCTTCTCCGTACTGCTCATATTCACCCTCCTTAAGTCGTCGTTTCAAGTTCTCGACGGACTCCGCAGAATCAATAATCTTATATTCTCGCATGAACATGATCCTGTATTTGTCAGTACTGTGGACAGATATGAGAGATGGTTAGGAACTTACATTGCATCGAGTAGTGGCGTATCACTCTTGAAACTGTGTGCTGCTCGCTTTCCAATCTGATCTAAGAAATTGAAGAATGGAGTGCAAAAGACCAGAACTTGCAAAACCTGACCCCTTTGTTAGATTTCTACCTGCAGAATAATCGAACAAGACTCACGGAGTTCATATAGCACATATTGCCAGTGTTAATCAATCCTCGAGGTTCTAAAAACGCTATTTTAGAGTCGCTAGACACCGCACTGAACGATCGTAATGCCTCGGCCACGGAGTCTGAGTTGGATTTCCCGAAGGTCGAAACAGATAGCCCTCCATTGTTCGCTGCTACTGACGGACCAGCTGTAGCGGGATTGAATAACCCAGCCCACGCCTTTGGCTTAGACCACGCATTAGGAGGAGGCGAGATAATCTTTACCTCTTCGTTCCCAATCTGTTCGGCCACAGTTTCTATAACGTTAGGAGCGTCCGTCCTATTGTCCCCTTGTTGCACTTCCACAGTAAACTTTCGTGGTTGTGATTCTTCATTGGCTTTCTCGGATGGAGCCTTGGGCGACTCTCGTGTCACAGCTTTTGGTAAAGCAGGTATGATAGGGATCGCAGGCAAAGCGGACTTCGTAGGCTTTGGGGCTACTGGTGTGGTTTCGCCAGCAGCGCGTAATGAGGGTTGCTGCGTTGAGGATGGGGTTGTTGGGTTTGTAGAGCCGGCAGCTTCAGATGCGGGATGACTTGTAGAAGGAGTCTCAGGTCGGGGTAGTGGAGGCCCGGCGGGAGCCTCTTTTTCAGTTTCGGCACTCGGCCCTGCTTGCTCTTGTTGAATGTTTGGAAGCTCGACAGGGTCTGCAGATAATTCCGGGGCTTGCTTCTTCTTTCGTCTTGACTTTCTTGTGGGCCATGGAACATCCGGATGTGATTGCCAAGGCAACTATTCACTGTTAGTGAAATGCGTCAATCGTGGGAGCCTGCAACTTACCGGAGCTCTGAACGTGGATCTGGGAACTCGTAATGAGGGAGAAGAGGTGGCTAAGCTCGCAATCGTATGTGGGGTTGGAGGTGAGCTAGAAGCTGGAATTGTATGTGAAGATTCGGTCGAGGAAGGTGTTTGTGGTGGAGGCGGTTGGTACGGAGGCGCCGTTCCCGGAGAGGGTTGAGGCAGGGGGAAGTTTTGTTGCGCCAGTGGAGGATGGGCATAATGCTGCATTGTAGGAGGAGGTGATCGGACGTATGGAGGATATTGCGCATACGTCGGAGGCACACCCGGGTTGTGATATTGCTGAGGGAACTGTTGCGGGTAGTAGTTCGCATGGTAGGGCGGTTGTATGTAGCCATTGTAGATTGGCACAGCTAGAGGGTATTGCTGATTCTGGTTATAAGGTCTCCGCCTGCCCATATCCTGTTGCATATTCTGCTGCCCTGCCGGCAGATGACGACCGTTCATCATGCCGGCTTGGAGGGCTTCCAAACCGATCGCGTCCTGCGTCGGTTGGAAATGCGCGTTGGAGTACGATCAGTTGCTGGCTCCTTGTGCTAGAAGGGAAGTTATTTGCTCATTGATGGATGCAGATCGTCAAGCTTCTGATAGCTATTATCAATCAAATAATGGTGTTGAAGGTTGTTTGCCGTATGTCGCATGAGATGTGAGGTTCATTCTGGGGATTCAAAATTATGGGCGGCCGAGAAGAATTGATCTGTGCACGACCAGCCGAGCGGCGGCCAATCAATCACTGCCAGGGATGGGAGGATAAGCAAATTTCCAATCCTCCAAAAGGTGAATCATTGTTTGGAGATATTAATATATGTGAAGGATAGTATACTATATCGTGATAGAAAAATGTTAGGACAGGCCTAAGTTTTATTATTTCAGGAAAGATGATTTACTAATTCTCTCTTGAACAATGCTCTTATGCATAGCAACTCAGCTCACAAGCCAAATCATTACTACTTCTGAACAAGTAGAGTTTTGTATCACCACAAGAGTATGTTGTGAATGATACAATTCGCTTGCCATGCTTGAATAGACTCTCTCTTCTCTCTCATACCAAGGCACTCAATATCCGAGGTGGTTCACAGAGAGGCCAATATCAAACTGATTGATGGCCGCCGGATGACGGAACTTGCACTAGCTGCCTCTAATCCTGCCGAATACATGACTTCAACGCCCCTCATTCTCTCCAAGCTGTGACTCCCCCACCACCAGCGCCCTTTGGCGTCTGCTACCGATTATATTAAGTATTGCAGCTTGTCCCTTCGTCCGAAGCATTTGGAAGTGGCTATTTCCAGGCTCGTTTGCCACTGGCGGGATTGTTTGTTAAGCAATCTCCAACACGTTGGACAAGTCATCTCCGGGAAGATCGAACATCCGATTTTGAATCCATAGCTCCGACCCAAGGCGCGTTGGGAAAGCAGCTTTGAACCTCTTGGGTTGACAGAACGAGATTGTGTCTGGTTATTTGCTAGCCAGTAGTTGTGGTGGTGAAGCTGAGTTGGCCAATTTGACAATGACTTCTGCTCCTCCAAATGCGTCGACATCTGGGGGTAAAGCACTCAGCACAGCTCCATCTTTCACTTCCACTCAACACGGTCAAGTTACATACCCAGGTTCCGAATCTAGCTCATCAAGACGTGTAAGTGGCCAAGGTTCGAATCACCCGTCTCCAAGGAACAACCAAGGCCAGCGGAAACAACACAAGAACTCGAGAAAGCCGCGGCTTGCGGATGAGGACGCGATGGCGGAATCTGTGAGTATCTTCCGAGTTGCCTTGTTCAAGAAGAGCAACTAACAAGCTCTACAGGTAGCCATGAGGAATGCCAATGGTCGAAGAGGTCAAACGTCGATTACCCATCTTATGAATTTCTCTCTTCCTCCTCGCCCTCAAGATTATCGAAATACCATACAAAGGGGCACAAGACGTGGGAATATCTATGGAATCGGGTCTGGGCATCATTCTAGCGACAAAGCAAGGTATGGCATATCCAGATTACTAGATGTCTTTCAGCAATCTAGAGGACCTTTCTTTATCTTCGAGTTGCTGGGCTCGATACGTTCTGCTGAGACAGTTGATTCCAAGTCCCTCTGTTGATATCCGAGATTTTGGTTGGCCTGTATATCGGCAATAAAATATCAGCAACTTCCAGACTGACCCTTCTTCCCAGGTACATACACGCGAATTACCGATTTATTGTCAAACCCAATGGAGATTACAGACAGCAGGCTGTCAACTCTGATCAACATTTGGACTGGAATGACGTGTTACAAATTCTTGCCTCTAGCGTATCACAGGAAGCCGCTTGTCCCATATGTCTTTCACATCCAATTGCACCACGTATGGCAAAATGTGGTCATATATTTTGTCTTCCCTGTTTGATCCGCTACATGCATTCAACAGATGACTCTACTTCGCTTCCAGAAAAGAAAGCTCGGTGGAAGAAATGTCCAATTTGCTGGGATTCGGTCTACATATCGGAGACGAGACCAGTGAGATGGTATACAGGCCAAGAGCAAGTTCCACCACGAGAAGGCGAGGACGTCGTTCTGAGATTGGTTATGCGTCAGCCCGGAAGCACTTTGGCTCTACCTCGAGATGGTGCAGATGCTCTGAATAAGGTAAGTGAATCATTAATCATTCTTGTCTGGGCTGCCTTACACGTAATATGGCATTCCTACCAAACACCCAATCTCCTCAACCGAGGAAACGAATGCTGACTCTCTGTCAAGGCGGATGATATTCCATGGTACTTTGCCGCAGAGGTCACCGATTATGCGCGAATTATGAAAGGGAGCGAAGAATATATCACTGAGCAGTACAATACAGAGATCGAAGAGCTTCGACGGCAGGAGAATGAGGACAATTTGATGTTTGGGGAAGACCCTGAGTGGACAAGAAAAGCCGTAAATGTGGTGAACGAGGCCAAGGAGAAGATCAAAGGGATCGGTGATCCGCCACAGCCAAAACAGCCCACTGAAAAGAAGCCAAAACGCCAGCCGATTCAGTTCAACCCTATGAATGATGAGGCTCTGGAGTCATACTTCATTCAACATACATCTAAATCAGGTCTGAACATTCCAAACAGAGCAAACGAACCGCTGTCCATAGAGCCTGTCTCAAACCTGGCTAGTGATCCGGCACTCAAGTCTGGCCCTAGCGACCAAAATCAACCGGAGCATCTAAGATTCAAGGCACGACCCCACCAGAATGAAGCTCATCATCCCGACGCACCATACTACTTCTACCAAGCTCTACTTCACTACTACCTTGCTCCTCTTGATATTCGGATACTGAAGTCAGCTTTTGGGAATTTTGCGTCCTTCCCATCAACACTTCTCCCACGTGTAGAGCGTGTGTCTACGGGTCACATCATGGATGATGATCTACGGAAACGAACAAAATACCTGGCTCACTTACCATACGGTTGCGAAGTCGGGTTCCTTGAATGCAACTGGACGGACGTCGTAGGACCCGAAATACTTGCACAATTCAAGGAGGAGATAGAGAAAAGACGAAAACGCAATAGAGACAAAGACATTCGCGAGGAGAAGGATAGACAGAGAGCTGAGAAAGCGGAAGATGATGCTCGCTGGGCGCAGGCAAGAAGGAAACGACCGAGCATTACACAGGAGACCTTTGCTGGTGAAGACTTCCATCCGCTTGCACCATCTTCTCTAGATGCAGCCAATTCATCTCCACCGTGGCAGTCACGACAATTTTCATCATTCGCAACCCTCGCCTCACCATCCACGAGCCCATCGGCTCCAAGAACGGTGTGGGGAACTACTCTTGTTGCACCTGCGTCACCAGATACGCACCCTTCAGAGCCCGACCATCAAGATGACGGCTGGCTAGCTTCATGGGAGCAAGAGCTACTCGCAGAAAACGAGGTTCTGGCCCAAGTCCAAGCGCTATCCTTGAGTGGTGAGCCAAGTAGTGAAGGCATCAAGCCGAATGCTGCTAGTGGGGGAAAGAAGAAAAAAGCGAAGAAAATCACCCTTATGAGCACGACGGCTAGAAGAGCCGCTTGATTTTGCTGATTTGCTGCGTTGCGTTATTTGCAAGCGCATTTGAATATTTGGTCCAAGATCCAGAGAATAAAGCGACAAATCGTTCGAAATGAAGGACTAAATAGACAATTGAACTCTGAACTCACCTATGCTTTCCCTGTTCACTTGCTGACCCAACGAACGTAGCTCTTCCTGGCGAGTTTCTCCACAGGGCGGGCGTACTTCGTCAATGAATTTATACATAGCACTAACATATCTTTCCGCTCTGACATGTCGCTGGTACATAGCACTTCTCCATCCAGATGAAAGAGGTAAGTTCGTTGCAACAAACCTAGGAACTGAGGAAATTTAGCCCGACTCCGAGTCACCAAAGAAGACGCCACGCTGCATTTCTCATGACTACAATTATATGCCTCTGCGTTACGTAGGAAGAGGAATTAGATCTCGTGAGGCTTCCAACGTCGACGACGCAGCCGGACGCCTTTTCATGCACTATGCTGACACCTGCAGGTGGAATCTGGCAAGCGATGGGTCTAAAATGCGGTGATTACGGCCGCATATGTATGAAGGCGGATTTAATAATGGATTTACAGCCTTATCCCGTATCGCAGCCCCGTTCTTCGAACTTCATGCCAGTATAAAACCCAGGGCGAGCGAGCCTCTCTCTCAATTTTGTATTTCTTCGGAATTCGTTGATTCAGCTGCTTCCCCGACTCGTACCAAAATGCATCTCATCCTCACGGGCGCAACGGGCCTCGTTGGCAGTGGTGTCCTCCGCCATATGATCGAGACCCCTTCCGTCTCTAAAGTCTCAGTCCTATCTCGCAGACCCGTCCCTCAAGCAGAAGGCCACGACAAGGTCCACGTTATCATACAAAAAGACTTCAACACGTATTCCAGCGAGCTCTTGGCGCAATTGAAAGGTGCGCAGGGATGCGTTTGGGCGCAGGGCATCAGCGTCACGCAGGTAACCAAGGAGTAAGCCTCCCACCGAGACACGATGTGAGGGAAGACGTACGGATGATGTGTATAGGGAGTACCTGAAGATCACCCACGACTACCCCGTCGCAGCAGCCAAAGCCTTCACCACGCTCCCCGACCCTCCCACGCCCTTCAAATTCGTCTATGTCTCCGGTGAAGGAGCCACGACATCCCCGGGCATTTTCACCGCGCATTTCGGAGCCATAAAGGGTCGCGCGGAAGCAGCTCTCCTTGCGCTGTCGAAAGAATCCCCGTATGCGAACCTGAGACCTTATTCGTTGAGACCGGGAGGAGTAGATCCTGTGTTGCATCCTGAGATTTCGGAATGGGTACCGCATCGGAAGGGGATGGCGAGGCTTGTAGAGACGGTGTTGTTGCCGCCTTTGAGGGTTATGCTGCCGAGTATGATGGCGCCGACGAAGGACCTCTCGAGGGTGTTGACTGATTTGGCGATGGGGGATGGGGAGCCGTTGAGTGGGACGGGTGTTGATGGAGAAGGGAGGACCATTAGTAATATTGGGATGAGGAGATTAGCTGGGCTGTAATATAGAGGGCGGCAAGAAGCACACTAGGTGGGTGGTGTTAGTGATGGAATAAATAAGGTGTAAGTTTAAGGCGAAGAGAAATGATACCAAATTTCAAATCCGACAGCTGCTTGAACATTGCGAAGATCTCTTCTTAGGAACTCATCAACCAAATATCCGAATCCCAGTACAACATTCGAGCAGCCTCGGCATGGAAAACACTAGGCGACAACGAAGCACGAAGCATTGGAACAGAAATGATGAGAACGATTCAATGATATCTATCAGAATCAAGCTATTGTATCCCTCCCAAACCCCCAAGCCCCGAGCCATCCCATTCCCATCTCCCACTCTAAATAATCTTCTACAAAAGCGGACGCGAAAGCGACAGACATGAAAGTGTATATGTCCCTTGAAGGAAATGTATATGTATGAACGCCTCCCATAATCAAGCAATTTTTAAGCCCTGACAAAGGAAATCCCCGGGAGGAAGCGCATTGGCTTGAGCTCCCATGTATAAAAATAGACGCCTGTAAATGCTGGTATCAACGACATCTGGATAGCAGAGACGAGGCGAGACAACAAGATAAAAAAATACAAAAACGACAGCGCTGGATATGCATCGTGAAATTCCTCGTCAGCGTGAAAACATCAATCTGCGGGCGTCGTTGAAAAGCAAAACGTGAGTCGTTAAAATGAATCCTTCTTCTCCGTCTCTAATCCAGCCTAAAAGTGGTAGGAAGTGGACTTAGAAGGTGGTCGTACCATAGCCTAAACGCTTCGACGGCGAAAAGGTAGCAGCGTTCAACATAATCCCCGCATTGATCGCCGCGTCGTGGCTCGACTCACTCTGAGCCTGAGCCTGAGCTTGATCGCCCATCCGATTGATCTCCTCTTCCACATCAGCCAACAGGGCATAGACGTCCGAATCAGCATAGATGCGGATACTCTCTGCGCTAACCCTGCCCACCTGCTCCGGACTGTCGACCAGCACGGGCGCAGCCAGTCGTTGCGGACTGTGGGACTTTGTTGGAGAGCGCGGCGGCGTGTTCTCGCCCGATGGGCCCGTCGCTACTTTCCTCTCTATTGCCACGCTCTTATCATTTGTATCTTCTGTAGGCGTCGGAGGTAGAAGGAGCGCTGCGGCTACGTGCTCGAGGAGCTTTTGGCGGACGCGGATTCGCCTGTTTTCGGCCTGTTCGAGTTTGGATACCCAATCGTCGATAGAGGTGTCGAGCTCGGAGAGGGCTTCCTCCTGCTTGAGGATTGACTCGTGCGAGAAGCGTGCTACTCGTGGGGACCGCAGGTAGGTGCATATTCTGTCGTGGAGGTTTCGGCGGCCAGAGCGGAGGGACCGGTGGGTTTTACGAAGGTATTCGCAGCGTTCGTCGAGCCCGCGAAGTTCCTGGCTCTGTTAGTCAAGTCTGACGGAAGGGGGAAAGGGGAGTTACTCTTGAGAGATTGTCGACATCTTTCGAGCCAAGGACCTCGAAGCGAGATGCTTGACCCATAGCCTGCTTCCTCAAACTTTCGATCTCTGTAGCGGGTAAGGAGGATGGGGCGTCTAGCGGACGATAGCCTTGAGGGAGAGTTTCAAAGGCCTTCTTTTCGTCCAAGGCAGATGCCGCTCTCTTACTTGGCGTTCTCTTGATGGGACTTTCATCCACCCTCTTTTTCGGTCTGCCTCGATCCATAATGGATGCTTCTGATTCCCCACGGCGGTGACCCAACATTTGGCCTTGTCGATAGGTCGTCTCGGATTGGCCTCTGATGTGTCCTTGAGAACCCGGATTTGGTGATGCGCTGGCACTCCATGGCTTCGGTGATGAGCGGCCTTCAGGTGCTGAGCTAGGGGTGCTAGAAACTGAGGTCGGAGCAGTGGAAGTAGGAGGATTCGTCGAAGCCGACATAGGGGTGAAGGGAGAGGATCTCCCATATGGTGAGCCTTCCTTCATCCGCGCCGACTTTGGAGGGACATCAGGAGGGGTAGAACCTGATCTCAGTCTCGACGCTGAACGTTGATGCATCATTCGTTGTGGTAGAGGACCTAAAGAGGCGGGTATGACGAGAGGGGCAAGAACTTTTGGTGATAGAGGCTGTTTGGGTGACCCTGACCCTTGTCTGGGTGTTGTGTTTTGGCTGGAGTCTTCACTTGCTAATCTGGAGGGTTGAGTTATAGCAAACTCTGCGTTTTCATCCAATGCAGGTCCGGATATGCATGATAGCATACTTTCACCAAATACATGTTGGCGCCAGCTGTTTCCTGGTGCACTAATAGATCGCTCGTGCAGTGGCGGCCGTCCGGGTATAGTGGCTATGGGATTATCAGTATGAGAAAAGAATAGCCTATTCACATGAACTCACGAGAATCCATAGCAATCTCCTGGACTGTTGTCATCGGTCCTAATTCAGGAACGCTCACTTTCCTCCGTCGAACGAGCGTCTGCTCCTTTGGTTTCGTTCGAACTGCAAGCCCAAGAGCTGACCGATCCTTTTCTGTTTGACCCATCGTTGCTGAGAGCACTGTTTCTGGGTCTGGACTTTTTCTCCCTGCTGTCGTCGAGGGCTTATCCTTCGTAGGGAACAATTGATATTTCCGGGGTTCAGAGGGTTGGTGCATTCGCCAAACATATGCCTCCTTCTCATCCGACGGCGTGACTGTCCGAGTCTGAGAATGATGAGCAATGAAGTTTGTACGAGGGGGGATGATGCATACTGATCCATCGTGGAATGAACTGGGGGAGACTTCTCGTGCTATATGATGATTGAGTCCCACCGTCGACTTTGTTTCGACCATAAAATCGGCGATATGAGCCATATGTTTTGCTTCCGTCAGGGATTGCTGCACCTAGATATATCCTCGAGGCTACCGCTGTAGAACTGCGAGCCACGACGCACCAATGCAAGACCGTCCCGCAGCAAGATATCTCCGACTTGAATGCAGAAGAAACGAACGGAAGTCAATTCACTGGTCACAAAAACTGGAGCGATAAGCACAGCTGGCAGCACATATACTTATGTGAAGTACAGGCAGGCAGGGAGGCAGGCAGGCAGATCTTGGACCAGACGTAGCGAACATGGCGGAGGCGATCAAGTATTCTTAATACAGATCCTTACCTCACATAAGGGAGTCGATGCGGCAGGGATGGATAGTGACCGCCCGACCCCAAGCGTCCAACAACGGTGATGCCGGGTTCAACACGAGCACCCGGGTGGGGGGGGAGGGAGGGAGTCAAGAACGCTGTGGCGTCTGAGACACGGAATTGGCATGGTGTATGTACTAAGTTACATCAAGTATGGACGTTCTACGGAGGACTAGTGGTAAGTACGAAAGTAAGTACAGTATGGACAGTTCGAAGGATGGAGAGTCAGCAAAGTCCCGTCTGTAAGGGGGATCGTGGAGCATAAGCGCGAGTCCAACAGGGGAAGTATTACTATGGGGGGGGAGGGATAGAGGGGAGGGATAGAGGGGAGGGATAGAGGGGAGGGATAGAGGGAGAGGGGGCGCTGGGTGGGCCGCTGTTGCAGAGTTTGGAGACGAAAGACGGTGCTGAAACCGCTTAACCCTTGACCTGGATAGGAACTGCTCTCCGTGATCCAGGCACAGGCGGAGAACATACACCGTGCACCCATGCAAATCGCATGGAAGCGAAGGGCAAAGGGGCAGTCCGCTCGTTCTCCTGCTTCCTGCATGGAAATTGTCTGGCAGAGAAGTTGATCAGCATTACATTATGCAGATTAAAGCAGTGCATACAAAGAAGCGCAAAGCAGAGACCGTTTGGTTCTCATCATTCATACGGAAGTTTTCTCTCTTTAGGATTCGATATCTGATTAGTCGGCAGAGTTGGAGGCGAGTACTGTATGGAACTGGATGGAGAGCAGACCGTACCAGCCTCTGCCTCTGCCCTTGCACGGACGTTGAATTTGAGTTGTTTGGTGAAGCTTTTCTCGATGTGGTCTGGATCCCCTCGGTTACAGTAGTCAGTATCACGGTATCACACTGAGGGGCTAGCGTGCTGTAAGAAGATATCGACTACTGTCCAGTACGGTACAGTAACAGCAAGAAGGAATGACTTTGCGTCGCAAAATTAGAGGCAGAGAAGATAAGACGAACGGTGCAACCGAGTCAAAACTCCTTCTCATGATACACACTATCATTTGTGATAAAATATCGGATATGCCGGTCGCGCCCCCCCTATTCGCTCATGATTATCAAGTGCCGATTGCCCCAATTCTCAAAATACCGATCAACGTCTTTGTAACAGTTCACGTTGCTTCTCTCGACGATCTCGACATGGCAATGGCTGATCTACGCAATAACACAGTCCTCTATCCACCCCACTGTTGTGCTCGATACGAGTGGTACCAAGTTGCGATGGGTGCTTTGGGCTTCCGCCACTTCTGACTCGAGAGCGTTGTCAAACTCGCACTCGTGAAAAGTCTATTGCTGTGACTAATTTCATCCCATCATGGCATTGTTCAGCTAAAAAAAATAACCTTCTTACTCCCGTGTGTCATCACGTAGCGAAAACGTGGGCTCCTCTTTGGCGTTGCTCTTTGACACCCCGCTCTGATAACCTGCTATTATTGCCAACGTTATCAAAGCTCCAACAATTAACTTTCAACGTCTCTCAAAAGCTTCATCGAAACAAGTTTAACGCCGAAACATTCTCTCATTATGGTCTGATCAGTTCATGCACGAAGTCCAGAGCGCCGAACCCTCGAGGCATCTCCACCGGTCGACAACTGCTTTGAGATACATAGCCGGGCATGTCTGTGCGGCAACGGGCCAAAGGATTGGGCGGGATGCCATCCTCAAACTCTTGAAACCAGAGCTCGAAGAGTACATTTCAGCACGCACGAGGTACTGTAAAGACTGCCGTGGGGCACATCCTATTCTTGGTATCGATCCTCCGACGTGCTCTGAGAAACCACTCGACCCGATGTTCCGCCGATCAGGTCCCTCACTATCCCTCCGGCTCCATTTGCCTTGTCCCGAGTCCAGGGTGCCATGCAGTCGGAACCTACGTGATCACTGACTAGGTACTCGATATCGCTGCTTCAGCTTGATATCCAGACTGGCGAGAACCGGAAGGGAACGAGACAAATAGCCCTAACTCTCAGCTTCTCGCAGCGGATCCAAGCCGTCAAGAACTCGGCTTATGATATAGGATAACGCAAAAGAAAGTTCAGTATCTTTGAGTGAGGCTCGAATCATTTAGAACAGGCTTTCGATAATGATCTTCCCGTCGCCATGCGCTATGAAGACGCTGTCATGATCAGCAAAGTCTTGTTTCACGGCCCAACAGTAAGCTTTTCTGTGTTAATAGTCAGGTATCTTGTTAAAGTCAAGCATCTCTAGATCGTTGTCGATAAGAGCTGCTTCATAAAGCCGAGGTTTTCCTAGACCATTTGCTGATTCATCTGCCGGAGATTAAGAATTTGGATAGAGGGCAGCTTTGAGCTTGTCCGCAGGTCCATCACATCAAAACGAATGAGAATTGCAGAGATAAGTTCAGCGTTATAGACCAGCGTCAGGCAACAGCCGCTGTCTGCGAGAAACCACCCGTCAAGTGCACGGTAGATTTCACGCATTCATCAACTAAATGTCCTTCTTCGGAATTTTAATCTGCACTCTGCAGCCTGCAGCACAAAGCGACAGCTGTGCTGGGCCTTGGGACTGGTGCTTGGGTCCGGAGAGGTCGCAGCGCAGAGCACAGATCGGAAGTTTATGTGGAAAGGTGGAGAGCCACGCATTGATCTCCTTTTCACTCGTCGAGTCTCTCCCACTGTTGCTTCTCACAGCACGTCGTAATTTATCCTCGGTTACATTTGTTCCCCATCACACATAGTGACGCGGATGATCAATTCAGGTGTATCTCCACCGTCACTCGACGCATTTGAAGAAAATGCGCCCCACATAACTTCTCCTCGTACCCCCAACCGAGTGTCTGTGTACCTGGATCATTACATCCGCCGTGCCGAAAACTAAGCTCAGCACACCAGACTCTTTTGCAAGGGTTTCTTCCATTGGTAGAATGAATCTTTGACCCTTCAGTTGCTGCAGTTCTGCGCCGCACCCAGCACTCATGTCACAATAAAATACTTAATTTCCGTACCGAGCTATGCCTTTCCATGCGGCACAATACAGGTACCGTACCGGTTGCATAAATTCAGATCTCGTGGAGATTAATGTCATTCATCGATCTTTGCTTTATGCGTCCAATTTCAATGACCAAAGCTCCGCGGATTCAAGCCCGAGATGGATTGTGCACACCCAGTCCTCCAAGCGCATATCTGATCGTAGCTAAGGGCGAGGATATGCTTAAATGTCTGAGATTAACTGGGAACAGCTTAGGTCCTTATCAAGGTGCAAGGATTTGATTGGTGCCCAGACAATGGTTCGAAACGTCCGCATCCTCGTTGAATCGAAACCTCAAACGAAACCTCGAACATCACATCTCCAAACTTTGGAGCCGCAGCTCAAACTGTGTCTTAACTTGAGAGATTGAAAGACCCATCTATTGACGAATTCTCACACGAAACTCGTATAGAATCCTTTCGTTAACATGTCTACAACTCAAACCGCCAGGTTGGTCTATCAACTTATGAACCAGCGGATCTCAGTTCGCGAACCGTGCTCCCGCAAACTATCAAAGCTCTGAATCAACCTAATGGACCTTTCTTCAGCGATCGAGATTATCATCAATGCTTCATTTCTAACTTCCCCTTCTTTTTTTTCCCATCCTTCGTTGTAACAGGGTGGGGGTGCCGGAGATGATGGTTCCCCTTGCATGCCACAAACACCCGACGTCACCAGCATTGTCCAAGTTTCCAAAGATCTCCAGTCTAGACGTCCACGGCTCTCCCAAAACTTGGTTCTCAATCTCTTGTATCACTCTTCATATTTACGGAATAGTAGCGAAGAGAGCCTCGGAAATTTTCCACCCACCAATCATTCATCTTCTATTCAATCTCCCAGTCCCAGTAAACGAGATGTCCGAGACTGGACGTTTCACCCGTCGTGGATTCTCAAGTATAGGCCAAGAGAACCTAAATATATCCATGGGTTTCTTCCGAGATCGGGAACCGGAATTCCGATCTTCCTCGATATACTGCAATTTCAGACAAAGTACGGTGTATGACGGGGAGTTATCGATTATGCTCAGGTAGAGTTTATCACGATGTTGTTGTGAGCTTCAAACAAGTTCAATATCAGATCCAATCTAGGTATGATACTTTCTCGGCCTCTAGGGAGAAGAGTTCCTTGGCCGTACCCGAACCATCCTCAGCCACTCGAGTAAGCTAGGTCTAGAGCGACGGCTTGGGAAACTTGTTAATTACCATGGCATTCATCCTCACGATTACCACACAAAATTACAGTCTGAGCTCTATGAGAAGTGATGCGATAGTGACGTTTCGAAACTCCCCTATCATCATCATCAAAGTGCGAAGCTTATAGACAATGCACAGCTCCCCACGAGTCGATACACGATAACCCAGCTTCAATGGTCGCTCCCAAATGGATTTCCATTCAAAAGAATAATCCTGACTATTGCTTTCAATGCGTTAAGACAAGCGGTGGCGATGTAATTAATCTTCTCCAAGCAGGAGTCGGCGGAGGTCGCAGATGGCGACACACGCTACGAGCCGCTGTCAAGAAAGGGGTTGGCTTGCCGTGTTTCACTTGCTTCCAAGAACCGAATAAGCTTCCAGCGCCGGTTTCATGGGCTTCGAGATCTTCCTTGGTCTGTCCCGAGTGGGTTGGCGATGGCTGGCTGATGCGGGCTCTCCGTTGCCTCCAGGAGAAGAAGAGTTGATGGTGAAGTAGTCCATTATGCACCTTCACTTGCTTGCTGCGTGGTTCTTGAGGCATGGAGGATGTGTCCATCACGTGACGGTGCCTAGCCAGATCAAGGAGCTCGGCTTTGCGCGGCCCAGGAGCTCGGAGATCGAAGACGGAACTCAGAGGCTTCATTTTCGGGCGAAGCAAACGCGATAAAGATTCTTTGGAGATTTCGAAATCAACCTCCAACGACTCACCAGGAGTGTATGACTTCACTGTTATCATTTGCAAGAGCTGTAGCTATCTCGGCGAGACGAGTCCCCTCGCAAGTCCGCACGATGGCGACAATCACTAAGCCACGTGATCCCAACACCCTTTCCAACTACAACAGTTGGAGGACGAAGCATACTATCGCTGACCTCGCGATCGATTTCAAGAAGCAACGGCTTACTGGCACCGTCACTCTTCAATTGGAGTCCCTCACCGAGAAGGAGTCGGAGGAGGTCATCCTCGATACCAGCTTCCTAGATGTTCAAGACATCAGCATCGATGGCAGCAAGACTAAAGATTGGCTTGTCAAAGATCGCTTTGAACCGTATGGCAGTCCCCTCTCTATCAAGGTTCCTGGCGGTGCCGCCAAAGGCTCTGTTGTAGCAGTCGGCATCACTCTATCCACTACCGACAAATGCACAGCCTTGCAATGGATGACACCATCTCAGACCTCGAACAAGAAGTTCCCTTATATGTTCTCCCAATGCCAGGCCATTCACAACCGATCTATCTTCCCTTGCCAGGATACTCCTGACGTCAAGAGCACGTTCGATTTCCACATCCGCTCTCCTCTGCCCGTTGTGGCTTCTGGTCTTTCGACGGGAGCATCGTCCTTCGTACACGGGCCAGACGGCGAATCTGGAACGCTACTCTACTCATTCCGTCAGGAAATCCCGATGCCCTCCTACCTGTTTGCTCTTGCGTCAGGTGATATTGCAACCGCGTCCATTGGTCCACGATCATTGGTTTCCACGGGCCCAGAAGAGTTGTCCGATGCGAAGTGGGAGTTGGAAGCAGACACGGAGAGATTCATGCAAGCGGCTGAGAAGATTATCACGCCATATCAATGGACGCAGTATAATGTCCTCGTCTTGCCTCCCAGCTTCCCGTACGGTGGCATGGAGAACCCAGTATTTACTTTCGCGACGCCAACGATTATTAGTGGTGACCGCGAGAATATACATGTCGTTGCTCACGAGTTAAGTCATAGCTGGAGTGGTAATCTAGTTTCCAATGCCAGTTGGGAGCATTTCTGGTTGAATGAGGGATGGACTGTGTACTTAGAGCGAAGAATCCAAGCCGCGGTTCACGGTGAATCGCATCGAGACTTCTCGGCCATCATTGGATGGAAGGCATTGGGTACGTTACAGGGGTTTGGGCTTTTTCATGGAAGGAATTACTGACGCTTGAGCAGAGGACTCCATGGATCTTTTCGGCCATGACCACGAGTTCACGAAACTTGTCGTTGATCTTAAGGGCAAAGACCCTGATGATGCATTCAGTAGCATTCCCTACGAGAAGGTCAGTCCTCATCCAGACTCTGGCCTTTAGGTAATGTTTCTCACGGGTACTAGGGTTTCCATTTCCTCTACTATTTAGAGAAGCTCGTCGGCAAGCCATCGTTTGACACATTCATTCCCCACTACTTCACAACATGGAGCAGAAAATCGCTCGATTCCTACGACTTCAAAGCTACTTTGCTCGACTTCTTCAAGCCAGATGCTGCAGCGTCGAAGTCCCTATCGTCTGTTGATTGGGATTCGTGGTTTTACAAGCCAGGGCTTCCACCAAAACCCGATTTTGACACCAGCATGGTGGACGAATGTTACGCTCTGGCTACAAAGTGGGAATCAGGGGTATTTCCATCATCTCTCGGTCGTGATCCCCCCGCTGATTTAATTCCTAGAGCTACTCACCAGCCGCATCTGACATCGAAGGTCTCACCGTAAACCAAGTTATTGTCTTCTTGGAGCGCATTCAACTCTTCAAGACGCCTCTTACTGCAGAGCAATCTCAAGCGTTGGGGAAAGCTTACTCACTGACGTCGTCTCGCAACGTGGAGCTCAGCTCCAGATACCTCGGCATTGCGCTGACGGCTGAGGATAAGACAGCCTACGAACCAGCCGCAGATCTCCTAGGTAAAGTCGGGCGAATGAAGTTCGTGAGACCGCTGTACAGAAATCTAAGCAAGGTAGATCGCAAGCTTGCCCTGGAGACTTTCGAGAAGAACAAGGATTTCTACCATCCGATTTGCAGAGCGCAGGTGGAGAAAGATTTGAAGGACACGGAGTAGGCTAAAAGTGTAATGACAGTCTTGCAATTAGAAGTCTATTCTCGTAAACCGCTTGCTCGTTGAAGCTTACGCATGATTATTGACAAAATCAATTTGCATGTCATTCTCCTTTCCAGTGCCGTAGTCCTAGCATTGGTCTCCGACCATAGATTCGCAGTCTCCTTAGTCACAGGCATTGCTCTTTAAAGCGCAGTATTCTTTTTCGCAAGCCTTGAATCCGCCTCTTTAAACAGCCACAACACCTGCCTGCGAAGATACCTTGCTCATCAGCGCGTGTAGGCATATGGTGTAGCTTGGGCTGATGTTAGGTCCGCAGCTGTGTTTCGATGGGGAGTTTTTGCTCGAGGCTTTGATTTCAGCACGGAGAAACGAACAAGATTTCTGGTATATGACTGAACATGCAGAAGTAGTAAGAATACGATAGAATCCTTGCAGAGTGGTTTTCATTCTGTCTTATTTGCAGCTGTAAAGCCGATGCAAACTCTCCTTGCCAGCCTTTCTGTCCCTTGCCGTCTCAGTCTGGCATAGGTGATAGATAGAACTACCTTCCTTCAGAGCTCTTGAATGAAAGCCTTCTGACCTTGAGCATCTTGGAGACCCGCCTCCGCTGATAGTGAATCATTTGAAATATCTCGTGCGGCAACTAAGAGTGCGTTGGAAAGTGCTGGGATATTCTGCACCGGTCGTGAGTTGAATCTTACCAAGGTCTTAAGATTGTTGTAGTCTAGCCATCCAAGTTCGATCGGCTTTGCCGAGAGGATAAACTGAACGTTTTCAGAGCATGGTGGTGTCGTCAGAGAGCCTTGGTAGCTGTGATGCGTTAGCTTGTGAGTCGTGAGACTGTTTAGGATGCTTGATGGGTGTTTGAAGGACCCCACGATTCTCCATATTTGTCCAAATCTATCTCGATTACCATTCATAGAAGCTTATACGTACTGGTACACATCATGCGTCGCTACATGTTCAGTCAAGGACGTAAAGTTTAGGATCTTCGTGTCGGCAACATCTCCTACCGCCGGAATCCGCTCATTCATATTCGTGGCCGAGAGTAGCGATGCCCAAGGCTCCAGCACCGTCTGGGCTCGCAATTCAAACAGGACAGCTACCACTGCGAGCTTTCCCTCTGAGAAATTGTCAGTTCGTCTCAAAGCATCCAGGCAAATTAGGGGTTCCTCAGCTACGTACTCTGAGTCGCCGATTCATGCACGAAGTGGGCTTCGACGGGCGAATGTTCCGACCGGATTCTATGCTCACTGGGAGTATGAAAATGGAATTGAGCCAAATTATACACCTCCCCACCAAACGTGAGATTTCCAAAAGAAGTATGACTTGGAGCAAAAATTTCAACTGTGAGGTTCTTGTGCTCGATACGCAGGGCGCGTGTCGGAACTATGAAGTTTGGGTTTAGCTTTAAATCTAGCAAAATGGCTTCTTCCACAAAGGCATGAATTTCCTGGTTACTAACTGTTCATTATATAGGCTGACGAAGCCTTCTCTGTAAAATCCGGGAAGTTTCGAGGAGATTGCGTCGAAAGGAAACTACAATCAGAGTTCCATAGCCGAGAGGAGGAAAACCAGTTCACGGGACCATTCGAGCGGTCATCGTACCCCCAGTCTGTATCTGAAATGGTCGAGAGGTCAGAGTCTGCGCCTGTATGAGGGTCGAGGGAAGTTCCATGGCCGCAAAATGAGTGAACGACTGTGACGAGAAGAGCAAGAACACCCGAGGACAGCAGGTTGGTGAGCATGATTGTTCCAGAAAATAAGGACTTTAGGATTCTCTAACAGAAAATTGAAGAGCTCGTTCAAAGGATTATAAGCTTCTGGAAAACAAAGTACTGTGGTTGGATCTATGGGTTGCTTGGGGTAAAGTTGACAGTGGATGGAGACGAGAAAGTTAAGGGCACGCTTGCTAAACTTGCCAGATTGAAAATCATCTCGAGATCTTATAAGATGAGAAGCCATATAGATCGAGAATTTTATTCACGATTTGCTTCAACCATATGGCTCACTTGAGCTTGCTCGGAATGAGATGAGCGCCGCATCCAGCTCACCACATTCCCTGACCTCGTATAAGTATTGATTCAGACTGAAATCCTCCATCCCCAAATAAATAATGCGCGAGTCGCAGTATCGATTATATGAGACCCAGCTGAGATCTGTGGCTGTCTGATGACCCAAACTGGAAAGCGGGCGGACGGCGATGCTACCCCGCCATCGAATAAGCCAGCACCTTGCAACCCAGAGACAAGAGTACTTGGGTCATACACTTTAATTAACTATGAATCACCAAATTGAGCTTTTGGATCTGAGAGCGACCCGGGGAGTCCGTGATCCTATTTGATCACCACTGTAGAAGATGTGATGGGCCTCGTGGGACAAAGAGCCCGTTCAATGGTGTACGACCCATACATGGTTCACCAAAATTGATGCTTCCTCAGGGCTGAGCGTTTTGATCTTACCCACACAATGACCGAAGTGCCGTCTTGCAAGTGAGTCTGCTGTGCGACCCACGAGAATTGAGCTAGAAAAGGGAGTCCAACACGCCATACGAACCAATAGAGTATACCTCCTACAACAATCATGATCCCAACAAAAGGAGGTAACCAATAGGGGAGACTTGTATCGCCTTTGCCATTCGCCGGCCGTATAAATGGAGTCACGATTAGGAAGACTTGAGCGGCAACGAAGAAATAGGCCAAAGGTAGCCAGATCTTGAAGGGTCGATGCAGGTGATATGCTCTTCTCCGGAGAATGAACAAGCCGATCGTTACCATAAAGCCGGTGAGTGCAAATGGATAGCCCATTATGTCGAGGATGAAGTTGTACGCATCGCCTAGGATAATGAGCGAAGTCAATGAAAGCAGTGGCGGTCATTCTTACCAAATGGGACTGCGATAATGATAAACGAGGTGTTAAAGAACACGAGAAAGAGGGACGCTGAGGGTGACCCAGCTGGCCAATTGCTAGCCCAGAACCGTGAAAAAGGCAGCATGCCCTCTTTGGCAAGCTCTTGATCGACTCGTGAATCAGAAAATGAGACAGTCATGATATTGCCGAGAGCTGATGTGGCGACGAACGCTCCTGCTACTCTTCTGGCACCTTCTCCGAAAACCTTTCCCAAGAACAGAGCAGCAACCGTCACTCCACTTTCACCAATTTCCTCTGGTGTTGCCGCCGAAAAAAATGCAATGTTTGCGAAGAAATAAAGGAGGCCAACTGTACCGAGGCCAAGAGGCCCAGCAATTTTCAAAGTTCGAACTGGATTTTTGACTTCATTCAAGACATACGAAGCGTTGGACCACCCAGCATATGTCGCAATGACTTTAAAAAGCGCCAAAGCATAGTCGTAGCTGCTACTTGAAGACCCAGCGAAGGGGTCTTTGAAACTAGCTCCAGGATCTGGAACAGTGGCAATTCCGAATGTGAGAATAAACAAGCCGGTGAGAACAATGAAAACAAGAATGATGATTTTGACCGTCCCAAGAATGTCCTGTGAGACTGTCAGCAACGATTCAACCATATTTAGTAATGGTTAAAACATGCATTAATCACAACGCCCCACCGTGGGATAAGGGAATGGGTCAAGGTCACAAAGGAGATGGCAAGAATTGCTATGATGCGTTTCACAAGGTCACTGCCCTCGTGGCCACTCGCGAGAACCACATTCTCAGCGAAGACAATACAACCTCCAGCTGCCAGCTGGACGTCAGCCTCTTTCGTACTGTATCAATACAGTTAACATACCGGCAGAACTTAATATAACAGCCTGAACACTGAAAAGAGTAGTGGCAAGGTACCGAGGACGTGGGTATGCTGCCTCGAGATAGACCTTCTCACCGCCGCTACGAGGATAAATACATCCATACTCGAGCCAAACGAAGAGTCCGCAGAACGATATCACAAATCCGAGAATCCACTGAATGATCAGCAGTCAGTGACTCTCGTTTGAAGGGCTTGACAGGGGTTTTTGCATGATGAGGGGGAATCGAAAGCAAACCGAGTACATGGCGGGATAATATAGGAGAGAAATTGAAATCGGGAGGGTATGAGTTCGTATGAGCCTATTATGCTTACAAGTAGAAGTGCAACTCCAACGCTTCCCACGCCTGTAATGATTGAGGATGGAGTAGAGAAAATGCCAGTCCCAACCATCCGACTAATACTATCAAGACATTAGCTCCATCTCATGTGACTTCGTACCCTGCGCTCGACACGCAAGAATGTCTGCAAGGAAAGGCAATCTGTTGACACAGCTCTTGAATCCAACCTTTCCAACCTTTGGAGCTATTGAGACAGAAAGAAATAATGCTCACATGAGCAGAGTTGTGGAATACAACCCAAGATGGCGACCCAAACCCCCTTCGTTATCTTCTTTCCCTTGCAATGTGCTCAATTGCAGCCCTTCACTCTCTCCTATGATCACATCTGAACCCTCTGCATCTGAATCTTCTCCATCAATCGACTTGAGGAGGAAACTTGAATCGCCATCGGTGGTCTTTGAACCATCCGGCGGCCTCATCTTGAATTCCTCGATAGCAACCTGTGTACCTCAGAGGCCGCACTATTATTGCTGGACGGATTGCGATAAGCCAGATGATGTCGGATCTAGGGTGACATAGCGTGCGAGATCACATCAAGATAATGTTAACCATGAAGTCATTTTGCTGGAAATAATGATGAGTACGATTAAACTGTAAATTTCTCGTAGTACAAAGGTACGTGGTGATTTGGTGGAAATGCCAATGTCTCAGGATGACGCGATAAGGATCCTCATAGATAACAACAACAACTTTGACCTGCTTCTAGGGAAACGTTCTAACCTGGGCCCATTTTCTGTTAAGACGAAGGAATTCGGATCATTGGAAGCGCTTTGAAAGGATGCTCTAGTATGACGGTCGGTACATAATCGAGTATCTTTGCACTATAATCCTAAACCCTATTGTTTACCATGTACTCTTTGCGATGTATTTTTTGGGTGATTCTCGGGACATTCTTGGGAGGTTGGGGATTGAGTGAGAGGGAGAGCCTATTTTCTGATATGTGAATTCGAAATACTCTTCATCCATCTGGTGTTTCACGCCTGCTCTCGCAACGCGACCCAGTGACATGCCTTTCCGAAAAGGAATAAAAGCGTACAATTTCTCAAAAATTACGATCGAACTTGATGAACAAGCCCCAAAATCAAGGCAGGTGTGTTGTCTTTGATCGGTTGATGAGACGAGGTGGAATCTGTGTTCCTCCCCCACTTTTGAAGATCGGCCAACTGAACTCCATGTCACGATGATGAAGTATCATCCAACAATGCCATCCAGTGACGACTTTCATAATGTCAGGTCTTAGCAGCTCAAAGCCGATCACCCGGCGTCAGATCAGATTGGAGACTCAATTCGGGGGTGCAAGGGAATCCAGAAGTCGAAAGAACCGGCCATGTGACATCTGCCGTACCAGAAAGACAGCTTGTGTGATAGCTGTTGAGCCTCCTTGTAGGTCTCCGCTCCAAATATTCCGATAATGGGTTCTTGTCCTCATTCTCATTCTAGGTCGTTTATGTGCAAGCCGAGGACTTGAGTGTAGCTTCTCTTCAAAGCCAAAGCCAAAGATTCGATCAAATCCACAACCGCTCCAGCCAAAAGCGCCAGTGGAAAGAGACAGGAGCGAGAGCTCAAGTCTTTCACCATTCCAGCAACATGGTTCTTCGATTGATAGTAATTCACCGGTAGCTTCGCCACAGGAGTCCAGATTCCCCGTTGTATCAAGATTAGCGGCTGCTGCATCTCAACCTGTAGGCAGCTCTCTCGAGCCGTACTACACGTTAAATGGTAGCTCTCTCAATGCAACTCGAGACAGTGCTCGAAATCGCAGACTGAGCCTTCTTCTCAACGACGATACAATACATTCCCTCGAGGACAGCAAAGACTTTACGGCTCATTTCATTGGGCTTTCCGGCGAACAAGACACAAACGGACTTGCTTCAGTACGATACAACGTTTTGAATGAAACAAATTTTGTCGATTTCAATGTTCGACAGGTGTACCCGGGCGACCCGGTTCGTGGGACAGCTCCAATCCATTTCACAATTCTTCAAGACAATTTTCCTGATCGTGATCTACGAGCAAAGAGGCTAGCCTCAGATGCGATCGAACGACACGTAGGTGTACATGGCGATGCCTTGATTAAGCTATATTTCCGATTCGTGCATCCCATTCTTCCAGTTCTGTCGAAATCCAGAACTCTCAAATCATATGCCACCAAGAAGCTGGACATCCCAGCGTCACTACGGGGCGCCATATATGGCCTAGCTTGTGCATTTTTGACACAGGACCAGACGCTGAAAGATGAGCCACCAATCAGTCAAGCGATATTCTTCGAGCATGCACATGCTGCAGTGATCCGGGAAATGGACTCGCCAAAAATATCAACCCTCCAGGCTTGCCTCCTGATACTGCACCAACAGCCCGAGGTGAACGGAACAACTGAAAGTCCAAGGCAATGGGCTCTAGCATGTCAAGCAACAGCATGCGCTCAAAGCTTAGGCTTGCACCATGATCCCTCGTCTTGGAAAATGGCAACATGGGAGAAGAAACTTCGCAGAAAGCTGTGGTGGGCAGTATATCTCACCGATAGGTGGACTTCAATTTGCCATGGCAACACTCCACATATCCTTGATGACTCTTTTGATACATCGGATTTAAATGTGGAGGACTTGTCTTGTGATGAGGATGTTAATGGCCTCCCCGGCTGCCATATCGTTGGCGATGAGGAGCAGAGGTTTAGTCCGGCCCACTCTTTACGTTTTCTGGAGCTTGTGAGATTGACGAAGCTGCTCAATGCAGTATTGAAAAATGGGTTGTAAGTTGAAAGCCCTGCTGGCTATGTTGTACTGACCGTGGTAGCACTCTTCGATCCTACAGCGACGCTGTTCGCAGAGTTGATCTTCCGGCACGAGAAGCGTGTCTCCTACGAATTTGGAACGAAATGAACACTTGGCTGTCCCTATTGCCTCAACCCCTTTTGCTTGCAAATTTCAGAACCAACCCCAATCAGGGTCCGCGTCTTAGTTGTAGGTCATTTCGATGCGTTGGGACTGGAAGAAAATAACACTGATTCGATCAGGTTCTCTATATCTCGGATTCTTCGCGACAAAATTCCTAGTTCTTCGCGCATTGATGTCACCAGCAACCACCGCTGCGAAGTCCGATCCAAATTCAAACCTTCGTTTGCACTTCGGTCTTGCGATGCTGGCAGGTGAACAATTCGTCGACTTCGTCGCTCAAATTCGCTCGATCGATATCTATGTTTTCTGGCCTAGACGTATGTATTTCCATACGGAACGCTAATTGGCAATTGCTGATTCCATTGCAGAAAGTAGAACAAATTTTATTATTTCTGGCAATTTCTTAATCTATCTTTTCTTTAATGCTTCAACGAGGGAGCAGGTTGCCAAGACGTATGAGATGCTTCAGAGATATCGGGATCTACTAAAATCCTTATCTTTTTCGGCAGATTGGAGCACAATTGGGTTGATTAGACCTTCACTGCTAAGAACCGAGTCATTCTTTTACGGAGCTGCTGAGGGCATGCGACTCTCGGCCCAGAAGTGAGAACACGATGCTCTCACGCCACGATTTTTGGACCGAGAAAAGTCTTTGATTGCTATGTACAGTAAACCCCACCTAAGCCGACACCGAAGCTACCTTTGTTTCCTTCTCTGGATATTGTAGCTTCGCCCGCATGAGTCTGTAGTCTCTTTGCACAACGGGCTCATACTTGACTGGATTCTCCGCTGTTGAACACTCCTTCATGCACTCAATCAAAGCATCGATATCTGGACTCACGAAGTAGGGAATAGAATACCGGGCTCGAGTCATGCGCTCTGCTCCAGAAAATCGATCTTCAGCCGGAGGCAGAGTTACTCTATGAAGTGTCGACTTCAGGTAGTCTAAGAGAGATTTTAGTGACCAGTACCGGTATGGTTGGATTGCACATACCATTGCTCCAACGCATGAGAAGATCACCGATGTTCATTATAATAGCATTCTTGATTGGCAACGCTTTGATGAACTCCCCCGCCTTGTGCTGGTTCTCAACTTCAAGCCCTCCGCAGTCGTCTTGGAAGAGCATCGTGATGGATCCCCAATCTGAATGGGCAGGCATGCGGGCGCTGGTCTGATTCTCCAGTTCTTTTGCTGGAATGGGTGGATAGTGGAGAAGTCGAAGCTGGTTGTTATGCCCAGAGTGGAATTTCAGCAACCACTCCGGATCGTTCAGACCTAAGCCTGTACCTATAGCTAGAAGAATTTCGCGAGAGGTCTTCGAACATTCCCAATAGAAGTCCGTCATGAACTTTCGATATCCGGGAAGTACTTCCTCTGGCAGCCAAACATTCGGCTGCTCATGATTGTCCTCGCTGCCAATCTCATAGCTTTCCTACGAACGTTAGTGGAATTCGTCTGACAACACTTCTGGACTCACCTTGCAATCCTTTACTTCCCGTAATTTCTCCCCGACCTCCAGATCAGTGCTTATGACCTGGGAGACCTTTTCCAGTCCCGGATACGAGTACCCTCTGTGCACCGTTGGTCCATCTGGATGAGGTGCCAATGTCTTTTCTTCATGCTTCAGATTGAACAGACGTTTCGACCAGCCAAAAGCCTCGTCGAGAAGTTTCGGGCTCACACTGTGATTGATGATGTAGACGAATCCGACATTATGGCATGCGTCGGCGAGTGCTTTCCCAACCTGATATCGTTGCTCGGGAGTGCTTCCCGGAGCCCAATTCTTGAAATCGATGATAGGAAGAATTCCAGCGCGAGGTTCCTCGATCGAACCCATGATGGTAATCTGGACGCTATTTGGAAAAGAAGTTGATGTGGCGGTTTCTCTATCACCAGTATCAAGCACGAACAGCTATTTGAATGACCTCGAGAGTACGAAGAAATCAGTTGAGTAGCCTTACGACAGCTTGTGACCCACTCCACTCTTGAATGCGGCGAATCATCTTACCTATCGATCGGCAAATGGAAAGCACAGAAGTGACCATTCACAGACGCTGCTCTTGGCCGATCCTAGTACGGGACGGCAATCTGCAGCTTCCATCCCACTCTTGTGTCGGCCGATCGATCGCGCAACTTTGATATGTATTCAACGTGAGCTTAGTGGATTGGCAGCTATCCTTGTAAACTTAAATCCAGAGGTAAATCCGTCAAACTGCTGCAGTCTGGCTGCGCTCCTTAGTTTCAGCTTCGACTTCTTGAGTCGGCCGATCTTTGATATCCCCAACTTCCCGGTACTTGGGCTTCATGTGCCTCCGTCTGTCTCATTTAATTTGGAAGGCCTCTTATCTTCGTCTTATCATTTCGTTCAATTGCTGACCTTTCTTCTCTGGACCTTCATTGTCCATAAGAAGCAGGGTTTCTGCACACATCAGCTCATTCTTCAAATCCCAACTCTCGTGGAACTCTGAAGTACAACCCGCGGCACAAGAGACTCAGGATGTTCAGTCCAGCAACCAAAAAGAAGCTTGCCAATTGGGGAGCGAGGCTTGAATGCCCCGTAGATGACGATGCGAACTACGAGAACACTTATGTAAATAGACTCTTTCCTACTCATGACGAATCGTCCCAGCTCCTAATAACTTCAATAGTGGTGCAATCGGGATCTCATCCCCATACCCGAGAACCGGCGGACATGGACTTGGCAAGGCTTCGCTGGGTACTGGATTATCACTGGAGCCAATAACTCGGCATGGACAGCAGGGTCGACTTTATTGGCCCTTGGATTGAGTGTTCCACAGTCGATGGGCATCATTGTTGGGGCCTCGCTCATTATCTCGATGATCGCCATCGTGGCTGGATGGATGGGATCGCATGACTATCTCGGATTCACTGTCATGTCTCGTGCGTAAGTGGAAGGTTCAACTTATATGGTTTGGTTCCCATTTACTGACAGTTTCTTAGCTCTTGGGGAATGATCGGAGGGTTCTGGCCCGTGTTGAACAGAATCTTGACAGCAAGTATATGGATGGTGAGTGGGCACTGTTGGCAGCTTTCTATTCCGCAGAACTAATTTGAATTCCGAATCAGGGAATTCAAACGTACTGGGGTGGACAAGCTGTAAAAATCATCCTCGGTGCCATCATTGGACCCAAATTTGCTTTTTGGAAGAACACGCTCCCTGCTTCAGCCAACGTCGATACTTCTAGCTTGGTCAGCTTCTTCATATTTCTGGTCATCTTCTGCCCTATGCTTCTCATTCCACCTGAGAGGCTCCAGCTGCCGTTAAAAGTAAGTTATATCTTTAGAGTTATGATCTCGACGCTGACGTGGCCTTAGATTGCCTTCGCCATGATTGTCTGTAACATCTTCGGAATGCTCATCTGGGCTGTACGCACAGCTCATGGCGCTGGAAGCTTAATTCACCAACCAGCTGTAGCCACCGGAAGCACCCTTAGCTGGAATGCTGTGTATGGGATCCAAGCAATTCTCGGACTCTGGAGCGGCGGTATTGTTGGCCAGTCAGATTGGACACGTTATGCTAAGACGCCAAATGCGTCCCTCTTCGGACAAGGTGTCACGGCACCTCTTACAATCATCGTCACGGCACTCGTCGGTTTGATAATTACCTCCGCTACCTACGAAATATACGGAGAGTATTTCTGGAACCCATTCGAGCTTCTGCTCCACATTCAATCTGTCTCGCTGTCGCCAGCAGCTCGAGCAGGCACCTTCTTCTCAGGGCTCGCCTTCCTCTCCTCTCAACTTGCCCTCTGCATTGTCCTCAATGGTATATCTACAGGAATGGACATGGCTGCCTTATGTCCTAGATGGATCAACATTCGGCGAGGGTGCTTCATCCTCACTTTCATCGCTGTCGCGGTAAACCCGTGGAACTTGGTCAACCAGGCCACGACATTTATCACTGTCCTTTCCGGTTGGTCTGTGTTCCTGTCGGGGATGACCGGGATCTTGATTGGGGACTACTTTTTCGTTCGAGGCCGGCAGCTACACAAAGGTGACATGTATCGCAGCGGCAAGACTTCAGCATACTACTACACCGCTGGCGTAAACTGGCGAGCAGTCACAGCTTGGATCATGGGAATATGGCCGTTATTGCGTAAGTTGCTCACCCCTCCGTATAAGATTCGGAGGCTGATATTGTACAAGCCGGCTTCGTCCGCCGAGTTCAAGGTACAAACACAGCCAATGGGTGGGATCACGTATATGATCTCAGTTATTTCTTCGGGTTCCTTGTCTCCATGGCAGTCCATGTCGCACTACATAAGCTTTTCCCAGCCGACAAGCAGACAGGATCTTCCCCCTTTGAAATGAAATTGCATAGGACACCACATTTGGATGGCGAGATACCGCAGGCATACGTCGAGTCAATGACGAGTCACGAGGAAGAAACTGTCGTTATGGGAAAGGAGAAAGACGGTTCTGTTTGATTTGAAATGAGAACAAATAATTGATGCGCCAAAGGAAAGTGCAGTGTTTGAATACTCCGCTTAGGTTGTGTTCAGAAAAGGAGACATTATAGCCACACGCGAGTCTCATCCACGTGATTATCATGACTTCATCCACAAATTCCGTCGTACACATTGCCAAGACGCCGGAAGGGAACATTTGCAGGTGATGACGGCTTTTCGAGGAAGATAGGCTGGATTTCAACTGTCTTCAGCCTGGAAGTTCCAAGCTACCTCTCCCTCTCTCTTTCTGCTGATTCATCTCGAACCTCTTGATTATATGCATTGTACAACCCTGAGCTGAAAGAAAGAGTATGATCCCCTGAAGCAATCTCGAGAAACAAAGCTTGAAGGCCTCCTGCTCATCTGATAATGAAGACGGCCTGTCTTCCAGAAGACTCCAAGGGTAGGGTATGATCTTGGTGAGCCTTAGGTCTACTCATATGCCTACGGACAGAGACTTGCCTTGACATTTAGCGAGCAGATTGTTTGGAAAATCCGACTAGTGATCCACGCAACTTGGGAAGGGGGCTAGGTATGCCTTCCCCCAGGCTTGATCAGAAGGAGTACTTGAGCAAGACGACATGGTAAATTGAACGCAATAAAGGAGAATGAAACACGGAGATATTCTAAGTTAGTGGTTTTTAGTTGAAATGAGTAAATTCGACTAAAGAGGAGAAGACGAATGCTATATACAAATAGGGAAACCAAGTGAGCACTAAACTCGATTCGATAGTGATAGATTGAACAATGAGCGATGCATTTAGTGATATCTGGTTGACCACCTGGCTGAGGTAGAAGATTGACAGATGCTCGTGTTCATATTCGATGAAGCAGTGTCCAACACCACCATATGCCAGAATCAATAAAGGACAGGCATACTTCTAGAAACAATATCTCTTCACGATGCCAACCCCTAAAATTTCCGTCGAGAGACCTCGAGGATCCTAACGCCGATTCCGTACTCCACCCCGCCAATATTGAAATAAATCATGACTTTCCATAGCAAAAAAAAAGGCGGAAAGAGAGAAAGAGAGCGTCTTTGCCATCTTCGTCAGCTAGTTATCAATACCGCAGTATCAATAGATGCACCGTTGGACGTGCTCGTATTGTTGATCCCTGTCGCACTCTTCAAATAGCAGAACTCCCCCGGAGCTTTGACCACAGCAACTGCCGCGCACGACGGACTGTCGCCATTGGTGACCGCGTAACCCAGATTGTACGCCACGCAGGTATCAATACAACTCGCCATGTCAGGCGTGTAGATTTTATATAGATCGATAACGGTGGGGTTACCGTAAGCTGCACCGCCTGGGTAGTTCGTGTTGCAGAGGAGAGTGAAGGTATAAGGTTTGGTAGAGAGGAAGGTTTTCGTTCCGGTAGAGTCGCTAGCAGTCAACACTGTGTCGTTATTTGACAGACTATCACTGCATGGCGTATTGATAACTGGCGAGGGACCGCTCGTTGCTGCGGATGTAGTTGACGAAGTCGCTAGGCTTTAGTGTTGAAATGTTAGCACTGCCTATTGATCCTGCGTTTATTTAACCTTAAACATACCTCGAAGGAGTACTCGTCGTCTTCCTTTGTGTCGCCAAACCTGCAGCAACTCCACCGCCCAGTGCACCAGCGATAATGAGGAGAGTAATCCCACTGACGATCCAGAACGCAGGGACGCTGAGTCCCAATATCCTCTTCTTCGGAGGCTCTGGCAGGTATTTCCAAAACTCATCCTTCTGAGCCGGCGCAACCTGAAGACCTTCGTAGTCACGATTCCCTTGCAACCCTTGGTTCATCATCCGCTCTGACTTCAGATTTTTGGAATCTAGTTCCATAATTTGAGCCCCGTTTCTCTCAACTTGATTCACAGACATTTCAAACTCGACTTGATGCGAAAGTATCGGAGGAATGACTGGAACTCAAGATAATATTCAAATTGCTGGTATAGAAAGATCGGATGACAAACGCACACAGTTCATCAGATGAACGAGCCTACATGAACCCACGGGCATCCCTTCAGTCTGGAGAGTTTGCGATATCCCACGCTCAGTTAAAGCGCTGCTGTGCCGCTTGGCCTGGCAAAAGCCCCTGGTTCTGAAGCTGAAGCGGAAGCGCATGAAACGCTCCTGAAATGCAGTCTGACCGCCATATTTGAGAGCCCATGAGACAGGACCAGTATGACGTCCTGAATTATGCTTTCTCTTCCAGTCGTGGGGCGAAGCTCATCTCGATGTAAATCAGATGGTTTGGTTGAGAGATGAAGGCTGCAAAACGTGTTCTTGCTAAACCCACCCCCATTTCCGAGACCTATGATAAGATAGATTCTGGAGCTCGGATCTTGATACAATGGAAATCAGTCATTTTATCTGTGCTAGTACGAATAAGAATTCCTTTCTCCTTCTACATACCGGAAGCTTGCGGTCAACGATCGACAGCTACTTGATGTCTCATAATCCGTCCTGTTATCTGTCCGGGCTGTGTGTCCTGTTCCTGTTGGCTAGAATTCCCCAAAACCGTACTGCACGGCACTGCGCCAGCAAGTCCTAACTCTAGTGGAGAACGAGCCGGAGAAACTTGACCGCTTGAAGAGTCATTACCTACTTCGATACACCGAATGCCTGCAATTCCATAGACCCCATCATCGGAAAAGTGCCGCATTGCCGCTCGGATGCCTTCCTACCGCCCGGCGGTGGGCTGCACAGTTCCGAGAAGCTCAATTATCTGTTATGAAGGTCACTTGAGATCCCATGGTCTTGGGTAAAGATGCCGATGCCGTTAGACCATTGCGATTCAAGGACAGAGAAACCGGGCCAGAGTTGCGCCTTGCGCTGTCAGTCTATGGTTGCTCTCAAGTTTCGAGATGCGATCCAATCGTATAAAGCGATGCTCAAGACCACCTATCTCCTTCATCTATATCTTTCTTACTGCTCGAGATCGGGAAGCAGGAGGAGAGACATAAATTAAGGCACCAAATCCAATTAGAAGAATACCAGCTGGTACTTGTCACGATCCAGACCGCCTTTGCATGAGTGAAACCCTATCGAGCGATAGGTTTGTCTCGATCTACTGTCAAGACAGAACAAATGCAAGCTCATTCATACCATCGTACGGATAAAAAGACGGGTTCTGGCTTGCTCACCTGAGGAATTGTGGCTTGGTTGTTGCACCAAAGCAGTACAGAGTTGAAGCCCCTTACTTCCGCATCCCTTGAGGGGAAGTCTGCGTTCATGTCGGAATTCAACTGTTGATCTTTCGATTCTATCAAGATCATCAGGATGCGTTATAGTAGACCAGTTCAATTCATCTTAGTCGCCATAATTGTTGTCCTCGGGTCCATTACCTTGAGCAAGCTCGCACACAAAGATGCATTCTCCCCACTCTCAAACTGGATATTGAAGAGCACCGACTTGAATAAAGGACCTTACCATGCAACAACTAGAACGATAAGGAGAATCATGATCAACAGCGAAAGACTGTGGGCACAAACAGTAGCTGGTCGACAGCATATTATGGAGACCTTTGGGAATGTCGGGTTGTAAGTTTAGTTCAATACGGACTATGACGGAATAATACGAGACGTTGACACGATGACAGCTTTCCTTCTAAAGATGCTGCAAGCCACTCGAAGACCCCATATTCTGTATGGGATCTGGTACCCGCATCGTACAATTGCCCGTTAGAAATGGAGAGGATAGGGCGTATAGGAGATGGTGGAAAATGGGTATGCGGCATGAGTCGATATGCGGATACAAATAAACCCCTCGTAATGTATTCATTTGGAGTCAAGAATGAGTCAAGTTTCGGTGAGCATAACACTTCTTCGTCAATATGCTGCGGCTCTGCTGACGATGACTTCTGCAGAGCAGACAATGCTAGACCGTACACAGCATGATATCTGGGTCTATGGATCGTCTGCAGAGGGCTTTATGGGAAGCCTGCGTCCGGAGCTCCACCATCGTATCCATTTCACCAACGCAGAGTTAGCAGGAACCGCCGAGACAAGCCATCTCCCACCAATTTATACGCTCCATGAATTGATGGAGAAGAATGGTCACGACTATGTGTTCGTTTGTCAATTCTCATTCAGCAACGAGGGATGGACTTCAGAGCTAATATGTGCTTTCCTAGCGACATCCTGAAGATCGATGTCGAATATTCTGAATTTAACGCCCTCTCCTCCCTCAACGCACTCACACAAGGGCCTAATGAGGAATTCCCGATTGGGCAAATACTTGTCGAGTTTCACATTTTTGAATGGCAGGGTCTCAGTTTTCCAACCTTCATAGACTGGTGGGGAAGCATGGAGTGGAGAGGCTTGAGGCCGGTGTGGATGGAGCCGAATCTCCTTGCAGTGAGTATGAAGATGGACGATGGGAACGCGAGACTCGCCGGTGTATGTGTGCCAACCTCGTCCATTACTGTGATGGAATGCTAAGTCTGCTTCACAGTATACTTTCTTGAATGTCAAGGACAAGAAGAATAAGTTATATAATTAAGCCGGATGCTCCAAAATTCAACAGCACGGCCTTTTTGCTTCGACAAATAATTAATGAGCAAACTTTTACCATCTTTGCCGATCATCTAGTCACCCAAAGCGAACGCACATCCTCAAGCTCCAACCGATTCCACGATTTCCCGCGTAACGTTCGTCAGGTCCTCCTTCGGTAGGCCCAATAATCCATTACCAATCTTTTGTTCTTTAACAACATGTCCCTTCCCATCAGTATGGCACCACACATTCCAAAGATTCCCAATACCCATAAAGTTGCCCTTTCCCAGGAGCTCAAGCCCTTCCTTATGTCGCTGCTCGGATGTCACGTGTTGCACCTCCCATTTCGACTTGGTTGATGCTTCCAACGCTCCGAGGACCTCGTTCTGGGTAGTGATCCACGAGTAGATCACGAGATATTTATTTTCTGTTTCTTTGGGGTGTGAGAGAATGCTCGCAATAGATCGTGCGATCTGCGAGATGGTGGTTGTCATATATGGCTCGTTACCGGAGTCTGTAATGACTGCAGTGCGGTTTTTGATTGAGTTACCTAAAAGGCCAACTTTCAGAGTCTGCATCGTTTTTCTTTAGCATAGTCCCTTCGAAACGAGATAAGTGCTATGTACTGACCCAATCGAACAACGGACCACTTCCAACAGCCGTCCATGAGAACTCTGGATGAGCCTTCGCCTGCTTCTCTAAATACCCAATCACAGTTGCTTTCGGCTTGAGTCTCATATACAAGCCCGGTAATACTTTCTCCATGGCCCCAAGCTCGGGGGTATTGGGAGCGAAATCACTCGGAATGTAGCGCTTGACACCAGCCGAAATCGCGGCATCGATCAGTTTCGTTTGCGTCAGTGTTCCTAAAGCGCCGATGGTAGAGACCACCGCATCTTGGCCTTGAAGCGCTTGAAGCAGTGATACTTCAGAATAGTCTGTTTGGATCGCTTTGGTGCCGCTCGGGATTGTTTTCGAGGCGTCGCGGGTGAGGACCGATACTTTGAATCCGGAGGACAAGAGGGACTGGATCACAACGGGCCCGAGATTCCCAGTTGCCTGGGCGCGAGGAATGATTAGAATGCTTCCATAGTTTCAATAGAATAGCAGATTTGACCTACTCCGGCTACTATGACATTCGTGATGGCAGACATGCTTAATTTTCAAAATGTGTGAGGTAATTTTGCCGAGAGAAATGGTATGAGTAGAAGAGGTCGACAATTCAAATTTGTGTAGATGATACAGAGCTTTGAATGCGATTCCAATGCTCTCTTATGTCTACATCTTGCTGCAGCACTTTCTGCTGAGTTGATGCAATGGATAAATGACCAGCCTGCCGATCACATCTTCGTCCGAGCTCGTCCGGGTGGTATTGATTACCACGCACCGGCAATAGCACTTACACTCAATACTTCGAAAGCTGAAACGGGGTTTAAGAGTTATCTCCTTCCATATATCCATTATATCTGGCGTTATGAATCCGCTCAATGGTAATCAAAGGTGCTTCTATTAATGACGAAACCGGTTGATCTGCTACATAATCTGTCGAAAATCATATGGCTTTCCTGGGACTCCACTTGTGAATAGTCAAGGCCACTGAACTGATCCTGTTGATCTGGTTGTTTGTCTTCTTTTTTGACCAGTGTTAATTACAAAACATACGTTTGTCTTCGCCTCCTAAATATGAAGACTTGCGACATTTTCGACAAGAAAATTGTATGTGTCGGATCTAAAATCATCTTTAAGCAACACCGCACCCGTCGCATAAGTATTCAACAACTCGTTACTTTCACTCCACTGCGGCCAGTCCATATAACTCGAACCATTATTTGGATCCATCGTATACACGAAACTCAAATAATAGGAATGGAAACTCGCTGATGCGTAGTCGGGGAGGATGCCAAAGAAGACTTGGAGGATATCACTGCCATGGAAAGTTCCAAGGAACGGCGTTCCGTAGTCGAATGAAGAGAGGTACGACCAATTGGGTACAGAGGGGTAGATGGAATTAGCCAGCGCCAGGAATGAACGCCGTGTAAGCGTGAATGTTAGATCTCCAAGAATAGCAGCTATGCGTTTGTATTGAGGGTACCAATCGTAGAGAAGGCCGGTTCGGAACGGAGAGCCGTCCGTGATGGTATCTGGATACGTTGCAACAAGAGCCTTGATTTGAGCTTCTGTAGCATCGTGGAAGAAGAAGTCCGATAGGTAAGTGGTCAAATCTGCTATCGTGGTAATATTGGATTGGAAAAGGGCAAAGATGGTCCCCTCATCCTCTTCATCGCCTATGATAAATGGTATCTGAGCGTATTTGCCTTCAGCAACGAGGACCTCTGGTGACGCGGTTAACACATTTCCGTCAGGCCGCGGAAGGTACGACAACGCAACGGAGGTGTAACTCAAGAGACCAGGAACGGAATTCGTTGCGTTAAGCAGTGTTTCATAAGGAACTTCGCGAAGACATTCCAAACTATCACTGGCTGATGAACACCCAGCAGAAGCAACAACAGTATCGTAGATAATCTGTCCTTTCGGGCAATCCACCGGGTCAGCGGGAACGACACTGCCAGAGTTCATGATACCGGCGCGAAACAGAGGCTTGCCCTTATAGTTGATATCCCCGTCGTACATAGCCATTTGATCAAACACCGAAATCGCGCCAGCAGATTCGCCCCAGATGGTAACCTTATCAGGGTCACCACCAAATGCTGCAATATTGTCGGCGACCCATTGCAACCCCAATCTCTGATCCAATAGGCCAAGATTTGAGGATCCATCTGCTAGAATTTCGGCACCAGGTAAGAATCCAAAGCCGGCTACCCGGTAGTTGACAGCTACGAATATAATCGGCTTGCCTTCGGCAACAGATTCAGTCACCCAGCTCGAACCGTCACTGTGAGGGAAGTGAGAGTTAGCATCACCTGTTCCAGGATACTTGGCGATTGGACATGAATCCAATACTGGAAGCACGTCGAGACAGGATGGGGAAGACAGATGACTCGGAGAACGCTCACTACATGGAATTCCATCCAATCTCAAAACCACCACCAAAAATCCAGAATAGCACTGGCAGTTTGGAACTAGCTGTAGTACCAGCGGGTCGTTGAACATTGATGACGAGGCAGTCCTCTCCAGCATTTAAAGTAGTCTGAAATAGAGGAGTGTCCAATAAGAGGCCAATTTCAGCAGTTGGAATAGCATCGTTAATCGTGTCGCTGAACACAAATTGGGGACAAGCTTTTCCGTTTGCTGTAGCGCTGATTGTTCCGAGAGGCTCTGTTAATGGCTGAGGAGGCTTAAGACGCAACGATCCCACCGGAGGCTGAGCGAAAGGAATTCCGGGAAATTGCTCAACCGTGCCACCGAGGCCAACGATAGTTGCTTCAGGATACGAAATAGTTACCGTCGGAGTAGATGCTCGTTTGTTTGGAGCGGGAGCGCCCAGCGTGAATGGCACAAGGCCGATGAGGGCAAGGAGAAGCTTCATGACTGAACGGATTGTCTTATCAGAAGGCTGTGAAACCGTTTCTTCTGGTGACTCTCACTCCAACCTACGGAGTGGTAAGAGCACCGAAGCACCCATCCCAATTTATATTCCATATCTGCGCAAACAATACAATAAAAAGCGTTCCACTTTACATGTGCCTCCTCGGTCTCGACAACTTTGTATGACCAGGTGACTCCTTTAGGTACGAACAAGACCTCAAATCCGAGCCTTGCTAAGAGTGTGCAGGTCATGCCAATCGGTATTGTGTGACTTGTCAGCCCGAAGATCCGGTATTTCTTCTCAGAACAAGCCAGCAGGGCATTCACAAAGGACATGCCGAGTTCAAATCTTGCGGAGGTGCGGGGCAACAACGGAGGAGTAACCTTTTCCATGTATGAATGCGTGTGTGGTCTGAAGTAGGGGTGGTTCGCTTAGAAGACGTGCAAGCGAGGGTGGCCGCCGATCTGACAACTCTATGCCGTTTTGCGGGGTATCTTCGTCAAATCAGGCGACGGTCCGAAAGAGTTGCCAGTCAGTTGACTGTTCCTGAGGGAGCTATAAGAACAAAGTTTTAGATACCTCAAGACTTAACTCATCTTGGCTTGTGATACCGTCTGCTCTCCTGCCTCGGTTTACAATTGTGTACTGACGATCTTCAAGCATTGCAACGACAGCGAAGAGCTAGGTTTGTAAACTTCAAAACGACCCTCTGGCCAGAGTAACGTGACACCCCAATAGCATCTTGCCTATGGGGATTTCTTATTCACATAATCCATAGCGCCTGGGGAGATTCAAGGTTAGTGGGGAAAAAATGATTAAGACGAGCGCGATGCAAGCAATCATTTAACGATGGTGGGAATATTAGAATTAAAAAACCCGCCAAGTCATAATATCTGGCATGTCGCACAAAGATTTTATAAACTCTCCACGAAGCTTGTCTAGTCGTCATTTGATTCTTTAGAAAGTGCTACTTGCGCACCATTTCCTGTCCCGTATGGACGGCATCCATATTCGCCTGTCAGTCGCTTGCTTACTGGTGAACATGAGCAAGTGCTGGATACGCCACATCAAGAGTCGTTCGACACTTTGTTACGGAGTAAATCTGGCCCAAGTACTTCGATACAAGATACTTTGCAAATCCATCGGATGGCCAAATCTAGCCGTGAAAAGCGACACGGCGAAGAATATCACTATAGATTGGAACTATCTCTTGGGGAGTACTTCAATCCGCTTGAGGAAATCGCAACCACCAGACGTGATGCGAAAAGAGAACCATTAGATAAAAACAGTAAGAATATTGACCTGCTAAACCCCCCACCAACGAGTGTATAGAGCATGCGTGTCCTATTTCTAACGAGGACAACACTTAATAGAACTCTCCCAGCACTTAACTTTGGGTTAATATAGCTATGAATTTCGCACGTCGGGGTGTGCGTAACTCCCTGACGCCTTCAGGAGGTCCCGCAAGAGGACTAGCTATAGATCTGCTGACAAGTAAGTTCCTCCGATCTGAATCTGCGGCACTTGCCATGAACGACTCGACATGATGGTGCTTCGTGAAATCAGACAAGGGAGGAGAAGTAGGTTGTGTATGCGAGAAGGGGAGACGAGCGGGCCGACAGAAGTATGGAGGTTGCACATGCTGCACAGTGCCCCGATAACAAAGGCTGCAGCGGTACAGGTAAGGAGCACCTCACGGAATTGCGGGGAACTGTTACGGGTGGTGGCTAAACGGATCTCAAATAAACAAGAAAGATAAATAAAACCATGCAGCTGAACGTATTGCTTTCGTCGACTGGACGGCGTTGGTGAGGGTATGGCTCGGAGAAGCCTAAACGTTTGAAGAAATGGGGAAAATTGGTAAGATCACTTTATAAAGCTGTTATTGTGCCACATATTAACGTGCTGTTTTCGCTGTTTGGTAGGACAATTTACCCCTACCCCCCTCCCCCTATCTTAGCGAGGCATGATGCGCCAAGGTGCTTTCGACCCATCCGAAACCCGCGGCTGCAGCTGTCCATCCATCCCCGTCTCCCCATCATCTCCCCATCCCCCATTCCCCCCATCCCCAAGTCTTCTCCAACCGATTGGCGGGCCCGAGAAATCTGGGTCTATCCTTTCCATCCCACTTACTGCAGCTCTCATTCGAGTTCAGACCCCATCGCCGTTCGATATTTCACAGCACCGCACACATAGCACAGCACCGGCACAGGCACAGTCATCTCGCCCATTTTGACTTGCCCACTTGAAGAATCGACCACTCTCCGCCCTCATGCCTTGCGCCTTGCGCTACGATCAAAATTAATGATGTAACAAATCATATCTGGTGGCTCTTAGACCTCTACTTCTCAGCTTCTCCCCTCCCCGCCTGTCTTCTCCACCATGTCCAACCGGCCGCAGGTTGGCATAGAACGACTTCCAGCACGCCGCATGAGCGCCGAGCCTCGAGAATCAATGAATTGCAAATCGTGCCGGAAGCGCAAGGTTTGTAGAACTTCTCGCCCATATTTTCCGGCGAACTAAAAGTTTTTCCAAGATCAAATGCAATCGGCTGCGGCCGACTTGTGAGGCTTGTCAAGTATTCCAGTGTCCCTGCGTCTATGGTGTGCATATCCAACTCGCAAGTCGCAAAATGCTGCAACACAACTGACAAACTTGCAGATGCTGTGCCAAAGAAAAGAGGCCCGAAAACAGATGTGCTCGAAGCTCTACTAAAGCGGGTTGATGGTTTGGAGAGGAGATTGAAGGATGAAAAGAAATCGCACTCGCCAAGTCAGGAAATCGAATCCGTGAACGGAGAAGAAAGTGTAAACGGTGATAAATCCAAACGAAAACGACCTCCACTCGATACGACGAACGTCCGAGACGAGTCGGCAATCTATTCGCCTACTCCGCCAAGGTAGGCAATTGTCAGTCTTGGAAAAAGGAATCATACTGACAGCTTCTACGTAGCGCGCCCTCTCCAGCAGTCCAGCGCGACGTTCTCCTCGACACATACTTCACACGATGCCATGGCAAAGCATACCATATCCTTGACGAAACGGCCACTCGGCAACGAATTCAGCTCAATAATGCTCCTTCATACCTACTTTATGCAATATATGCGGTCAGCGCGAGGTTGGTCACATCGTTAGCTGGAAGAGCGGCGAGGCTGATTTGTGTAGATATACAGCGCATCCCAATGGATATCAAGCAGCAGTAAGACTTAGCGAAGACTACGCAGCAAGGGCGCGGACAGAACTGGATATTGATGAACCCAATATTGATACTCTCCAATCTCTTTTACTCCTTTCGGTTGCATTTACAGCGGCTGGGAAGGGCAAGAAGGCCTACATGATGCTTGGTGCGTCGATTCTCGGCAAATGGAATTGAAAGCTGACTTTGAGTAGCCAGCGGCATTGGAATGGCAGTTGCGCTCGAATTACATCGAGAACTGGATCTCAAAATCAGGATAACGCCGGTTGAGAGGGAGATGCGGCGGCGACTATTTTGGACTTGCTATTTAATGGATAGATTTACAGCATGTGGGTCTAAACGACCTTCACTGATTGCCGACAAATCCATCGTCTTGAGACTTCCATCTTGGTCACCGAGTCCCGCCACTCTGCCAATGGAAGGAGAGTTCTTCCAGAACGGATCGAATCTACAGTACCATTCAGGTTCTGGGAAGAAGAGCCAAGGCAGCAGCGGAATGCTTATCGATATTGTGCGAATCCTAGGCATAACCAATCGGTACTTGGCTGCTGGAGGTGTTAAGGGAGACAGCCACTTCCCTTGGCACTCATTATCGAATCTTTCCAAAATCCGCCAAGATCTTGACATCTGGGCATCCGGAACGCAGGATGTCTTCTCCTCAGTGGACACACTTTTCGGACAATCCGACAGTACAACTTTGGTGCTGAGCAAACTCGTCTATCACTTAATACATGGTTTAATATACAGGCCGTTTCTGCCCATTGACTTGGCAGAATTAGCAGGAACTGGTCAACACCAGTCATGGCAAATCGAAGCCACGAATCTCTGTTTTTTACATGCAAATGCTATCGCGGAACTGGTAGAATTAGGCAGGCAGTCCTCGGCCATCGAATGGCCCGCGTTCGTCGGATACTGCATCTGCACGGCAGGAACTGTTCATGTTCACGGAGCGCATTATAAAGGAGGCCGGGAAGGGGAAGTATTCTCGGCGAGCGCAGATTTCTTGTCGAGAGAAATGCAACAACTATCAGAACTTCGATACACATGGTCTTCAGTTCAGCATCAGCGACAGACACTTCAAACGATCTACGGCTGCCATTCCGAGCTTGTCAAATTGCTAGCGAGCAATCCGATGCGATATTCGCCAGTATTTCATCTGGAAGACTTCTTCGATCGATACAGCGATCTTGGCCAGTTCTTCGACGGGGCCCACATCTCCTTCGCGGAGATCATTCTCGATCCTACCCAAGACAGCTACACTGGACACGGTCTCTATGCACCACGCAGTAACGCTTCTCTCCCAAATGGCTCCAATAACGACGGAGCCCCTCCACCAAAACGCAAATCCTCATCCACCAGCCGCAAGAAACATGACATGAAACTAGCACATGCAAATAGCGTGAGTAAAGATATTAATAACTCCATTTCCGCAAGGGATTTCAACGAGAGCCGGCAACAAATTCCCATGCAGCATTCACAGCAACAACAACGACCAGCGCTGGAGCCTACACCCATGAGTTCATTTCCAATGAATGGAAACGGCATACCAACTCTTGCGCAAACCCCCTTCTCGCCTTCTTATGCCTTCTCGTCGTTGAATGCCGCGGATTCCTTTGATCCGATGTTTGGAATGCCTACTATGAACAATAGCATTTTAGGCGGTGTGAATGGAACAGTTGGAGATATGAATGGTGGGTATGGGTTTGAAATGGACGACCCACCAGCCATGACTCCAGGAGGGCGGAGTCATGGCGAGAGTACGGGAACAGGAGGGGAAGAGAAGGATCCGTTCTTGAGCTTGTTGGAGCAACTGGCCGAAAATGAGCACTCGAGAGGAGGGCCGAGTGAGCTGGATTTCTTTTTGAGTGGAGGGAATGGATGAATAGTGAATATCCCGATATCGTGATAACGGATGAGGCACTGCGATCTTCTTTGCTGCATACGGCAAAGTTTGAGGGTCTTACAAAAGGAGCATGTTTGCAGCGAGCGAGCTATTGGACATTGACACGCCTACGGGTTGGAGTTCAGGTCACGAATGTAATGACTGGAGTATGGTCATTGAAGCAAACCATCATACCCGCCACGCTTGGAGGCTGGAGCTCAGGAAGTGTCTAGCTCGATTGTACAAATTCGATTGTATATAGTTGTATCTACGTATGAAGATGGAATATTCTGCCCTACAGTCTTGACGTGGACCTCTGTTGTAAGAGACCTTCATCTCCCTCCGGCACGCTTCTCATCCACGTACCTTACAGACATCCATCCATCATCCCTCCTCCCCCACCGGACTCAATCCCTCCCATCTCCCAGCGCAAGATCCATCAACAACATCACCCGCCGGACGTTCTCTCCATCGGACCGAGGATTATGCTCGAATGGCAAGGCGAGTTCCTGCAGGGATAGAGAACCATGTGGCGGCGGTTGAATACCCCTGTTGACGTCGAGATGTGGAGATGTGCGGGGTACTCTAAGTACCTACTGCGCCACATTTGGAGGTCGGTTGGTTGTTGTTGCGTATAGGATAGAGTATCGCTCCAAGGCTTGGCTAAGACTTGGGTTATATCAGATGTGAATGGAGAGGAGTTATGGGTTTATCCGGGAGGGATCAAAGCGAAGAGTCTATGATTTAGATGTATAGAGAATGTCACGTGAGCGATGAGCTTCTACGGTGAATTCTGAACCCTCCGTATGCGACTCGAGTCTAATTGGTCTCTGATTGGTATGGGGTCAGCCATGCTGCACGACGTCACGTTGAAGATCGTGGGGAAATACTCGCTCTATTGGTGATTGAGGATTGATGGTCCTCGGCTGTGGGACGACGTCATTGGCGTCATTGGCTGGTGGCTATCTGCCTTATCGCCTGGGATACTACATACACTCGACAAGGACAGGAACAGGATAGGCAACGGGAGAAGCGAAAGCGACTGTTGATTCATCAGATTGTTGGCCATTGGCTTATTGACTTTTGACTCTTGAATGTTGACTGTTGTGTTGACTGTTGACTTGCCCTCTGCCCCGGACTCTTCCCGGCTGGTCTATTTGTCATGGTGCAGGGAAAGGCTTGCTGACTTCTAACTTCTACTTTGAACGTCTGACTTCTGGCTTTCGACTTCTGACTTCGAACTTCTGACTTCCTACTCAAACTTTCCACTCAAACTATCCAGTCAAACTACTTCAAGACCAACACTGGGCCTTGCAATATTCTGCAGCTGTCACTTACTCCCGAAATACATTTGACCAGCAATCGCCAACCCCTACGGACTGGTCAAACCAGAACGATCGCAAATATACCTGCGAGTTACTCCGTTCCAGCGAGCGATCCATTGAACATCTCGTGAATACGTACCAATGGATACGTCAGATCGTCGTCAGCCATGACTTGATACACCATATGCCATATCAATTGGGACATCAGAGGGAAGGCCTCTACGATGTCCGAAATAAACAGCCATCATTCTCGCAGTAGAGCCGTCTTGATTGTTACTACAACTACATTCGTGCTTGCAACCATCGCTGTCGCCGCGAGACTGGTCAGTCGATTCGTCCTGTTGAAGCATAGAACTGCGGATGATTGGTTTATCATCCTATCCTGGGTAGGTTGAGCGCTGCGAAAGTGGAATTGGAAAAGAAGTGCGCTGATACAGCTACGTACAGTTCATTGCATTCGGCCTCTCATTCACCATCGCTTGGGGTACGTCCAAGGGATTAGGTAGACATGATGCCGATATTCCACATGCATGGCTTGCCGACCTTCACCAAACGGAATATGCCTTCACCATTCTTTACAATCCCGTGCTGATGACAACGAAGACTTCGATCCTCATTTTCTATCTTCGAATGGCGAGGGATACACAAAAGCTCCTTCGGATCGCTTCCTATGTGACACTAGCAGTTGTCAACGTTGCAGGGGTCGTCCTTACATTCCTCAATGTCTTCCAATGTAGCCCTATCAGGGCTGCGTACATACCGGATATTCCTGGGAAATGCATGTCAATCGTCACGCTCTACTTGTGTTCAGCGCCGGTCAATATCATCACCGATCTTGCTATCCTTGTTCTTCCCATCCCAGTTCTCACTGGAATGAGATTACCGCAGAAGCAAAAGACAGTTCTAGTCCTAACGTTCGCCCTCGGTATCTTCGTCACCGTTGTTGATGTAATCCGGATTTACTATCTACAGCAGGCCGTTAATTCTCAAAATTACGCAGAAGGCCGTCTAGGGACAACACTCGATTTCTCATGGACTACCAGCGCAGCATTTATGTGGAGCGCGATGGAAGTTAATGTTGGAATCATTTGCGCCTGCATCCCAACATTGAAGCCACTTATCAAGCGAATCCTCCCTTCTATGATCACCGATCGATCACAGAGTGCAACAGACAAAGAAGCTTCTTTCGATTCTCAAGTCCCTCCTGATGTACTTGCTGAGCCTACGCGAGGCTTGTCGTCCATCGCGGACCCAGTCGGTATTCATCCTTTGCCACCAGCTCGATTTGGAGGGAATCAGGAAGAAGAGATGGGTATGATGGACTTCCTCACAACACCCGGCATGGACCCGCATTCTGGAGCGAATATGCAGGATACTCATGTAACAGACAGCACTGTCTATTTCGGCTTTATTGATATGAGGAGACCGAAGAGCATGCTTAAGGCGAAGGGGATGGAGGCCTTCAAGTACTGTACCATGGTCACGATTCTGTTCTTTCTGTGGGGGTTTTCTTATGGACTACTCAACACTCTCAACAACGAGATATCTGCAGTCGCCAAACAAAGCGTCGGCCAAACACTGGGTCTGACGGCTGCCTATTTTGGGGCATATCTCCTCGGGGCTCTAACAGTGGGCCAGTGGACTCTTCGACACGGCGGATTCAAGGCGACTTTCATAACTGGATTGTGTATATATGGCACAGGGACTCTGATGTTCTGGCCATCCGCTGTGCTTACGTCTTTTCCTGGGTTCATAATATCTAATTTTGTTGTCGGCTTTGGACTCTCCGTTCTCGAGACGGCAGCAAACCCATTCCTAGCCCTCTGTGGACCTCCCGAATACGCTGAGTACCGCTTGCTACTCGCTCAAGGGGTTCAAGCTGTTGGCAGCATCCTGTCTCAATTACTCGCCCAAAAGGCTCTTTTCTCAAATGTGTTGAACCACTTATCCCTGATCGATGTACAATGGACATACCTAGCCATTGCTCTATTTACTGTTATCCTCGCCCTATTCTTCTACTACATGCCTCTTCCCGAAGCAACCGACAACGATCTACAAACTCAATCCGATGACCTAGGAATCTACAAGTCAACCACAATCATCACACCACACCTTCCAGTCATCTACCTCACACTCGGTCTTGCAGTTTTCGCCCAATTCCTTTATGTGGGTGCTCAAGAGGCAATGTCCGTCTACTTCAACGGCCTACTCACCAGCCTCTCCACACCATTCACTACCACCTCGTTGACTCTCTCGCAAGACAACTACTACCTCCTAGCACAGACTACTTTTGCCGTGGGCCGCTTCCTCTTCGCACCGCTCTGTCTCGTCATCCCACCCCGCATCCTCCTCCTCGTCACATTCATCGCCGGCATCATCTTCTCCGCACTCACCATGAGCCTCAACCTAACAGCAAACGGAATCGCCGCTCCCGCCCTCGTATTCTTCTTCTTCGAAGGCCCCGTCTGGCCCCTCATCTACGCCATCGGCCTCCGCGGAATGGGACGACACACCAAAATGGCCGCGGCGCTCATAACAGCCGCCGCATCCGGAGGCGGCGCATTCCAATTCGTGATGTTCGCCGTGCAGCGCCTTTCGCACCAGACCGTGCAATTCAGCTTCTGCGTAATAGTAGCCCTCTTCGCATTCGCAACCATCTTCCCCCTCTATCTCAACCTCGTCCCCGCCGCGCGCCACCAGGTGGATCCCGCGAAACCTTTGGGGTTCAACGAAGATGAGCTGCGACACGCCAGAGGCGGCATGGAAGCCAGCGAGCCGAGCCCGCCGACTAGGAGGCTGAGTCAAGGGTGCAGTGTGGTATTCGAGAAATTCAGGAGCAGAGGAAGGGAGAGTGGGGAGTTGCCTGTTGTGGAGCACAGAGAGAGTAGGTTGGATAGCTGGGGGGGTGTGAGGACGGGAGATTAGATGGATTAGTATCATATCATGTCGTGTCGTGTCGTGTCGATGTGGTATTATCCCATCTCATACCTACCTCACGGGCAGAAAATCTGTATTTTGTATGTTGTCTTCCTGCTAGCGAGCATTGCACGGCGTTATAGCATTACCTTCATTCGGTGTATATATCTATCTCGAACGGGATCGAAGGGAAAAGGAAGGGCAAAGTAAAAGGAAAGGAAAGGAAAAGGCGGAGCAGCGGACTTGTTATGGATATGTTTAATGATTATGTAAACGGATTGCATACAAAGATGCCAGGTCTAGTGGTCCAGAGTCTACATACGTTTGCGCGAACATGTCACTGTGTAATCCGGATCAGATCAGAGAACCTAACGCCGTCCGCAGACTCGAAACAACGCCTCGGATGCACTCCAGCCGGAATCAGTACAGCCCTCTCCCACTGGCCAGTCGCACAAAGCTGTACGGTACGTTTTGTCCGACAAGTAGGCGTAGTGTCTCTACCGTTGTAAACGCACTCGTGTCTGCGACACCATACACCGTCCACCCCGTCTGTTCGGCGACCGCAAGAGGATCTACCTTCCTTGGTCCATTCGCCAGATCTACAAATACTTTCCCTTTTCCGCCGTTACCACCATTCACAAAGCCATTCGATCCGGAATTGAATTTACCGTTGCTGAAGTGTCGAAGAAGGGGCTGCACGAGATGGGACTTGTCCGGTGGAAGGGCAGAGATGATGGCGAACGGCTGATCGACACGCTGAACGCTCTCAATCGACGTGAATGGCTCGACACCTGAAGCCAAGGGACCCTGCGCTTTGAACCCAACGGTGTAAATTTTCCCGATATTCAAGCTTCGTAAGGCGAAGATCACCGACGCTGCGTCTTCTCCGCTGCTCGACAGGATGATTGCCGCTCGGTCCTTGTAGGCGGACGGAGCGAAGTCCCGCGTCAGAGTGGCACGGATGCCTTTCCACGTCGCATTGTCGCCGATGAAGTGAGTTGGGGAAGAGGAGGACGGCGAAACAACGATGGTGTCGATGGCTCCGATAGTTCTGGCGGCATCGCTAAGCATCGGAATATAGGGTTGAGAAGCTGGAAGAGGAGGATTAATGTATGCACCACCGAAGTTGGGCTGTAAGCAGAAGGCTTCGACGCTTCCTTTCACACCTCGATCGACGCTAGCGAAGTTGTGAGGGAGGCCAAGTTCATTGAAACACTTCTCGAAGAACGTAGCTTGTGGCGTGGAGCGGAAAGAGCCAATAGCATAGATATTCTTCTTGGGTAGCTGACCCATCGTACTCAGAGCGCCGTTGATCTCGGCAGCAGACATTTGGCCTGGTGCTGCAACAATGGGAAGAAGTGGATGAGTGATAGGAGAGAACACAGTGTTGAGCGCTCGAGAAAGCTGACCGAGTTGTCCCATGTTGACAGCCGATAAAGGTGGCCCATCGGGATTATTGGCTTTGATCTGAGAGCGAAAGTACTCCAGCTCGTAGTTCTCTGACATTGAGTTGATAATAGCTATCATCTTGACAATATCTCCGTACTTCTTAGACTCCTCGAAAATAGACTGAGCTTGGGCTGAGGGCCATTTGAATGTACCGGAGAAATCATGAAACGCCGAGATGATGCGACTATTTCCCCTTTGCTCAAACAGTTTTCGTCGGATCTCTTCTGGTAACCAGAGTTCGACGTCGACGTACTCACAGCCCCATTGTATAGCCCGATACAAGTACTGGTAGTATAGTTCTGGGTTATCCATAGGGAAGCGGCCATTCTCTCTGGTGCAGCGGGTGGTAAAGATAATAGGTAGCTCAGTTCTTTGCCGTAGGAGCATGACTTGTTCTCCTACATAGCTCAGGCTTGGTACGTTGCTGAACGAGCCATCCGAAAGCGGCTCCTTGAGTAAATCAACACGAATCTCGACGGCATCTGAGCCCACTGAAAGGATATCCAAATTCGACAACGCTGTTCGTACATCTGGAAAAGTAGTAGAAATAAAATAGGTCCGTGGTTTCGTGATGAGAGCTTCATGATGACTGATCTGACCCAGTGTAAATGCGATGAACCGTGAAAGATCCCTCCGGAAAAATGGTGTTTCTGTATACAGGAACTCGTAGTCCGAGGCAGCCGAAAGATCGACATCTGGTGGCATTCCCAAGTTCACACAGTGTGCGTTTATTGAAACCATGACGATCCTGTTCCTGGATTCAATATCGACCTTGGCATCGCTGGCTGCGATGCCTATGACCGTCCCATGATCCTCGCTTCCAACCTTTGAAAAGCCTGTGGCCAGCCGGTATGGTTTTCCAAGCACATCCGCAAAGACAGACACAATCTTCTCCTGCCCTTGCCCATAAATAATGACCACTATACGAGTATCTCCCGTCCCAGCTTTCCTCTCATTGATCACCCCGTTTGTACTTTTCGGCCTCGTAGGCGTGGGAGCAGACTGAAGCTGCTTGGTCGCCATTGGTACGGGGGTGGAAATAACCACAGCGTTGGAAAAGTGGTCAAGAAATTTGGAGGTCTAGAGGAGATCGGACGAAGGAGAGTATTCGAAAATGATGCCGGTTGCAGGGAGTCACTGGCCAGGCAGCTTCTCGCATGGCAATGGGGCGCGGAGGATCGGGGGATATTCTGTATGTCCGTTGGCTGGTGGTGCTGCCGCGAGATAGGTGATGCTCTTTCAGATGCAATTCGTCAACGAATATGTTATGCCCGCAGGTTATCTACCGCGTGGTATGATACGTGTAGCTACTGCAGGATCTTCTCTGGATCAAAATCTGTCGTCTCATACTCCTTGACTGCTGCACTGCATGGCACCCGTGATCCCCGACGTTTGATCCAGCTGTAGACATCCGCGGTCGAGGTGAATGCAGAAGGTGCTGGGCCGTGAAGTAGGAGGTTCAATAAGCGCGCTGGCTGATGGCTGGCTCGAAAAAGCTACGAATTGTAGATGGCAGAGCGAGCTGGAGACGCATCTGGAAAGAATTCCGCCGGGTTTTCGTACGGAGGGACCAGGAGGCCTTGAGGGGATTCGTGTGACGAGGAGGAGGCTGGTTAGTGATAGGAGCGCTGGGTTGTTTGGTACAATGAGTAGCTCGTTGGCCGTGATCTCCCAGCCTATAGCGGACGCGGGATGTCTGGACAATAGCTGTGGAAAAATTCAGTGAAGATGGAGGTCGACTCGGTGTAGATTGTTCCACCCACGACGGCCGGCCCTCCAGAATTGTACGGCATGGAGCGTAGTTGGTGGTCTTGCGAAGGATTTTGGGTGCGACCAGGGCTTTGCAGCTCGCAAGTTGGTAAGCTGGGGTAGGAATGGGAGTGGGCCAAGATTGGTGGAGGCCGGGCGAGGGGGCGAAGAAGTTCCACCAATGAATTCGAATAGATGACTATTATTTCGCAACTCTCCGCAAAAATCCAACCTCGAATTCGCCTCCACGGATGAGTTACAGAGTTCGAGATGTCATAGTGGCTTTGGGTTTGTTGCATGTTCATCCGGAAATTATTGATATCAAAGCCCTGTCTACATGTCAAAGTTCCTGCCAAGCACATATATTGCCTCCTTTAGGACCTCTCGTTCGGTCTCTAGAGCATTGATGAGGCGACATTGGAAATTACCCATCCATTCAGCCTGATCAGGGTGAATATTGAGTTGATTTGTGGTGAACTATGAGCTGCAGATCATCTGATGATAACGAATAAGCCTCCTTCCTTGGTAACGAAGGAAGAATTGGCTATAACAAATGACCGTTCACCCACCTTACTTCACACAAAATTTTTTCCCTTGAGATTTTTCTGACTAAAAGAGGTTTCAGTTGGAAGAGATCCTGTGTTTGGATTGACCGAATGCGTACTTTTGTTTCGGTCTTTGCAGATTATCTTAACTTAAATGGTTTGGGAGAAAGTTGCTCCCAAGCCACAAGCAATTTGACTTTACATTGTATTTCATCGACACACGGTTGCTCATCACCAGCGAGAAGCCACTCGGCATAGAGATGTTAACTTGGGAGTGGTGACTGCGGGTTGCGCTCAAGTGCAATCTCAACCGACAAGACTTCGAGCCATGGCTACTCCTTGCCATGTTCTCAAGCCAATCCTATTCCCCTCTGGAGACGCGCCCGACCCAAGAGTCCTTCGTGTAAAGATCTGGCTTCTCCAGAATACCGAATGCGCATTATATATATGACAACCAAGTTGGTGGACTTCACTGCGAGAGACAGAGGTAGCACCTGCCATCATTATCAAGAGAGGCATGTGCGGTATGTGGTCAGGAATGACAGTGGTCTGTCAAGTACCTTATATACTTACAAAATTCGTTCAGCTTCAGCCGACCGAATCCACTATATTTCTCCCTGTATTGTATTAGAATCAAGGCAAGTGGCTGGTCAGTCATCAGTGTACTTTGATTGACTGGATCTTCTGGGCAAAGACGGCCGAGGCGAGGGCTGTTACTTGAACGGCTATGGAAACAGGGCCATAAAGTTTAAGTCTTTACAACCGCACGAGAGTCAGACTGGTCCAATTACCTGAAGTCTTGATGGAGTGTGTCTGCGAACTCGAAGGAAAGCGTCTAGAAATCGCCTCAGGAACTGACATGCTATGAAGAAAGGACTCAAAAATAGGCGACAATAATGCCTCAAGTCAAGTTACACTTGTTCCTCGACTAGATCAAGACTTCAGAGGCCTAAGAAATCTCTTCTAGCGAAGTAGAAACATACAGTCATTGCCGATACTGCAAAGAAAAGATAAGACGGCAGAAGACATAAAGATTCTGAAATCTATGCCGGATTCCCCGAGAATCCCTGTTTTCGATTCCTCGTTCTAGCACTTCATTCTCGTATTTTGAATGGGCTCTTTTGTTGCATCAGATGTGGTGATCCACGAAATCTCGCTTCATCCCCCTCGATCCTCGCTTCTCTGACGTCACAACCCCTGAATCCTTCACTCACTGCAGCCTGCATCTCCATAGGATTGACCACCAACATCTAAAACTTCAGTCCTAAATCCACATTTCTACGTCTCCATCACCGAGAATTTCGCCCATATTAGCAAATATGAGGGTTCGGATGGAGAAGCTTGTGGATCCCTCCGAAATACCACCGTTTTTTTCACGCGATTCGGAAGTCGGATCTACCTCAATCAAGAGTACCCATTGGTTGACATTGGCGAGTCTCACGAGGCTGCGACTCTACACGAGGCTGAAGACACCGCCCTGAAGACCAGGCCGCATTCAGCCCGGCAGAAAACCGACGAAAACGGCGACGTCATGTTCGCGAGGCAATGGAGGCAATACCGTCATGCCAGATTCTGGCACTTGGCCAATTGGCGGATTGGAAAGTCCAGCCCCATGAGAGAGATTCTCTTTGACAGGATGGATTCGGTACCAAGTAAACGTAAGTGGATTGCAACTTTGAGATCGCTCACTCAGTGGCCAAGGATCAGAGCCACAAGTTCGTGCCGTCTCCATTGTCGACTTGTCCGTCTCTTGACCCTGCTTATACTGCAATTGGCAAGCTCAAGTAACAGAAGGTCCAGTCTAGCCTACTACGCTAACCATCGTCACCGAGTTCTATATATTCCGTGTACCCCTCTATTCATGTTTCTATGTTTGAATCCCCGAGCTCACCCATTCAACTCGACATCATGAAGTTTTCCAAATCCCGCAATGCGGGACACAGCAATACGAGCACGGCAGTGCCTTCACAAAATAACTCAATCGACGTGGCCGCTGGAAATGGCACCGTGGAGAAAGGCGGCATTGCTGCCGTCGGCAAGGTGCCCGGTGTGACAATCCGCACTGTCTTCATGGCAATGCTTGTTGCCATGGGAGGATTCATCTTCGGTTACGATACTGGACAGATTTCCGGCTTCTTGGAGATGAATGTCTTCTTGGAAAGATTTGGTGAAAAGACTGCAGTAAACACTACGAATCCAAGTGGATACCACTTCACGAATGTGCGCTCTGGATTAATTGTTGCTATGGTACGTTAGTTACTCTTATCTAGAGGTTTCAATGCTTACTAGAATAGCTGTCAATTGGTACTCTCTGCGGATGTTTGATCGCTGGACCTGTGGCGAATAAGATCGGCCGCAAATGGTCCATTCCACCTTGGTGTCTGATCTTCTGCATTGGAGTTGTTATCCAGATGTCCGTTGAATCTGGACAATGGGTTGGAATCGTCATGGGAAGATTTGGTAAGTCTGCCCGTCAGCATTGAGAGTCTGGGAATGTTTCTGGAGATTTGCAGAATGAAGGAGCTATCACGGCTCTGAATCAGCTCCATAGCTCTCAGCTCTCATGAAAGGTCTTTGCTCAATAAAATGCTAATATTTTTGCAGTGGCTGGTCTGGGGGTTGGAGCTCTTTCAGTGCTTGTTCCTCTCTACATGTCAGAATCTTCGCCCGTCCCGGTTCGAGGAGCCGTCGTTTCGTAAGCGTCCTTTGACCCTTCAAGACTGCAAAACTAACCATGAGGCAGATGCTACCAACTCTTCATCACCCTGGGTATTTTCGTTGCTGACTGTATCAACTTTGGAACCGAAAAACGTACCGACACCGGTTCCTACAGAATTCCAATGGGCATCGGCTTCATCTGGGCCTTAATCCTTGGTCTTGGAATATTGGTCCTCCCTGAATCCCCTCGTTTCGACTGGAATCACGGCAAAGAGAACAAAGCCCGCACGACTATGGCCAAATTCTATGGTGTACCAGAACACCACCACCTGATCGATGACGAGACCGCAGAGATCGAAAAGGTCAGACAAGCCTCCAGTGGCAATCACCCTTGGTACGAAGCCATCACCGGACCGCGGATGTTCTATCGAGTGGCTCTAGCAATGCTGCTTCAACTATTTCAACAACTTTCAGGTGCTAACTTTTTCTTTTACTACGGTACAACAATTTTCAAGGGAGTAGGGATAAAGAACTCCTACGTTACGGCCATGATCCTCGGTGGTGTCAATTTCGGCTCCACAATCCTTGGTGTGTACATGGCACGCCACTTCCGCAGACGAGAATCTCTTTACTGGGCAGCCCTTTGGCAGTTCATGTGCTTCATGGTTTTCGCTTCGGTTGGCCAATTTCTCTTCAAAGACACCGTCGCCGCTGACGGGACCATCCTCGACCCCAAAACAGCCAAGACAGCCGGCACAGTCATGATCGTGTTCGCCTGTCTTTTCATCGTCGGGTTTGCAACAACATGGGGTCCTCTCGTATGGGCTTGTATTGGCGAAATGTTTCCTTACAAATACCGCGCCGTCGGAATGGGCCTCGCTACGTCCGCCAACTGGTTCGGGAACTTCATGCTCGCGTTCTTCACGCCGTTCATCACAGGCGATATCCAGTACGCCTACGGTTATGTCTTCGCAGGGTGCAATCTCGCTGCTTCCGCCTTGGTTTATTTCTTCCTCATGGAGTCTTCCGGACGGACACTAGAGGAAGTCGACGCTATGTACCTCCTTCACGTTGCGCCCAGAAAGAGTGCAGCTTTCGAATTTGATGAGGAGACGAAGAATACGCTGGGACAGGATCTGAACACTGATGCTATGCACTTGAGGAAGAGGGGTAGGGGCTTCACGAAAGCTGAGGAGGGTGAGCAGGGTGGTGTGTTGCATGAGGAAGGCAAATTCCCCACGGGTGTTCACGACATATCGAATACGAACCATACGACGATGGGTTCGGGTGGCAATGGGCATCTTTGATTGTTAGGTGGTTTCTTAATTCTCCTGTTTTAGCATTTGATAAGGAGGCGTTCAATAGTTTGGTGCGAGGATCTTGCTGGGGTTATGCGTTTTGGTGTACTATACCAAAGGGATAGACACGATGGGAATGGTCATGATTATGTACTATCATTGTATCATACCTACAAAATCAAAAGCTTTACACGTACTTCTTTTTCCATCACCTTACGGACTAGATCCCTTGGCCCCGCGATAGCTAGGCGGCATTGAATCTTGATTGTAATATGAAGACCAGTCCAGAGCACAGACTAACGTCGCTGTCTGACGTACGTCTCAACTACCTCGGATAGCACCGAGATCTGGGGAAGTGAAGCGGGCGGTCGACGCTACGATGTTCTTCCTCCACACGATTTTACTTGGTCTTTGGCCCACGGCATGGAATCTAGAGCGTGGGGTAGCGGAGTAGCGTGAGCGGAGTAGTGACTGTGACGTCGTTCAAGCGTCGTAGATCGAGAAGAAGGATCGTTGAATGACGTCTTCCGGGGACTTAGCTACCAGCTATCTGGTTGTCTCTTCATCATGAGTTTGAGGTGTACCGGATTATATACTAGGAGGTTCTGGTGGGAATTGTGAATATGAAGCGGAGGATGGGAGATATCCATTGGGGACATCTTTTGGCATAAAGCTCATCTTCCTGCCGGGAAGAGGGACGTCGGGAGCGGTGAAAGGTCGGTGACATTAGACTGTGGGTTGGAACTTGATGTATTTACAAGCTACCAGTTTTGAAGACACAAAGGTCACGCATTTTAAGTTGCATCTCCATGGACATGAGGCGTGGTGATTGGCGATATTAGATCAGGTATGGAATTACTGGTTGGGAATATCGTTGCTGTCAATAGGGCTATCTATGTCAATATTACTGGTGTCCTACTGCGTAAGCACTAAACAGGCACTTAGTAGTATCCCCCATAAAAAAGCCTTCCCTATACAATTCACTCATTTCATGATAGTCTGTGTCGAACATGAACTTTCTTGGGCACTGCGCATAGCTCGTATTGAGAAACCCATTTGAGAAAGCAGCATTGGAAAGAGAAGAAGAGTCCTGAGGGGGACAACGATTTTGCTCGCGGAGGACATTGGACAAACATGGATATAAAGGCATTTTGGGATTTTTCAGCCCGCAACCCTGCGCAAGGCGCCCATGATCTTACCATTTCTCACGAGATTTATATCCATCAGAGAATGATGATTGATTGAAGTGTTTCATGAACAGCAAATATTCGATATTGGGTCCTTTGGTTGTTTCTCCGCTAGGTAGAGTTATGTTCAAATGCGGAAGCAAGGCAAGCGAGCCCCTTCTCCTTCCGGGGCTTCCTGACGAAATCACTCAAGTGTGTAGCTATGACTTCTCCAGCAATTCAACGCAGTCCCGTCTCCCTCAAGATTGTCTGTGAATACCTTCATCCACCTGTCTCTTGCATCTTGCAATCTTGAAAGTAATTTGTACCATCGACCGCTGAGCCTTGACCTCGACCCTCAGCCAACGGCATTCAACGCTCCTTCCTGTCCACGAATGACTTATTAAGGCAATGATAATGGAGCAAATAGCCACCTACACATATTCTCCAGACTCCACACCGAATCTCTTTTCATCACACTCCTCCTCAACAGCGGTGCAGCAATACTCCGATGTCGAAGACTTTAATGTCGAGGCAGATATGGCAGATGCTTTGATGCCACACGATCCAAACGCACGACCCGAACACTTCAGAAGTACTCTTGAAGAATGCGTATTCGTCTTCACAGTCATGATGTCCGCAGCATCAACAACCTTCCTCCAAGGAGTCACAGTTATCAATACAGCAACAATCGGAAGGGACATGAATATGAATGCAGCTGAAATTACCTGGATCTCAGCAGCACTGGGGTTTGTTTAGCATTTTCGAAGCTTCTTAGAGCAAATGTTTACAAGTTTCTAGTCTTTCCAGCGGATCATTTGTCCTCTTCTTCGGAAAGACAGCAGACCTCTTCGGCCGCAAAGTCCAACTCCTTGCCGGTTTGGCTTCCATCAGTCTGTTTGGCCTAATAACCTCCTTCGCACCCAACGGCATTGCCCTCAACATCCTCCTCGGGTTTCTCGGTCTCGGCACCGCAGCCGTTGCCCCTCCTTCGGTCGGAATCCTTTTCACGACATATCCTCCAGGTCGACGAAGGAACCTGGTGACAGGAGCTCTGGGCTGTGGTAATCCGATTGGCTTCGTGATTGGAAGTGTATTGTCTGGAGTAGTAACTAAGTTCTTCAGCTGGCGAGCCTCTTTCATTGTTGTTGCTATATTCTTCTTCATCATGACATTCCTGGCGTTCTGGACGGTACCTTCAACACCACGAGCAGGGAGTGTGCGAAGAAATATGAGACAGTTTGATTATCTGGGCACAGTGCTGACAGTTACTGGAATGGCAACATTGTCGGCAGCTTTGACGTAAGTTCGCCCTCTTTCCTGCCATTACGCTCTAAGAACATTGCAGTGAAGGACCAGGAGAGGGCTGGAAAACCCCAAAAGTCATCGTCATGCTTGTTCTCGGCATAGTTCTCCTGTTCGGTTTTACTATCTGGGAGAACATCTACACTCATCCACTCTTGGATCCCAGCATCTGGAAAAATTCTGACTTCAACCTCTGCATCTTCTGCGTCCTTTTCGGGTACATGTCCTTCACAACGAATCAGTTCTGGATTTCCTTGTATATGCAAAATGTCCAAATGATGACTCCTCTCACTATTGCCGCTCGCTTGTTACCTCAGACCATCACTGGCATCATATGGAGTTATATGGGACAAGCGCTGATATCGAGAGTTACTGGAACTGTCGTTATGGGCATTGGTGCACTTGCATATGTTATTGGAGCAACGCTTCTCATTTTCATACGGAAAAACACTTCGTATTGGGCGTTCTTATTTCCATCTCTGTGCATCACTGTCATGGGTGCCGATTTCCAGTTCATTGCTGCAAATGTCAGTTTCGAACTCGCTCCTGTTCCTGTTGCCTTATTGACGCTTTCCTAGCTCTACATCAATACCCAAATGCCTGACCAGTCCTCCCTGGGTGCCGGCGTTCTTCAAACCGCCATGCGACTTTCCATCTCCTTGGGACTTGCCATAACAACAGCAGCCTATGGTACTACGTCCCAAACTCCTAGAGCAATAAGTGACGTCGATTTTCCATACGAGCGCGCATACCTCTGCACTATTCTTTTCTCTGTTGTCGGGTTTCTTGTCATCCCCTTCATGCGCATTGGAAAACAAGGTGGCAAACCAGAATCTAGCAAGCACGATGTTGCGATTGACCAAAGACCACGAACCGGTGGAGAATATTCTGATAGGAGCTCTGGATATCACGACATTGGTCAGCATTATCACGGCCAGTATGAGGGCCACTCCATCGGAAGCAGCACTCTCACTGTAGATACGATGGCGACAACAGGCAGTCAGGCAAGCTTTTTCCCGCGATGGAGCTGGGAAGCTTCGGACCAATTGAACGATAAGCGTCACAGAGAATCGAACGTCGTATACGAAGTCTGCATCAAGTGTCTTGCGGAGCGAAAAGTTGTTGTTCGTGAAGATGGGGGTAGTGATAGTTTGGAGCAACATCTTCCAGTCCAGCGACAATCTGAATACGAATTTGAGGAAGCTGAGCGAGGCAGGACGCAGCAACAGAATGAGAGAATGCAGCCGAGACGTGACAGAGAAGAAGTCGAATGGGGCTGGGCAGGACTGCCAGAGGAAGCAAGGCAGTCGAGACTGGACATGGACGAAGTCCGCCTGACAGAACTGCCAGGAGGGAGTAGGCAATCGAGTCTTGAAGTAGAAGAAGTCGATAGAGTTTGGACACGGCTGCCAAATGAGGGGCCTGCTCGATCAAGACGTCAATTTGAACGGGCATGGCAGCGATTCCCTGTTAAGCCGTCGACTAGAGATGTTGAACCTGGTGACGTTTCGAGAGGAGGTGGTGGGTGGTTATGAGAGGTGTACCACTTGTTCACCGAGCTATAGCTCACCAAACTTTTCATTCTGATATTGTGTGCGATATTATGAGGTGCTAGGATTGAGGTATTCTGCTTGGGTCAAAGGTAAGGAACGGAGTTCAATGATGGGTCAAGGCTCTTCAATGTAAGCAGCAGCTGCAGAGGGTGGGAAGCACAACGATGCTTATATTCGCATTTGCTTGGAATCAACAATCATGGCGATTTTGGCACATCTACTGGTTAACTTTTCTTCTGCTGAATGATGGGGGGTAGGTAATATGGGTATAGACCTGAATGCGAAGGAGCTTTAGAGAGATGGATTGCGAATTAATGGCTGAGATGTACTAGCATTGCATTTTTTTAGATTAGAATGAGGTAATGGTAGTCAAAGTGGAACACAGCTGCTTGCTTTCAGCAACGCAAGTCTTAAATATGTTCCGGAACAAGTCTCAGATCGCGAGTCTCATTTGATATATTGTGTAATGCGAGCTATTGAGAAGTGCCCACAACAAGGAGTCCACTACAGTACCTTAACCCTTCTTCGCTTCCACAACCGCAAATGTAAATAAACTCTTTGTATACGGCAATATTAGAATCGACATTGGGAGGGGAAGGCAGATGCAGAACAGGAGTAGCTGTGCGGAATCTCATCCATGGTCTTAAAAAGAGATGATTTCTGGTGGTTGTTCACGAGTGGAATGATAGTCCTCCCTCTCTAATCGCCAAACTTGGACGAGGTACTGTTCCGTTTATTCCCCTTTCTTACTTGGATAGAGGGACTTTATATGAGGTTGGGTATCTCGATTTTCCAGATATTTCTTCACTTGGGATTCAGAGATGTTCAAGGGGAAATCCAGAGATTGCATATCACTTTGTCAGTGGCGTTGTAAAATTTGGCAGGATCATATCATTCCACAAAATTGTCTGCTGTGAACTGCTTTTGAGACACCTTGTACCTATCATCGGTCGTTCGTCGTAGCCGCATGAATCTTATGCCACTCCTCCCTCCACATTCATATCAAGAGAAGCGCATCAATCATCCTCGTAACTTCTCCATCCGCATCGTTCGGGTTATGACCAGAATAACCACATGAGCATCCATCCGATTTTCGAGAAAACCCAGAGAACCACCAATCACGAACTCCCGATCATCTCGTCTAAGAACCGAGATGAAAGGAAGGCGGAAAGGGGGATTTTTTTAAGAAAAAAAGCAACGCAAGCCAGACTCCTAAGAGCAGCGTTCATTTTTGGTCGAAACATAACAAATGAAAAAAGGGTTGGGAGGATCAATTATACAAAGAAGGCCGAAATCGAAAAAAGCTTTTGTCTCTCGTTCGTTCATGTCGTGTCGTTCGTCGAAATTCTCAAATCAGCTGCAAAGCCACCCTTTCCAAATGCCCGGGGTTCAATTCTCAAAGGATGATGCTGTTTCTTCGTCTCTCTCGTGATCTTTTCGCTTTCGGTCTTGTTCGTAATTATTGAAGGAACTTAATTGGGGCACTGGGCCTGGACATGGCCGGGCTGCTTGCATTTGTAGCAAGTTCGCTCGGACGAGGTCTCGGAGGGGCAGTCGCGAGAGAGATGGCCGACTTCGCCGCAGTTGTAGCACTTTTGGCCTTGGGTACAGTCGCCTGGGAAGTGTTAGAGGTAGAAGGGCTGATTAAGGTATGCGGCTTACGAGACATGTGTCCATAGCCACCGCAAGAGTAGCAGGTTTGCCCACCACCACCACCTCCACGTCCGCCGAAGCCACCACCGTATCCGCCTTGTCCTCCACCGAATCCGCCTCCGCCATATCCACCAGCCTCGGGGCAGTTACGAGCGATGTGACCGATCTTTGAGCACTGTGAAGAAAAGAATTAGCGATATCTTTTGCAGTGTCGGTGTGCAGCATACCTTGTAGCACTCCTGAGATCCACCACCTGATTGGAATCCACCACCGCCACCACGTCCAGCGCCCTCGGAAGCAGGGTTCTGGCAGTCGCGAGAGATGTGGCCTGGCTGACCGCACTTGTAGCAGGTCTTGTCCTTAGGACCCTCAGGGCATTCGCGGCCTAGATATGGTCAGTCACAGCTCTCTTCAATTGATTCAGTAGGCTTACTCATGTGTCCTTCACCTGTAATCGTATATCGAATCAGTCTCGAACTCATTTGGCAAAATCGTTGTTCGTCGTCACTCACCACCACAGTTGTAGCTGTTTACAGTTAGCCCGGTATAGTCTTCGGTGTTTGAAGGTGACTTACCACTTGGCCGGGCCTCTGGTTGGGCAATCACGGGCCTGCATCGGTGTTAGTACGGAGGGGTAAATTCGATGTGTCAAAGAAGTTGGTATCTGCCGGTCCGTACCTGATGAGAAGCATCGCCACCTCGAATTAAAAGTCAGCTCATTTTCTGCAAACGTCGTGTCCATCTTTGAAATGTAGATGATGTGTTGCATGATCGCACAAAGCACCCTTGCCCAGTATGCACCCAGTCGGAACGAATCCTTAACCTGCAGACCGCCTCCAATTGGCCAGAGGGTTTTGTATCCAGGTTGTAAAGAGAACAATCTCAAACGGAGGCAATAGAGGCGTCGCAGACGAATAAAGGTATTCGCAGATGGTGATATGGGTGTAGAGTGTCCGGCATCGAGGAATTGCGTGTGTAATAAGGTGAGGAGGAGAGGTGGTGAGACTCACAGTTGTAGCAGCCACGGGCTGGGGCACCACTCTGGTAATCCATGTTGTTGGAAGAAGCGAAGAGGTTTCTGAAATGGAGCCGTCAGCTTTTAGTCCTAGATTGGAGGCCTGCGAGAAGGATCTTATATGGATTGCCTCGTCAAGGCGAGTTGAAGGTGGGGTCAAAGGAGGGAGGGTCGGTGAAGAGAAAAGGCAAAGCGTACCTTTGATTTGAAGAGAAGTTGCAGGAAATCCTGTACGAGAGTACAGTAAAGGAAGAGACGAAGGTAGCAAGAGTTGATAGAGAACAGAAGTGAAGCTTCGATCGTTGTTGATGTTGATGTTTTGTAGAGTTGAGGGGGTGGAAAGTTGGATGTTGCGAGGGAAGAAAAGATCAAGTGTGGCCCCCGCTAAAATTACTGACAACGCTAAGCCTCCAGGGCTTTGTGATTTGCTGGTAAAAAATCTGACACGACCCCGAATGGCGCTTTTTCAGGAACAGGCAATAGCTTCCCATTAGGTACATGCACGCTGGAAACTCTACTGTTGGTAGAGCGTTCAATCTCGATTTTCATTGATAATTGCTGGGTAAATGGCCTGGTATCTTCTCTTCTCATCTCATCTATTGATGGGCCCAAGATCAAGACTCAGATCATATCCGGGGCGCACAGCAAGCTGCTGTGCGACCCTCGGTTGATGTTATCCTTCACTTCTTGCGTCTCTGATTTGCCCAATTGTTACGGTCGGTGGTGAATTGCTCCTTTTGTACAACTTGATCTGGCAGTCCTTTATCCCGCCGGCTTCTCGCAGCTGAGAGTCGGATGAGGTCCTAATGAGGCTGATATAGATCATGAAAGCTGCGTGGAGAATCAGTAGTGATTCGAGTCTCTGCCGCTACATGATCGTATCATCCAAAACGCCGAGGACTGTTGTGCTCTCTCGAAAACTTGCAGAGCCGTATCAAACACTGCACAATATTGATCGTTTGCGTTACGTCGATCTGAACCTCTTATGTGGACGGAGAATTTGCTTTCGTACGGATGGCCACATACATCTGCACATATGATCGAATCCGACCATGCATGCGTTCGATATTCGCAGCGCCCCATCTAGAGATATGGCCTCGAAGCCCTTGATACTCGAATCTCCTCCTTGCATAAACAGCCTCTTGCCTTTGACAAAGTCACGTGAGAGTACGTCAATTTGCAGAGCAGGCAGGAATTATATAAGTAGCTCTAGGAGTATCGAGCGCTAACGACATCACCGTAATAGGTTATACGAATCGATCTTAAATGTGAAGCAGAGCTAATCCCAGTTTCCACACCGACGCAGCATCTCCTTAAGGCGTAAGGCGGGAAGATGCCACGAGCACAATTGAGCGTCATGTTGTTGCAATTTCCCAAGATTGTGCAAATAAGAAACCACTCAACACTAGAGCAGAGGTGGAAATTTAACATGAAGATCTTCTCTCAATCAACGTTATCACGACGAGGAGAATCCGAGATGTGCCTTTGCCAAGCAGACAACGTGATTCTATGGAGGAAAAGGTGCAACAGAGCAGGAAATGGCTTGCGACCGCGACTGAAGAGTTGACAGCTCGAAATAACCCTAACACGGGCAAACGAACACGGGAACTTTATCATAAGATTAAGTTGTGTTTGAATTTAACAGATCCTGAGCTTGGGGGGAACGAAGCCCTGATCTACCGCTATACGAGTGCTCTTGCATACTTCTCTAACTACTGGAAGTTTCCTGAAAAATGAGACAGCTCGTGGGCTCCTCGTCGACGGAGCAAGGTGTCCTCCGGATTCTGTCAGTCACTTCTCATTGGCGCCAAAGGTATTAACTTGCCAGATCCATCAAGAACCAAGCTTGTTGTCCAGAGTCGGTAACAACTGATGCACCTCAATCTCAGATGCTTCACCTCTCCAAGCTTCCTAAAAACCCACCCACGAGATCCGCAACCTCCTGCGCATGAGACCTCACAATTTCATGGGTGGCCCCATTCACAACCTTGATCTCGCTCTTCCATCCCAGCCCCGAGAATTCTCTCTTCATAAACTCAACCTCAAAACACTTGTCCTGCTCCCCTAAAACAGCAAGCAACGGAACTGTAAGGTCATTAGCATGTGGGCTTGCTGAAAATTCAGAAGCAGCTTTAGAGTTTTGGGGTTGCCTTTGGAGCGTACTGCCTAGCCGCATTTTTCAAGAGCGCGGTACCTCAGCTCTGAAGCCCTAATCCAAAAAAAGCTTATTAGTAGAGAAATAAAACGTACCATTGCCACTAACAAGCCTCTTGTACTCATCATGCTGGTCATAGCAACAATACCGCCACAAGCTCACCAGACTCGCCACATGCCCCTTATGGTTCTCCCTCTCCCACTTCTCAATCGGCCTCGAGTCAACATCACCCTTCAACAAGCGTTCTCTCCACCCAGGATCCACCTGCGGGTTCTCCCCATGCACGAAATCCATGATCTTCCTCCTACTCATCCGTTCCAAGCCCCAGCCCCCATCGAAGATCACCCCATCCCACCAACTCCTCTCGCTCCTCCTCCACAAGCCCGCTCCCGCAACGCTGATGAACGATTCCACGACCTCATGGTGCCGCGCTGCGAACGTAGCCCCGATGGTCCCGCCAATTGAAAATCCCAGGAGATGTGCTCGTGCCCATCCTAGATGCGCAAGCAGTTCAAGCAGCTGGATGTGCATCAGAGGAGGGGCGTGGGCCTCGAGCGGCGTGGACGAGAGGCCGTGGCCCCAGAGGTCATAGATCACGACGTGGTTGCCTGCTTCGGCGAGTTTGGAGGCCAGAGGCGCCATGCCGATGGCGCATGTTCCGCCGCCGTGGATGAGGATGATGCGGCGGTTGGAGGGAGCGGACTGTGGCGTGAATTCGTAGTAGCGTGTTACGCCCCATGATGAGGGGATTGATGTTCCTGGAGGGAGATAGTCGCTGAAGAGAGAATCGAACTCAGAGACTTGGGGAGGGGGGATGTGATTTAGGCTATTGAGGAGCATGGGATGGGGGAGAGTTGGAGGAGTGCCTGTCATTGTGAATGCTCCTGTGTTAAGCAAGCAATTAGGGTCCAATGCGAGGATGACGGCTTCGGATTCTGCTGAGTTATATACTTAAATATTGCAGGGTGGGCCCGTCCGTGCACCTGGCTTTTACGCCAAGGGCGCCCTTCATTGACACGATAAGTATTAAATACAGGTCTATAGCTTAGTGAACTTAGCTATAGGGATTCCAAACAGATTGAAAAAGGGCCTTGCTTGTTCTGGGAGTCTGGGAGCACTCAGTTCGATAGATGACCACGTGATCGCCATGTGGACTTTCTGAAGATCGCTCTTCAGAAGTCCTCTTTCGTTCGATCAAAGGGAAAATTTGCTCGTCAGACGACTGAAGTGAAATCAAATATATATTAATTTGAATATAAAACTTTCACTAAGTGATTTCCTAAAGATGGTTGAGAGTATCTTGCGCAGTAAATGCATTCCCTATTCACGATCAGCAGGAAACCGGGGAAGTCGATGAAGGCAGGAGAAAACTCACCAATATTAAAATTGTCCAAGAGAATCAAGTTGGGACTTCGGTCCCAAGTTGAGATACAAAGATCCGCCTGTGCACCAATACTGTTCGAACCTGTTGCGGCGTTTGTCGACGAGTCTTCAGCTACGTCCGGAATGAGGATGCCAAGGATGTCAAGATCGAGGAAGTGATTGACGATCATCATGAGTCCATCTCCGTTTGACCCTGGAGGCCGATCAAGAGCACAAGATGCGAAGCTGGTTACATCATAGGCGGTCTCGAAAAAGTAGTCGAACTCGGGAAGAATATAAGGAACCACGCTTGTGTCCGCATCGTAGTCTGAATGATCAGTCGTAGGCTCAGAAATCAGGAAAAGGCGCCTTACCCAAGAACATAACCAGTCGAGTGCCGGCATTAATGAGATCCTGAAGCGTTGGCCATTCGGATATGCTAAGTTGGGACTCAGGCGTGAAAGCGTAGCTAGAGAGTCCAGAGCTGGTCATGGCATCCCCGAACAATGATACGTCAACAAAGTCCCCATTTGTTAGCAGTAGTGTTAGGACTTGGTTGTCATTTGCGTCTAGCCAAGTCTTGATGTCGGTGAGATAAGCTGGTGAAGTTCAATCTTAGCAGAACGATCGCAGAAGGATCGCAGAAGGAAGCGAGCAGGATTATAAGATCGGCAATATTCCAAGAAGGAACGAGTCTGGTGGAGAAAGGAAAAAGCATAACAACATGAGAAGAGTGTGGCACTGACTTGTTAATGGACCAGCGTCGAGTTCTGTGCATGAAGTGTGACACAGTTCCAGGACGTTGTCTTTCACATGCGTCTGTGCCTGAAGGAATCGTACGCCGTCATCCAGCTGAGTAGTCACAGACACCAATTGATTGTCCGTTGGCAAAACGCCTACAAAAGCCGAGTCGTGCGTGCCAATTTGTGTGACATTGGAGTAGAGTCGAGAGCAGAGCGCCACATTGCCATTGCATGCCACGTCGCTCGTAGTCGTACTTGAACCCGAGTTGCCCATGATGAGAAATATTGACACGGTATGAAGAGAGAATTGGTACAATCTCATTCTGGAGCTCGATAAAGAGCCAGAGTATCTACCCAAGGACAGCTTCGACGTGGAAGATGCGGAATGTGACCTAGCTTTAATAGTAACGTTGGCCCTCTCGAGATCCCGTGGGGCCCAGCGAAATGAACCTTCCAAAACCCGCGGAAGGACCGAAAGCTAGCATGTCCAAGCCCCATCCTGACAATCCTGTGAGCATCTTGGAGGTTCCAAAGGCCCGCGTGCCATGCCATTATAATTGCAACGTGCTCCTTCTGTGCAAATGTACGGAGGAGATCATGAAACTGCGATCGAATTCGTGCCAAGAGGCATGTTCTGATTGGGGTGTTCAAGCCACGCGGACAAGCGCCCGCATCCCAGACCGAATGAGAGCTCCAGAGAGGAAGTTGTCTGGATGATTAGCATCAGCCATGCATGGCACTACTCCGTTTGATGCCCCAATCCCGACCGGTAGATGATCTGGATTGGCTTTCTCCGCAATGATTCGGTGGATGGCATATTAAGGCGATGGGTTAGTGCGGACATTGGATGTGGTTCCTGGACCCTGAACGGCTCTAGCCGATAAGGGATTGCAAGACTTTGGTAAGGATACGCATGTGATATTGGAGTCTGTTGGCACTTCTCGAGGGTCGAAGGCTTGACAGCTGAAGAGCGGATGGACGATCTGATACAAGTAGGGGGTACGTGTATGATAGGGAGACTTGTACGAACAGATCCAAGGACTGTAAGATTGGCGAACTGATCCTGGGAAGATCACGTGTCCGGATAGAGACATAGATCTTTCGATTGGAGACTCCGGATAGCATAAGTTGAGAACACAAGTTAAGGGGATCTTTCATTTCAAACTCTTTTATAGAGTCCAGTTATCGCTAGAATAGTTTCCAATTTCTCTTGTCAATGCCGGGAGCCAAAGCTAATGCTTACGACAACGCCTTGAGAACATATCTATCTCGTCCCTCTTTTCCATCTTTCTCCTTCTGGCTACAGCGCCTGTAACACCCCTAGAGCGATATCCAGCGCGCCTATTACAGGACGATCCCTCTTCTAAACATTATATCTTTCATTCGTAATTCCTCGAGACTTCAACTTCGACTATCAATTGAACTCTACAAAGGACCTCCTAAAATCTTCGCTACAGCCGCCGGAATTGCGGTTGAAAGATATGCTCGTCAGTCCGTGGGGGGATCACAGCTTCGGAATAGAGGGGTAGTAGCCGTCAGCCTGAAGTTCTACAACGAGAATAAAAGGATTCACTCCCCTCATCTCCTGCGATCAGTCATAGACTTCTTCACAAACCATCAAAATGTCAATTGGAGTAGCAATCATTGGTAGCGGCATCTTCGTCCGAGAAGAGCACCTGGTGCGTCTTCTTCAAGCTCGTGTGGATTTACCCCAAACTAATCCCCCACCCCCACTCTTCAGCCAGCAGTGAAGCTCTGCCCCGAGCTCACTCTCAAAGCAATCTATTCGCGCTCCCTCAAGTCTGCACAGAGTCTCGGTACCTCCGTCGACCTATATTCCGACGATTCAGGCTCTGGAAAGACCTATCATGACCTCCTGCTCCGCAACGATGTCCAAGCTGTCATCCTGGCCCTGCCGATCCTCAGTCAACCTGAATACATCGAAGCAGCCCTCGCGGCTGGAAAACATGTTCTTTCCGAGAAGCCAATTGCTGGAGACGTCAAGAGGGCACAGAAGTTGATAGAGTACTACAAGAGTGATAAGGTCAAAGGAGGGGCGACCTGGGGCGTTGCTGAGAACTTTAGATTCCTGGACAGCTTTGAGACTGCCAGAAAGGAGATTGAGAGATTGGGCAGAGTGCTGGGCTTCTCGGTTAACATGTTTACGACTGTGCCCAAGGAAGATAAGTATCTAGGTGAGTCAAGGCTTTTCTGTATTCTATAGGCTGCGACTAACGTTTGAAGAAACCCCCTGGCGCAAGAAGCCCGAGCACCAAGGAGGATTTGTACTTGATGCTGGAGTACATTTCATTGCTGGTATGAGACTGATGCTAGGCGAATCTGCGAAACCAACAGCCTTATCAGCGTACACCTCCCAGTTACAAGACTACCTCCCGCCTATCGATACCGTCAACTCGATCTGGCAAACTAAATCTGGTGTCTCCGGAACTTTTCTGATGTCGTTCGGTACAACTTTGAGTACCAGTGAATGCACAGTAGCTTGTGAGAAGGGCAGCATTACAGTCTCTGCCGGAAGAAAGCTCATAGTGCGAGAAGGAGAACAGAAGAACGGCAAATTCTCAGAAACAGATTTTGCATACGAAGAATATGGCGTCAAGCAGGAGGTAAAGGCCTGGGCGGAAAGCCTACAGGCTGGAAAGGCAAATCCCGCTCAATCTCCTGAGGAGGCTCTGGCTGATTTGGAGATCATGGAGAAGATGCTGAGGAGTGGTGAGGCACATGGAGAGTCCGCAACCTTACAATACCAGCTATGAAGATAAGAGAGACGGGGAGCCGTTAGCTGAACAGCCGTTGAAACCTAGTGATTTATGGTTTCATATATATGTTAACAATCTGAGGTTTTCATTACTAACTGCTCAGTGATCTATCTACTTGTCACTGTCAGGTTGGTTCTCGAAAGTATTCAAGCCCCCATCGAAGCCGCTTCTGAGAGCAATAATCTCTTAGCAAAAACCCAACTAACAAACTTCCATGTTCCATCTCAGTATTCTCCCCTTTCCTCCATGAGGTTGTTGAGCAAAGCTAGCGCTTCCTGTCTCCTCATCCGGCTTTTGTGCAGCAGCGAGATGCTCCTGCTAATATCTCAGATACATATCCTACTCACTTATCAATCTCTTGAAGTTCGCATGGATACCATTCGGGGAAGGCAGAAGGGCACGCCACCTGTAAAGGACGGCCATAGGAAGAAGTTGAGGGTTTGAGGATTTCAAAAGTTAGGAACACGCATCTGCCTATAGAGGGCCTATCCGCCGCTGGGCGAGAACTCGAATAAACTCAAGCACTCAGTATCGAGTTCTCTTCCGGGCTGGCTGTGGATGTTTGGAAGCGTCAGTGGCCTCGCTAAATCTCAACCCTCCATCACCCGCACCGTCTTCCGCAGAGCCAACCATGATCATCATTGGAACCTGGTCAATGGCGCCTCTGGAAGGAGGATTGTGGGCTTCGACCTCGTCTTCCATAGTGAGTGGACCTCGTTTCCTTTTGCGAGCATAGCGGGAGGTTGCAGCTCGATGGGTGATACTGGGGCGACCAGTGCCATAACTCGCCTTGCTGGAAGATCTGTTCTCCACTTCCTCTTCCTCTTCCTTAACACGCTTCTCCGCAGTTTTCTTCCGATCTCCAGAAACACCCATATCATCACCCTCCTTATCCTCACGATCCCGACCCATCCCAGCCCCATATCTCTTGCCTTTCTCCTCGCCCTCATCATCAGACACGCCCGTCAAGTCCACCACAACCTCCCGCTCACAGCCTAGGCAATGCAGCGCATCGATCCCGATCCTCACCTGTCTCGGCGCATGGCGGGCCTCAGGACAGATCCGCATTCGGACCAGAGGACACCCCCCCGCGTACGTCCTATAGACATCCAACTCCGCACACGCGGTACACGTAGCTCTCTCCCTCGTCGTAACGCGAATCCCATCAGCATTTGCCGCTCGCACACCGGGAAAACTACTTCCGTTCGGGACTGCATCTAGTTAGTCCGCCTCCACTTTCGTCGCGGAGAGAGACTCACACAGCTGTTCCCATACCCAGAGCTCGGCGAGCCACTGCTTGTCGTCTTTGCTGAGTTGGCTGCCTTGAGCGTCGTGGAGGGTGATGTCTTTCTTCGCGTGATCGAGATGCTTGTTAACCACCTCGTGGGAATTCGGAATCGCGTATGGAGCGCCAGACGCTTTATTGAGCATGGCTGGTAGGACGGACGTATAGCCTGGGATTGAAGCGGCCATGGTGTAGTCTTCTCGAGCGTGATGGGTTGATAGAGTAGTGAAAACGTGAATATACTCTAGGGAACTGACTTCTTGACGCCAGAGTGGTTCAGTTCAGAAGGAGGTGAGATCATGAGGAGAGGTGATGTGCAACTTTACGCTGGGAATGAAATATCAAAAGTGAAGGATGGGATTTAGGTTGAAGATCTGCAAATACCCTTCATCAATTGTAATTGCAAGCTCGTCTGCTCCGCAACACTTAACCTGTGGTTGAGGTAGATAATTGATCCACAGGTTAACAGGAATCGCATAACGATTGCTTCTAGTAGTTGCTTTACGATATGTTCTATATGTGTTATCTAGCTATGTTACTCATTAAATTCTCAGGACGTATATATTAGGAAATGCATATATTAGGAAACAATACAATATGATGAGGAGTTTTGCAAAGATTTGCCTAGTGGATCGCGATGTGGTATAAAGTTATATCGTTAGCCAGGGATGATTAAAGGTGGATGAGATGTTAATATAAGATACTGGAAGTTCTAGTTTTGAGTTTGATAGAGCATAACTTCACTCTCGGCTGGCAAGTTAGCCCGTCAGAGTAGAGACGAGTCACGAAAAGCAGATGAATAGAAACTCGAGGTATGTGTTTTATGGGATATATTGAAATACACTATAGTACAGCTTCCCAGTCCAATCCAATCCCAACGCTAGCAAGGAAATTCTGAAGAAGGCCTCCAAGTTCATGGTGCTCTTCGGGTATCGAGGAAATGGTGTGGTTTACCAAAAGAACATATGCCTACGCACGGGTGCGGTTTCCGCCGAGCGTTGTGGAGCCGTCCAAGTCCGCGTCGACTCTGGGATCGATCTTGTTCAACGTATCGCTGTTGTGGGGTCCAGCTGTGTTTTGCGCGGTTCCTGAGCCGGGGGTTGCGTGGGAGCCTGACGCTCCGGTGATTCCTGCAAATGCTCCCGTTGCGGCGCCGTGGCGGTTTCCGCGGCCGTCGAGGTCGGAATCGACTCTTGGATCTACTTTGTTCGCTAGGTTGGAGTCATGGGGACCCGCTGGGAGTTTGATATTAGAATTGCTGCTCTGGGAGGGAAGGGGAAGATAAGGTACGAACCATTTGTTGAGTTTGAGATACCTCCACTGGTTCCGGTGAATGCACCTTGGTTGTTTCCTGCATGTGTACCGCCATATCCCGTGGTTCCAGCGTTCGTGGCGCTTGTGGAATCAACTCTTGGGTCCTAAATGGTAATCAGCATCGAGCTTCTGGAAGAACTCAAGATTCAGGACGGCTTACAAGCTTGTTTGCCACATTTGATGAATGAGGCCCGGCGGTGGTCGAGGTGGTAGTACCAGTGTGTGTATGTCCCGTTCCACCTGAACCAACTCCGCCTCCTATACCGGTTCCTACACCGGCTCCGCGGTTGTCGAGGTCTGAATCAATGCGAGGGTCGGCAGCGTTGGCCACACGGCTGGTATGGGGTCCAGCTGTGCCTTCAGGAACGTGTGAGGTTGTTGTGTTGTGGGTAGTTCCCGTGACTCCCGTGCCGTGGGTAGTACCTGTCATAGAGTGCTTGTCATGGTGGAGAACGTTCTCGACCTTGGCCTTGACCTTTTCGATGGTAGAAGCCATGTTGAATGATTTGTCTGGGAGGGTTGATCTGGTTCTTTGAAGTTTTGAGGTTTAGTAGTAGTATGAAGTATTGGTTGAGTGGTGAAGAGGAAAGATTAATGTGCTTCTGAGACTGCGAAATGCATTCTTATATAGAGAAACCGCTGACTTCAACCATGCATCTGAATCACAAGGACGCAGCGGACATTGAATCATAGTTACCAAAGAAAACCTGTTTTACCCAATGAACAGGCTATTTGAGTTTCTATGATCGAAATCCTCATGGGGAATCACATCAGCGATGGCTTGGAAACCGAGAACAGCAAATCCCATCCTCGTCATCGCAACCCACCTCTCTCGCCCCCGAATACAAACAACCCCGCATCTGCATTGGTCTGCTGGGTTTGGAGGATTTCCCAATCCAGAGGTGCAATCCTCCATTGGGCGTTCCTAGTAGTTCGAGTGGAATATCACACCAGAATCTCCCGATGATACCATAAGAAACGTCAACCCCCCGTCGTCATAGCCAAGGCCTGGAACGTCATTGCTCCCGTCTTTGTTCAACATTGTGCCGCATGTCGCTATTGGAAGAGCGAATCGGATGCTAGGCCCGTCGATCACTGGTGTGGCTGAGGTGGGGACGGATCTCCTGTGGCGGTGCAATGCTAAACTTCGAGGTCAAGAGGTCAAGAGGCCAAAAGAAGGAGCATCGAAAAGCTGACAATCCCTCAACATTTCTCGGAGTGATGTCCGGTCGATCTGAATCACGAATTCCGAAGCGTAATGTCAGATGGGATGACGTCTCTTGGATCTCAAGCAGTGCATCCATGAAGTTCTCCATTAAGAGTTGATCTCGGGCTGCGAGCTTACACATGCTGTAGAGCGAGAATCATTTATGTCTCCGTTTTGTAAATTATTCTCTACTGAGTGGGCTCCCGATGATGTATACAGCTTGTGCTGATCATCTTATTAGCAGAAAAGATTCCTCACAAAGAGGTTCGAATCCGAATGACCTAGTGATTCAAAGCTATTGAGCAATTCGGACCGTGAATTAGACCAACTTGCCCATATTTGAGCCTCTGCATGCTCTCACAAGAACTTGGCTACTCTCTGTTCTCCATTTCTAAATCCAGTCAGCGTCAATCGGAAAACTATCATCATGCGACCCCCGATGCTTCATTCGCGACATATCCTCTCATTGACCCTGCACCTCATCATCCTCATCCAGCTGGTTCTCATCTTCCCACTAGTGGAATGCTGCTCGAGGAAAGCCCTATGCAACGACAAGGAACTTTGACATGAAGAAATGCAAGTACTTGTAAAAGGTAAATGACAACTACCACGCAATTCGCAATTCGCAATCCCAAAACGTTCACAGTCGAAGCATAGCACCTTCTGCACCAGCAACTGAGGCTTCTGGATATTAAGCTTTGATTTCATCTTATACGTTCAAGTCTTTCCTATCCGCCGTAGACCGTCTTCTGAGTTTATGACTCCGTCCTGAAAGCCAATGGCTTTCGCGAGGCTCTTCGCCTCCTCGTATCGCTTTCGAGCCTCCACAATATTACCGTCCATCTCTGCGAATTCCCCCAAATTATGCGTGGCTACTGCACACCCCGCATCACACTCGTCTGTTCTCTCGGGAGGGGCGATTTTTGCTGCTACTGCGATCGATTTCTCGGCCCATGCTCTCGCATTGGCGACGAGGCCTGATCTTGAGATGGGAGGTTGTCCAGGCGTAGCTGGAGGAAGTTGTTGTGCTAGGGAGATTGAAAGGTTGTTCATTAAAACAACAGTATGGCAACTGGTGGGAGGCGACAATGCCAAAGCTTGCAGAAAGAGAGGAGCAGCGAGGTAGTGTTGGTCCTTTTCTTCGTAATGATGACCTAGGGCTACACAGCAAGTTAGAACACATCGAATTCTAGGACCACGAATGACTGACCTTCTAAAGAGCCACCGATCTCCTCCGGACTCATCCATTCCCCCTCGTCAGGCTTGACACCCTCCTTCTCCCGCCTCTGCTGTTCCTTCAAAATCGTTTCAACTGCCCAAATCAATCTCTCCTCCGCGACCTCCTTCTCTGCCACATACTGGTTCGCATACAGCTCTCCCAGCTTCACGGAGATCCCCACTGTTTTTCCCAGAACTCTCGTTCTCTTCGCCTCATTCCCAGGCTTGTTGCCCAACTCTTCTATCCATCTCAAGTTATCCGACTTGACAATTTCCAGGATATCAATTGCCTTCTTGTATTGTTGAACACGCTCCATCAACGCCGCTAACTGGATCTTAACCCCAATAATCTCGTCTGAAAACGGATCCATTCCGATGTCGTCTGCGACTTGGAGGGCCTGCCTGTAGTATTTCACGGCCAGTTTAGGATCGAGGGCTATGTTCGTATAATAGAGAGCTTTGCGAAGCGGTTTCGCGACTGGTTCGGGGAACTTGTGAAAGGCGCCTATGATGTAGTTCTTGTATATGTAATTCGAATACATGAGCGTTCCAGCGCCGAATAGGATACTACAAAGGGTTCGTTAGCCATGGACGGTTGTGATCAGTGGGGTCGACATACAATCCAAATGCCAGACTGACTGAAAATGGATATGCCCTAAAGAGAGCTTTCGCTGCAGTTGCTGCGGAAGGGCTCGATTGATGTCTCCTCTGCTGTGGCGCTCCTAAAGCTGGGCTTTTTGGCATTGCTACTCGTCGTTGACGCAGGCATTGTGAAGCTCGATTCGAAGCCGGCCGAAAGAAAGTCTGAAATCGAGGCGCGAACATTTTGGAAGCTATATCCTCCAACTGGGTCTCTGGTTATTCGGCGAATATATCGAAGCGCCGCTGTATGGTATTGGAGGTATTTTGTTGACTTCGATGTTCGAGATTTGAATTGCGACAGCTCCGTTTTGCCCCTGCATTCACAAGCCAGTGACGACGAATTTACCCCACACCCGAGGCCTCACCAACGTCGAATATGTACACTTATTTTCATCACGGTCGCCTTTCTATACGCTGAGACCAACAGAACTTGGACTCCATCATGGTAGGAAAATTCGAGCCCAAAGAGCCCGTCCAACTGGACCCCCCAAAAAGCGATCCCATCTCGCAGGATTTCCTCGCAAAGTGCAATGGTAAGCTCCCCTTACAGTATCTCTGCGATCAACTGCTAACAGAAGCCAGGCGTCGACAGCGAATTCTGCTACGTAGCGATCAAGGTACACTCCTGTATGAGATATCCACAGAATGCACTCTAAACCCGCACCTAGGGGAAAGTCTTCGATGTCACAGGCAAAGGACCGTATCAGAAGGGCGGCTCCTACCACGGTACGCCGATCCTCTTCCAAGCCAGAGGACCAAGAGTCTGACATACCATCTACATAGTGTTCACCGGCAAAGACGCCTCGCGAGCTCTAGCCCTCACATCTACGAAGGTCGAAGACGTCCGACCCGACTGGCAGGATCTGGACGAGAAAGAGAAGAAGACGCTGGACGATTGGTTGACCTATTTCTCAAAGCGGTACAATATCGTGGGTGTAGTAGAGGGAGCTACGAATATGGAGTAGAATCTAAACTGCGTCAAGACTCCAATCACATATGCGTTACGTTCGAACATTCGTGGTCTGCGTTGTTGGACCCTGATCAATCAGAGACAAGTGTCTACAAAGATCTTCATATGATGAAGAATAACTCGAGCCGAGAGTAATTCGGTGGCTCAAAAGTTGGCTGATCTGGCTTAAAGTATCTGATCGCGTTATCGAGATATCACACTCGAAGCTTAATGTCCCGTTCACTAAATACAGTGATCGATTCGATCGTTTATCGGAATCCGATACGACACAGACGATCAATGAACTTTGATCATAAACATGAGCCATAGCCGATAAATCAGTGGATTTGAACGTGCTGGGGTAGAAATGACAATTTTCAATCAATGCCATTCATCCGTCAGTCCCAGAGCTTCTCCAATTGTCCGAATCCTTGTGCTTCTCGTCCTTCCCCTGCCATGCTACACGACCTCCTCATCTGCCGCACATAACAATGGTACCTCTGCAAGATGCTTCAATGGGACAGTTCAAAAAGACAGTTTTCCACTAATCACAACTCTTATTCAAATGGGAAGTTGGTGGGATATGAGGACGGGGATTGCTCCTCAGGCCGGAGGAGGATCCCGCGGAAAATCCTCGCATTCTGCAAATCCAGAGTGAAGCCTTTCTGTGCAACCCTCCCTTCTCACAGATCGGCCTCGATCCGTCAGTGAAGCATGGACGCTCGTTACACGACAGATCTGAGCCACTCTGTAGGCTAGGGACGAGTCCCGGAAGGCTGGTCACGAACACCATCAGTTGCACAATCAAGCCTGTTCATAGACTGCTGCATCAACATTGTATGCTTAATGGGCTGGGTCCAGGCTCACACGTGGAGACGATTTGTGCACCGCAAGAGTGAGGGTGGGTAGGGATATGGTTACATGCTATCATTGACAGACTAACGTTTCTTGATATCGCTCACTGGGACCCCTCCTGTACAAGGACGACGCAGACTAGACTCAAAAAGAAGACCCCTATCAACCCCGAAACCCCCGGAAAGAAATGACGGCACAGTTCTTCTACACGCAAATAACGGTTTCCCTCCACCTGAGCAGTGAAGCCGGTTACTTGTGTCGAGAGCGGGCGGCTTCTTGACAGGATTGGCAGGCGACGGGCCTAACCCAGATGTTTTTGATGACTTTGACGCTGAAGCATTGGTGGGACGGATCGCAGCGGGCGAAGTGACAGTAGGAGAGGAGCTGGGACGAGAAGTGGCCGCAGGTGAAACGGAATTCCTCCCAGTCGCACATCTTGGATGAAGTTGGAGGTGATAGCTTCGGCTGGGCTTGTCAGCTTGGTTTCGGTAGCTTCGCGCCGGGATTTGTTGAGATCCCGTGGAGGTGGCTTACTGTTGTGATCTGCTGTGCTCTGTTGTACGATACTCGAGTATCTGCGGACTTGGCGGTTGGCACACAAGTCTCAGGTACCGTGGAACCTTGGACCTGCGTGTGATGTTGTAGGGTATCGACGTCCAAGGAGTGAAAGTGGCTAAGTGGGAGGGGAGTAAGTCTGCAAACAGAGGGTGCTGAATAGTTGAGGTCAGGTCTCTGAAGATGGTGAGGCTAGATTCAACTGTTGATCCGTGTATACACCAAAGTTACCAGATAAGCAGAAGGTTAAATACAATTATCGCGAGTCGATCCAAAGCTAGCTTCAGAGATCCGGAAAATGTGTACCGAAAGGCTTCGAACTACGAGGAATGGTTTCGATATCAAACGAGATGCATTTGCCTGGCAAGTGCGTTCCCTTTATGTTTATCAGTGCTTCTATGCATGTTTGTATCTCAGCAGGTGGCATTCAATACCAAGTGATCGACCAATCCCACTGACTTAAAGCCCTCGCCATGTCACATATCGGGCTCTTCTCTAAACTACTTACCTTGACCAAGAACGAGAGAATCTTGAATTCATGAGCTTGCTGCCCTTGGCACTACCGGATATGCACACTTTGGTCCGGGACAAGCTTCTTCCCCACATAATGCAGGCGTCAAGACTTATGGCCTAGCCATATGAAGAGAAGGTAAACGGAGTTATCTCCCGGACGAACAGCAAAGCATGGCCAGGAAAAAGTAACCAGGAGGGTCTCTCCGAATGACGGCAGCGTCATCTATTCGGTGAAGAGAAGGACATGGAGTCTAGAATTAGGCTAGGAGCTTGCTCTTGGGGGAGTACAAGATTTTCCAAGCAAGGGTTGCAAATAGATACGAGAGTGCAAGAACGGCTCGCGGACACCAATGGGCTCATATCATATTGAAAGGTTGGTATATTTGCAGCCATGTCGCGGCCTATGGGCTGAAATGTTTGAGAGGTGATGAGAAAGATTGAGTGGCATGCATATGCATCTGCAGCAAGATCCCCGTTGAGGATATGCTGTTCAGTGAAATGTTGACCCGGTAGCCGGAAACGTGTAATTGTATGGTAGAGCCATGATTCTGGGTCGTCTTAAACAACGGCTTGAGGCACTAGGTCTATAAGAGTTCGAAGGATTGGACTCTTCTAGGTTTGCTGCTGGGCATATTCTAAAACTGATCTCGGCCCGTGCCTTGAGATGCCGAAGATTCTATCATTTCTCTTTTTCTGCTCCACAATCTAGACTTATGACCGAATCTTGGTCTTTGGGCAGCCAGTGTCCATGGAACTTCGAGCACGACACGACGGAATGCAGATCCTACGACTGATATGACTTTTTGCAACATCACCTATGCAATCATAACACTCAATGTAGGCATCATGAGGCTCTATATATTGGCAGATCTTATGCCTCGCGAGAGAGATGCTGTGTCTGTGTCACAGCAGCCTTGCCACTATGTGTGACCACAATCCCGAATACCGGGCTAAGAGTGTTGTCAGAGATCAGCGTGCGTGGTCCAGAAGCTGTTTGTGTTCCCGAGCGTGTCTATTGGAACGTGGATAAGGGGCGAAAGAATCAATCAAACGGACTTATGGCGATGGCGCAGAATGATTGGAACCCTTACTCGCATTTTCTCGGGAAGCTGCAGGCAGCTCCAAGATCTGTGGAGAGGTGTGGAGAGGGGCTGAGGAATTTCTCAGCTATATATGCCGGCTCGCCACATTTTCTCCTTCGTGAACAAGTAGAGAAATGCACAAGACTTCTTTCGATACGCCATGCCGCAATGAATTTACCGATCCAGGTCGATTCTCTGCCTTCTTACGAAGGCAATTGCAGCGGAAGTCTTCCGGAAACCAGAGATCAACGAATTGGCCTAGCGCGGATGTGCCACATACGAAAAACCTGCATCGGATCGACTCAGGTCGCGTTCCGCAGATGAGCTTCGACGTATTGCAGGTCGGCGACGGTCGACCGGCGATACGAAGATATCAGTCCTGCCTTTCACCACTCGATGAATGAAGGTGCTTCAGATGGCGTGCTTTGAACTCCCCAAAACGCTGCTGAGGGAGTTACGTTGAACATATTCGGTGATACTAATCGGAGCACATGGCCACGATCTCGAAGCCGTGTTGCATATGCAGCTTCTTTATTGGTAGGAGTCAAGAGGAGGAAACCGCATCAAATCTGCACTGAACACTCAGACACGGCGACCTTAGTATGGCTTCGCCAGGTCCTACCTGGTACTCGATCGAAGTTGGTGAAAGATTCGGAGACTACTCGCATAACTTGAGATCTTTCACACTCAATATGTATTTGAAGCTCAGAGAGTCTTGTTCTCCTTGAACCATGCACACGGGATCCAACTTGTTCCAGAACCTCGGGCGATTAGGAGCTTGCAAGGGAATCAATGCAGTCACGGCTTGACTCGTACTAGAGGCGCAGAGCGTCGCAGCTGTGGTCTGATATCGAGATCGAGGGTGCTGTCATTTGCCCTGCTACCATGACTGGGATTTGGACACTGAATCCGTTGCTACATCTGAATAGCTAAGCCGTCTGTGAAGCCATTGATGGGTAGAAATTAAACGCTCGATGGAATAGTGAGGCAAGGGAACACCCATGTCATGTGATATCCACGTGTCTCAACCCGGGCAGGGTTCATCAGCCCCCAAATTGCCATTCAGGAGCAAACACGTTGGGCTTTGGCTCAGAGCAAGCTTCTCTCGCATATGCCTCGAATAGAGGCCATGGTTGACTCTCTTTGCACGGCAGCTGGGCGTAAAAGAGGGCTTCAAAAGCAAGCAAGTGCTTCGAGAAATGCTCTGAGACAGTTGTCGTGGTCGTCGTCGCTTTGTCGGTGAGGCAAATGGATGCCTGTTTCGCTAGCACGCCTCACGAGCAAGTCCGTCCGCCTTGTTTCTGCCCTCCTGCCCTTCTCCCGCTTCCTTTCTCACCCACAAAACACCCTTTTCTCTATTGTTCTTCTCTATTGCTCATGATTCGTAGCCTCTGTCATCTTTGGCTTGTCGGCTTATCGCGCATCTGAAGGTGTCCAATCGTCCGTTGGGAATCCTCTTTTGCCGCAGACACTCAGTTGCCCGAATCCGCTCACCGAGACAAGCGAGAAGAGACCTTGCTGGTATGTACTGCCGTAATAAAGTCTTGCAGTCTGCCTCGCCTGCCGCGAACCACATTTCCTGCATTCCTCGAGTTCCATCATCCCTTTGAAACCGCCCTGTCGATGTGTTGAGCCCAGTATAGCTTCTTCCCGTTGTTGTGGATCTTTTCCACCGCTGGCCACGAGTATTCTCTGCCTGGGAATACTGCGATAAATGCCGATCGCCTGGGAGTGAGTCGTCGCCGCCGCGCGCAGCCTGTGTTTGAAGCCCAAAAATCGGTTTGATCATGCTCTGCTCTGTGGGAATAGCTTTCTGACCTTTTCAGGAGAAATGCAGAACCAACCGAGTTATGTGCGCAATCGCAGTCATCCACGCAGTGTACAGCATAATTCTCAGAATGTTACCAGCGGAACTCCTTGTTCTGATATTCGTGGTTTACAGTTCTATCATTCCCAAAATTCCATAAATTCTCCAGATGCAGGCCACTACTTAGGTCCCTCAAGGGACATGGGCCCTCCGCCCTCATTTCAATCGGATTTTCCAGCACCGCGACCCGCTGAGATTGAAGTGAACAGTTCAAGGATACTGCCGAGCCCGGCAGCTTCTTCTTCTACCACTTGGGAGAACTTTCCAGCTCCCGGATTTGGAGGACTTTCCGAGTATGGATCAGGTAGACCACAGCCGCTTGACACCCAAGCTCGTACAAATGCTCCAGATCCGTTGCAGCAATGGTATACTGGCAATGATGGGCCGTGGATCCCGAAAGGCATATCCCCTGTGCCAGGTGAACGATCCCATTCAAAGGCAAGAGCAGGTAATCGTATACCGATGCCGTATGGGAGTCAATACAGACAGCCAAACCCTTCCGATGCTGGATCACTTCATTATGGTGTCCCCCCCTCAGACTCCGGCTATGGAACTAGACATAGCGACGGGAATGCATCCGTGTTCAGTGCTGATATCAATGACCGGGATCAAGACTGCCAGAGTCTGGTTGGTCCTGTTGCCGACTATCAGCCATTCCCGGGCCTTAACGATGTTGTGATCCAGCGGCGTGATACTCGTTCCAGCGAGCGTTGGCCTCCAGTGCCAAGTTCATCGCCGTCAAACGCACCTAACCTGGTGTGTCCGACTTGCCAGAAACCCGTAAAGACTCGGTCTGAACTAAAGTAGGACTGTTGATACTCATTGAAATGCTGGATGCTAAGTATTGATAGGAAGCATGATTTGCGACACAGAAAGCCCTTTGTTTGCACCTATCCTGGTTGCTCTAGGACCGGTGGATTCAGTACCACCAATGACCTGGACAGGCATACCAAGAGCAAACATGCATCGGCTTTGGCACAATCGGCGCCCACGAAGAGGTATCGTTGCCATGTTCCAGGATGCAAATCCAAGGAGAAGTCTTGGCCCCGCCTTGATAACTTTCGGAGCCATCTTAAGCGCGTCCATACGGAATCTCTGCATGCCGATGAGGATTTTGAGAACATGATACAACGGTGAGTGGGAATGCTGCGTGATAATAGGATAATAAATAGAGCTGACGGCGACAGAGCGGAGTTCTGGGAACGACGAGGTCCTGCGTCAAGTCAGGAAGCCCTCTACCTCAGAGGTTCTTCCTTCTCTGATGTTTCTCGGACACATAGACCAATTGCTCAATCTGCCCCTGCAGAGAATAAGGATATGGAACCAAATTGGAAACCCATGCCCATCTACCCGGAAGTATTTGAACCAATCCTTGAGATGTCGGCCCCCAAAGATTCCTTGTTGGAGGAACACAACGATTCTCCCACCCCGAGCTCCAACACTCCTGCATTGACGATGCAACCTCAAGAAACTGTACAGCCCCAGGATGTTTTTCGGACCCTGGCTTCTCCCCTTACTCACATTCGTAATAAGCTATTACCTTTGGATCCTGTTCTTTTGGCCCCAGTGGGTAACACTGATTCAGCAAGCAAGATTATTGACCTGGCACCTTCTCAGCCTGCAGTGCACTCCTCCAAAGTCAGCACCCAGACTAAGGCGGCGAAGCTGAAGTATGAATCAGCGTCTGACGCAATCATTACTGAAGCCATGGTTACCGCATTGGCCGGAGCCAGAGCCCAAGAGAATGTCAAAAACGACATCCTACACCAGGATTTGGAGCAACGAAATCTGCCTCACGGGCAATCCTCCTCTGGACGCCCGTGGACACATGCATCAGGGTCTTCTACTGAGAGGTCGAATGGACATGCTAACAAAACCAGCGATCCAGCCGTGCAGCAGGATGCCAAATCCTTGCAGCAAATGAAGGCTAGAGAAGTTCTCAAGACCCTTCATGACCTAGGCTACATCGTGCAAAAGGATCCCAGCCATTCCCCAAAGCCTCAGAACCCAGGATCGGCTGCAAGTAACAAGAGCGATAATATAGTTACTTGCCAGACCTGCAAACGATTCATAGGACGTCCTTGCGAGTTGAAGTATGTATTATATGTCTTCTTTACTTATTTCTAACAATTTCTAGAAAGCACATGAAGCGTCACTCGCGGCCTTATGGCTGCACATTCTTTAATTGCAATAAGACCTTTGGCAGCAAGAATGACTGGAAACGACATGAAAACTCTCAGCATTTCCATCTCGAAATTTGGCGTTGCGATGCCGAAAGGGTCGATGGCGGCCCTTGCGCCAAGGTGTGTTATCGGAAGCAGAGCTTCCAGGACCACCTGAAGAAAGACCATGATGTTTTCAACCTTGAGAGCTTGAAGATCAAGGTTGATAGCTGCCGTATTGGCCGTAATTGCCAAGCTAGATTCTGGTGTGGATTTTGCGCCAAGCTCATTGATCTTACCAAGAAAGGAGTGGATGCCTGGATTGAGCGATTTGATCATATTGACGATCACTTTATGGGCCGCCACGGCTTGACCAAGCAAGGTATCCAGCATTGGATTCCCGTGGATGGTGATAAACCAAAAGGAGAATCCCCATTAGATCTGTCTCCCGGGAAGGACAGCAGCAACGACAGTCCACCGTCATCATCGGAATCTTCACCCGAAGCTGCAGGAGCCATGAGAGAGTCTCTAGGCCGTGCCACTACTGCTGGAGAGACTCGCAAAAGAGGTCGATCCAGCAGCGACGATGATGGCAGAGCACTTAAATATGCCAAGACAACTCAGCGGACAGATACTACGGTTTATTGCGTATGATATACCTGAAAACATTGTCTTCTCGTCTGACTCACAATGTACAGTGCCAGTGCTTTGCGCCTAGCAATCCTAAGCTCGATCAACGGTGTAACGCTTGCGAGACCTCGCATGAGTTCTGCGACTCCTGCAAGACCGAAGTAAGAGATGACGGTCATGATACATCACTCGGATCGTGATCCATACGGTTTTTGGATTCTGTGAAGAGTTTGATCTGAATTGTTGTTTACTTTCATGTGTCTGATGATGAACGACCTGTATCAAAATGGAGTGAAGGTAGAGAAGTGCTTCGGTTGGATGTAATAGAGTAGAGGGGCTGATATCCTGGGGTCGGGTTTTCTTGCGAACTGTCATGTACAACATTCTAATAGTTGAAATACTTTGACGGATCTCGACAATCTGCATTTGCTCTTTGAGTGTATTTCTTGATGCTCCTTTCACTGAAAGGAGTTGAGCGATTTGGATAGCCCTGGGACTTCGGGTGTCGTTCCAAGCACTCACGGCAATACATTCACATCACTCGCTGCATTTGAACAATCAGGATCAGTAGGAACGTTCCAATACTTTCAGAATTCTTCCTCTCCTGGCAGTAAGGATTTTGAGTTGTGGAAGCAATCAATCCAGTTCTGAAGACTGCGACTTCTGCAATCCTTCAACCTTGTTTTTATCCATCGATTGACTTGTCATAAAACCCCCAACTTACAGGACATTCTCACCAGGACTTCCCAGTGAATGCGGCTAAAACTCCCTCGAGCCAGCTGCGGCTGATTCTAAAATTGATGCCTTATTGATCCTCAGAGTGCCGAAAAGAGAGCCTACTCGCTTCTCGTCACCGAATAGACAAACCGGATGTATTGGAGGTGTGGGGGCAGTGGATTTCTATTGGGCGTAACACAGCCCAGGCACTCTGCGACCCTCCACAGGCGCATGGTTTGCTCCCACATTGCGAACACAGACTCGGTGTCCATGAACGATTTAGCACCACAGCTCCAGGGCGAGGGTGACAGGCGTGCTGCTTGTCTCTGAATCTGTCCTCGATGCAGCCTCACTCGCCACCCGTCCCTCGATTGACCAACTCATCCCCGGGAAGAGTCTGGGATGAGATGCGGTTCGAACGATCGGACGAGTCGAATACAGAACTCGAGGCCGAGTCGGAGCTCCAAGCCATGCCTCTGCATACTTCGTCCTCCGTAGGCGCTGGATGCTAATACTCTCCGTCGATGAAGCCAATCACTTGATTCTGCGGCGATCCAGGCGCCTTGGGGGCTTCCGCTTTCCTGGAAATAGAGAAGACCGCATATTGGGGGCCTGAACAGGTCTCATTCGAAGGTTCCACGAGAGCTCGTCTGCCAGCCCGCAACTCCTGAAATTCCGGTCGGAAGGAGAATGTAGATGACAGACTCATATTACGATGCGTACAGAACCAAGACCAATAGACCTCCTTTCCCGGGCGGTATGATCTGAGACGTGGTTCTTGAAGTCTGTCTGCCTGCTTCGTTCTGTTTGCCTTGTCCGCCTCGTGGGTGGTACAACGCAACTTGCGCCCACTATTGGCCGGACGCCCATGCAGTTGAGAAAAGACATGAAGATGTCCTTCTCTCCCAATTGGACAGTTGGTGACGACAGCCACTGATCGAGCTCTTCTCGAGTACCATAGTGCCTGTAGCATCCTGGCTGACCGCCCAGCACCATCGAGGCGCAGACACGCATTTTCCCAACTCCGCTATCAAAATCGACCAAGTGGCCCAGGGGTATGCAGATGTATTCCTGGTGAGTTGTTTAGGATGCTGCAGACCTTCCTGGAGTAGTGCGGCTCTGTTGCGGACACCGGGAGCGATGCCATGGGAGAAGTCAGATGGCAGGTTTTTGGTGGAGGATGGTGGAGGGGCTTGGGCGTTATATGTCAACACTCTCCTCGACGTCTTCTACACCCACTGCGCCCATTTCAATATTTCTGCTTCGCCTCGCAGATCCTCGAACCCCGATTCAGCTCCCAGTGAACTCATATTTGATATATGGTCGGCGTGTGAATTGACGTATGCTTAAATAATTCAGCTGTGTACAAATCAATACTGTTTGTCTTCTTGTTATGGATTGTTGGTTCGTTGATTTCTAGTTTCCACGACTCACGAGACAATTGAGCCAAACAAAGCTAATGAGAGGCAGAAACTCGCTTTACTTGACACAAATTTCGAGCCAATAAGTTCGCTTTACAAAACATCAATTGGCCGACCAGCCGGTCGCATCACATTCACAAACTATTCTCCCTCCAACACGCTCCCTAAGCGCTGTTGGTTGCCACCATTCAACCCCCCCCAAAATGGCATATAACCTGCCTTTCTGCCAGACAATGCACAGCCAGCAATCGTTCTTCATTGGTAACGGCAACATGTCGAACCAACCGATTTTCAGTCAGGAGAGCCTATCTGAGATTGATAACGCGTGGATGGAAAACATCGACCCTTTGCTACGTCAAACACAAGCACCAGATCGCAACATGCCATGGCAACAGCAACAACAACAACAACCACTTCAACGATTTGTCAATGAACCAGAGAGAGCCTTATTCACCGCTGGTCCTCTTCCAGCCATGGCCATGGCCAGACCCCAAAGCTTCCAAAGACTGAACAGACCGTCAGAGGCGATTCCTTCCTTGCCGCAAGCCACCCAAGCTCGAATGGTCTCACCTTCACCTTCCGGTGCCTCTCAAGAGCCAAAATCGCAGTGTAGCAGTGCAAGAAGCCCAGCGCCTGAGTTTGAGTGGTTCAGCGAGAACTTCTATCCTCAGCAACAAGATGACCGCACCTTCCCAAATGCTTCATACCTTACCCAAGGGCTCCCAGATCTTTGGAATGGCCGATCCCAAGGCGGTAGTTTCCCGCAGCTTCCAGGCAACACATTTGTCAACCTCAATCAAGTCCAGGGGATCCCCGACCCACAGGAAGTTGCGTTTGAGGCCGATGAAGGATATATGGATATGGATATGAAGAACGAGTATACCATCGAAGTTGATCACAGAGCAATGAAGATTGAAGGAACTCACCATCATCAAACATCCTATCGGCATTCCAGCGACGAAGGTCTCGGAGCTTCCATCAAAGATGCCAATTCTCCACAGGAGACTGGAATCGGTCACAATGACATCGACGCTACAACCGATCTTGATGCAGATGCCGAAGCAGATGAAGATATCATAATTGCCGAGCCAGCCTCAGACACCGAATACTCCCCTAAGGCTACCCGCACCCACAAGCGTCGAGCCTCCAAAGCATACTCTCCTGCTGCCAAGCGCAGCCATGTTGTTACTGGCCGTGTGACCAAACCAGCACAGAACAGAAACTCTATGGCCTGCAAGCAATGCAACCATACTCCCTTTAAAGATGCTGCTACTCTCCAACGCCACATCAACAATACCCATGCGCGTCCCTTTATATGCGTCTTCGGCTTTGCAGGCTGCAATAGCACTTTCTCCAGCAAGAACGAATGGAAGCGCCACGTCTCATCACAACATTTGAACCTCAACGCCTGGGTCTGCGAGCTCGGAGCATGTGGAAAGGTACAGAGTCAATCAAAGGCAGAGGGTGGCACTTTAATCAAAGGAAGCGAGTTCAACCGAAAGGATCTCTTCACACAACATCTCCGACGCATGCACGCACCCTTTGCAGTCAAACGCCAGAACAAGAAGAACCAGGAATGGGAGGATCGTCTCAAAGAGTTGCAGGTTAGTTGCTTGAGAGTTAAGAGACAGCCTCCTACCAGCTTGGCTTGTCCGCTTAGCGGCTGCACCGATTTCTTTGAGGGGGCTACATGCTGGGATGATAGGATGGAGCATGTTGGCAAGCATCTTGGAAAGGCGGCTGCTAGCACTGGGGCTAGTAAGTTCACCGTCGAGCAGGAAGATGATGAGCTGTTAGTGGGCTGGGGTTTGAGAGAGCGTATTATCGAACGTAAGGGGGGCGGTGGATACAAGCTTTGTGGTGCATGGTTTGAGAAGGTTGAGGACGAGGATGCCGAGGGCGAATACGAATGAGCAGATGAGAACGAACGCTGAGTGTTTACTGAGACGTGAGATTTTATGATATGGTTGGATGCCTGGGCGTTATTGGGTTGCGATGATACCTTGATACTTTGGTACACATGGCTACGATTCTCTATGAGCTAAGATTTGCTTTACGACGTCACGATTCATGGTCTGGGCTGGCTGCTACGATAGATTCCCTTTTCCCTTGTATTCGAGATGGCAGAATCAAAAGGAACTTGTACAATACTTTCTTTCAGTCGTTCTTGTCGCAATGAAACTCTCGTCCCTATGTGCCAGCAGCAAAGCCATACCCCTGTTGTGCTGCTAATAAGACCCAATCGCTGAGAGGTTCTTGAGCAATTCGGAGCCAACATGAAAGATGATCTAACAAGACCCTCAGAAATCAAGATATCCAATGGCCTTCTACCTCCATCAACGGTACCAGCAGTACAGTCTGCTATCTGAACCTGAACCGCTGACATAACTAGTCGATTAGTTTCCCGCAAAGCAAAGAGTACGATATTCCAAACCCCCCCTCTCAACTCTCACGTTGTCCACTTTCTCCTCCTTCATTCCCAGCCACTGACGACACACCGTCGACGCCGAAACAGTGGCTTAAGCCTAGTGATTTTGTCAATCTCGACGAAGAAAAAGACGGCAGACTCGCAAGTAAGAGCAGTACTAAACCTGCAGGCGCATGCAGATCCAGTTGGGATATTGATGTTGAGGTCAGTGGCTCCATCTCAGCCGCCCTCGATTGCGATCCACGGTCGATGTGGCTGGCGGAGAAATTTGCATGTAGCATATAGAGAAGGGGAGTTAATGGGATGAGGTAGGATGTTGTTGATAGGCTGAGCGCTTGTTGTGCCTGGTTAGAGCTACTGCTCCGGAATATGGAAGGTATGTCCGTTGGACGTGTCACTGGTCAGTTCTTTCAACTCATGGGAAATGGTATAGCGAGGAGTCTCGTCGTTCAATTTGGCAAGACCAACTGGTCAGACGGGAATGAGGAACCTAATCGATATTGGACGATTAGACTCAAAAGAAAACTAGGCCGTTCTGCATCTCCCTCCCATGTTTTCTTCTCCCATTTTCTTCCTCGTCTCGGCTCGGAAAGCGTGTTACACGAAGCTCCACAGTGCTTGACTAGTTTATTGGAAATGAGACAAAAGCAGGTTCTTGACTTCCACCGAAGATCGGTGGTAGCGAGCACCAAGCGTTCGGGACAGGTTGTATTGTTGTGCAGTGGATATACAAGGATTTGAGAAATAGTTCACCAATACGCATGATCAACATCAACATGAATAGCCCAAGGGCTATTTAAAAATACTGCAGCATTTTTCGTATGTACGATGCAATATATGTACAGTCCAAATAACACCCCTATGGACAACATAATCCTCTTTAAGTGGCACGTTCCAGGAAAAGAAACATCAGGTCCCTTTACAGGCACTGGGAATACCATGCGTTGGAGTAAGTGCAAGTGCTTCCAGCAGCACAAACAGTGGGTCCAGTCCATCCAGTACCGCCACATTGTCCCCTATGCTTGTTAGTAGGTGCATTTTCTGAGATTCGTAAGGAGCTCTAATTTAGGAGCGCCACAAAAGAGCTACTCCGTGGACTGCATGTCTCCAGAGCTCGGCTCCTCAGCTACAGAGCCTTCAAGGAAGATGGAAATTCAGTAGGAGAATTAGCTCACCACTTCATGGCCGTGCCCCCAGGAGTCGATGAACTCGACGTCGCAGCACTCGAGGTCTTACTTGTGATCGAAGTCGAGAACGTCGTGCTACGAGAGCTGACAGTTGAGCTGGAGGACGCAGACGAAGAGCTAACGGCCACACCACCCGGCCCAGCAACGGATGTTGTGAGAGATCCACTTTCAACATACACACCGCTGAAATAGTAGTCTTCAGTACCGTCGGCTTGGCCGGTGACGGGCAATTCGAGTACACCCAGATGCCAGTCCTCGCCGTTAGAGGTAGCGGAGACGCTCACTGCAGCCACGGTGAGGGTTAGGGGGTCGGAGCCAGTAGAGTGCCAGAATGCTACTGATCCTCCGGTGAAGTCCTGTCAACTTGTTAGTAAGCGTGTACTAGAAAGGAGAAAAGAACTAACGATCTCATACGCAACGTTGTGCCATACTCCAGGCACCCCTAGATGACGAAGGAGTTAGCAATAATTCCGAGAGGGTTAGTTGGAAGACATGTTTCAAGAGCTGCTCGCGACAACATGAAGAAAATATCCATAGTCCTCTCAAGACCTACATGTCGTGTTCCAATGCGTAGTCGAACTGACATCCCACCTGAGTCTACAGAATCTGAAGTCAGCAATTACAGAAAGATTTGATGCCACTAAGGAAAAGATCCCCAGAAGGAAATCCGCTCCTCGCTGACTCCTGACTTACTGATTGTCTGAAGTCCCGCTCTCCCCAGAGATCCATCCAGCCTTCATCTCCGTGAAATGCGATTCAAAGAAGTTGATCTGATGCTCTCTGTATATACTCGGAGGATTCGTCGCAGACATCATCATGCTGAAATGATACCACACCTTCCCAGAATTGATAGCTGCGGTCGTCTGTGGGATCAACTCAGTCCTTCGCATCGTCTGGCCGTTCCAGTACGAGGTGCTGTCGAGCGTGATCTTGACTCCTTGGGTGCTCCCTGAATCTGCAGGATTCTTGTATGAAGGAGATAAATTGACGTAGGAAGTGACGTTCTCAGATCCGTGCTGGTTGCATTAGTAGGGAAAACCGAATTGGGCAGTGTGAGGTACAATGTAGTATTGATAGGGCCCGACTTCATCGCTCCATGACCATTCAAGGAGATCAGTACTCGAGGACATGTCATTGAAACGGCCGTCCCAGAGTACCGTGCTGGTGGTAAAGCCAGCGAGGGCGACAATCGCAAGTGAGAAAAGCATGGTCAAGCAAATACAACAGAACTCGATCCAAACGGGCTTCTACGAAGAACTATACAAAAGACAGTGAACATGGGAAAGTCGATTTTAAATATCCTCTCCTCGAAATTGCGGTAATGCAACCTCAATCTCCAAACCAAGGTCATCTGAACTACAGATCTGGAGTAGCTCTGAATGGACCGAGTTCACCGTTCGAGGCATTACGGACCGCACACTGAGTCTCATATAGACGCCTGGTCTGATTTGAGCACTCTATCTTGTGTAAATTTATCCGCACTCGCACACACGGTTCGGAGCGCAGATTCCGCGACGAGCGATCCTCTTGCCGATGAAGGGGAAAGCTTCAGCAAATGCCGGGCTCAACAGCGGCGGCTTCAGCCCATCATTCCTCTGATTCCGAGGACAGAAAGTATAGACTTCGTCCACTGAGACGAGCTCGCCCTCGAATGCTCTTCGAAATGCCACCCTCTTCAACTCCCAAGTCGCAGGTCAGTACGCTAAGGCATCAAAGTCGTCAGATCACGCTCTCGCGATATAATTATCGCAGCGGCCCGTTCTACCGGCAGGAGTACGAAGAGCCGTGGAATTAAGGCTGTTGAAAGTGGGGGGAGTACGAAGTACCGCCCGGCTAATGTTTAAAGGATATATGAAGAACATTGTATTCATCCTTGTTTCAAATAGATAAACTTGTTGTCCAACCGAGTCTGACCTCTGGGTTGGTCAGCCACAGTGGCGCAAAGCGCATTTCCAGACCGACCTCAAAATGAATGACATCTCACGGAAAGTACTCTTAGGACTCACTTGAAAAATTCGGAACACATGTCATATCTCAATTCGTCTATCTAATTAAGGCTCCTGAAAAGGAGCAGGAATCTCGACGCCAGTATCCATTTTAGGACTTTTTGATGGATCCTATCCTCCAGGGACATATGCTCAACGCCCGCGCAAAGACCAGGAAGAATCATCATTACTAAGTACACCTTGGGAGAAGAAAATATCGAAGAGAAGTGTATAGGGTATTCATAAAGAAGCATCGAACAATCCCATGCAGACCTGCGCCAGGATCCATGCTAAGAACCAAATGGGTCAACCATAAAAAAGACCATTGAATATGCCGAAGATGTGCCAACGACCACGATGAGCGAGAGGAAGTGTTTTAGCGTCTTTCGTTGTAGAGATTGTTTGGTTTCTCATCTCCTGTAACGCGAGGGACAGGGCGGGGGATAGGATCCTGGTCTGATGCCGTGTACGAGGAGGACGGATGCATCATTGGGGTAGATTGATGACGGCCATGGCTAGGATGGTAGGAATCCACGTTGTGCAATTGAGTATGGTGAGGCGGGTATGCTTCGAATCCAGTCTCAAGGTGAGGGGGTTCAGGCATGTGTAGACGAGAATCATGCGGTTGATATAACTCAGGGCGTGCAGGTTGACCCATTTGACGACTCAGATTGTCAGCCAAGTAACCCATCTGATGACTAGTTGAATGACCATAACCAGAGCCGGCATCAGCGCTCAAGGTAGGATAGTCGACAAGCGATCGCGGATAATTAAGATGACCATAGGAGGGGATAAAATCCGACTGAGAACGACCATGTACTGAATGATGTAAGACATTATTATTCTCGAGCTGGGAAACCAATGGATAAGGGGTGTTGCGGACAGGAGTTGGCGCAGGCAATGGAGCCTGGACGGTGGATGAAGTGTAAGGGGATTCACCATATCTGCGTTGTGCGTCGTGGTGCTGGTAGGAGGACTCCTCTGGATGGGTGAACATTGGACGATGAACCAAATTCTGCATGCGTCCCATACCCTCCATTGGTCTCAAAAATCTGGGCGGGTCCACATATTGATGTGACTCTCTAATACCCTCAGCTTTCTCACTACTAGTGTTGGGTCGACGTCTTTTCTGGGAAGGAGGATCTTGTACCGAGGTCGAGGGTTGATCATTCATAGAAGACTCATCGCCACGCCAAGAAGGAGTGCGGCTGGAAGGGACTCCCAATGATTGAGAGCGTCGGTGAGCAGGAGTAAAGCGATTCTTGGTATATCCCTTGGGAGACTTCGGCTCTTTGGCAATAGGCTCGAGTTCTGGTAAGACCTCAACATCAGGGAAGGTTGTAGTGTGTAGGCCATCCCAAGCCTCGATCTCCAATCTGGCGAATATTTCAAGAACCTCTGAGGTTGTATGTCCAGTGCCACATTTTGTCTGCAACCATCCTGGAACAGCAGTGACTGGGTCATGGCCAAGGCCGAAGTCTTCCTCCATTTCTTCTCCATCATCAGGGTTGGCAATTGATCTCTTTCGCTTGTTAGACTCCTTTCTTTCCAAATCCTCAATTCGCTTCTGCTCTCGCTTTCTGACAGCTAGGGTCCAACCCAGAAGACCGTCCTTAGGGCCACGTCGGTACAACTCGTACCATCTGTGAATCTGGTTGATTTGCTTGAGCACAAGTCCACATTGTGTCCTCGTATACTCCTTTGGATTACGGTACCGGGAGCGCTGGTAATGCTTGCGGCAGTAGTGGACCCAAACGTTCTGAGGAATCTGCCTCGTACACATCTTATTTCTACCAAATATATGTGAGATGGCCTTCCGCATCTGGGAACCCGTGTCGCAGTTTTTAACGTACTCACAAGCAATAGGCTTGTCACCGTCATCTTCTGCTATGGTTGGAGGTGTGGTGGGGTTACCGTGTGGTGGGGGGGACGTTGGCGAGGCATGGTCGGGGTGCTGGGATGAAGGTGGGGTGGGCTCAGCTGTGGGGCCAAGCGAGGATGGGATGATCAGGCGTGAAGATGAGAGTGCGATATTCGGATGAATCTGATAAGTGTTGGGTATGACAGAATCGCGAGTCGTGGGTGAATTGACCATAAGAGAAATGTTGAGCGAATTGTGCAGAAGTGAATTGCTGCCAGTGAGCGAACTTCGTTGGTTCAGTGTACTCTCTGTAATTGATTTGTGTGCTTCCAGCGAACTGTCAATTACGGGCAAGCTTGATGCATTGCTACTCAGCTTCGATGGCAGTCTTTGCTCATGGTTGCTATGACAAGTCTCCTCCATTGTGATAGGCGAGGTGATGTTAGAGGGGTCGAAAGGGGGTTGCGGAGTCTGATCGAAGACAAGCGAAGATGTTGTCAATGGTCTGAAATTGGGTTCGGACAAAGTCCTCTTGTGGGGTTTGTTGTGTAGATGAGATGCTTGGAAGTGTTGTAGAGGTGCGCTTAAGTATCTGAGCCTCCAGTCAGTCAAGATTCAAGATTCGCGATTCACAACTAGCGCCGGCCACAGAGGCACCAACGTAAACAAAATTGACTGAATGTGTTTTCTTCTCACCGATACCTTGGGCCAAAAGTTCGGCCAGTAACAAAAGAGAACTTCCAGCCCAGAGCTGCGGACAACAAGGAACAAAATGGGACTGAGCTCTTCTATCGGGCCTTGCACTACAATTCTGAGCTTTACACTATGTCCCAGTCTGTTTACTGACAAAGCCTACAAGCTTCAATTGAAGCCCAGCCCCCTCGGCTAAGTACTAGATCATGTATCACCATTGAAGTTGCCGAGAACTTACTAACGAGTGCTATTGCCAGGACCGAATTCGAAGCAGATTTAGCGAATTTAGACGACAGCAATGAAATTAACAGTTCAACAAACAATGATTGGTACGAAGGGGGCAGTGTACAACAGCGGGAGATAGCAAGGAACGAAGGTGATGGAGTGTATCCAAGCATGACGAAGCAGAGAACAATGAACTCACTTTTGTTGAAAACGGTTCAAATCTTCGGTGTTTACCCATAAACTCGGAATCGATGTACGCTTGATCAGAATAGCGTCACTTGGAGACCATGATCGATTGTAAGGGGCCATCTTCACGGTGTCTCCTGCAGCCACGGTGATTCTAGGAGTCTCCATCACACCGTCGTTACTGCTGCTCGATTCTGTTGGCTGTTCAGACAAGTGGCTCTCAGCAACAAGAGCAAGTTGCTCAAGTGGGGAGCCAGTTGGGGAAAGACTCATCCTCCGCGGTGTTCCATCTGCCCGACTTGCCCCAACAGCCAAAGGCAGGCTGATTGATTCCACGGCCTGGGATATGCTTCCTAATTCTGGGGAAAGACTGTCGGTTCCGAAGCTCTTGCAGTAGGTATGTGAGTTGCTGTTGAGAGTCGAGGTGGAGGAGTATCTTGAATGCGTCGTTGTTGATTGTAATGACGACGTAAATGAGGACAGTGAGCTGCGGCTGTCTGAGAGCCTATGCTTCGGTGACGGCGGTGGAGTACTGACCAATGCAACATTGTGGCGGATCTCGGGTGAGGCATGTTGTTGAGGTGATTTTGCACCGTTTGTCGCTGTATTAACGGGTAGTGAGTAGCCACCAGCGTCCCAAGGTGTCCGGCTGCGCGATGGTGCCCTCGGACTTCCACTATCTGCCCGCTTTCGCTGCTCAGCAGCAGCGGGATCTGAGTTCAGCAGTGATATTACGTCCATCTTGACGGTCGATCGGGTTTGCTTCTCTGCTTGGTCCCTCGAATTCCTACCTCCACCACGGTATCTGGATGTCGAAGTTATGCTCTCAATGAGCCCCTTCAGAGAAAGACCAGTCCAACTTGATGGTCGAACCGACCAAGCCGACCTGAGAAGAGTTGGTGGTTTGGTCAAGTCAAATTGCAGTCGTTCAAATATTTCCAGAAGCCATCCAGTCTGGGAATAGGTATCGTCGACGATATGTAGCCTTAATTTGTTATCGAACAAAAGTGTTTCACATATCTTATGGAATTCAGAGATCTGATTGACGAGTGGTAGCTCCCATACAGATTCCGGAAAAAATCTGAAGCTTGGACCGAGCAGCTTCGACGAAAGCTATGAATCAAAAGTAGCTTGTAAGGAGGAGGTGGTAGTGATATGGTTGGGGTGGGATCGCCGTTCGACAATGCATTGACCTCATCGGAAACGTTCGAAACAGCTGGTGAAGCTTCGTGTATCGAGAACAATCGTCTAAACATCCGACTTATCAAATTCTCAACCGGATCTACCAAGCCCCGAAAGATGCAGCGTGGCTATTTCCTCGTAATGGCGAGGTCTGGAGAGTATTGACTACGGGACTTCGTTGTCTGGTATACCAGGCGAGCCTGAAGGGGTTCTATTGGACAAAAAGTTGCCAGTGACCTCAACTAGAGAACATACGCAATCTTCGAGAACCCCGAGCCCGCTGTGCAGGTTTTGGAGACTTTGAATCTATCAGTGGATAGATGCAGTGAGTTCAAGAGAACTGACGAGTAAGGCGGGGGAGCAGGAGTTACTCTTGCACCAGATGGCAAGAGATCGAAAGATAGGACGAATTAACGGCCATTCAGACTACCTGGTCGAATGTAAGGCTGGTTCGGATATGCATTAAAGACTGGCCTTGTTTGGTTCACGGGTAGCGGAATGAGAAACAGCAGAAGAAGAGACAACGGGCGGCGACCGACATGAGCACCACATGGGCAAAGAGAAGAAAATGCTCTCAAAAACTGCAGCATCAGTCAACGCAGCAAGGTTACGATTGAGCGAGTGCGTGGTGCATAGTGCATTGACTATGGTGGAAACAGGGACTCGGCCAGTGTTTGATGTTGAGAATCCCCACACTTCCTTTTCAGCATAATCTAAGCTTACTGGACCATCTTCGGAGCCTTGTCGATAGTTGCCAAGGGTCACGGATCTCCCATCAAGCTCTCAACGAACCAACTTTGGTCTTGTGTTCGCTTGACCCATGTAGTGTGGCCGTGTGGCCACGGCGTTTTGTGAGGGATCCTGACGGTGATCGCTGAAGTTACTATTATCGTCTGAACTGGCAACACGATCTGCCCAGGGACCGAGATTCAACTGTGAATCGTCAATTGCTGCGTCCCACACACCATCTGACACCCATAATTCATGCTGTTAGCAGCGCTGAGTATGGGATTTTCAGGTCTGAGCACGGAATGTGGCCTTCCCCTCGGAAGCTTCGCTGGCACTTTTTCGCTTTGGGAAATCATCGCGAACGTTTGATCTCAAGGCGAGAAGAGGAGTTTTTTTTTCTTTCTTTTTCTTTGGGAACGTTGTGACAGGAGTGATACATGGCGTCTGACCGTTCGGACACGGACTCTTGCAGCTCGGTAGTTGCGAAAAGGGAAGGGCTGACGAGGTCGATCTCAAAGAGAGCGAACTTTGCGAGTTCGATGTGCCGGTTGAGGTGTCTTGATGCCTGCAGCCACGCGAGAGTGACGATGGAAGCAGCAAATGTCCTTTCGCTCTCGTACTCATCGGAGGCCATGAGGCTGTTCAGAACTTCCATCGTGACGCTGTAGTGGAACAGCGACTTCAACGGTGAGCATGTTGAGGCACATGGCACTTCGGCAAGATATCCATCCATCGCTCACGTCTCATCTCTTTGAAGTGAGGCCTCAGAAAGATCTCTGCAGACTCGTATCTCATCTCACCTGCCAGCACAGCCGTGCATCCTCTTCGCATATGGGGTACAGTATGTCTTCCACAATCCGTATCGGAAGCCCTCTTCGACCTGACGGGCTGGGACCAGGATCATGGCGATTGCTGGCGCATGTATGGATGTGCATGCGGTCAAGGTGAACTGTGAATCAAATGGCTGCTGGAGGGTGGGGTTCCTCCGCAAGTGCAGTGCAGGATGCAGCTACGCAGAGGGATTGCGTGGTGTGAGGAAGAGCAGACGTTACGGGTGAATAGGGGGCGGATGGTCATTGGCGACGTGGAGGGAGGAATGCCCGGACTGGCTTGCGATTGACGCAGCCGGGTGGTGTCCCCGTGTTTCAGGTTCTGCGATAATATCCAGCCATGGGTGATGGAACGAAGCACTGCCCGATCCAGAAGAGGTGCCTGAGATGCAATTCTGACACTTCGCTCGTCCCATTGCACCTCATGAGGCCTTGGATAGTGGAAATGGAGTTTCAGCTCAATCTCTAGACTCTCAATCCGTCGAGGGCCAGGTTGGGCTCTTCAACTTCGAGAAGACTCAAGTTCATGCCTTGTCCCTATCCTTGTCCCGGAAACATTCGACAACGACAACAATAACAACCCTTGTGCGAACTTGTTCGAGCACGAAGATCACTTACGGTAGCCCATACTGTGGGCGGGAAAGCTGCACAGACTTGACCTTCACCAGCCGATGGACTGTACAGATTAGCTTCTCAGCGGCCGGCTTGGGAGTGTGATGCGACGGTGGGGCCTGACTCCTCCGTGACCATGATGACGGGTACAGTATGAAGGCTGACGCATGGAGAAGGTCAGCAAGATTATCCATTGTCAGACATTGTCTCTTCAGCGTACTCGCTCGCTCTCCCGGTTGATCTTATGCTTCATTCCATAATTTGAGCGTTATCCTAAACAGATTATGATCAAACACTTATGATAGTTGAACACTTATGTTACGGATACATTGCACGCGTAACTCACATGATACTGGTGTGGAAGTTGCAAGTAGGTATAGTAAGGTCACTTGGAAGGAGCTCTGGAAGTCAAGCTGCTAAGTTTTACTCGGGTTTATCGATTTGGGACTTTTAAACGGTCCCTACAGTCTTCCCAAATTTCGATATGCAAACCTGGTGCTGTGCCTTGACCACTGCCATCACAAGCATCACACATATTGGGGACTAGGTCTCAACTATGATATTCTGATCTAAGGCGCATCATGAAAACCCAAAGCGAGGCATGCCTGTTTTTCCCACGGAACATGAGCGCCGGCAGAACGGCGTCATTTCAATGTTTATCAAGACATTCTGTTCCACTTCAAACTTCCTAAAGCTCAAGGTCAATACCAAGATCAATCGCACCAATGATATCGTCATCCATCAATGGTCTTCGGATGGTTGGCAAGCCGTTCTTATCGGAAGATTGCAGCTTTGCAATATGAGGAAGAGGAGCAGACGGCTTCTTTGCAGTCAAAGTAGGAGTACCAACGGCCGGGGTGTTCGTACCACTGCGCTCGCTATCCGTCTTCTTCGTTCCAAAGGCATCTGCAACATCGTGGTTGAACTTCGCTCTAGTTCTGAGGCGTCTCGAAGTGTCTTCCGCAACGTTTTCTCCACGCGCAAGTGCAGCCTCGGTCATCTTCGCAGCTCGTCTCTCATTAATTTGAGCTTGGCGGACCTTATCAGCGTTTTCACGACGATGTTGCTTGTTTAACTGAGCCAATCGCTCTTGTTGAGTCAAAGCTGGAGGGTTTGGGTTCTTCTTAGGTTGCATTGAGGTACTGTACGCAAGTTTGGGTCCATCGAGCTCGGCAAGTTCTTTCTGGATGTGTTCGATCTTCTCTTCGTCACCACGGGACTTAGCTTCTCTGAGGAGGTTGGTCAATCGGTTGCGTTCGATGGGAATGTATTTGTTGACAAGAGCTCCAGACTTGGTCAGCTTCTCTTGAAGCTCCCCCTCAGTCCAGGAACGGTTGACGAGAGCATTGATATCGTTAATTTTGGTTGCGAGCTTTGGCTTTGTTGGAAGAGGTATGCCTTCACTCAGGCAGGTGTTCTTGTACCGATTCCATTCAGCCTGCAAAAATCAGTATCGAGCAATTCTAAGTTCAAGTCAAGTTTACAAACCTCTGTGAAGGGAGAATCGGAACAAGTGATGAATGGCCAATTTCTCTCAGCCTTGCCATGCGCAGCACGAACATATTGGGTTGTCTTGAAGTGCTTCCCATTGGCAGTCTCCATAGCGTATGGTCGATCTTCGACGAACCCTTTAGAGGTGTTAGCAACGATGCGGCAGGATTGACCATCTGCACTTACCCTTGATGAGTGCCATTCTGTAAATATTTTGATTGGATTCTTTGTCAACCCCAACGCTGATTCTGACAAAGCAACCTGTGATAGCCTCATCAAATCCAGGGTAGAAGCAGACCAGAGCGAATCTCGTTCTACCAACTCGTATCCTCTCGATATCATGGAGGCCTGCGGGCTCTGCATCTCGGTATTCGGGAGATGATGACTTCTTCTTCTTACCATGTCTCTCATCCCAGTCAACCTCGCTTTCTCCATCAGCATCGGCATCCGAATAGTCCTCTTGTGTAGCTCTTCGGTCCTTGTTGCGCTCCTTATCCTCGTCACGGCGGCGTTGGCGATCAGTCTTTTCAGCCCTGGCCCGCTTGAGACTGTCAATGCCAGTGCTGGCTTCGCCAACCTTTCCTCCACCCAGCTTTGTTCGTTGACGGGAGGTCTTTCTTTGGTTCTCATCCAACTCTGCAGCACTTGCTTTACGCTTTTTGTCTAGCTTTCTGTTCTCAGCTTCACGAGCACTCAGCAATTGGCGCAGAGCTCTGTTCTGTCTATCTCTCTCAATTTCCTGCGCACGATCTGCGAGAAGTTCCTCGCGTTTGATTTCCGGCATTGCCATTATCTCGGCTTTGTCTGTAGAGTTGACGAATTTGCCTTCTAGGGGATATCGATCTCCATCATCGTAGAGACCGGGCGCATCGGATTCGGAATCAGATTCGTCCATAGGAGCGGATCGCATAGAGTTGGGAGATGAATGTCCAGAAGAGCTGCTGAAAGGTCAGGGTGCTCAAGGGTGAGAGTGATAGTAAAGCTCAGATGACTTACGCTTCGCCCTCTTCTTCGGAGTCGTTTTGACGTCTACTCGTCTTCTTACTAGAGTTCTTTGTGCTGGCTTTGCCGCTGACCTTTCGGTCTGGCGATGCTGAGCTGTCGCCGTTGATCTTCATTGGTGCTTCGTCTTCTTCGGAGGAGGATGCATCCCCTGCGAGAGCAAGAAGCTCATCATCGATATCAGACATTTTAGCGACGTGTCTTAGCGGCTACCTTGAGAGCAGTGAATGAAGGAAGCGTGATTTGGGTGATCGAACGAAAGTGAAATGAATATGAGCGACGTGCAAAAGTGAAACGAATATGAGCGATCGCACGGTTTTGAGGGCCCTGAATCTGGTGGGAGCCCTGTGCCCGATATCCTGGAGGTCCTTGGTGTATGAGTTGGTATTCGTGATTATGGCGATGTTTGTTGGAAGGGTGAACTGAAGTTCAAAGCCATCGCGATTTAGGGACACTTTCTAGCGCGACTCGGTGAAAGGAAGTCCCGATCCGACCCCTGTAATGATCTGGTCGTCATTGACGTCCGGGCTTTTGTGGAAGCACTTCTATCCTCCAACCCAAGATGCTCTTCGAACGAAACTTTGATTATTGAAGAGATCTCAACTGCAATCAAGATGTTCTCAATGCAAACTAGCAAACGTTCAATTCATCAAATAGCAAACCTCCCAGTCTACGATTTCCTGGCACCCAGTCTCGTTCAACCCTACCGAGCTTCTGGAAGCATTCGATGTCTATCTACAACCCAGAAATCCTTCGCTGAGGCAAAGAGTTATGATACCCAAACTCCAAATCTACGGATCCCCAAAGCGGGTCGAGAGGCGACCCTGAATCCTTCACCAACTTCCAAGCCCTTGACGAAGGCCCAGCGAGACTTCCTTGACAGCGCAGTACGTCCCTCTCCATCTCCTATGATCCCAGTGACTCCCGGATACCATTAATGATCAAGGATACTTACCGGTCCTCGATTCTATTCAAGCGACCCCTAATTGATCACTCAAGCCCTCCTTGATCCCTCGCTCATCACCAGTCACTAAACATATGCTAACACCCCACAGCTCCGCGTCAACCAAGCCGGCGAACTAGCAGCAACCCTCATCTACACAGCCCAAACACCCGTAGTCACAAACTCACACCCTCACCTGCGGCCGCTGATGAAACACATGTACGACCAAGAATTCGGACACTTCACAACCTTCAACGCCCTTCTGGCCAAACACCGCGTACGCCCAACAGCCATGTACCCACTCTGGAAGATTGCTGCATCAGCCCTTGGTTGGGGAACCGCAGTCATGGGCCGCGAAGCAGCAATGGCTTGCACGGAGGCTGTGGAGACGGAGATCGGCACACATTATAATGGGCAAGTAGGGGTGCTTTTGGAGATGGCGGAAGAGATGGAGAGGAATGGTGAGGAGATGGGGGGTGAGTTGAAGGAGTTGACGGACACGATTAGGAAGATTAGGGATGAAGAATTGGAACACTTGGATCATGCTGTGGATAATGATGCGCAGAAGGCTGTACCGCACGAGCTGTTAACGGGGGTCATTAGAGCGGGGTGTAGAGGGGCAATTTGGATCAGCGAGAGAGTATGATGTGAGAATGCGATGCATTTACGGTCAATAATACATTTGGAAGCACGCTCGCTGTATGCTGAATTGAAAACGCCGTTGCCCTATGCAATGTGCACCTGCTCTTCTGGTCGTATGAGAGTATACAAAGCTGAATATGAGGATTGAAGGTTTAGTCGCTGCAGACATGTTAGTAATTGAACAGTGACAGGAGCGTTGCACTCACTAAATTTGCAGTGGTGCCACTTGATCCACTTGATAGAGCCAGTTCGAGTTGAGTTCCTCTTTGATAAGCCAGTCGTATGGAAAGACAACTAGATGTCCTTGGACCATGCTCAGTAGTTCCTCTGCGTCATGCTGGCTGATTAGATCATCACTGCCCAAGAACCCCTTTCGGCTACCCTTCGTGGTTCCGCGGCGCCGTTTCCTAACAGAGCCTTGGTTTGAGGCGTTTGCAGTCGTGGTGCTACTGACTTTATCTGACGCTGTCGTCGAAAATGTAGTCTTCCTTGGAGCCTGTGCAGCTTTTTCGGAATCTGCTGTTGGTCCGAAAGAGGTTGAATCTAACGCAGGGAAGATTTCGTCTCCCGCTGGCTGCACGGGTGATGCTGGATATTCGGTTGATTGACTCTTCAGGGTAGCCTTCTCATCCACTCCATCGAGTTGGGGGACCTTACTCTCTTCTTGTTTGGCTGTAGATGTATTCTCGCGATCATTGTGCTCTTCACTGGCGTTCTCCGCCCATTCTGAGACTGTACCAAGTGGGTGGTTGTCAACGTGGCTTTGCCCATGCGTCTTGACCTTTTCGGAGAAGGCGGCCAAACCAGTGGAAACACCTGCTAAGCTAGGCATCGCTGCACCGGGTGGTCCGCTTTTGCCAGGCGCCTCTTGCTCCTCCCGCTCGCTGCTTTTGCCTCCACCTTGAGCTTGAGCAAATCTCTCGGCATAAGCAGCGAATTCTCTGTACTCATGCCAACTCGTCACTTCGCTGTCGGGACTACATCTGAAAACTCGACGAAAGATCTTCGTGTTGTTCTCTGCGATCAGACGCCAAGTGTCCTCGAAGAAAGAGTCGTTCAGAGGATCGCGCATACAATCCTTGTCAACAATGGCCATCTTGATATCTGCTGTTAATGGGTTGGATGACTTGTGAGCTGGGTTCCCGGATGCATCCAAATACACTGGAGGTCCACCAATATCCGTGTCATCTAGAACGGGCAAGGCTGGCAGTTGCGATAGCTGGACAAGCCCAAGCTGGTCCGTCGTTCGTCTTCGGAGTTGCGGCAGCGGCGGCAGGGAGGTATTTCCAGTTCCAGGCTCATCGACCGCTTGGTGTTTGCCAAAAAGATGTCTTGAATGTGGCCGTTTTGGATGGTTGATGGTACCTTTCCCTTCAGGCGCAATGTCAGTGACTAAGACCTCTCGACCTCCGTCAAGAGTAGTAGAGTCTCGGCCTCGAACTATACCAGATTTCTCAGCACTCTTCCAATGATCATCGCCTTCTCCTGCAACTTCTGCGGCATGTTGAGCATTGTTGATAACCCTCTTGTCTGTCGTGATGGATTTGAATGCGTCAGGAGCTAAATTTGGGTTTCCGTCCTGCTCCCAGTCGACATCGTGGTTGAAGCTGCGGAGGTACTCTTGATTCGCAATACGGGACGCTTGATCGCTCGCTACTGCTGTGTCCTCTGGAGATGGGGGTCCAGCACTACCGTCCCCATGGTAGATGCCGTTCATCTTGGACTCATATTCCTCCTCCTCTCGGTCAAGCTCGGCACGGCGCTCCTCCTCCATGACCTCATCAACATCAAGGCCAAGATGCTCTCTCATCAAACGCATCCGCAATGTGTAGGCGAAGCGCCCAACAAGGTATGGTTCTCCATCCATGATCGACCAAAGCATATCTGTATCCCGAACGACTGCCGCGCACTCGGAATCTCGCACGCCTAACATGGACCTTTCATTTATGTTTGCTGAGCCAATGAGAGCAATCCTATCATCCACAATAATGACTTTGGCGTGAATGTAAAGTTGTTCAGTTACGAGCATCTTCTTTGGACCGATCTTACCCCAAGATCGGAGACTGTAGAAATTCACAAAGTCTTCAGGTTCAATGCCGTGACTTCTCAAGCGACCGAAGATGGATCCTTCACCTCGGCAGATGCTTCGAAATTGGCATTGCATGATCAACCGGATACTCGTTCCCTCGGGCTCATCCACTGTATTTTGGAAGCCTGGCATCAGAGGAATGACAATGGTACAACGCCAGCTTTCATTATTTTGATAGGCACGAAGTGCACGCTCAACAATAGCATCGCCAATCTTGTTCACTATCTTGACATTCATCGTTTCACAGCTGGTGATAAAAAATTGGTTCTCCATGTAAACGAAGTGTTCTGATTCCTCAATCATTTTGCAGTATGCATTCATGATACTGTGTTCGGTGTCCATAAGCCCCAGTGACCAGTCACTAGCTGACCGCAGAATCTGGACTTCGCAGGTACCAGTAAGCCCAAGAGCTTCAAGATCTGCGGCATTGTAGTCTGGTGGTGGCAGAAGGAACGGAGTTGGCCTGGTTGGTTTCCGACCACGAAGGACATAGTTCCATCTTTGCACAAAATGCCGTGTCAAGTCTCTCGCAGGCTGCCCGACAACCTGCATAGAGATATCATGCCATGGCATACGGGCCGTCTTCGAGCGATCGTACATTTCGGCATATGGCTCAGAGAGCTTATAGAAATCTTGAATTCGAGGATTTGAATAGTCCTTGCCAGGCCACAGTTGACAATGATCCGCATCTTTAGGCTGGTCTGATTGTTCAAACCCTGTTGGTTTATCATCCACAACAGAGTGCTGTGGAGTGTCCCACCGACCGAAACACAGGTCAATACCCCCAACAAAAGCCACGGTATGGTCAACGACGCAGATCTTCTCATGATGCGCAAAGAAAAACTGATTCTTCTTGAACTGGTTGGGCGATCTTTGGACAAATATGTTCGGATGAAGATCGAGCATTGAGAATTTGGTGAATTCGGAATCAATAGGGATTGCAGCCTCGACGTTTCGGTAGATAATTATGAAGATTTTGACTCCTTCTCTAGCCTTTCTCTGTAGTAATCTGTCAAGACGCCATTTCTGACTGATGGCTGCCGGTCGGCGCATGTACAATTGGGGACTCAACCACCAGTCGTGGATGTAGATGACATCCTTAGCCATATTGATTGCTCGTGAGACATTCCACATATAGTCTCGTCCATCGACAAGCCATTGTGCGTAGACACCAGTTCGGATCGGTGCGAAACTTCCAAATCGATTCGGTTTTGACCATGGAGTATTCGACAACATAAATGTCAAGGACTCTTCGAATTGTCGGAGCTGACGCTCGTTCTTTGCTAATAACTTTAACTTTCGCTCGGAGTTCACCAACTTCAAAGAGTGGTGCTGTGGATGCTTCGCGGAAGTTTCGGCCTTTTCAACTAACGCTTTCCCACCTATCTCCGTGAACTTGCGTCGCTTCTTTCTAATCTCGAACTTCGAATCTGCAAGATAGACGTCGTAGATGTGCATGTTCTCTGGCGAGTCAACACACACGATGTAACTATGCCTAACAAGAAACCATTTTGGGGAGTGTCGAGCAAAGACATTCTTTGGTGTAAGCATTCTTCTGACGTCTAACCCATTCGCAGATTGTATGATAAGAAATCCTTCTTTGCCGTGGTAGCTGCCTTCCGCTGCTAACCTGACACCCAGCGCAGACAATTCCAAGAATCTGCAGAGACGGTTGCTGTCTGCACGAAAAATAAGCCAGCGTATCATCTCCTGGAGATACTGTTCCAGTCTCCTCCTCTGCCTCTCGTTGTAGATCCTCTTTTGTTGTGCACCTTGACTGCTACCTACGATTGCTCCGGTATTTGGATCGGTGGCCACAGCGCTAGATCGTCTAAGACTACTCACGCCCAAGGCACCTAGCGAAGGCCGTCTTTTGTTCTTCTTTTTGCGGTCTGTCTCACTGTGTGTTGCTTCGCCCACAGTCTCGTCGACCCTAATGCCATCTGCTTCATCTTCATCGCTGTCACCCAGCCCACGAACACCTCTGAAGTACGGAAATGCTGACTTAGGGAATCGGGGTTGTTTTGGTCTGGAATCGGCATCGCTCCTAAGCTGAATGTATTTATCGCTGCTCCCTTGGAGCTTATATCGCAGATGTAGATTTGCAAAGTCTCGAAGGGACCGATGAATGACCCATTTCATCCGATTCAAGCCACTTCCATATTCCATTTCGATCCGGAAAACAAGATGCCGTTCAGTCTCGTCAGCATCCTCATCCATTGGACGGCTATCTGTGACGCGTAGTTTCACTTGCTCGAGTAGAACTGGGATCCTTTTGTTTCCATGCTCGTCCCTCTGAATCATACTGGCCAGCATAAGAGCCGCCGGAGCTCCAGCGCGCAATTCCGCCATCAGCTCTGTTGATTTGAGATAATCTACCTTATGCTCTTCTTTCTTCTGACCCAGCAGTTTGAGGCCATGCTTCAACATTCTCCATCTCTGGGCCCCGAAGGTAGTCGCTCGCTCAGAGCTAAGGAACGGTCGCTGCTTTAGGGTTTGCGCATCTCCATCGCTCTGGCCTCCTCCAAATCCTGTAAATGCACGTCTGATATTCCCGGGTCGTCTGAAATTAGGTGTGCCATCTACTCCGCCTGCTTGGTTCCCGAGATTGCCTGAATTCCCACCGAGTCGGCCACCTGCCATCCAAGAGCTTCCTCGCCTCCAAGCACTTCCAGCAGTTAGCTGGTCGCGTCCTTCGCCTTCAGATACATGCCCACGTTCTAGAGATCCATCTGTTGCTCGTCTGCTAAGGAAGAATGGTGGGCGACTGCCCCCAGGAGAATCCGTTGGTCCCCCACTCCGAACCCCTGGTGTATTTGGCGCAGTTTGACTCCAACCTGTATTCACCTGAGGTCTTCGCATTCGGCGTTTCTTCTTCACCCGATTTACATCCACAGCACTTTCATCGGCAGTCTCCTCTGCATCAGCATCCACATCACTCCCTTCTTCTTGTAATGTGTGAGGAAATCGTGTTCGGTCTGCCGCGGGGGTCACTGGGACGGATCCGATATCGTCGATAGAGCTCCTAGGATAGCTCTGGCTTCTGATATGAGATTGTGATCCACTTGTAGAAGCCAATGCCTTCAATTTCGACATAAGAGACTGGCCGCGCTTGTCCTTGCTGGTAGTCTCTCCATCTTCAATACCCCACGAATCCGCCTTTTTATGGCCAGTGAAACCTACCACTGGATCTGTCCTCGCAAATTGTACACTTCTTCGACCAGGGGGAGTGGATGTACCGGCATTCGTTGCAACGGGTTCAGCAGGCAATGAGCTGGGCAGCGCGGAGCCCTGTTTCAATGCTAATTGTCTCTGTGAATATGTGGCCGTCGCTGAACGGGTTGGTGATAGCGGAGCAATGTCATTGTGTGGGACTCCTCCATTCATATAATCTGATGCCTCAATGGCTGTCTTATTCGCGCTGCCGTTCGATGTTGCAGAGCGTAGGTCGCGCGATGTCTCAGCAGGTTCATCAGCAGTCACAACCGTAGACAAACCGGATTGCCGGAAACCTGCAGAGCCATCCGTATTCCCTCGCACGGGCGACTCAGAACGGGGACTACGTGTCATCGGTGAAATTGATTCCTCGTTGCGTCGAGCCATGCTGGCGTTCTAGCGCAGCTCGAGTCCTCAGCACCGAAGTGACACCATACATGAACTATCCAGTAAGGACCTGATCTTGTACTGTTACAGCTTGGGATGAAGGTGCATGGCGGATGAAGGCTTGTTCCACAGCTGTTCAGCACAGCTAACTTGGTAGATGGGGTTCGAGTTCGAAGGCTGTCGACGCGCCGCACCGACTATTTGCTAAGAAGTGAATGTTGTTCCTGACTGTTGCACTGTTGCCCCTAGCTGGTATTCCTGTCTGGTGTTTCGAAACCGCGATGATTTAATCTGTAAAAAGGGTGGTGATTGCTTGTTTGCAGTCAAGATATAAAACTTGAATTGAGATTAAATTTCCGTGATCAGCAATCAGATCATGACCCCAGATCCACGGAGATTCGGGGATTCGGGGAATCTCCTCGCCCTCTCCTCAACTAGCTGGACCTCAGTAATGGCAGGCATTAGCGTCCAACCTTAGAGGCATCTCCACCCTCCGATTATTGTATGCTGTGAACATCCTCGGCACCAATGTCTTGTCCCTCATTCATCAATTCTCCAGCAACCTTTGAAATTGTGATTTCTCTCGAACGTCTTTAACTCGAAACCAGCCATGGCAACTCCTAACCCCCTCGCAAACTCTCATTCTACCCCTCCTCCTCCAGTATCATCCAAAACCTTCCATATAGCAGGAATTCTTACAACTGTTTATGGCCTTGAGGAGCTTAGTCAAGCTTCCAAGTCGATATCATGCCTCTGGCTCCTTCATCCCAGACTTGGCACGAAACAAGTTATGCAAGCCGTCGCGACCACATGCATCAGTGATTGGAATCGACAGCGATCATCTGATCGCAATGTTGGCCTCATTGCTGTAGCTTTTGACCAAAGGAACCACGGCAGCCGGGAAGTTACTCCATTGGCAAATGAAGCTTGGAGAAGTGGAAATCCAACACATGCTCAAGATATGTTCAGGTATGGCCATGACCCGTTTTAACATCCTCATTCTGATTGGCTACAGTGTCTTCCAAGGGACTGCACTCGACACAAGTCTCCTCATTGATCACCTTGGATCATATATCTTTCATGATGCAGAAGGGCCAGTCATCGAGCAGAACCTCGTCATGGGTATTTCTCTTGGTGGCCATGCCGCCTGGCAAGTCTTCTTCAACGATCCTCGAGTGACAGCAGCGGTGGTCATTATTGGGTGTCCAGATTACATGCGTGAGCGCTCATGGCGGCTTGAGGTCCCATAGCCTATTTAGACAAGTATCAGCTGACCTGTTATAGGTGTCATGACCGATCGTGCAAGACTGTCAAAGCTAGCAACATATACAAAGTCAAATGGCGCCGACTTTCTAGGAAGCAAGGATTTCCCCAACGCTCTCATAGCCAGTATCAAGACCTCGGATCCACGAGGTCTCCTCTTCGGAACTTCAGAGATTCAAGCGAATCCATCCGAGAGCGAACAGAGACGACTCCGTGAGATTCTTGATACAAAGATCAAAGGCAAGAAACTTCTTGTCTGCTCAGGAGGCGCCGACAAGTTAGTTCCATACCACTGCGCCGAGCCTTTCATGCAGTTCTTGAAAAATGCTGTGAACGGATGGTACAAGGATGGAGATGTTTACGTTGAAGATATTGTGTACCCAGGAGTTGGACATGCTTATAGCAAAGGGATGGTTGCAGACACCACTAGGTTTGTTAGTGACATCCTGTCAGAAAGCTCGACAAAAACAGCTTCCAAGATATAGGTAGTCAAGCAAACAACTTTGGATTCCCATGTCGTGATTTCTAACATTTACATTTATTTGAGTCATTGAAGAAACAAGATCATTATCTGCGTTCCAGTTATCAATTTTGCACAAAGTAGAGGAAATGCCTCCAGGAGTATTTGGGTGGTAGTCCTAGCCAAGATGAATTAGTAGTGTTTTGGATATATCTGATCTCTAAATATATAAAAGTCGAGTTGAAACATTGCATTGCGAGAATCCATGCTGTGAAGCCAGTGCACGTAATGAGGAAGCCTCGTTATCACACCCATCTCAACGCGTACTCAAGAACTTCAGATAGAGACTATGGCTTCAAATATATTTAAGAAGATGAAAGAGGTATGGAGAAATGACTGCAAGAAATGATATCTGCTCTTGATCTCCTTTCGCAACCATCCTAAAGCCGGTAAGTCTTAAATTGATGCAATTGAAGCTATTTCCAGGTTGCGAAGTGTAATAGAACTCCAGAAACCCAACTTCTACTGGGGCAGCTAGCTGACCGCTTTGAGATGAAGGCAAATTAATCATTATCTCTCGAACTGTAATTCTAGGTTTAAGAACTCTCAATGATAGCTAGGCGAGAAGTAGTGCTCCCAAGGCTGTCTCTCGTCACCGAGCACCTCCTCTACAACCCCATTTTGCCCCTCAACAACCCTCGATCTGACTCCACTCCTCGCCCTCTCCTCCTCATCCTCAAACCAAACCTGCGACACCCTCCAACAATTCCTCGCCCCTCTCTTCCCCACCAACCCCTCTCCAAGCCCCAAAACATCACTCTCCCAAGCCCTAAACCCCCTCTCCCTCTCCCCCCTCCACACCTCCTCCGCCCGCCTCTCATCCCACGCCGGACTCCCCTTCTCCATATAATCCGGATCAACACCCACAAACTCAACCCTATCAGCCGGCCACCTCACCGCCTTGAAATGCAGATCCATAACCCTCGCGCGCTTGAACGCGTGTGAAACAACCGTGATCTTCCCCGGCCACTCCCCAGTCCTTTTCCAGAACCCCAAGAGCGAGAACAGGATATTACCGAACGAATCCAGCGCCTGCTCTTCCAGCACGATGCGCTGCCTCAAGTCCAGCCCATCAAGCCCGTGCCGCCCCTCCCCGCCCCTCCCGGAGGCCGGCAGGTCCCAAAACGCATTATCCTCACAAAGAGCCAGGTAACTCCCCGCCTCGCTCCTCCGCGTCTCGCTCCTCGTCCTCGAGCCGGAAAACACCAGCATAGACGAGGGCGCGGAAGATAGCAGCGCCAGCCCGCTCTGGATATGCGCTATGAACGCGGGCGTCTCGCCTGCTTGGAAGGGGGCGAGTAGCCATTCGGCTTCGGATTGGCCGTGGGTTGGGCCGCCGAGGTAGATGGCGTGGCAGCAGACGATGATGAGATGTGTGTCCGGGGATGATGGGGGACCCATTTGTGGTGCGGTGGATTCGCTAGCTTGGGAGGGGAAGGGAAGGGAAGCGAGTGGGGATTTACTGTTGGGGAAGATGGGGGAGGAGGGGGGGGGGAGATGAGATACTGTGGGCGGGAAATATGTACTCGAGCTTTCTGCCCGTTCCGCTGACTGGGGGACTTCCTCCCTGCGCTTATGATGTTGTGAGAAGGTATAGCCTCGAGCAGAAAGTGTTTAGCTCTAGGCGGGTTTGTTTTTGTTGGGATTAATTAAAAACATCAGCAGAAATGCTAAAAAGAGGGGTTTGACTACTATTGTTGCTGAGCACTCCTATGATACCTAGCTCGCAAGTGATGAGATATCCCCAGCCTCCCAGACGAGGCTATCTACAGAGCAACACGAACGATTGGGCATCAAGCTGCAGACAAATCGGAATCCCAGTATCTTGAGCAGTTAGATATCAGAAGATTTCTTTCGGAAAGCGAACCAGACTTGAATTTTATCCGGTTTACAATTAGCACTTAAAACCAGAAGACTTCTTTAGTTCATATTCATATTCATATCATTCCGCAACTAAACTACTATACATCAAGCGTGCTACTATTCCAGCACCGCGTCTCCTTGGAGACGATACCAGAAAAACTCCATCGTAATGCCCCCTGATAGTACAGAAGCAAGTATCTACCTCCCGCTCGTTGTTCAGAAAAGCCTCTCATGCAGCCTGCAAGCTACGCCGTGCCATATGCTGCCGCCATAGAATACAGAGAAAGGAATTGTGCCGACGTGGGAGCGTGGTATGGTGCGGGTATGATGTTTCCTGTAGACGCCATTCATGCAACAAATGAGAAGGAGATCCTCTTCATATCGTGAGGGGAGATGAGCGGATGCTTGATCTCGGGAAAGGATATGATTTTGTGTCAAACGTGGAAAGAAAGGCGGGGTGTGAAAGGTGAAGTAGTAAGGACATGACAACGTGTCGTGGTGAAAGCGGAGAGACGTAATTCGAAGAGGTAGGTAAGTTCGAGAAGGTGGGCATTCAGCTGCGTTCATCGTGGAGGTACGTGCATTTAGCACCCTTTGCGCATTTCCCCTCCGACCAGAATCTACAAGGCTTCTTCTTTCCCTTGTATTCTCCATTCTCGTCGAAGAGACCATCGCCTCCAAAGCTATGGCCGTCACTGAACTGATTCATGTCGTAACCACGGTCCTTGGTGTTGTTGCCCTTGTTATTGCCTTGCTTCTTCTTCGGTCGCGCGTTCTCCTTCTCTCGCTCGCCTTCCCAGCGCTTCTGTTGATCGTAATCAGCGTATCCACGATCCTGTCCATTGCCTCCCGACCATCCATTGTAGTCGTATTGTTGTTGAGCCGGTGCAGCAGCATTGTTGTTGCCTCCAGGTTGAATGCTGGCAAGGTAGGCCTGGACTTGTCGGGTCATATCAGGAGCTTGTGGGACCATGTTTGGCTGAGGCGCAGGGAACGGGTTGACAATCATAGGATGCATCTGCACTTGGGCTTGCGGGGCAACCACTGGTGGCGGTTGGAATTGAGATGCTCGGAGTTGAGCAATCTGAGCATCAGCTTGCATCTTTACCTTCTCAGCATTGTCCCTATTATAGCCATCCCACCATTGGGCTCTTTGTTCAGGGTTCGTCATCCAGTCTGGTGGTTCGACAGGTGGGAATGGCTTGCCCTTCAAGGAGTCAACAATACGTTGAAGGTTTTCCCAAGCAGCCGCATTCAAGGTAGGAGTAGGCATCTGATGGTTTCCGGAGGGGTACAATGTGTTCGAGTCTGAAGGGCGAAGTCCCCCAAAATTGTGAATAAGAGTATTGCTGTTGGCGGTTGAAGGTGTATGCTGAATGTTCTTGAGCTTTTGCTCTTGCAATAATTGAGAGGCGTATTTAGAACCGTAATGCTGCGCCGCCTGCAATCGTTGAACCACCCACGACTCAGTCGGTCCTTTCAGTTCTTGTTCTCGCAGAGAATTTCCACTATCTCCATGCGGGGGTTCTTTTGGAGAAGGGGGGATTTCTCTTGGATCGGTGTATACAACTATGAGCTCTAAAGCCTCACGTCGTTGCTGTATGTCTTGCTCTGGAGTTATGACGGTCTTGTCGCCACCTCTAGTCGTATAGGTAGGTCCGAATTTAGTGTTCTTATCGAGGCTGCTAAAGTCGATTTTGACGAGGTTCGGATAAGCTTTTTCTTCAAAGGTGATGTTCTCGGGATCGTAATCGTCGTCTTCACCTTCCATTGCCGAATCCATGCTCTCCGAGACGCGCTGCTTGTGCATCATACCCTCAGATCGTTCGTCACCAAAATCTCTTAGCATATCGCCTTGGCGGCCCTCATCCTCAGCCTGCTCATGCTTGAATAGTCGTATCTCCTCGAGATCAGGTCCATCCTTAAACTTGACTCGTAAATGTCGTCTGCTCTCCTTCCGTTCACGGCGCTTCTTCTCTTCTGGCGTCTCCGGTGGAAGTGGCTTTGTTGCTGGGGGTTTGGGTGGTTTCACTGGCTCTTGAATTTGTGCTAATAAGGCTCCGAGCTTCGATTCGGTGGGAGGGGATGGTTCACGTTTCTTTGGAGTTGGCTTGGCTACAGGTTTTGAGGATATGCCGAGTAAGTTGTTTGCAAGCAGATTGGTGGGTCGTTTCGGAGGGAGCGGCTTTGATGTCGGTGTGCCAGCAATGTCAGAGGCAAACTTCTTGGTAGGCTTGGTACCGGCGCCATCTCCATTGTGCGGTCTCTTTGCAGGGTTCGAAGCACTGGATGCAGCTTTCGCAGAATCGGTAGCTCTACGTTTCGATTGCTCAATCTTGTCACGAAGGGCTTTTGCATCTTCAGCTCTCTGTGCTTCCTTCTTGATGGTTGCAGCTTTCTCTTTGGCTTCGGTGGTGTTTGCAAGAATGCTAGCAATGTCTTTCTTGGTCTCCTCATCTCCCTTCTTAGTCCACCGCTTTGTGATACTGTCAAACTTCAGTTTCTTGAGCAACACATCAGACATGTTTTGAAACTTTGCGAGTAAGCTAAAAACGGCCTTGGGCAGTTTGCCGATGAAATCGTCTGTTTTGATGCACTCAATCAAAGTTGTTGTTAATCCATTCACCAATTTTTGATGACTTCCCAGATTCTGCACTATGGCAGGGTATCCAAACATATTAGCAGCATTGATAGTCTGGTACAATGATTCGAGCAGAACTTGACGATGGCTTTGCAGTCGAACGACATCGGCAGGGCGAGAGGCAGCTTCTTCGGTTTGTGTCGAGTTTGTCTTCAGTTGAACACGAAGAGCGCTGACGAAGTTGCCGTATTCCTCAATAGCTCCTTTGACAATGACTGCATCTGGATTTGAATGTGGGTCTTTCCAGATGATTCCTATTGCGTCCCATCCTGCTGCTGCTGCAACATCTGTCGGACGGGTCGCAGAGCGTATCTGAAAAAGTGTAAGCAACGCTATGCCATGGTAGGTACCGCTCTAGAGAGACATGACATTGCAAAGAAGGAGAGACTTGGTGAATCAAAGGTCACAAAGGGTGCAGTCACAGGAGAGTGGATTGTCAGTGTTAGATTGAAGCTTACGTCGCTGATTTTCTGGGCGGGCATGTCCTCGTCCTCTTCGTATTCTGACTCCTCCTCGGAGCTCGATTCTTCTTCTGAGGAGCTCGTCTCTGTTGGTGTCGAAGGCGTTTTTACAGAGCCGGTGTCATCACTGCGCAAATTGGCCAATTTATTGTGTAGCAGCCTTGGCCCTTGACTTGTTCCTTTGTATTTGCTGATTGCGATTTTCGGTTCTTTGGAAGCTTTCACTTTGACTTTCTTTGCTGACACGCGAGCTGGTGCTAACACGCCTAAGCGAGAGACGTCAACAAAACAACACGGTTAAAATTTATACCACCAAAACCACGGAACAATAAATCAACAAAAACTTACGGGACATGTCCAGACCAGGAACAAGTTCTTTGCCGCTCCTAGATTTACGTGGATGATACTTTGGAAGGGTACCTGATATGCAGGTTAGCTGCAGGCTTCCAACAGATGATAACTGAGGGGGCATGTACTTACTTTTCAGACCAGGTGCTACTTGGACGGGAGTATCCTCCCAGGATAGGAACGGCGCATAGGGAAACCGGGGACGAGAAGATGGGTTACTGGCAGCGTGCAAATCAGGATGCGTGATTCTGAGAGCATCTTTTGGGGCTTTCAGCTGAACTTGATGAGTTTGCGGTTGAGGAGGATCATTCGAGAAGTCTCTAGGTCCTCCGAACGCCTTTAAGATTCGTTTTGATTCAGGAACCGAAGGGTTGCTAGGCAGTGCGGGATACTGAATGGAATTCTCTATATTTTGCACGTTGCCGTCCAGGGGATCATTGAAGTACAGTGAATCCTGAGGCCGGTGGTGGTAGTCACTAGCGGTCGGTTGAAAGGCAGCGTTTACTGCGCCACGGTTTTGGGGGGGAAGGGCAGACGCCATTTGGTACTGAAGTGTCGAAGGAGAAATTGTGTTGCTGTCGCCATGATGACCAAATGAGAAGTGGTTGTCGATAGGGTACGAACCTGGAGCCTGCAAGGTAGGCTCAAGATTGTACGATGTAGGACCGAATACATCGGAGGGTCTTGCATTTTGATACTGGTTCTGGTCGGTGTATGGGGAGTTTGTATAGGCTGTGGAGGGATATGACTGCTGCTGAAGATCGAACTGCTCGAACGACGGTTGATTTTGATATTGAGGAACATATGAATTCTGCGTGGGATGAGGTTGTTGATATGCATATTGATCGTTTGGGGTGGGCCAGCCCGCACCGCCCATTAGATCGTCATAGTTGAGATCTCCTTGGAGACCCCCTTGGAGACCTCCTTGGAGATACCCATGACTGTGATTTCCCTCCATCTTGACTGAAGTTCGGAAGCTGGAGGGTGGAAGTTCGAAGTCACAGGTCGTTCACGTGATTGAGAAGAGAAGGTGGAGATCGGGAGATGAAGTGCGGGTGTGAGTGTGGGTGGAGCAGAAGGGTGGGTCGATTTATCGAGGAAGTGAGGCGGTGATTGGAGGGCTAAACGACACGATTTGAATCAGCATCAGGCACTCGAGTAACCAATGTTTTCCCGTTCCCTTCCCTTCCCTGGACTTTCCGTGCGCTTCGGCTGCAAGAATTGGGGCAGACGCAAGGAAATATGTGTGTAGTCTGGATTGCACGAATTGGCCTGGACAATGGGTGAGATAGAGGGGGTAGTAGGGGGAATAAGGAGGACACAGGATTTCCCAAAGCCCGAGTTTGGCGGGATTAGTTGGATCTGTACTTCGTAGAGTAGCAGATTCGACCAAGCCGCCAAAGGTGGCAAGGGAGATGATATGTTGGTAGGTAGGTAGGTAGGTAGGTTGGTTTGGTTGGGTTGGGTTGGTATATTGGTACCAAGCCAGCCTAAGAGCAGAGCCCTGTGCCAGGGGATCCTTCAAGTACACGGCCACAGCCAGGGCCCAGGACCAGGGCACAGTACAGGGCACACAGGGCAATGGCCACGCCGCGAGTCAAGACCAACCCGTACCCACAGCGCACCACAGCGCACCACAGCGCACTCTTTCAGCGATCTTCTTCTGCTTCTGCTTCTGCTTCTGCTTCTGCTGGTCATACGGGCAACTTAGTTCGTGCGTGGCCTGAGATGACTGCGCTAGAGGCTCCTCCAGAGCGCAGATGCAGAAGCGCAAGCTTATGTCTAGACAATCCTGGTGGTCCTCTGTGTTTTGATGATGATGATGATGATGGTGATGGTGGTGGTGGTGGTGCAGGTGGTGATGATGATGATGATGATATTTTCGCCTCCAGCGCAATCAAGAAGTCAGATCTCACCGTACCCTTTTCTAATATGAACGGCGAGCTCTTCCCTCAGCTGCCTGCCCTCTTAATCCCAGACCAGTCACTTTGCTAAGTTCAATTGTACGATCATTTGTATCTGTTAGGCGTCGACGCAGCCCATCATGGGCCGAAGTGAGTGAGTGAGTGATGAGACAGGTGGAGTTGGAGGTGACTTGGACTTGGAGTTGGAACTTGAAAGGAGTAGAGCTGGCTCAACGCCCGAAAGTCGTTTCATTCCGCAGAAGGACGCTAAGCCCGCTAAGCCTATCTGGATGGAACACCGTCAACCCGTCTCCCGTGCCCCGTTCTCTGAATTTCAAGAAACCACCAAACACGAACTTGCATGTAGACTCAGGAAACGCTGATCTGGCCTGAATATAACTCCCACCCGCATGTCCCATCTGACGCAACGGCCGTATATTCATGATACTTAATCTACAGTTCGGCTGAATCACAGCCTTCCGCGCAATCATGGCAACAACAAGCCACAACTCTCTACGAGAGCGTCAAATCAGTACATGCTGCCAGCTTCCCACGTTTGCACCAAGCTAATAAGCTCTAGGATCGATCGAGCGCATGCTGAATCTCAATCACGACTCGGAAGAAGCGCCCAACGACGACAGCGACCACGCCGCAGCAAACGGTCTTGCAGTTCCCACGGCTCCAATCTTAAATTCAGATGGAGACCCCATATGGAAAGTGCTGGTGTTCGATGACCTGGGAAGAGATGTTATAAGCAGTGTTCTGAGAGTGAACGATCTGCGAACGTGGGGAGTCACAATGCACATGTGGGTTTGAGAGAGACGCCGTTCGAAGGTGAGGGGCAGCTACCAAGCAAAATGCTGATCAAGCCAGGCACATAGCATCTGCGAGACACCCTATCCCCGATGTTCCTGTCCTATATCTTGTCGAACCCACCGCGTCGAATCTACACGCCATCACGTCCGATCTCTCCAAGGGCCTCTACTCTCCAGCATACATTAATTTCCTCTCCTCGATACCCCGGCCTCTGCTAGAAGATTTCGCAAGACAAACAGCTGAAGCTGGGACGTCTGAGAGCATTGCACAATTCTACGACCAGTACCTTAATTTTATTGTCGGAGAACCAGACTTGTTTAGTTTGGGGATGAGAAAGGAGAACACATATTGGGCCCTGAATAGTGCGAGGACAAAGGATGAGGAATTAGACCATGTGATAGACAGGATAGTCAGTGGACTTTTCAGCGTCATGGTGACAATGGGTTCGAACAACAGCCATTATGCAAAGTATGAGCTTCGCTAACTGTCTCAGGCGTCATGCCTATAATACGATGTCCCAAGGGCGCGGCGGCGGAAATGATATCAGCAAAACTTGATCGAAAACTACGAGACCACATACTAAACTCAAAAGACAACCTTTTCTCTGCTTCGAGCAACCGACCTTCCACGGCAAGCGGGACGCCTTCATCTAGACCTGTACTCATAATTCTGGACAGAAATGTTGATTTGATCCCCATGCTATCACATTCCTGGACGTATCAATCACTTGTTCACGATGTCTTGAATATGAAACTCAATCGCATTACTGTCGAGACGCCCGTTGACGAAACCGCTCCCACAAAAGGGACGACAAAGAAGGCATATGATTTGACTGCGAACGATTTCTTCTGGGCCAAGAACGCCAGCGTACCATTCCCACAGGTTGCGGAGGATATTGATGCAGAATTGATGCGGTATAAGGATGAAGCGAGTGAGATTACGAAGAAGACCGGAGCATCTTCAATCGAAGATCTTCAAAATGACGCTCCCAGTGCAGGCGCCCAGCACTTGCAAGCTGCGATCACCAAATTACCTGAGCTAAGGGAACGAAAAGCGGTCCTGGACATGCATATGAATATACTGGCAGGCCTTCTGAATGGCATCAAGAATCGTCAGTTGGACAACTATTACCAAATGGAGGAAAACATTATGAAGCAAACGACAGCGCAAATGCTTGAGCTTCTGAATGATCACGATAAGGGCAATAACCCAATGGACAAGCTACGACTGTTCATCATCTGGTTCCTAAGCACAGAGCAAAACGTCTCAAGACAAGATCTCGAGAAGTTCGAAGAAGCACTGAAAGCTGCTGGAGCAGATACTACCTCCCTAGCTTATGTCAAGCAGTATGTCTCTTCCCCTTCCGACGCCCCAGCGCATTCTAACAATCACACAGAGTTCGTGCGACAACACGGATGACAATGATGACAACAGCACCAACACAAACCCCCGCCCAAGCCTCCGCGTCCGCCGAGCTCTTCAGGGGCTTCTCCTCAATCTCCTCACGCCTAACATCCTCCCTCAAAGAATCCGGCGTCGGCGCAAACTTCGAAAATCTAATATCAGGCGTCAAGAATTTCCTCCCAGCAAACCGCGATCTCACTGTAACCAAAATCTGCGAGTCGATCATGGACCCTGCGGGCGCATCATCCTCCGCTATCGGAAAAACGGAGAACTACCTTTATTTTGATCCGAGAAGCGCGAATGCGAGAGGCACCATGCCACCGCCGAGCGTGGCGAGGAAGAGTGAGACGATGCCTGGGGGAATGGGAAGTGCCAGCGGGCCGGGGATGAGCGCGACATTCGGGCAGAGGAGGCAGGGCTTCAGTGAAGCGATCCTGTTTACGGTTGGCGGTGGCAGCATGGATGAGTATGGGAATCTGCAAGAATGGGCAAAGCGGACTGGGGCGGGGGGCAGTGGTGCCGAGAAGGGCGCTGGGAGAAGGAGGGTGGTCTACGGGAGTACGGAACTAGTGAACGCGGAGGAGTTCTTGAGGGCGGAATTTGAAAAGCTAGGTGCTGAGCTGGCGTAGCATGCGGCTATGTAGATTCTGTATTGGAAGAAGGGATATACGCCTTCTAGCTATCTACAAAGTACAGCTCTGAATCCAATCGATCCGTCCTCATACCATGACGTGCAATACTCTGACAAAGAACAAAAATCCACCCATGGATGTGAAAACAACGCTCAATATTAACACAAGCATATCTGACAGAGCATAGAATCCTAAACACCCCTAAACATCCTAACGATCAAGAACCACATCGCGCCGATAAATTTGAAGCCGCTCAGCCCAGCCACGGACCACAGCACGACGGCCATGTAGATGGTGGATTTCGTGGAATCGTTGGTGCTGGCAGAGATACGTTCCAGGCCTCCCGTGCTGAGCACCACTGCAACGAGGGCGAAGTTGCAGATCAGCCAAACGATCACGACGCGCGAGCGGAAGGCCTTGTAGTAATCCTCTTGCTTCTCCGACGCGGACATTTCGCGCTTTTCTGGTGGGGCTTTCATGACGATCTTCCGCATTTCTGCTTCGTACTGTGCGTTCAAGTCTCCGTCGTCGGTGGGAATATTGACGTCGACCTTGCCACCGGGTTTTAGGGTAGCGGAGGGCAGTTTCTCAGCCTTGTCGTCGCCTTTTGTTCCCCATGTTATGTCGTGGGTGTTGCAGAAGGCGTAGACATTTAGAATGTTGATGTAGGTTGGCGTGAGGAAGAGATATTGGATGAAGGAAGTGAACATGTGCCACGGGTCGAAGAAGAGGAAGGATACGACAAACCAGAGCAGGTAGGTCGATGCTAGAGAGATGATAAGCGTGTAGAAAATCTGGTTCTTGACTATGTCGGAGAAAGTGAACGAGTTCGTGTCAACTTCCGTTTGAATGCTCTTTACTGTGATGAAAACCGAGGCGAAGATAAGGTATCTAAGATTTGTTAGTGAGAGATTCAAGAAGAATATTGGGCCAGAGCCTACCCCATAATGAAAGCCCAGAATATGACCATTGACATGTATGCTTGATTTGAGCCTTGAGGCCGATTACCCAATGCCAAGACGAAGCAGGTCAGAAGTGTGAAGAGATAGAGCCATTCGAAAACGATTCCCAGGATATTTCCAACAGTACCAAGTAGATTCTTATCTCCAAGAGAGGTAGTCAAGATATGGAAGACCAAGAAGAAATTACCAATCTGGAACCAGGCAAAGATCATGTTGATGGTTTGGAAGATGAATTCGACCAGAAACATAATCTTGCGCAAGAAGCTGTGATCAGAGCGGAAAAGTTGGTAGAAATGAGCCAAGGAATAGACTGCAGCGAAGAATGAACCATTCAGCCATCTTCGTCGTTGCAAGATCAATTCGGTCATTGTGTCCGGTACATCTGTTTCTCCAGTTGCTGATTTGACGTATTGTAAGATCCAGTGGCAATTTCGTTTCGAAACCAGCTCGAAACAGAGAATACGATCTTCTGCGAGGTACATATTGGCTGTGAAAATACCAGCGTTAGAGCCATGCATCTTCTCTCCGGCAAAATATTTCTCAAGCGGTCCATTCCCAGCTTTGTCGTTTTGCAAAGCCACATATCTGTAGGCAGAGAAAGCACCGGGTAATACAGAGATAAATCCGAACGCCGATTCGAGAGGCTTATCGAGGATGTTGGACATCTTGTATTCGAAGTTCTGAGTGGCCACGAGCGGGTTGATTAGGTTCTTTCCTCCGGGTCCCAACATAGCTTTAATCTCTCCACAAGCACCAGCACACATAGGCTCCAAATCAAAGGCTTTCCATAAGTGATAGATCGAGTCCTTTCCTGGCTTCGTACCAGCATCGATAAGGACGCAGATGTTTGGATCCAAAACGCGTCCAAAGGCCTGGAAGAACCATCTGTGCGAATTAATCTTCTTCTGGTTCTTCTCCTTCAAGCAGAAGAGCAATTGTACTGGTTGCTGCTTCGGGCGTAGCTCCACGAGATCTTTCTTGACGGAAATGCCGACCTGGGTTGTGTATTCGTAGATATGTGCTGTCACGTCCTTCCCGTTGACTTGTTGCTTAGCAATGCCGTCTTGATAAACTCCCATACCCGCCAGAACCGCTCTTGTTCGTGGATTGATCTTGGCACGACCATCACTGACAACGCAGACCACAATCTTTTTCCACGCATCCTTGCCCCAAGTCTTACTGTCTTTTCGCGAACACATGTATTCGATATTCTTGAAGACACCACTCATTGTTCTAGCGAACAGAACATCGTCCTCATTGTACATAGTAACCACTATGAACAATTCGGTATGTCTTGGTTTCGCAAATAGTTTTTGCCGGAGTGTGAATCGCTCTTCGAAAAACTCGCTCGGGTCGCAAGTGGCTGCAGAATATCTCATATGCGTGAACTCATCTCTCTCTGGCGGTTGAGCATGCGGGACCATATTCAAAAGCTTTGGCGGAATCGGGCAATCAAGAACGAGATTGCCGTTGAAAAGTTGTACTTCCTTCACGGTCTTGTATCGCTTCAGGGCAGAAACTGGCTGTGGTGTTTGCGAAGGCGGGATTCCACCTGCACTTCCATCATATTCCTTGAATTCTGGACCACTATATGGGTCAGGGCCGGTAGGATCGTGGGACTCGAGAATCGGTCGATGGTCATCATCGTGGTCGTAATAGCCGGATTCTTGGTTCGCAGCGTAATTGTTGAAAGGATGCTCTTCGTGGGGTGAAGGTTGGTAAGGTTGTTGATAGTAACCATCATGATGCGCCTGGGGATTTAAAGCGTAGTCTTGCGTGTAGTTGTGAGTTGGATCGAGGGGGTAATGTTGCTCGTATTCTTCGTTATGACCGTACGAGTTGTTGATGTTTTCAACGGAATACTGTCAAACAAAATCAGCACAACTCAAGTCACCTCCGTGATCAATAGCATACCGTTGGTTGAGCTTGTAATCTATCACTTGGTGTATGTCGTCCAGGGCCCATCGGTATCTCAATATTATGTCCACCAGGGCCAGGAGATCCGCCATGATTGGCATAAGGTGAAGGGCCATCTTCGAGTTGATATCCTCCCGGATGAATGGGATGACCTGGCGAGGGCGTTCTTCCAGGGCGATGATTATCCATTTGGTAGTATTGGTCTTGTTGGCTGCTTTGAGCAGGGTGGTCTATGTGGTAAAATGTCGTTAGAAGAGTTGTTGTGTAAAGTTGGAAGTCGCAGACTCTCGAGAGGGAGAAAGTGAGGAGTCTCCTGTACTATGCAGGAGGGCTGTATTATTCGAAGGATCGCACGATCTAACGCTCCATCAAGGAACCTCTGTGCGCAAATACTCGAGTATTGAAAAACTCTCTTGTGTGAATGAAGCGCGCAGAGATCTTGTGTGAATCAATATGAGTTGGCGAGACCTCGGCTTGCAAGACCATTCGCAAAGTAGTCGTCTCTTCTCAACAAAAGTGCTTGCAGGAGATGAAGCTCAAAATACCCGCGAAATTGGACGTACCTAAACGATTGTACGACATGGTTTGAGGACACCAGATCGGGTGGGATGATACGGATTCGCGGTGGAGATTCTTCGATGTGGCTGACGAGGGATGGACTCCTGCTCGATCTGCGGTTGATACACTGCGTTGATACTAGATGATGCCCCTATTCCACCTTCGCCGTCCTCTCTGGAGCTGGTTGAGGGTTCGATTTGCTGGACTCGACGTGGATGAAGCTGGGCTTTGTTTCAAGTTGAGTAAGCCCCTGTTGATTCCCGTTGCTAAGGGGAAAGGGAGGCGGAGTTTCAAGTTGAACGCGAAAATGACGTCCCAAGTGCGAATCGATCGAAATCAACTCGAGAAGAGCAGGAATGATATCAAGAACTCTGGCGCCTCGAGGTTCGTATATCAGTTGCTTGTTTGTAGGACAAAGACGGCCGGCGCATGGCCAAACAAGTTACGAGCTCAGTCTACCTTTCACGCAAAACACCAGACAACCCTCCCGCTATTTCGGGAAATCCTGCAGCCCTCAGACGGACGAATCACGATGGGCTTCAGCCACAATTGACGTTGTCCACGCACTACCGAGAGGCTGAGTCTGGTAATGATTAGAAGTGCCAAGCTGTTGCAAATGAGAGGCAGGCTTCAGATCTCTCTTGGAGTGTGTACGGAGTAATTCGTATTCCCATGGTTTCGCTTTCGCCTCCGCGTTCAAAGAGCAATGCTATGCTTGAGCTGAGAGCCTAAGATCCAAGTCATGACAAATATCACCAGAAAGCTCCTTGATTCTTGCCCCTCGAACAAAAAGATCGCGAGGCTGAACCGAATTCTACTATTCCCAATCTCCCAGCCCTCTATTGATCTACTGTCTCAGGACCAACCAACCAACCAACCAACCAACCAGACTCCCTGTTCTAATTCCTCCTCCTGATGTCATCTTCAACCCTTGACATCTGGGAAGATCTCCCCCAAGAAGTTCTTCGAGAACCTCATGTTCTGCTCGAAGGCAATCTCAAAGCCATCTCTCCCTCCATAATAAGGATCCTCAACCTCTTCGGCCTTCTTCTTCCCAGCATACTCCCCAAACAGCATGACCTTCGCCTTACCACCAACCCTTCGGTGGATCCTTTCAAGATCTCGAAGGTTGTCCCGATCCATGGCGAAGATATAGTCAAACGTCTGGAAGTCCGAATTACGAATCTAAACAGGATCAGCAAGCTTTGAATGAACATCAGAATCCCTACCTTTCTAGCTGCATGCTCATAGTCGCTGATACCATTACTCTCCAAAGTAGACATCGTTCTCGAGTCGGGAGAGGACCCGGTGTGATAGGCGCCAGTGCCACATGAATCCACCTCGCTGATTAGGGATTGATAAGGAGGCTTTGAGACGATAGATCTGAAGATGCCTTCTGCCATCGTACTCCGGCAGATATTTCCCAGGCAGACGAACAGTATGGAGATCGGATCTGAGGCCATGATTGATTGTACTCGTCACGGGGCTGTGGTTGATGAAGCGTTTATGGGCGAGAAATACGGTGGCCGACTGAGCTGCTGCAGTTTCCCTGAGGATCCTTTCCAATTCCACGTCAACTGGTAACAACATCCTAACCGCTCAGACGATTTGACCAATTCGACAGCTATGAAAGCGTCTCAGACTGGTATTAACGTTAAGTTTGAGTGAGAAACTATACAGTCAAGCTTTTAATCCTTACGAGAGAAGACAGTTCGGATTTACTAAGAGCCAGATAATTCGAACCCTCTGACCGACTAGATTGTTCGAGACTCAGATTCACTGTATCTGTGGGTCCACAACATGTAGTTTTATCAAGAACTCCATCACCCTGGATATGCAGCTCCATCACCTCTAGGATCACTACCAGCCGAGAAGACCGTTATTCCGTTCTCCACATGGCTTCGAATCAATTGACCTCTCCCAAACACGCCTCTCTTATAGCCAGTAACAATCTGAGTCTGGTGGCCCATCTGCCTTAGTTTGCTAGCCACCTCCTCACTAATTCCCTCCTCCAAGAACACATTTTTACCATTCCCATCACCTGGGATTCCTTCTGCACCAATGCAAAATCTCGGAGCATCCAAAGCGGCTTGGGGGTTGTGCTTGAATACCAACATGTTAAGGAGTACTTGGACGTGGCCCTGAGGTTGCATGAAGCCGCCCATGACGCCGTATACGGAGTGCAAGCTGTCGTCGTGGACGTTTGTGATCATCGCTGGGATGATGGTATGATATGGTCTCTTTCCAGGGGCAATAACGTTTGGATGACCTGGCTCGAGCCTAAAATTACCTCCGCGGTTTTGTAGTACGAACCCGCAGCCTTGAGGAATGATAGCTGAACCAAACCCATGGAAGTTAGAATTGATGAAGGATATGGCGTTACCCTCTTTGTCTGTGCAGGCAAAGTAAACAGTATCGCTGTGGTTGTGAGCTGGACTCCCGTGGTCGTAGATACCGGGATTGGCTTGCTGGGGGTTGAAGAGTTTTGCTCGTTCTGCGAGATATTTCTTTGAAATCATTTCGGCGGCTGGAACCTTGGAGACGTTTGGGTCAGCGACGAACCAGCTTGCGTCTGCAAATGCAATGCGTAGAGACTCTATCAGAGCGTGAAGGTATTCAGCAGAGTTGTGCTCATTTTCCCCGAACTTGGGTATTTTGCCCGCCTCTTCGAGAGCCTCAAGTATTCCCAGGGCCATGAGAGCCACAATTCCTTGGCCATTTGGAGGATGTTCCCAGACCCTAACACCGTGGCTATCTTCATTTGATCCTTGGCCTGATATGCCATCGACGTACTTGTCCCTTGTTTGGCTGTATCCTTGGCCTTTGAAGATCGAAGAAATGGGTTCAACAGGCTCGCTGCCAAGTTCCATGTGCTTTTTCAAATCTTCCAAGTCGAGCCGCCCGCCTCGGTCCTTTGTCACTTTGACGATTGCTTCAGCAATTCGGCCAGTGTAAAAACCTTTCTTACCTTCCGTTGCCAATGCACGGAAAGTGGCAGCGAGATTTTTGTTCTGGAAGACTTCTCCTGGTCGTGGTCCCCGGTACCCACCAGGAGCCTTTGGATCTTTCAAGAGCATTTCGGCATAATTTGGGGATGCATCTTTCAAATTCTGCTCGCCGTTTCTCCACTATGCCAAATGTCAGCCAGGTTCAAAATCACGATAAGACACATACCATCGTTGACGACAGCTCAGATATGGGGAATCCTCTTTCTCCGAGTTCAATTGCAGGGGTTAGAACCTGCTCTAACGACAATTTCTTGCTACCAAATCTTTCGACTGTATCAGCCCATCCAGCAGCCGCACCCGGTATGGTAACTGCGTGAACATGGTCTAGAGGGATGTCTGCTTTCTCTCCATCCTTCAATCCGAGATCTTTACGCACGTTCTCTAGCGTACAATCCATTCCTGCCCGACCTGAGCCATTCATAGCTTCGATCTTCTTTGTCTTGGCATTGTAGAAGAGACAAAACATGTCTCCACCAATTCCAGTTGATGTAGGTTCTGTCAAATTCAAGCCCGCAGCTGCTCAAAATTAGAAATGAGAAACTCATACCAATTTGATACGCACCAACAGCCACAGCTGCATCCTATATTCATTTATTAGGAGGCAATTGGAAAAGTGGGGGAAGACTCACAGCAGCATTTCCGCCCATATCCAGTACTTTGAGACCACATCTTGCAGCCAGAGGTTGCGTGCACGCAATGATACCCTCAGTGCTATGGACAACACTTCTCCTGCTCGGAAAAGATTGGAACTCCGGATCCGTTGCCGGATATACTGAATTGAGATTCAAAGGCATTTTGAGTTAATTTGTAACGTGCACGCCTGCAATCCATAAGTGGGTGACCCAGGGAGTTATTGAAGCAGACTTACCTTGCCTAGGGTGATATACGGTTGGAGTTTTTAATAATATCAATCGTGAAAGTTGTATCAGAAATATACAGAAACGAGTATCATTCACCGTTAAGGAAGAAGGAACGTATCCGACTTCGGATTTCCTCCTATAGTTTTGTTCCATTAGTTGGTGGTGAGCATCGTCACGGCTAGACGGCAGAACGTTCATTGACTCCTGCCCCTTTTAGGGAAAGTTGATGCATTGACTCCCCCATATTCTTTGCCGAGCGTCTCCGTCCGCAAGTGAAATGTTTCAAGGGTCATTTTTAGCAATATGCTCTCTGGTTATATCAACGCCCCAGATCCGGCTGCATAAGGCGGTCTGAGCCTGCAGTCTCAAAGATTCTGGAGAAAGCTTCCGGGAGCTCACCAAATATCAGTCGACTATGTTTGGCACTCCTTGGATCTGTAGACGATGTATGAATACAGCTCTCAAGCCTGGCAGACGACACTTGATTCGATTTTCATCCACAAGTGAGCTCTTAATTTCTTTCCTTACTCAAATCGCTCACACAGTACAGATGTCTCCATATCCCCAGCTCTGCTCGCGCGAGCGCGCAATATGGCTTCAGAACATGATCGACTGAGTGCCGAAAGCTTAGAGTCCTTTGATGTGAAAGTCGCGAAACGAATAGGTGAATTGAAGAGTGTTGCGACAGCATTGAAGGACTGGGAAGATACAAAGAATTCGCTGTCCGAGCTTAACGCGTTGCTCGCAGACAAATCCATTGATGATGAACTTCGCGAGCTGGCTGTTGAGGATCTAGAGAGTACGACAAATGAATTGGCTGTATTGTCGAAGAATCTGGCTACTTCATTGACGCCCAAGCATCCGTTCAATGATATGCCTTGTTTACTGGAAATTCGACCTGGTGCTGGAGGTGGAGAGGCTGCGCTTTTCGCGGGTGATTTGCTGAGGATGTATAGATCCTTTTGCTCTCGGAAGAACTTCAAGGCTTCCTTGCTGAAATACGATACGGGGGATGGAGAATCAGATGCCAGCGGTGAACCGCCTCTCCAGGAAGCAGTCCTCGAAATCGAAAGCCATGGTGCTTACGGGAAATTACGAAGTGAAGCTGGTGTACACCGAGTCCAGCGCGTGCCAGCGACAGAGAGCAAAGGCCGAACACATACAAGTGCTGTAAGCGTGCTGGTACTGCCCAGTTTACCTGCCTCAGAAGGCGACGGCCAGGAGATATGGGAAGCGGACCTCAACGATCCAACTAGCGACTACTATGTCAGTGCGGCGGACGTTAGGACGGATGTTATGAGAGCAAGAGGTGCTGGGGGGCAGCATGTCAACACAACCGACTCGGCGATTCGACTGACACATATTCCGACGAATACAGTGGTTAGTATGCAAGACTCAAGATCGCAACATAAAAATCGGGCTGCTGCATGGCGGATCTTGAGATCGAAGCTGGCACAATCAAGGAGAGAGGCTAGAGAAGAGGAGGTGGTGAATCTGAGAAGGAGTGTGATAGGAGTTGCGAGAATGGGGAGAGGAGATAAGGTCAGGACATACAACTGGGGCCAACAAAGAGTCACGGACCATAGAAGTGGACTGAGTGTTCACAATCTTGATGATGTTATGGAAGGTGGAGAAGATCTAGACAAGATCATTGACAGTGTCAGGTCTTGGCTGGAGGAGCAGGAGATCAGAGGTATGCTGGCAGAGGAAGAAGCAGCCAATACAACCAAATAGACATGCTCCAGGCAAGACAATACATCTTAAAGCGTCCAAGGACATGGGGGCTATCAAGGAAATGAAGCCATCTACCTTTTTTGATTCTGAACCGAGCTCCCTGATCCCAGAAATGGAGTCGGTCTTTTACAGAGCCTAATTTTCCAACCAAGACATCCAGAAGCTGTGGACTGTAGGGTTTATCAAGCGGCGGCGAGATCAAGTGATTCAACCATTCATTACGTGTCGCCTCCATCAAGCCCATTTCAGGCATCGCGGGTAAATGAAGGCATGGTCACACAAATTAAAGAATCCGTCTTAAGTAAACCCCGACGGGTTTCCACTTCAAGAATACTACAAGGTGGCATGAACAACGTCATTTCTTACCTTCAACAGTATCGCAATTCACAACTCTCCTCCCAAAAATGTCAAGATGACCAATGACCAGTACACGAGAGTAGCTCCTAGTGAGGAGGAAGTAGACGACAATATCATCGAAAGCGGCAATAGCGAGAAGGGAATTGAGATCAGATACAGTCTGAAGAATCTCTTAGGGATGTTTTCTTTCGTTGCTGGGACATTTGCAATTGGATTCGTTGTCGGAGGGGCATGGACCGGTATTTCAAAGAGCGTCCTAGTGAAAGCAAATGCGCGCAACGGTTTGTTGAATGCACAAAGTTTTATACCTGAGAGTTTGTATTGGCGCTTAGTTAAGCTTTACGGATGCTGATACTTTGTAGTTCCGATGAAGGAAGTGACGTTCGAATTCCCAACAGATTTTGAAGATACTGGGGTTTTGGGCAATGAGGTTTGGGATGAGATGATGCCACGTAGGTGTCAGTCACTATATTAGAGACCGACTGACATAGCGTACAGTCGGTTCGGGATTTATTCGAGTCCCTCATCCACGGAAATACGATATGCCTTCAAGCAAACCTATCGAAGGCGACGAAGAGGAAGGGGAAATATACTCGATTTCCATGACACACCAGCTGCACTGCCTTGTATGGAATCTCTGACTTCAGCACTCTGGTATCAGCACTGATGAAATCAATAGGGTGTAGTAAGGCACGTAATCATGGAATACGAGAAAGGTAGCAAGTCAAGATTTGCAGGAGATGGCCATGAGTATCATTGCCTTGACTACATCAGACAGGGCATTCTCTGCGCAGGAGACACCACACTCGACCACGCAGCCGTTACCAAAGATGCAGATGGAAGTGAGCGACGCCTAGGGTTCACCGGAGCTAACTCCACACATCAATGCCGCGATTGGGATGTAATTAAGGCCTTCTTGATTTCAAATCGCTCTGGTAATAAGACTGGAATATTGTTCTAAAGGAACCTAGTTGTCATCAAACTCTCTCAGTGTACATTGTTTGGGCCTCCAATTTTTCATCTTCACTATTGTTCGCCAAGACAGCCTTCCCATCATGATGAACGAGATCGCCAGCCGCGAAAGCCTTCAAGTACTCCTCCTGCTCCTCACTCGTGGCGCCAAAATAATGAACAGCCACCTCTTCTCCAAAAGCGGCATTAATATCCTCCAAGCTCCTCTGTTTCGTTTCCGGAAAGAAATAGAAAACACAAAGCCATAAAAGCGCAGTCGGGATGATGAAAACCAAGAAGAATTTCCACTTGATCTTATCCAACGCGATGGGACCAGCAACCAGGACGATGAGATCTGCTAGGTAGATAGCACTCATTCCTAGAGCCATACCCTCAGCTCGGATATGCATAGGGAATATCTCAGAGAGGTAAAGGTATTGGGATGCGTCGAGGAAGGATGACCAAAAGAGGATGAAGAGAAAGATGGCGAAGATGGCGGCTTTTTGTCCCGCTACGTTCGATGTCCCGAGATATTCGGCTTGGAGGGCTGCTGAGAGAATATTGGCTACTAATGTGCCGGCTAGTCCGATAAGCATGAATGTGCGACGGCCGAGTCGGTCGATCACTGTGAGTAATGGAGTTAGAACTGTTGAATCAGGAGATATCCGGTGAATGGCCTTACTAAGGGATGTGAACACATTGCCAGGGAACGTGGATGTTACCCATAGGGCACTGAGCAGCAGAGGCATGAACTTCTTCATGCCTAAGGAAGTATAGAGGAGGACTCCGTAGTTCGCTATCACCAAAACTCCCTGCCAGTTGTCAACCCCGAGCTATCCTTGTCGCTCGAACTTATGAGCTAGATTGGGCAACTTACTGTGAATTGGTTCCCAAACATCAGCCCGAACCCGATCATGGACCGCTTGCGATTCGGTGCCGTAGCAAAAATTTCCCATTTCCCTCTCTTGATCTTCCTGTCGCTGTCAAGTTGTTTCTGCATTTGGTAGAACTCCTTCTTCGATATTGTATCATCGTCTGTAGATGTATGGTGCAATTTGCGAATGACTTCCCAGGCTTCATCCGGACGACTATGGAATTGAGAGTCAATATTTGTTCAGTATAGTCTCAAGGGGACTTTTTCTCTTGGCGGAGCATTCAAAGAGGTACTTACTCTTGTTGAAGGAGCCATCGTGGTGACTTCGGTAGCCAAGGCGACCCGATAAGAAGAAGAAGTGCTGGCGCTCCTTGAAATGCGAGAGGGAATCTCCAGGGAAATGAAGAGCTGTGCCAAGAGTCAGCAAATGTTGATTAAGGCGGGATGCTCTGACTCACGTGGATCCTGATGCCGAGATAAAATAGCATCCAAAACCTATCCAAGCTGAAAGGGAGTAGCCAACGGCAAACATCACTCCATGCATCGATACCATGAAACCGCGCGACTCGGGTGTCGATACTTCGGCTTGATACCTGAAACGCACCACAACGTCAGTACTCTCCTGGAAGTTGGATAGAGAACCATGAAGAACTTGCATTGGAATCCCAGTGACTAGTATACCAATTCCAAAACCAGCAATGAAGCGAGCAACAAGAAACATAGCCACATTGACCGAGCCAGAACACAGGGCAGCTCCGATAATCATCACGAAGGCTCCCATCTGAATCGAAGCCTTCCTACCAAACTTGTCCGCCGACCAACCTATGAACCAGCACCCAAATGCCGATCCAGCAGAGTTCAAGCCATTCATAGCACCGATGAGGTTCGACGTGTGAGCATAGCCAGGTTCGCCAGTCGTCGCAAGATTGAAGGATGTGTAGAAGGAGGGTTGACCAATTGTCGAAGAGATGACCGACATTCCGTAACTGCAGGCTGTGGAGCCTAGAGCTACGAAGACGACGACCCAGAAGTTGAAGGCATTGGGGATTAGTTTTCCCATTGTGTATGTCTGTATCTCGATACTTATGCTGATGATTTCACTTGAGGCCAATTCAACTTAAAGACGCAGATAATGTGCGGTCGAGGCTCTTCAAAGCTGGGATACAGGAACAATGCAGAAGAAATCTAGATTCTAGGAAATGATAGAACAGCTGCACATACATATAGGTCCAGGCCCAGACCAAGAGTACATTGACTCAACATCGCCAATGCCCGAGGTTATGGCCAGTAGCATAAGATCTCCGCTACCATCCTGCCGGCACTGACAGTTGGGAACGAAAGGGGCGGCACCTGTAAAGCTTGTTTTATTGCATAATGCGCCAATCAACGCGGAAATAAAGAAGGCAATGATCAACAAATCCAAAAGGTGGCTGAGACTTAAGTGTGGTGTGCGGGGTAAACAAGGTGTCGTGGCCGATCTCCTGGAAAGTGTAACCACAGGAGCCGATTCGCCTCGGCGGGTTGTCGATTGCATATCCCATTGGTAGAGGAATTTCCGAAGGGGCTTAAGATAAACGCATGAATCTGTGTAGGTACAAACTCGATAGTCGCTACTAGACGACTACGTAGGAGCATTCGAACGCAGAAGACAATGCACCTGTGGTGGTTTTCATGACGAGAATGATCGACGTGATTAATAGGACGTTGTTATCCCAACTCTGGCTTGAGAAATATAACGGATTCAAGGATTAACGTAAGTTTCCAAGTGATATGCGAGTTTCCCCAATGTGAGAGTCAACAACCGCACCGGAAAGAAAGTTTAGGCATCTTCGTTTGAAGTAAAGGGAGGCGATTTACTATACTCTCAAAGAGGAGAAAGAGGGATAAAAGTGGCCTACTGCTAGCAAGGTTCCAACAGGGCTGGTCGATTGTTGACTCTTGCCAATTGAAACGGGAAATAATCCAGCGACAAGGGGCATAGGCTTTGTACAATAGGAGACGGCCCTTCAAGACCAGCACTCAGGCTGCTAGAACCCAACCTCTCTGCTTCTTCTTTTTCAGGCAATAAATCAATCTTCAACTTCTTCGTTACTCCGACTACTGCTTCTATTCTCCTCTGAACCAGCTTCGCCTAATATCTGTTTGAAGCAAAACTTGAAACTCGTATCCTCGAAAGCGTTTACTCGAAGCATCTTTCGAGTAGTCCGGGCTTGATTTATGAGTTTTCGGATGCTTAGGAAGTGGATAGAGGTCGGAGTAGAAACAGCTAAGTGGAAATTCAAGCATTCAATAATTATCACTCACATTGAGTTGAAATAATAGCAGAAAGAAGCTCGATTCTGTGAGATTTAGACATGAAACAAGAGACAGCTGTGTACGAAGACAATGAGTTTCTATCGTAAATGCTTATGAACAGGCCTTATGGCGGTACTCAGAATTCCAGACAAGAATGATGAGCCGAAAAGAGGTTTCCTAAGACACCATCTTTAGTAAATCAACGTACGAAAGTAAACGGAACAAGATCTCTACAAAGCCAACTACTCGGTCTTTGCAAAATTTCATTCTCGACGGAGAGTGGCTGCTCCATATCAGGGGTTGCTGCGTACAAGATACGTCCAGCAGGCAGAAAGAAAAATGCCGCCAATGGTCCTTTCCGAACTTGCGGGAAATAATAGGTGCCGGGTCCCAGACATGGCCATCCTTCTCCCTGTCAACCGGACATACCTTTCAACTCAGCTCCAGGAGTCAACTGGATCACAGAATTGATTTCTCCGTAGGGATGTTGGTGACTATGTACAAGCAGAACTCGGCAAAGGTGAGGGACTTCATTTGGAAGGCATCCCGTCTTCCATGCTGTCAATACGAAACAGTCAACATGTATGGAGGGAATATCACATACTACTGTCCCGAAAACTTCTCCTCACTCTCCATGTACACGGTGGTGATACCGAAGTAGTGCATCTCTGGGGTGGGGGAGCTGATTTCGATAATGTGGAGCATCGCCCTCCTCTGTTGCAACCTAACCTTCGTTTTCCTTAAGCCCTTGTTTGGTTAACGAAACAAAAACATCATAGAAACGATTGCCAGGGTCATAGTCGGCGTTCAATCAGCTTCAAGCTCTTTCCCAGGTGTGCTATGACGGCTGAGCGAAAAGGCAGTGTATCAGAGAAGATAATCTCAGTACAAGGGCTCGAATTTAGCGTCCACGTGATACTCATGTGATAGATGTCTTTGGATCCTAGAATTTCGTTGAGTTGGTTCCAAGTGACCATGAAACCCGGGGAGGGCCAGTAGAGAGCTAACTTGCAGATGTATGAGTTTCGTATTCATGTTACCATGAGCTTACGAGTTCATGACACTGGGGCTATGCTCAATGAGGCAATGATGACCCTCTTTCTACCAACGGGACCATCCAAAAGCTATCCTCCAAAGCCTCCTCCTAAGTCTCCTCGATGTCCGAACCGGTTTGAATATATTCCATCGCACTTGATAGTTTCTTATTCGACCCGCTTTCTCAGCTCATTCTGGCAGCAGCAGACGTACGAGCACCAGGTGTCCGAGGAGAACTGTCATGCGGTATCAAAATCTTCTGGCCTTTTGGCTATCGATTGAGCGGAGTGTTGCCCATAATGTCCAAGATCCTCTGTTCGCTGATGACGGCGGTTCGGAATGCCACAATGCTGTACGTGTAACATTCACAAATAGCCTCCATTTCTGACAGCTCCAGTGTACTTCGCTGGCAGAATCCCTACCAGATCAGGTGTATTATAATCCAGCGTCCCCACTACAGGGGTTCAGAGAGCAGTTTTATTCAGGATTTCAGAGAGACGTAATTCCTGCATGTATCGTGACTCCCTCGTCCGAAGAAGACGTCTCCCAGACCATCAAGATTATCAAACAACACCAATGTATCTTCGCTGTCAAGTCAGGGGGTCACGCCATGTTTACAGGAGCATCAAATGCGCCTTCAGGGATTACCATTGATCTGAAGAAGCTCAATGATGTTGTGCCTGACGACGCTGGTCTCACGACCCGAGTAGGGACGGGAAATCGGTGGACTGATGTCTACAAAGTCCTCGAGCCTCTGAACAGAATGGTCGTTGGAGGTAGGCATAGTGAAGTTGGTGTCGGCGGTTTCGTTCTTGGAGGTCAGTCATGCGTGTGACGGAGAATTGAAAACTCTGGAACAAAGTTGATCCATGCAGGTGGAATCAGTTTTATTTCCCGCCGTTACGGATGGGCATTGGTATGTCTTCTCACATCATGTTTGACCTTAACCTTTCATCTTTGAGCAATTACTGATTGACGTGCGTGTCCAGGACAATGTCCGAAATTTTGAGGTTCGTCCCAGAAATTCTCCCGTGGTATTGTCGCTGATGAAGCTGAATAATGAGATAGGTTGTGCTGGCGAACGGATCAATCGCAGACATCAATCAAGCTTCTGCCCCTGATCTTTACTTTGCGTTGCGTGGCGGGAGTAACAATTTCGGTATTGTCACAAATTTCGATCTCGAAACCCACCCTCAAGGCCCAGTCTGGGGCGGTCACAAATTCTGGATTGTCGACAATGCCGACATATCATCCCGCAGTATAGCACTTGGTCTTCCCAGCGTTGCCTTTTCATGGACCCCCAGATATTTTCTAGAGAAGGTTGGAAGCGGTTTTTTTAAGGCTCTATGCATGCTTGGTTATTGCCTTACAACAGACCAGCTCCTGAAGATCTTTGAGGACGTCATCATGGCCGAGCAAGAAGATCAGTACGCTCAGATGTACATGAGTTTCGCCTATGCAGCACAACTGAACATCTTCATCGCCGGTGGAGCACTGCTATATTCTAAACCTGAGGACAACCCCGAGGTTTTCAAGGGCTTCATCGACGCAAAGTCTGTCTACAATAAGTTGAGGATTGCAAATTTCACGGAGATCCATGAAGAGGTAGTGACTTGGAACGAAATTGGCTACCGGTTAGTCACTACCTCCCTGAGATTAAGACTAAGTGATGTGGAACAGCGCTGACACAAACCAGGCAGGAATGGGCTACGGCGACATTCAAGGTCAGTGCAAAGCTATTGTCGAAGGTTATCGATATATATCTAGAGGAGATCCAGCCGATTCTTGGTGTCAAAGATGTGGTTCCTAGCGTGGTGATGCAACCTATCAATCGAGACGAGATTCGTCTCTTCAGCAAGAACGGAGGAAACTGCCTGGGGATTGAAGATAGGGATGGACCCTTGCTTCGTAAGTCTACCCACAATGCTGACGATGTTTGACTTACTGCGTACAGTTTTCAGTTTGGCATTTCGCTGGTCTCGCCCCGAAGACGACCTAGTTATGCGCGTAGCTGGTAGCAATATCCTCAAACGAGCTGTTGCACTTGCGAAAGAAATGGGCTTGTACCATCGTTATATCTACCAAAATTACGCCAATATCAGCCAGGACGTTTTCGGTGGATACGGCGAAGAAAACCGAAAGAAGCTGAAAATGATACAGCGGAAGTACGACCCGGAAGGTGTGTTCAGCAAGTTGCAGCCAGGATATTTCAAAGTATAGAAAGTGGAAGGATAGGTAATGAAGCATATGCACTGTTCAGCCCTTCGGTCCAGCTCGGTAGTGCAGTACTGCACTCTAAACTCCCGCTGCATGGTCTCACGAATCCCTCTTCGCATTAACCTGCTCTTTATCTGAAGCAATTATGCAAGCGCTTAGCTTGAACCACTGCAAAGCCTGCCCTTGATTAAATAGGTTTTGAAGAAGTCCACTGGTAACCTTATTCTGCACATCGTCGGGATTTTGAAAAGCAGGGGAGGCTGAGTCTGAAGCCACCGTCTATTGTAATATTTCCCGACAACATGCAGCTCAAGCGAGTCAAATTGGAGACCATAGTAATGCAGTACTATTGACTTCAAACAATCCATCTTCTTCCAAAAAGGGGGGTTATCAGTCTGTCTATTGCAAATCTCCCTGAGCCTATATTTGGCTTTTCTTCTAAAAACTGGAGTATAAAAGTCATAGGCTTCTCCAAGTGTTGGGCCCATTCACATTCTCAGTCAATCCTCTGTAATTCCTCGGCACGCCTAGATTTCTGATTCTTCAACTCCATCAAATTTCGTCCCAAATTTTTCGCAATGAAATCCGCCGTTGCCACCCTCGCCGTTTTTCTCTTCTTGGCCGTCACTCAAGTCACTCCCCTTCCAACCGTAAGTCTCATCACAACACCAGCTCTTTATCGTCCTGATACGTCTCTCTAGGAGGGCCTACAGCAGAGAGAGCCTCTCCCACCCACCTGGTGCGTCTGGGAGACCAATGCAAACGGGAAGGGACGCCATCTAGACTGTTCCGACCCACCAGACGGCCCAGGTATTGGAGACCCTTTTGGACCGGACGGTACAAGTCTCGGCGGTTTAGACAATAAAGCACGTACCTGAAGCTGGTGGTCAGTGTTTGGGATAAGGCTGGATGATTTGTGACTACGTGTACGGGATTGCGAAGTGCTTAAGACGTCCTTCCCCAAAGTCCGCTAGAAATACTGTATAAAATATATCCATTCAACAGAGAAGCTGTCACATAATCCTTAGTTCGGCCACCTGGGTTCGATTCTCCTGTTACAATACCAAATTCGGATTTTGAAAATTCAATTCTCTTTTGGGTTTCTACGACTGTGGCGGTGCTAGCAAGGCCTATCTTTGCCGACTGTATGTGCACAAGAGTCTAAGCATTAAAGTCTTAATTTTTTGGAGTCTCAGCATGATAGTACGTACCAGCTACGATGGCATTATGTACCAGAAGTCAAAACTTGGAGAAACTTTCAAGCTTTCCAACTGATTTGCCGCCTGGTCGTTAGTCTGAATGCCCTCCTATTGAGATCTCTACACTGTCATGGTATCAATACCTCTATATTAAAATATCGTAGAGTGTCGAATATAGATCATGTAGAACTTTGAGGGGCGTGAACTAGCCCAATATACTTCCGTAGAAGCCTCTCCGGCTTTATTAGATCCTACAGTTTCCGTACCCTACCATTACATTATATAGTTAATGTATATTTTACTATGTAATTTTGATATTGTGTGTGTCTAGAATTAATGGTCGATTCGCAGGGCGGCTCAGATTAGGCCGAAAATCTCAAGTGACGTATGAAATTCCCTCTACTTTCCTTCCTAACTTCCAACGTCACAACACCGCAATACAGCAATACCATCTGCGAATGCTATACTGTCTACGAACACTGTACTGTCTGTGATAAGCCCGATATTCATCATCCCCGACCGCGAACACTGTACTATCTGTAAACTTCCACCTATCTGCTGGAACACAATACCATCTGCTAACACAATCTACCAGAAACCATCAATACAATGGAGGCCAAGGAGGCCAAGGAGGCCAAGGAGGCGTTTGATAATACTAGGACGAGGGAGTATACGTCATGGAGTACATCAAAAACCTAGCCACGAATTTAACGGCACCTACCAATATAACAGAGATAGCCAAGGTGAGCATATATGACAAGCCCAAGAACAACAACCCACTCGACAAAAACGGCAATGTCGATTATTCCAAGATTAAATTTGACCCTGGCTGGACACCGCCTCCCCTTGATATGAAGAAGCGAATCGAGCAGCTCCGTGCCTGCTTGGATCCCCAAAGCCCTTGGTACCTAGCCGAATACCATCATATCAACATTAGGGCTGTCATCAAGCTCTACGAGAAAGGAAAGATTGATGGCACCCAGACAATTTGTGTCAAAGATGGAAAGATAGTCTCAAGGGAGGAGTCGTTAAAAGGTCCTATTCCGGGGATTATGGAGGGGGGGATGAGACATCAGTATGCCCAAAAGACTACTTATGGTCATGGCCCTTTTGGTAACAACTGTCATGAGGTAAGTAATAGCTCTCCCTATTTCCGTGGGCAGGAATTCTTTTTTATACTATTTTTTTAGATTCGTATACTAGTCAGGCTGACACCTATCTTTGGGACAGAGCATGGCATCATCGTAATGAACGACACTGGCTCGGATATATTGACCCTCTACACTACCGATTTCAATGAGATAGCGATCATCAGACAGCCTAATGTACCACGGTTATCAGGAACTGGAATTCGAGAACATTTGTATTTTGGTACTGCACCTGGTAATAATTACCTGTCATCGCAGATACTAAGGGTGGACTATCATCTTTGCTCTAAAAAATCCAGCAGCGAATACCTGCTGTTGTATGTTTTTTTTTGAACATTTAATTTTGTGTTTTTGCTCCACAAAGTAGGTTGAGGATGTAGAGTCGAAGTTGTGGATCTGAACAAATCTCGGCTAGGTTTCCTTTCGTAGAGGCACCTCCGTAGTCTAGAGGCAATGAGGCTCCACTACCTGATATTGTGTAGCTTTTAGAGCGCAGAACTTTAGTTTTGTTAGAATCCAGTTGATTTTCCCAGTTTCAACGCAAGTGTCACAGGTGAGAACGTTGAGGCAGGACTGACTGACTGCTCCAAGCTTAAACAAGTATGGAGATATTGCAAAGACAGCAAAGACATAGTTGATGTTTGACATTTTGACTCTTTTGAACATGATACTTCGTACAAGCACCCAGCATTACTATCTAAAACAACGAATTCAAAAGAACTCATTCCCTGAAGCCAACCGACTAGGTGACCTAGGCGGAACCGAGGGTCTACTTGGCGCCGACGACGAGCCATACGAAGCGCCCTTGGCGGCTCCATATGTTTCGATACCACGCATTCCCGAACTCTCTAGCCCTAGTCCCAAATCCTCTTGCCTCTGGAGGGTCCCTCGCTGAACATAGAATTTGGCCATGTTGGGCTCTTCATCCATGTTCTGGCCTCCCCATGGCTCCGCATTGTCTTCCCTGTTCTTCTTGATTCGCAAAAGGCACCATGCCAATGCTACCAGTATGAGAAGCCCCCCAATTGCTGATCCGACCGCGATCCCTGCCTTCGCCCCTGTGCCGAGCGAGGATTTGGAGCTGGATGCGTGTGCTGCATCTGTTGTCATACTGGTATTTGCGGTTGGATTTGCGTTCGACGTCGATGTGGGAGTAGATGTGTGACTTGCGCTCGAGGAGCTTGAAGATGTGGGCAATGGTGGGGGAGACGTATCGTTTGCGTTCAAGAGGCTGATTTCAAATTAGCTCCTGACTCCGTTTTGTCCGCCTGGGAGAAAGTACTCACTTGTCTATCACATGGAACACCCCGTTTGCAACAATGTAGTCAGAAGAAATAATTTTGGCGGCGTTAATATACGTTTCTCCATCTTGAACCGTGACTGTAATATTGGCTCCTGATGCAGTCTTGAACTGTGAGCCATTGGTAAGAAGCGAACTGTAGGCGACGACGCCGGGAACGACGTGGTACTCGAAAAAGGATTGTTGCTGCTCCGGAGATGTGTTTGCGAAGAGTTCCGAAGCGTTGGCTAGGGCTGCTGCAGAATTTGGAAGAAAGTAGGTGATATCCGTAAGCTCTAGGACTTCGTTGACGTAGCTATTGGCTGTATTGAGATATCCACCGCGATTGAGAATAGAGATAAAGAATTCCAGGCCCGCCGCTGTGACTTCAAGGACTGTTGAAACGGGGACAGACAGGACTTCGTTCACTGCATGTATAATGCCACCAGCGAAGATGATGTCCTGGTTCCATTAATTAAAGTGATGGAGTCAGGGATAGGAATAATTGAACATACGGTTGAAGTCGAAGTGCTAATACTTCTGTTGCCAGTCAAGACCTGTGGAGCGCCATCGCTTCCCAAGACCAGCTCTACCCTCTGCCCACCAGTGACGTTGGAGTAACTGGCATTGTTCAAGTTGGTCGCAATAAATTGAGATGCATTCGTAAAGGAGAGTGTCGGGTAGCTGCCGAGTAAAAGAGAGTATTGTAAAGCTGCTTCGAGCAGGGTGCTGTTTAAAAGGTTGCCATTTTGCGCGGTGTAAGTCGCAAATGCGTCGTTCGTTGGCGCAAGTAGAGTAACGTTATTGGCATTCGAAAGCAAGCTGGTAAAGTTCGGAGACGCGGCAATGTAACTCTGGAAGGTGCTGAGCTGAGGGAAACTCTGCAGTGCCTGTAATGGAGTTATCTGAAAACTTGGCCGAGGACTGATTGCTATGAGCCATAAAAGAGACTCTCGCAACATCCTCATCTTGACATTTTTTGCAGGTGTGAGAAAACGACCAGAAGAAAGGGATGGGCCATGAGGACTGTTGATATTCCTTTAATCCCCGTTCTTACAAAACGTACCAGGGGCCTTGTCTGTGGCCATTTTGGCAATGCACAAAGGACGGCGGTGGTGGGCTGAAAGGAGCAAATAGTACAGATATGGGATGGAGAAGTAATTTCACTGGCGGCTGGGTATAGGTCAACTTAGCCAGGGGTTGATCCTCAGGTATGATCGTCGGCCGCTGCGACAGGATGGTGTCTGGGGTTACCGTCGACGCTATCATGGAATAGGGGCATTAGCCATGGATGAGCATCTCGCCCCATTCGCCACTCACCGCAGCACATGGTTCTAGATCTGAATTGAGTTCTGCCGAGGCGTGACAGCAAGGATACTGGACACAAGTGTGAAAATCGAGATAAGATAGAAGGTCGAATAGATCATCAAGTTCACATGCCGAAGATCTAAGGATCTCACCAATTACCCCTCCATAAAAGACCGGAGACCCCGCCTCCCAATGGTTTCATTGATGAACCAGATTCATCTGACAACGAGAAGCCTAGGACCGAGGACCTCTAACTTCCAACCTACGAGATGAGCGGGTCGAAGTGGCAGACTTCCGTGAGGAGCAGATTTACGGTACGCTGATTCCTGAGTGTATGCTGATTTTGACTGAAGAACATTTCCAAGACGCTTCAGAGAAGATGGGGTGGAGACCGAGACTCAGCATTTCATACAGCCAGACGATTGAGCCTGTTCGGTGAAACCCAACTTCAATAACGCCGGCGTTATGATGCAACGTAGTTCCAGATGTCATGAACTGTAGGCAAATACAGATAGTCCGTTAGATGCGAGCTCATAATAGGACTGTGATCTGGACAACTTGTCATGAGGGAATATCCATCCTAGCCTGATGATCACCGTCATGTCATGGGCGCCAATCTGAAACAATAAGTATCAATTTTGCCAGGTTCTGCCAGTCTCTAGTTTTGTGGATTCTTGACGGATTGAAGGAATTCCGACTCTTAAGACTGTCGAATTGCAATACCGTGGAGAGCACCCCTTCATGTTCTGAGCAATAAAAGCCTAGTTTAGTCTTTGGACACCCTCATCGTGTTTCTTGACATAATCTTGACGGAACTAAAATGGCCGGGAACTTGCTGGTGTTGCAGACACGATAAGATTCTTCTGCTTGCTTGATTGATTGATTGAGTTTTAGAATACCTAGCAGCGGCGAGCGTTCTTGAGAGATTCTCCAGCTGGCAGCGAAAAGCTTCCATTGCTCACTGTTGCGACCTTCAAATTCAACACACGGAACAAGACAAGTAGGAAGCTAGATTCTATCAGATGGTATGAAAGTCGAGATTTCTCATTTGATATATTTCACGGTTCTCCTTCGGTTCGCAGAATGCTTGACTCATGGCGAGACAGTTCGCAGGTACAGCTTGATTGTCCTCCGAGAACTGAAAGCATCTGTCAACAAACTCAACAGGTAGCAAGATACTCAGCGGTTAATCACCTTCACACGTGGACAGAGATATTTCGTCAAAGCGGCAGAATGCACTTTGCATGTACAAGTTATCTGTACATATACCCAAACCTTGAGCACTTTTCATTTGAGATACATTTCGTCCAAGGACTCTGTATGTTCTCAAGGAATTCCAGACTCTGCAACCGCTTTCGTAGATGGATTAGGACCCTATGCCCATTTCAATAATTTCTGAACTCCCTCTCTACGCTGCTAAATGTTTCGACGCCATACGAATCGCATCAAGCCTCCCTCGAGCGCTCAGTATATATAGATATATATATAACCTTCCAAGCATGCGCCCATCAATTCGAGATTGTCTCACTTGTTGGCCATTTTCAGCGAGTAGTTTCAAAGGATTCGTCATTCGGAACGCTAAACAGAGAACTCGTTCCTGGCCTCGAGGACTTCGATTTGACCTCTAGAACTCGCTCAGCCGGGAGCCAAGTAAGGTCCTTGCTTTGAACCCGATTGCTCACGTGTCTAATATATCCCTTCTCGATCTCAATAGTCACCAAATCCAACCATCTGCATTGCCGGCGTACCTTTTTGGTCGCGTGCTTCTTCTCCGGAAAAGCCGGACGAAAATAAGCTGCAAAGCTGACCATACAGCTCAAGAAAGGCTAATGCCGCTATTGCCGAAGTCTGGAGGATTCTCCGAGCACATCAGCACGCTGATTTCTTAGTCAAGTGTGGGGAGTTGTGTATGTGATCATTTGCTACGTTGGTGCAGTTGGTGGAACAGTTGGTGTTGATGAGTGCGGCTGCAATGAGGAGAGGTTGGAGTAAAGCAATGCCCAAGCTGGACGGGGGGGTTGGGAAGGAGAAAATGTAAATCCTACCTACTTACAGCTCGGCCGAAGAGGCTCACGGTTCCCACATACTAATCAGGATCCTTGTGCAGGCCGATTACTCGTAAAGATAAGCTTGAGGGATGTTGCTGACTCGCTGGAGCCACGTTTGATGGATGGAAAAACACAGAAACGCAAGGTCCCACGAGATTCGCTTTACAGGTATCTTCGTATGTAACGAGACGGAACTCACTTGAGTAAGGCAGCGTCGATAATTGCAGTTAATCGCAGACAGGACTTTTGAGACTATCGTCGTGTTTGGCTTTGACTGTCCTTGTACGGAGGAACGAGGCAGGGTACTTACAAGACTCAGCAATACATCTCTCTTTCACTTTGCCTCAGAGTGGACCCCATGGCTCAGACGGTTGGCTCACCGTCGCCCAATACTCAATGCCGTGAGGTGTTTCTGAGCCTGGAGCACAACAAACGTGCATCGGAACGCTCGGTAAACACACTTAGCGCTTCCTCAACACTCTAGACACTGCAGTTGCTTATCACATCGCAACCCCACTCGGACGGAGTATGACATGAAAGAACCTACGGAGTACTGTATGTACTACAGTATTAGTATCCAGCTTTTCCATTCACCCACCGCTTCTTTTTCCTCGTCACATACTCGTTTACGAATTTGCTATCGCTGATCTGATTCTCGACTGTGTCGATTCACCCTCGCTGGGCGTTTATATTTTGGTTAACGCAAAGGGCAACCCAAACACATAGCTCCGCCCGGCGTCCGTGAGCATGCTCAATGAGTTCGCAGTACACATATACCCTTAGAGATAGAATACAGTTGCCCGCCGACGCCAGATCCAACTTTGGCTGTTTACGGAACGACACAACTTCATGTATCACCTCCGCCGAATCGTCATCGTCATCGTCCTCGTTGTCGGCGCCTGGTTTGGCCTGACCGCTCTGCATCAGCATCTGGAGCCGAATAAACACAAAACCGATGAGCAGAGGGAGGATGCGCGCTGGATCGCTACCTCCAAGTACTGGCTAGACAGGAATGCCTGTCGATGGCTGGGCCTTTGTGGAGTGGCACATTATCATCCGGATCCGCCGGCCATATCAAAGCGATATAGACCTCGCGAGGATCTCAGGCGGAGAGGGAGGATTGAACTGACAAATGAGATTGACGATGTTAAGGAGGAGCATGACTGGTCATACGCAGGCTGGGGAGATGGATTTGGGGGAGATGAAAAGTTAAGTCCGGATGACTTTGCGGACGACGAAAGAGTTCTGAAGGACGTGCCGCAATTCGTGCTGGATGCTGCACCGTTGATACACCTCTACTCGAAAGAAGAATTTTGGCCTTCCGATATCGCCGAGCATCTCCTACACACGGAACCTTTCATAAACCACACTACGCTAGACTATACCAATCACACAGTGTATAACCTTCATGAGTTGAATGAAGGCCGACGGGGAAGATATGTTTTCATGCAAAGCCAGGATGATGTTGAAGCCCGACCATCCTGGCTCGGAAGCAATTACAACATGCCTAAGCCATATCCTAAGGATGACAGGCAAGAGGAAGAAGAAGAAGAAGAAGAAGATGAGGATGAGGAAACCTATCCTGAATTCGTTGAAGTTGAAATTACGAAGGAAGACGCGGAGACATGGTTTGATCCCTATGGAGCTGGCGAGAAGAAAGCCGATCCAGTCTCGTCTTCCTCCTTCCGAGCTCAAAAGCAGGACGGAAGTCGACCTTCAAGAAGAAATCGCCGTGGCCAGCCCCTCATCATGCCTCCCGCGCTTCCGCAACCTTCACCATCAGGTCGCTCGCCCGCTCCTGCAATCCTGATCATGATCGATAAAGGACATGGCATTCTCGACGCATTCTGGTTCTACTTCTACAGCTACAACCTGGGTACTACCGTCTTCAACATTCGTTTTGGGAACCATATCGGAGACTGGGAGCACTCCCTCATCCGCTTCCATAACGGCGTCCCCAAAGCCGTATTCTTCTCCGCCCACTCTGGAGGGACAGCATATTCCTACAACGCTGTAGAGAAAGGCAAAGGATCTGGCCGAGAGGGACGTCCAGTGCTCTACTCCGCATTTGGAAGCCACGCAATGTACGCAATGCCCGGCAAACATCCGTACGTCCTCCCCTTCGGCATCCTCGCCGATGTGACAGACAGAGGACCACTCTGGGATCCAGCACTCAATTACTACGCCTACCACTTCAATACTACACCCACCCATGACCAAGATGCCAAATACGCAACAGCAAACCTTCCTCTTGCCCAACGTAGGGAGTCCCTCCAACCGGCATCTCGCAACCCTTCGGCCCCAACAGGCTGGTTTTGGTTTGCGGGCCATTGGGGCGATAAATTTTATGAGTTGTATGATTGGAGACAGTGGCGGTTTGTGGGGCAGTATCATTACGTGAACGGACCTTTAGGACCGCGGTTTAAGAACTTAGGTAGGAGTAAGGTGTGTCAGAGCGGCCTCACCTGCACCATCCTGGACTCTATAAAAGAGGGGCGTAAGAAATCGTGGCTTTCCAAAAGGAGCGTTGGGAGCGTCACGCCATTGAGTCTGAGGGCTGGGGAAGAGGATGATGTCGAATGAATGATATGATTTGGTTTCACATATGGGTAGTTCTGACGATGGAGAGATGGAGATGATAGATGATTACGATAGAGGGATATAGGGGCGTTTTGCATACGACTGGACGATTTGGCCTACTTTATTTGGTTCAAGATGTGGCATCGGTAGAGCGGAGTCTTATACCCATGTACTCTTAATTTGGTCAAGATAGACCTTGAATACCATTCTGATCATAAATGTCCTCCAACATGCGGAAACCAAGCTGAACTACCGAGCCCTTGTTGGTTTGAAAAGGTGTATATCAAGGGAAGAGTATCTTATATACGATAAGCAGAAACTCTCTTTGCCAGTAAGCCACAACTTGCCACGCTACTAGAGGACAAAGGGGAGTATCATGGATCGCAATTGATCTGGGGTCCATTTTGACGGCAAGAGGGAAAGTTGGGATTCGACATACTGCACATTAGAGTTACTTACAATATAAACTCGCACGGACCGAGAATGTAGAGCAACCAATTCGGGCAGTCGGTTGAATCAGGTTGACAGTGACGCTCGTGATATCAAATTTCGAAGAAAATTAAAGGATGTTGAGAGATTATCCGTACTGGGCATTTTTATTTGATCGTAGCTTGTTGTTGATGCTGTCTGTAACAGACTCCGTCAAAAACATTGGCGAGTCCAAGAGAACAAGGGTTTTCTTGTAACACTTGTTACGAGCAGTGCTTGAAAGCAAGACGTGAAACAGCAATGAACGGAACATATAGAACCCTGTTTATTTCTTAATCCATATAGAAATCGCCCTTTAAAATCCGCTCGGTCATGTAATTCGGTGAGACTTGAGGTCGTGGTGATAGAGGAACCTCTGCGCTTCGTGCGATAGGCCAACCATCGTCTTCAAAGAGTTGCTGCAGGAATCCCCCCGAGCTAGATAATTCTGCTGAGTTCCATTGGGTTTGCTGAACTGAGAGCTTCGCGGCTTCGTACGTTTCGTCACTCTCAACACTGGTTGCCAAGACCGAGTTGCGTACCAGTGGATCGTAATCACCGGAACTCGCGATGAACAGGCGTACTGCGAGGTGCAGGTATTGCTGTATGCTGGTAGGTATGGCATCTTGGGGACAGTCGAACATGGTGAGCAATGTTCTCCTGACGAAGCCTTGGATGACAAGGCTATAGAAGACCTGTAGCCACCATGTTTTACCGCGCAGATTCTCTTTCTTGAAGAATACAAGAGAGAGTTGCTCGACATACCGGGTCAAGGAAATTTTCAAGTTTGATATATTCTGGTCGTGGCAGAGTTGGAGTGAAGGCATGCAAGCTTGGTGTGAAAATGTTTCAAACGCGCCAAAGGACTTAGCGCGTTTTGTCTCGAGAGCTTCACGTAGACAGATCAGTGATTGTGCGATTAATTGATGGGGATCCTGTTTGAGTGAGTTACTATCAGATCGGCTGAGCGTATTGCAAGAGAAGTTGGTTACTCACAGTCTCCAGTCTTGCTTGATAGAGGGCCGCAGATCGCAATACTATGACTAAACTCTCTAATGAAGCCTCTGATCCTGGTTTGACAATGTAAAGACATGAAATCATGGAAGGATTTTCAACGATCTCCCACACAATTGCCAAAATACATTGATCGAGAGGAGCCAATGACGTAAGTAAGTAATGCGGCGACGTCAAATGATGCGATAGTCCGAGATCCCCGACAAGAGGGCTAATGCTCCGCAGTTTTTGAGTGACTAGACCGAAGGGCGTTGATTTACCGAATTCTGAGGAGTTATCAAGCATGATATCTTCCTTTCGCATCTCATTGACTGCGTCGAGGTAATTGGTCTTGTTGTAGGTTACGAGAGGTTGAATGATCTTCGTCGTGTGGCTGTGACATCTTGGGCATCTTGATCCATGTTCGTCTTCCAACCCATAATGCTGGCATTGAACGCAGTGAACAAGTTCGGGTGGTTGTTGTTCTACATCTGTTGGGTATGGGTATGATTTTGGACACAAATCCACATGTTCCATCTCTTCTCCGAGAGCACCACGCTTGCAGCCAACTCTCACCCATGCCATCTTTCCAGATTTGCTGCTTTTTGGGCAGGTGTCACATGGATTTTCTTCAGTACACTATGAGAGATCAGATTGTTCCTACGTCTTGGAGGCGATACAAGACTGACCTTCTTGCCTAAGATTCTGCATCTCCAGCATGCCCCTCCAATAGCCTTGACGGCTTTCATACTCATGCGAGCTAGATAGTCTAACGGGCCAGTTCGTCCTGATGCTCCGGAGGAAGAGCGTCTAGATGGACGATCCGGTTTTGAGCTGAAAAAGCTCTCTCCAATTCCTGGACTAAATCTACCTACGCTGGGGCTCCTTGCAAAGCTCTTTGTGACTCTGTTGCGTCCACGGTCACTGTGTATACTATGTATACTGTTCATAGAACCTGATCTGCTGACAACGCTACGACTCTGTATTCCAGGCATATCCGCGGGACCCGTTCTCGGTGAAGCAAACAACGACAATTGCGTGGACGACATTAGCGAGTTAGACCGTGAGGTTTTCCGATACTCGTTGGTAAAACGAGATGGGTCAGTGTCATGGCTGAAGTCACATTTATCACCAAACATGCAGTTACCTAGTCCCCAGTACCTCCAAAGATTAGGTCCTGAACGGCAGAAAAAGTGGAATTAATTACTCACTTGCATATTTCATCACCCAGATTTATGTCTCGGTGTTCGTCTTGTGTCTCCACCCGGGAGATTTCCACATACCGATTATCTCCGATCCCCTCTGATCTATGAAGAAGACCTAAGTTATGTGCCATTATGTGGAGCTCGCACCGTTCTTTAGGTGCCATTCCGGGAGGGAAGACAAGTGTTTCTCGGCTAGTATCCAGGGCGAAAAGATTGAGTTCCGAGAAAGGATCCAGTGTTGTGGGATGACTCGTATCGGAAGAGAAATTGTCAAAGTAGCCTTGTACTCCCAGCTGCGCTCGCCTATCTTTCTTCTCTTTCTCGATACGATCGCGCTCATGAGGGGGCAGCATCTTCTTGTACTCAACTCTGAGCTTTCGTCCATGAAGCTCCATATGATTGAGAGCATTTAGAGCCGCCGCGGCATCTTCAATAGTCGTAAAGTTCGCGAAAGCCAAGCCTCTAAAGACTCCATTATCGTAGTGATAGTTGAGCGCGGAAGGTTGTGTGATGCCTCTCTCGCTGATCAACTCTAGCATCCGTTCCTTCTTGAATGCAAAGGGAATATTCTTGATAACAAGAGAAGATGTTGGAATTGGCTCCTTGGTGGTTAACACGAAAGGCTGAAACGCTTCTTCAGGGTTTGACTGGCTGATTCCGCTACTTGGCTGCTGGTTGGAAAATTCCGGATGGCCAAGATCGGCGCTTGGGACATCTTTCATCTGAGGGGGGAGCGTCTCGGAGTATTGCCAGGTCCCCAGCCCAGCTAGCGAGTCAATTTGGTCAGCATTGGAAGGTATAGAAGATACCATGTCGTGGATAGCACTGCGAAATACTTTCGCGCAGCGCTGCTGGTATTCATATTCTAAGTTCCGACTGTGAGCTATAGACTGAACAGCTCTTTGCTGTGAGCGATCTAAGTTGTTGAATGTAATCTCTAACCTCAAGAAGTCGTTCTCGAATTCTATGATTTGACGATAGAATTCGAGATTGCCGGGGACGTTCATATCTATATCCGTCAGCGGTAGGATATCAAGATAGTCGGCGTACTTGCCAGGCATCTGAATATTCTGTGATGAGTCCATGATGCAGTACTCTTGAATCACTTCCCCAAAGCCTCCTGTAGGAAGCGCGCGGTAGCATTGACGCTGATGTGATCTGTTGGCCTTGACTTCGCGGCACTTGTCAGTTCAGCCGATGGACAATCTGAAGGACACGGGACTGTACATGAGTAGGCAAGCAGCTTCACTGCTTCTCATGAGAGCTCACGGGGTGCGAAGAAACGTTCAAGATTCCAGAAGAGATAGCTTGGAGAGTCTTTCGTCAAACGGCAAGGCTGAGGTTCGAATCCCCTAGCCGTGAATAACAGAGACGATACCAGATTCGGGAGAGCAGTGAGAGATCATCCGAATACGAGTGAGTATCCGGCACCGGTCATAGAGTTCTGGAAACAGGCTCTCGCTTTGGGGCCTTCGTCGGTGCGTGGATGCTTCGACGAAGCATCTGACGGTTGAAATGGCGGTCCCAACGGTCAAGGGGTGTTGCACTATCATTAATGCTGATTTACCTAATTGCACCTACGAACAGCTTCCACAGAAACGACAACTTGTGCAGATGTTAAAGATTCAGAACAATACGGCGGCTGAAGAAATGATTGCCTTGTTTGAAGAACTGGAGAGTTTCCCCATCATCTACAACCATTACCGCACGGACACAGTTGAGATCTGCAATTTCGCCGAGTCTTTGACATCGAAGCGCTGGCAGAAGCTGACGAAATGGGCCTAGATACTCTCGGGTCTGCAAAACCTGCGAGAGAAAGAAGCTGTGATCGTTCACAGAATAGTTCTTTAGGGAAACCAAATTCGGGATTTTAGCCTCTCAATAACAAGTGAGGTAGGACGATATCCATATGCTCTATGCTCACGCGGTGTAGATTTGATGGGTATATTTTAATCTCAGGATTATCAAATAGTATTCATAATATATGTTCCACCTCTTGATACATTTGTTCAGGATCCCGCCTCCTCAACCATTTTGCGTCTCTCGCTTTTCGATATAAAGCGTGCCTCGAGCAGCTCGAAACTCCCAGACTCACAGACCTGCTAGCCGTCCTATCGCTAGCATCTGTCCTAGCCTTTTCGACAGTGTGTCTTTGCAGCGTGCTGCACCTCTTAAGATCAAGGCATTGCATCCCTTTCCATTCTTCGTACTGCCGCAATGAGCCTTTGCCGTGCCATTCTATTACGTCCTTTTTATAACATTCATCGCCCTCGCAGTAATTCCTCAAGTATTAGTGTGCCCCGTCGTATCCCCACCCATCCCATGATGCCTCGCCTCAAAGTCTCGACTCGAACTCCCACTACTCTCACTTTGACTAATATGTCTGTCCAACACCACATCCTCAAACGGAATCTCACTCAAAGGTGTCTTTCCATCCGATACAACGGCAGACTCGTCTTCAATCCTCTGCACCTCATTCGCATCTCTCACACCACCAGCGACAGTTTGATGTTCCGGCGGCGCAACCTCAGCATAAACCGGCGGAGCGTCAGCTCCTACTTCTGCCGGTCTGTGAACTGGTGCTTGTGTGTTGCGTCCACTGATGGTGTAAAGAGGGAGACTGTTGGGTTCGATTTGCCGGTCATGGCGTTTACTCCACCTTGCTCTTCCGCCGCAGCAGAACCAGAAAGAGAAGGCCACGATCAAGACAATTCCGAACAATGAAGAGATGATCACTCCAGCGTGCGCTCCTCCTGTAATGCTCTGCCATCCATTATTGTTGTCTGGGTCATTTCCACCGCCCATAATCGGCAAGTTGTTGGTACTCGATGGGGAAGGCGTTAAGCTCGTCGCTGAGGGTGAATTGCTGTTGGAGGTCGCTGATGAGGGGCTGACGTCGGCGGCATGTCTGCTGAATCCTTCGATAAGTGAGGTAGGTGTTGATAATGGTAGGTTTGATGTCGTGGATGTAGCTCCTACAGAAGGGGGTTCGACTAGTTGTCGCCGTAGCTGATGGCTAGTTATGGAGGAGAGCATGGAGAATAGTGATGCGATTGAATCTGCGGCGATTGGAGGGTTGGAGGTGTATTCGACATCCCCAAGCGTATGATCGGTAGACTGTCTTCGCTGCATTTTGAATGGTTCGTCTCGGGCGTACAAAGTACCAGGTACTCAGTAAAACTTTTGTCCGTCTTGTTCGAATCTCTTCTCTTCTGCAGACCTGTTGGACGTCCGCTATGGAAATGTCTTCGTTCCCTGCAGACTCTGAAATGACAACGGCCGTAACCAAATTATTGAGTGAGAAAAGGAGACAACAGCTGAGAGAACACGATATAAATTGGCTCAGTGCTCACCGCAGATCCTCTTCACAGACGTTCACCGCAGCACTTACTTTGTTTGGTGGTCTGTCACCCGTATCTGCTGCTATTGGGTTGAGTGGATTTGCTTGCATGGAGGCGCAGTCATTGTTGGTGTAAATCCGAAAGGTTGGCTCCGTCGACAGGGGTTGCATCCGAATTTTGCGAGGGTCGGATTTCCCCTGGGACTGCCGTCGGTACTTCATACATGCTTTCAAAGGTAATTGATGATGGATTTCTGGCATGCGTTGAGGTTTCTCTGGACATTAAATGTCTGCAACCTCTCGCACAACGGAGAAAACAAATGGTCGAGCGCTAATAATAGAAATGGCGACCTCACGTGATGACAGTTACAACTGCTCATAACTTTATACAGGTATGTTTCTACTGGGAGACCAGGTTCAGGAAGTTACATGTGGGTCTGTTCAGACAGTGTCCCTCCCTTTCTTTACCCCTCAATCAATACGGTGATTATCCATCATCTAGGACTTTAAGTCTCGCTATTAAAGTGTGAATCCTTTAGTTCTTATAAACTACAAGCCCCACTATATCTATCTTGATATACGAAGTACGCCCTTACAGGCACCTAACTATTGATGCCCCTGAGTCGTTCGCTTCCCTTCGAAATAAGCGACATCTACCAGACACAGTACCGACAGCCACTTCCTACTCACAAGCTTGTATGATGGAACTAAGAAGTTTACACATTTAAACGTACGGTGTTGAAATATCTTCAAACGCACTTATATGAAAAGGTTCAAATTGCCAGAAAGATAGTTGTAAAAAGCTTCAACATGCCCACATGGAAACCGACGTCCAAAACAATACGAAGTGCGACGTGCAAACAACGACTAGAAAGGCAGCTATGGATGGTCATTTCAAGGAAAATGTAGACTCTGAATGCTGCTCAGGCTGTGAAATCACCCAAGATGCTCAATCTGAAAACAAAAGTCGAATTTGAAGACTGGCCTAGGTGAACTATACAAAGCTTGAACCCACATGCGCGCAAGGACTGGATTTCAGTAAGGGGTGCAAAATATATAGAAAACACGACGTGTAACATATCCTATAATTTAGAGGTTGGAGTGAATATTGGTTCAAGGATTTGGCTGCAGGAGAGAGTTTCCTCTGATTTTGCTTTTTGTTAGCCGAGATTAGACGAGATTTGACGGCTTGTGAGCAGTGACCTTCGTCTGCTCCCTAGTTCTTGGTCGAATTGAGGAGAGGCATTAAGATATGATGAAAAGAGACGGCGTTCGCTCATTCTATAAGACCTATCATCAATCACGATTCGCTCTCAAAACCACTCCTATTTCAACCATCCACCCCACGACATGGTGCATTCCATCAACCCGCTCCACTCTCAGTACGATCGATACTTAAATCTCCTCTTTTAGCTCACCAGCCTCATTCATCATCAAGCTCAAAGGTCCCTTCTTGACCATCAAACTCATGATCTCGTACAGTGCATCGGCGGCAGCCATTGTGGTGTGCTCGGCATTCGTGTCATATGCAGGCGCGACCTCGACGATGTCAGCGGCAATGAGATTGATGCCTTCCAAGCCACGGATAATAGTCCGTAGTTCACGGGTCGACCAGCCTCCTGTCTCAGGTGTTCCTGTTGCGGGAGCAACTGTGATTCATGAGCATGAACGCCTCTACATCAAGAAGCTCAGATAACTTACATGCGGGATCTAGAGTATCGATATCAAGAGATAGATAGACCGGCTTAGTCGTACCGACTCTGTCGAGAATCTTCTTAATTATGCCATCCATGCCAATAGTATCAATTTCCCTCGCCTCCACAATCTCAAAGCCGCAATATCCATCATTCTCATAATCACTTGGCCCACTCAGGGTCGTCCGAATACCCGCATGGATATTCGTATCGTTAGCCAACAAGCCTTCTTGAGCAGCATGGTAGAAATAGGTTCCATGGTTGATTGAGGCTACTTTCGAAGGTGAACCGCCAAAGACTTTAGGCTTCCAAGTGTCGAGATGGGAATCGAAATGGATTACAGAGACGGGACCGTAGGCTCGGTTGATGGATCGGAGGAGGGGTAGTGTGATTGTGTGGTCGCCGCCGAGGGTGATGACTCGAGGTAATGTCTTGCCGTTTTTAGCGGGCCCCTTTTCTTTTGAGTCAGTGGCCGGGGCACGGGAGAGGATGCTGTTGTGTCCCTCTTCGATTTGGTGGAGAGCCCAAGTGTTGTCGTATCTGTGGTATGGTCAATCTTCACTCTCGCTTAGGATGTTGTGACTTACGAAGTGACGGGAATATCTCCACAGTCCAAAACAGTAGCCCAGCTGTTGAAAGGATTTGTCTCCAATGGCACATTATATCCTCCACTGAAACCAAGTTTACGTGAGCCTGTGTTCGGACTGGATCAGCTTGTGTGCTGTGGGGACGTACTATAAATTGAGACGGCGAGAACCTTGACGAATTCCCGAGGGGCCGAAACGTGCGCCTGGTCGGTAAGAAGTTCCTGTGTCAAAGGGGGCTCCTGTATGCCAAATATCAGCTTGGGTACTTTGATGCGGTTCAATGGTGTATGAAGCTTGAGGGCGTACCAATAAATGCAATGTCGTACTTTACTTCGTCGGAGGCTAAGCATGGGAAGTATGGCAGACGTCCGAATGTAGAAATGCCTGAGAAGACGGAATCGGCCTGGAAAGTGTCAGTCTACCTTTGTATATAGGTCTTGGAATCAATTGGCATACCTGAGTTCCGCCATCACCCGGCAAAGTATTGTACCAGAGTGCCTTATGGGGACCTTGGATTGGGATCTGATGTTCATGATCACCATGTGCAAGTGCACTGGCTGCCAGAGCGGCGACGGTGAGGATATAAGTGAGCATGATTTTTAGCTGAGCAGAAGAGAAGTAGAACTAGAGGAGTGGAATGTCTTTTATGTGCAACTGTGTGTTGGCAATGCGAGCTGGTGCATCCTGGCGTCATGGACGGTGGGCTATTACTGTAAGGGGATGGCAATTGGTTACCCTATCCTCTAGGAGCTGTAGCAGAACTGACAGCTATCCGGGGAAACTTCTTTGAAGATTACCTGAAAGTATTCCATGCAGCTGGTCATATCCTGTTAGGTAAAAGTCTCAAGATACGGGTAGCAGAATGGATGGGAAGTAATGCGGGCCATCATAGATAAAGGACTAAATAGGTATATAATTTCTGTAATTCAGAGATCAAGTCTAGGATATCATTTGAGAGAAAAGGCATGACAATAACAGTTTCGTAAGATGTAATTGAGTAATGACTTGGTAGTGGACAGGGGTAGCTGTTTGACTTCGAAAGCGGTGTAATGTGTAGGCAATTGATAAGAGAGTGAGGAGGGGTAGAGCTCTATCAGTACAAGGGCGGCGAGGTCATTTGATAAGAGCAGCATGAGGTATGCAACGTGATAGTCACGAGAGCTGGCTTGAGGTTTCTGATCGATCTAACACGATCAACCATAATATGCTTTATAAACAACAGTGTGTAGGCCAAACTATGTCCTAGGTCTTTTGGAGAGTCCACGATCGATTGAAAATAATGGGTCACGTGATTGTCATCGACCCAACTCGAGGACATATCAAACAAATATGGGCTGTGAAAAGTCTTGGTAGGACTGGGTCGCATACGTACTGCGTAGACACGAAGTACTTCGTTCCATTGCCGAGTATTTCGTGGACTCGGGAAAGCCTGGATATCCTCTTCCACTTGCGCACCAGCCGCCCTCATCCACCCAGCCTCCTGACTTTCTGATCGAGGCTTTTGCAGGATGCAGAGGCAGAGGAGCTGCCTCAACCGGATATCATCCTCCCACCCTCTCAGATGCCCGAGCCCGAGTCCATCAACTGACTACATCGCTTGATTCGCCGGCCCTGGACTCCTGCTGCTCGTTGCATACACTTTCATGCAGTCTCTCCGGCATGAAGTGCAGCTAGAATTGGTTTTTACTCTTCCTCGGCCCTCTTGGACTTCTGATTCGAGGACGGACGTCTCGTTTCATGCAGGCAAGAGTTTAGTACGGGAACCTGCTCATTCCAAATCGGCTGCTTAAACTGCGTCAGTCTACCCCGTCCATCCAATTAGGCGGATTCAAGGCCCTACGACCTCCTCATCCTCAGACTTTTGCGCCAGATCTCACCTCTCTTCGACCTCCTTGACTCGAACCTCATCGGATACGGATAGGCAAAGTCGCACGTTCATTGCCCTCTTTACCACGATATTTCTACGACTTCACGACTCTCGTTCCTAGACCGTTTCACGATAAGAGACATTCAGCCACGAGGCCAGATACGACGCCCCAACATCAGCCATTTCCACACGTGCGGCCTGCCGAATTGAGGATACAGGAGATGATGGTTCCTGCAAAAGAACGGTCGAACAGACGATGACTGCGACATAATTTGACATCACAATTTTCCCGGATCCAGCATTACTCGGCGTGAATGCTCCTCACTCAGACAGACTGGCACAGAATGCCGGCCAGGGAGCTTGGAGCTTCACTTGAGGCTCCAAATGGAGTTGGATCGTCGCTATTGAAGAGACACAAGATATTACCGCATCCTCGCGAAGACCATTATATCGATTTCAATCCTTCTACTCCTACGGCGAAGCCTCGAGATCTCGTTATCGATATAGGGACATCCTCTGTCACTAGTTCAGATAGATCGAGTCCTCGAACACTGAAGCATCCATCCAAGAAGATTGGGGCTCCAGGCTTACCTCCGACCCCTCCAACCCACTCCCGACAATCTTCAGGTAATCATCCTATACTTACTTCACCCCCGAGATATGATGCCTCGAAAAGCCCATCTTCAGCCCCCAGTACTCCGCCGAATCAAAAGAGTCCACCTACTCCAGATTTCACTCCCCCACGTGCAATGCCCCCTTTAGCCTTTCGACCTCCTCTAAGCGATCGATACCCCTCCTCTAGAACCGATTCGTTCAAAACTGCGAGAGAGAACCCTTATTCATCAGATGAGGATGATATTTCCACAGTACGCCCTGTCTTACACTCTGCGAGGCAATCAAATGATATTGTACCAAAACCATTAAAAAGAGAAATCAAGCGAAAAGAGGTTGGGTTAGGGCTGGGCCTGGAATCCGATAACGAGGGTACAACTACGCCGAAAGGACATGCAGACTCTCAACAGGAATTTGTTGTCTTTGACGGAGAATGGGGATCTACAGAGGAGGCAAGTGAAGTGGAGCGAGAATGGGACGACAACCTGATGAGGAATGTTACCGTGCGGAAAAGACCTGGAAGAAATCTACATATGTTCACGGATGGAGCTACAAATGTCTTGGAAGACGATATCGTTTCGCCGACGAATGCGACTCGTGTCGTTCGTAGTTTACCTCTGCAGGAGAGAATAGCAAGGCATCGATTGGAGAGGGATGCGTCTGATCGGAGGTCGACCGATAAATTCGCAGAACGAACCGCCTCGCCTTCAGCAGTTCCAGACTCCGAGTCTCCCACAACTCCAGACGTGAGAAGATTTTCTGGAATGTCAGGACGAACGACTTCTACTGTGGTAGAGGCTATGGTTATTGATGCGCTGCCATTGCGCAGAAAGACTCTTCGGCACACCAAGAAGTATATCGGATTAAGAGAATTTAGCTCTGATCACTCCGCAAGGAGTTCTGCACAAAATTCTGTGGCGTCGGGCGACCTACATCGTTTAGTTCACAAAACTTCGAGAATACCTGATAGACGGCATCAAAGTTTACCCTCGAACGCAACTGCGAGTACGGCATCGAGCAGCAGATCGAGGCGAGGGATTATCAAGAGTGGCGGTATCCCTGTTGTAGTCATACCCGATCGTCAATCTTCTACGAAGTCATCAAAGCCACCCTCTCTCAGATCAACAAGCAGTCGGAGGACGAAGAGAAGCATGTCTCTTGGCTCAGCACCTTTGTCTAACTCGTCGAAGTATAACGAGCCTCGTAATATCGATTCTATGCCACGAAAACGGACTTTATCTGAATCTGCGGGATCTGGCCATTCAGTCCGAACCATCGACTTCCCTCCGACTATCCCAGCTAGACGGTCCTCACTCTCGGCTCCGACCAGTCGGAACGCTTCACGTGCTGGTTCTCTCACCGCTGAAAGTCTCAAGGCACACAACATGATGCAGGAGAATCGGGAGTTGAAGAAGCCTGTCATTCATAACCCAATGGAACCAAAAGATGAAGCTCTGAATTGCCACTTGAGTGTCGATCACAACGGCGATCCGCTATTTGGGACCCGACCGTCAACCCAAGTCACACCTTTCTCTCAAGCGTCGTATGAAACAGCAGGTACTACCGCAGAAGTATCGGAAGCTATGGCAGTCACGTTATTCCCGCATCAAAACAAATCCGTTCTCGTTGTACAACATGAGAAAGCGCCAGATTCATCACCCGAGCCTCTCAAAGCCATTGTTACATCACCACCGAAGGTGGAAGTCAATGGTAAAGTAACTACGGGTCCAGTTACACCTCCTCAACCCAGTCATCCCATGGATGAAGTTGATTCTCCGCTTCGAAATCCTCGTAATCCGCCGGAGCCTCCTGTTGGACCACCTGCAATCAAGTTCATTCCCCCAACACCTGCAGGTCTTACTCCTTCCCAAGAAGAGGATCGGCAGCTGGGTTTTAATGATGATTCTACATCGGAAAAGCCTAAGCGAACGATGTCTCTGATGCGTCGCGCTTTCAGCAATCGTGGAAGTTCCGAATCTGCGCAGAAGTTAGGATTCCTACAGCGAACATTCTCACTACGTGATCGCCGTCCTGGATCAAGCGATGAATCGACACAGACGTCCAAAGGCAACACAAATCTGGCTACATTATATCCTTCAGTTACAGACCAACCAGCGGACGGCAGCAAATTACATCCTTTCTGGCGACCAACCCATTTCTGGGATGATCTTGAAGATCATGATTCTGATTCCGATGACGAAATTAACTATCCACCTATCGATAACAGACCTCCACCCCCAAAACGCAGTCTGAGTGGGAAGCTGAAGCGTACATTCGCCATCCTGCCCATCAAAGACGACGATTATGATGTCCATGCTGTTGATCGACGGACGATGCGAAGAACAGAAGGTGGGATGAGAGTCGTTAAGCACAGGAGTAATTCAAGTTTGAAGCGTGAAGCTGATAGGTCACGATTTGGCGCTCCTGGGCCTGATGATTTCGGATATGGGTTTAAAGATGGGAATGGTGGGCGTATTCATACAATTCCGGGGCTTGGGGTCAGAGTTGAATATGTAGGGTGGAGTGGGATGAAGAGACGATTGAGTGAAAGAAGGAGGGAGCAGAGGAGTGATAAGTTGAGGGCGAGCATTAGCGCGCCGAGGGAGCTTCAGAGCGGTGTTGATAACGTGCTGAGGAGGAGTGGTCAAGCCTGATAGACTACGTACTCAAACTCGACACTTAAAAGCACAAGCTCACCAACAAGAGCAACGGAGGAAACGGCTGTACCATCAAAAGGAGATATTCCCAGAGGGGCGTCACATATCGATTTCACCTGTACTTTTCCAAATTTCTCGAGCATTCTCTCATCTGGCGAGCGAGATTTCGTTTGCTCCTTACAGATTCATTCGGCTTGGGTTTACGATGGAAATGATGATATGAAGAACATGACTTGATATATTGCAAGCAGCAGTGTTTATGACTTGATGATTTAGCGCTATAGAATCAGTGAATGAAAGAAAATGCTCTGTATTCAGAATCATTAGAAGCTGTGACCGATCGATGAAAAGGTTATTTTATCTCCATTCAAGTGTTGTCCTCCAGATTTCCACGAAAGGAGAGCCGAACCCGCACTAGCGGCCGCCAAAATTTCCCCTCCAGTCGAATTTTTGACATCCAACAATATCTCTCGGCGATCCTCAAACACAACACTCCACCAATATATCCCAAACTCTAAGTCTCTGTCTAGCAGGACAATGGCGCAAGGAGCTATCAAAACCAAGCCCGCTGCAGGCACGGCCAAGTCTGTGCGGAGACAGAATGCGCCGGGAGCGAAGAAGGGCGCGAGGACTATCGCACCGAGGAAGGCGGCGCTTGTGAAGAATGGAAAGATAACGAAGGTTTGTGCTGGTCTTTCTTTGCTGTCCTGTCTGGTTGGTGGAAGTAGTACCGAGGTGAAGGGGTACACGGACGGGGAGAAGGTTTAGCCCGGGATGAGAGGACTTGGGGCGGTTCATTGATGGAAACGAAACTGACGCTCGCATGTAGAAATACTCAGCCGGTCTTACGGCTATGACGGAGCGGACGTTGGGTGCGAAGGCGGGACATTTGGAGTTGTTGAAGGGGGGGAAGAAGAACAAAGATGGGAAGGATGGGAAGGATGCGAAGGGAAAGCCGGTGGAGGTTAGGAAGGGTGGGAGTAAGAAGTTCGGTTGAAGGAAGGTTGATGGTGAGGATCTGGCGCACAAGAGAGTTTGAGGATAATCTCAGGCCCCTGATGGAAGGCGTTCCCGTGGGTGAGGGAATGCCGTGATGAGGGTCTATATCGAAGGGGGGTTGTTTGAGGAAGGAGGTTTGAGGATTTTAGACTGGAAGTACGGTTGATGTCCTCGCCGAATACTACCTTGAAGTACTTTCCTCCCCTGGGCAGTGTTGGAGACAGAGCGAGGATCAACATAGACGGTGTCGATTGAAAAAATGATGAAGAATTCACAGCGTATTGAGCCATGATCTCCGATTACTTGAAAGTAATCACATCCAGGCCGCAACTTGAGCCAAGGCTCCCTGTTTGCGTAGAGAGCTAAAGTGCTCCAATACGACGCCAACCTTGCTCTTAAACTTGAAGCAGGCCATGATTGAACATAGTTAACGGTTGTTCAATTCTCTGTAGAACTATTCGTGAATCTTCACTCAGAAGCAAACCCTGTGTTTAACTCCAACTCCTCAAACATTAGCCCTGTCCGATGAACCAGCTCCACCATTCGTCTGCCCCTCCGCAAACAATGCATCTCCACCACCAACCTCAACCCTCTCCCCCTCATCCATCCTTTCAAACGCCTTCTGTACTTGAAAATCCCAATCACTCCAAGCCACAATCCCCCACTCCAGTGCGCCCACCAAATAAAGTGCAATACACTGTCCTACCCAAAGGCCCGCCAATCCCCACCCATGGAACGCAAGCCAGATTCCTAAAGGCAATGCACCACAGTAATAGCTGACAAAGTTGACTGCAGCTCCAATATGCTGTCTTCCCATTCCTCTGAGACTGCCTCCACAGCTCCCGTTCAAGCCATCAGCTATTTGGAACAGTGCAACGTAGGGCATAACTTCTGCTGTCAAGCGGATGACGTTCACATCGTCGTTAAAGATCTTGGCATAGAAGTTTTTGACTGCCATGAGGACGATAAGAACGAGAAGACCCATGAACATGCTCAACCAAGCCGCGACATTTGCTGCTCTCGCTGCACCCTTTGCGTTCTTTGCACCGAGAAGATTCCCAACTCTTGCGCTTGCTGCTACGCCAATCCCAAAAGGAATTGTGTTCATAACTTGATCGGTGGTCATAATCACACTTTGTGCGGCAAGAGGAATCGTACCAAGTCGTCCAGCGGCTAGCGCGACGATCTCGAAAGCCCACCATTCTGTGCCGACGTGGACTATCCCTAAGGCAGAGAGACGCGCGAAGGTTGAGATGTTGCGGAATGAAGCTCTAGTCCATCCTCCCCAGCAATGAGAACCGGCTATGAAGCGGGAGTAGAGGACAAGAAGGAGGAAGGAGAGCCAGTAGGAAACACCGGTAGCGAGAGGAGCTCCAACGAGGTGGAATTTGAAGGTGTAGACGAAAAGATAGTTGAGTCCTACATTAAGCGGGGACGTTATGAGGAGAACGTAGGTTCCTGGACGCATAATTTCTGGAGATATTAGTAAGGGGTAAACTTAAGGGACTAAAAACATACCTTGTGCTTGAAGATACTTCTTCATCGCTTCAAAATAAATGTACCCTAATCCTCCTGGTATCAATGCGGTAAGGAACTTCGCACTATCTACGCAGATATATTCTTCTTGTCCCAACAATCGAAACACGGGCGCCGAACAAGCCCAAAGGATTGCCACTGGAATATAGAAGGCAGACAACACAATGAAGCCTCGTTGTAGGAGAACTCCTAAGTCATGAGGATTCTTGCTACCAGTATATGAAGATGAGGCCAGTGTATCAAGAGCAGTCGATCCACCCAGTGCGATAAGCCACGCTGTTGACATAGCAAACATATAGCTGAATGCCGCAGTTGCTAGAGCTTCAGGACTCAATCGTCCAACAATCAACACCGAGAATGTCTGCAGAGAGTTCTGCAATGTGTATGCCAATATCACCGGTACAGAACCACGTAGCAGTATGAGAAATTCGGATAGCCATTTCTTCGCTGGAGTAGTATCTTCGACCTCGTAAGTCTCGCCTTCAGTATCTTGATTGGTAGTTTTTGGGAGCAGGGAAGATCGTTCATTTGTGGGAGTAGAGATAGGTGAGGCTTTCGACGATCGTAGGAACTTGGGAAGCCAAGATTTGGCATCGTTGGAATCGCTCATTCCGTCTGAAGACGCGAAATTAGACATGCTGCTTGCGATTGAGTACTTTCGAGACATTATAATAAGCTACACTATGTAGTATCTGCAACTAGAGAGATAGTATGACAGCACATAAAGAACGCAAGAGATTGAGCAATTTGATGCTTGGCCAATGATCTAGAGAAGTAGATATTCGCCATTGCAGCAGACTGGACTGTACCGCTCTCTGACTGCGAATGAGAGTCACGGATTTGCTAATAGATTGACAAGATGGCAGAATGGGATAGGACAGCAGCGGGAATTACAGCATAATTGGCATGCTGGATATAAATTGTGTAAAGAGATCTGTAAAATTGTTGGTTGACGTTATGACGACCTTATCTCCTGCAGCCAGATGATAAGAGTTTCGCGTAATAGTGTGATACTAATGTCACGTGATATACAAGAGGACACTCGCTTAAATTCAGGCTTAAGCACGTGACAACTGAAAGAACCTGTTTTCCTGTCAATGATTTGTTGATCATTGCTTTCTACCTGAAACGGCTCCAAGTGAAGCTACCGTACGAGACATGCATTCGTGATTTCATATTTTATCTTTCTTCAGCATTTTTCTCAGTCTGCTTCACTTACGATCACCCGGATGACTCAAGAAGCCATTGTGTTCTGAAATTCCTCTACTATGCTTAACGTAGGCCAAATCCGCCTCCTCCATATCCTGCCAGGATCCAACTCCGAAATCACCTGCCACGTATCCACCGTACCCCTACTCTCATCCCCGCCATACGACGCTCTCTCCTACACATGGGGCGGTCAAATTCTCTCCCACTCAATCACCATCTCGGGGTCTTCCATCCCAGTAACCTCGAACTTACACAGTGCCTTGAAGCAACTCCGTCACGAAGATGAAGAGCACACAATCTGGATAGACGCTATCTGCATTGATCAACACAACTATGTTGAAAGAAGTTCCCAAGTTGGAATAATGGCTGATATCTACCAGCGAGCTCGTCAGGTCATTATGTGGGTAGGTGAAGCAACCGAGTTCGACGGAATGGCATTTTCGCTTCTGGAGCAGCTTAGAGACGTTTTCAAAAAGCACGGAGACGTGGATTTCGATTTTCAGCAAGTCGGGGCGGATGGAGAACTATGTCCAGGGTATGGACTGCCGAATTCAAGTTCAAGCAAATGGATTGCACTTGCACGGTTGTTTCAGAGGCCTTACTTTGAGAGGATATGGATCATTCAAGAAGTTGTTAAAGCGAGCTGCGCGATTTTGGTGTGTGGGAAGCTGAGAGTTGGGTGGGAGGTTGTCAGGGATCTCGCGAGGAGTTTGGAGAAAGGTGGCTCCCTTGGCGAACTCGAGTATGAGGAGACGGCACCAGGGATTGTGTCTGTAAACGTTATGGCTGATTTGAAGGCTGGAACAGGTATTGACCTCCTTTCGTTACTGGCGAAGACTAGAGCGTATCAAGCAACAGAGTTGGTGGACAATGTCTTTGCTCTCATGAACCTTGCATCGAATCCAGATGATGTTGGGGTCAAGGTGGACTACTCGCTGATAGCATCTGAGGTTTGGGAAATGGTTGCTGTGCACAGCTTGAATATACACAAGAATCTATTGTGTTTATCAAACGCGGGAATCTCTTCCTCTTCAATACAATCCTGGGTTCCGGATTGGAGCAACGCAAACGAACATCGTGGCTGCCTTGCACTTCACGGGAAGGAACATTTCAGAGCTTCGGGGAAAACTGAGGTATCACTCAATGTTTCGAAAGACCTTCAGACGCTTATAGTACGAGGTTTCATTGTTGATACCATTGCTGCGGTCGCACCGGAAACCTTTAAATTCGAACTAAGAGGAATTAGCTCAGGACCTTTGATCTGGTTAACGCCTGAAGGAGACCTAGCTCGAACTACAAAAATAGCCACCGAGTTGCAGGCCTCCGTAGCAGTCGCTACAGGCGCCTTCAAATACGAAGATGGAGAAGTCCGTAATAGGGAGCTTGCAAGGACTTTATGCTGCGATATTCTTACAACCGGAGAGCCTGCAGATATTGAAGTTGCTAGCAAAGTTTGGCAGTATTATCGAACGATGGCTACTTTATATACTCCGGCCACTCATGTGGGAGTGGACGATTTTCTGCGTGAGATGGAGAACTTGAGACCGGATGGTGTCATGATGGAACAGTTCATGCACTCTTGGACGTTGTTTGGGATGGGCAGAAGCGTTTGTACCACTGTTAGTGGTGATCTTGGACGTGTGCCATTTGGCACCCAGGCTGGGGATCTGGTGTGCATTTTCAAAGGCGGAGTTGTGCCGTATTTATTGAGAGAAGATGGAGGCTGCTACAAACTTATTGGGGAATGTTTTGTCAATGGGATCATGTATGGCGAATCATTGGCAAAAGATGGGCTAGTAGAACAAGAACTCAAACTCCAATAAATCCAATACAAGCAATTACAATTCTTCTTAGGGCAAGGCTCACAAGTCCGGAAAATCATTAGCTATAAGGAGCACCTATATAAACCTCATCCTCATTCAAATGATCATTCCTTTATTCCTGCTACCAGTCAGTAGTCATGGCTACCTTGGAACGATAAATCTTACCCTCTCCAGCCAAAGGACTGGTGACCACGAAAAAGTCGTTGCAGTGCGGCAGGGGCCTGGGGCCGTTCACCGGTACTGATAAAACCCTTGATGTATGAGTTAGGCAGGCTCTACAGATATGGACCAGAAGATAGAAGACGTTGACTGGGAGCATACATGGATCCTACACCGGCTCAAAGATACAATGACCGACTTCTTCGTCTTTATCATCATTGAACGCCCGCTCCATGAATCACTCGGATTCGGTGAGGTCGAGGATGTATTGCTGCAGCTCTCGAGCGACCCTTCACCCAGGCAGATATCTTCCCAGATGATCCAAACTTGGCCAAACTTGGGTTCCAGGACAAGACAATGAGGATCGGCTCGAGAGGGGCTCTCGCTCGAGACTACTCAGCCAGAGTCTATAGACGTCCGTTATGAACATAGTGCGAACGCTGCGTGATTTCCAGAGCAGGGCACATTGGCCCCGCCAAAGCACTGTTATCCTCGAGACTAAAACGACGACTATAGACTATTCTGCTGTGCTTAAATTGTTACTCTGACGTGAATATGAGATTTGACGGTTGACTACTGATTGTTGCCACATTTGACATCCATGTTATGGCAGCGGATCCGTCGACTTCGGGATCTTTTTCAGCGTCTGTCTCAATTGCTGCACCTCTGGTATTTATCTCGTCATTATATCCCAGACAACTCACCGGAGCGTCTTCAAAATGCGATCTTGCTCTTACTCCAGCTCCCAGATTGTTGAAGTTATAGTACAGTATTTCGTCCCAAGAACCAATTCAGGCACGCTACGCAACCCCCACCACTCCTTAAGTACCTGTACCCGTACCTCGTACAGCCCAGTATATGTACTTTACCTCCGTACATCAACTTGCATCTACATTCAAGAGTCTGAAGCAATTGTCCAAAAAAAATATCCCAAGAACGACTTCCTCTGATTGATCGCGCATGGCGTCTTCAGGCAGCGTCTTTGGTTCCCTGGAATGCGGTCTTGCCATGACGCGGCGCAGCTCCGTACCTAGGTACTTAGGCTGAAAGCCGCATGGAAATCCGATCTTGGGTAGTTAAGTACTTCATGGAACCTCTTACCTTTGTTATAAGTGTCTTTTGCTAGGCCTTTGAATTGTTCTTTACATATATAAAACCGACCCAGACCAAGGTTCGCGACACTGCGCTGGCGCAGTTGCGATGTCTGCGCTTAATTGAGAAGACACCTCTATGTGACGACATTCTCCCTCGAGACGACCCCCCAACGACCATCCACGATGGCGGCATCTGATTACTCCTCCGAAGACGATCAATTCGAGGAAGACCAACCTCTCCTGCCCAATGGCAGTCTCCATCGTGCAGACTCTCGTTCCAATGCTTCCTTCATTCGCCAAACGCACTCTCCAAGAGTCATCATCATCATACTCTTTACAATCTTGTTCATACTAGCATTTGGAGGATATCTCTTCGCTGTACCAGGTCTGCGGTTATATGAGAACATAATATGTCATCATTATTACAATAAGTTGGATGGAGAAGGCCACATTGGGTTGGACGGGGATATAGACGAGAGTTTGTGTAAGGTGGATGAAGTCCAGCATGAGTTGAACCTTTTACTCGCCGTTTTACACTTTTTGGCTGCTATTCCTGGTATGCCGAAGTTCTTAATGCAAAGAAGAGGAAACTGATGGGGCTTTAAGCATTATTGATGACAGTTCCGTATGGATTGCTGGCAGACAGGTGTGAGCTGTCTCCAGACTTTAGACCATCTCTAATTTGCTTAGAATTGGGCGTAAGATCGTCTTTACACTCGCTTTAACTGGGCTGATACTTTCCGGACTTTGGACCATGGTCGTAATGTGGTTTTGGAAGGTTCTTCCAATACGTTTGGTGTGGTTTTGTCCATTGTTCACCTTAATAGGAGGGGGAGAAGCTGTGGTAGGAATGATGTTTTTTGCAATTGGTTCTGATATTACTACGGAGTCAAACAGGTGCGCAAAGTCATTTCTTATTACTCAATGCACAGCTGACATTCGACCAGAGCCAACATGTTCCTGCTTGGGAAAGCTGCCGGCGTCATAGCAGAACTGATCGCTCCTACGGTCGCTTCTTTACTCATGGCTAAATCACCATGGATTCCATTCACAATGGGTATAGGACTTTTGGGTTTTGGAACTAGCCTAATTGTGTTCATTCCTGAAACCGGACGCCGGAAACATATCGTCGAGCTTACACCAGAATTCTCTTCTGAGCACAACTCAAGCATGCAGGAGAAACTCGGGTTCTTCGCCACAATCAAATTCCAGATCTCAGACGGGTTTAAACGAGCCTACGAAACTTCAACGGTCCTTCACTCGTTACCAATTTTGTTTCTTCTTGTGACCTTCTTAGTTGAGCCCGTTAACAAACAGTCAATAGATCTCACCCTCCGTTACATCTCGAAACGCTTCTCATGGGCACTTCGGCAAACTGGATTCCTTCTTTCACTTAAAGCCTTCGTCAATATTGTGCTCCTGCTAGGCATCCTACCAGGAATGTCCCACTATCTGACAGAACACCTACACTTCTCCTCCAAAGCAAAAGACCTCTCCCTTGCTCGATATTCCGCTGTCATGCTCTGTGTTGGTGCCTTGACATTTGCCGCAAGTCCCACAGTCGGTGTCACGGTGATTGGTCTGGTAATCTATACCTTGGGAGGCGGATTCTGTGCCTTGACTCGTTCCCTCATTACAACTTTTGTCGACAAGGAACATGTTGCTCGCCTTTATGCAGCTATCGCTGTTGTGGAGGTGGTCACTGCACTAGCTGCTGGCCCTTCACTCGCGGCGCTCTATTCTGCTGGATTGAAGATGAAAGGGCCTTGGCTTGCTCTGCCATTCTATGCCCTCACGGTCGTATGCTTCTTTGGCGGGCTTGGGGTATGGTGCTTTGGATTCCTCGCTCCGAAGCAGGAAGAGATGCCATATGGAGATGAAGATCGAGATACAATCATTGGAAACACTCTCTTTCTACATGAGGACACAGCAGCTTCTGGCATTGTAAATACGACCTAGATTTGAATGGATCTTGAAGATTTAAAAGAAGGTATGGTCTGATCTTCCTCCGAGAAGTGTGTAAACTGATTGATCGCAGCGCGGGCAAAGGTCATCCTCAAGCGCCCTTATTCTTCAGGGCAGCCATCATCTTTTGGATCCTTGTCTGATATCCCCTCGCGATGGCCACCTCATATGCAAGTCGATATTGTTTCAAGCCTTTGGAAAACAGCTGTCTCTGATCACGAAATCCAGTCAATTCCCTCAATTTATCGCTTCCCGTCCATTGCGAAAAGCCAACCACAGCTAGAAAATCATCAGCAGTTTTCCATCCGCAATTCAAGCGGGACCCCGCCCCAGAGGCCAGTCCAAGTACATACCTCGTTCGAAAGCCTCGTCGGCCCTTCCGGCCGGAATCTCCCCAAACTTGACTTCGGGAATGCAATACTCTGTTGCTAGCGCATGAGCAATTTCCTCGAGTGTCTCAAACCTATAGCTGGAGATATTGAAACATTCGCCTGCTACCTTGCTCTTCGACCCAAGATGAATCAACCTCTCATGCTCATGTGCAAGCGCTACATAGGCATCACCGCAGTCATCCACATGCATAGCATGAAGAATAGTCTTCGGATGCTCGTTGAACTGCAAGACACCCTTTTCTTCCCCTTCTTTCGCTAAGCGAAAGAAGTCCCCATAGAAGCTTGAGGATAGACCATATACGTTCGTAGGTCTCAGAACTGCTGCATCGAAAAGCTCCTTGTGTTCTAGGATTTTCACAGCGTATGCAGCGCGGGCTACTGCGAAAGGCGGGGGCTTGATGGGGGATTCTTCGGTATGTGGTTTCAGACCAGGAGAATCGGCGTGGAGCTCCATCATGCCGTAGTCCTTGCAGCCGGACGTGAAAAGCACAAGAGGTTTAGACTGGCCTCTTTCAAGGCGTTTCTTGGAGAGCACCGAGACGAGCGAGACGATCTCTTCGTAGTGCGGGATGTAGTTCGTCATTTGCTCGGTGGTGGAGACTATCACGTCGAATGTCAGGTCATGAGGAAGGCTGGAGATGAAAGCCTGATCGCCGGGTGAGCCGAGGAGAGGGATGATTTCTGTGACTGCAAGATCATCGACGAGGGCTTTGTTGCGTATGAGGCCGTAGGTCGTCCATCCAGCTCGTACAAATGAACGAGCTACTGCGTTCCCTATGTAGCCATTTGCTCCTGTCACGAGCACGGTTTTTGGGGTTGGGTCAGACATTGTGCAAAATGAGAAGTCCAAGCAACCACTTGAAAGAATAATGAGAAATAGAAAAGATTAGAACTGGAAATGGGATTTTTATGTACTTTTTGACTTCTATACACGCTAGAACGTCGCTCGTCGGAGGAAGCGGATTTTCGGAGTCAGAACACATGCCGACTTCAAGTAAAACACGTGACAACTTAATAGACGTTCGCGGCTCCAACTTCATTGACAAGATGATTCGAGATCGTTTTGCAGCGTCATATCCTCCGGTCAAGATTTGTGTCTTCCTTCATTTGCTGGTTGGAAGTTTTGGTGATGATGGGTAAAAAGAGCTTTGTGATTGGATAGTCTATTAAATGAGAGTTTGACATGTTACAACGAGATGGGTTACGAAGCAGAGACACAGAATATCATCGCTGCAGAAGCGGTGGTATGAGATACGGTGAGCAGCTGGTTTTGGGTTTTAGCTTTTATGATACGAGTATTTGCTTCTTATTCAACAATCTAGAGTTGACCCGCTATGTGTAAGAAATCTATATTTTCACATCATTTCACGAAGTCGTCATCCATATCTCCACGGTTTACCCATACGTTACGGATGACTTTGCGTTGAAATCCCAACTCTTCATGCATCCAGATCGTCTAGCACTTCGCCGCTCTCATCCCACTCAAGATAGCCCTCTGTTAGCCCTCTCTGCTTCCCCCTCAGCCTCATCGTCCCCATCAAGTCGAATCTCATGCCCATCTCCTTCTCTCACAAAATTACTCGCAAAACAGCAGACTCCAGCCACACCGGCCAACCCCCAGAACACAGCTCCTACACATCCCTTTTCCAACCCAATACCATAGAGCCACCCACCAAGCGCTGGAGCAATCGTCCTCGCCCCTGCGCTCACACTCTGTCCGATTCCGTGTATTGTACCGAGAACACTGGGGTGTGGCGAACAATTGTTGATTAGAATGGTTGAGGCAGGCGTAGCGAATGTTCTGCCTACGACCTGCAGGAATAGTAGTCCTGTGAGACTTGCCCAGATCGCAAGACCAGTCTTCTGGCTTGGTGGCGGTGTTGTCGAGGGGATTAGAGAGAGGAACGGGATTAGTGTGTATACGACTGGGAAGCAGTAGAGGAAAATCCGCCAGCTGCGGACGGTACCAAGACGAGTGTTGACGAGAGGGTAGAGGAATAGTTGCATTGTGATTCCAATTGTGCCTAGGATTGCCATTGCGATACCGACCGAGCGAGGAGGGAGACCAATACCACCGGTGAAGGTGAGTGGTGGGTGTGGATGGTAATCTGGTGGAGCTTTCGAGGGATCGTAGACTGGGGTAGAGAGGAAGGAATACCATATCGATTGAAACGTTCCCATTGAGCCAGCAAGGAGTCCGTGGGCGATCAAGGTGCTGATTACGTTGTAAGTGAAGATACTTCGGAACGGTAGCCTGTTTCTGTACTGCGGCGCGACTAGTTTCTTGGGTTTGGTGGGTATTGATGGTGCGAGTTCAACGGTGGGCGTTTGAGGGTCATCAAAGGCGACGGCGGTGTAACCATCAGATTTAGGACTTTTCCTGATGACTTTCCGCAGGAAAGAGCGGAATTTCTGGCCAATATTGATCCCATAATCTTCTTTGTGTTGGAAGTTTTGATGTGTCTTCAAAGATTAGCATAATTCTATTTTTGGGACTGGGTTCTTACTTCTTCAAGACCAAAAAAGACGGATAGCACAGCGAACCACAGAAAAATGGCACTGAGGAGATTTGGTGGCGAGTAAGGGAACTTCTCAAGAAATTTATTGCCTCCAAACCAATGAGGATAATTGGCGACAGGATCGGAGGTCAAACCTCCAATCATTGGACCAATGATGACCCCGATATTCGCACACATTGGGAGTAACAAGAAGGCTCTTGACTGAAATCTAGAACTATCAGTAACAATCGTCAACAGTGCTATGGGAACTCACTTCTTCTCCCTAATAATCTCGCTGATCATCGTTCTCATCACACCCACATTTCCGTTAAGCGCGCCACCCATCATTCTAAAAATCAGTGCCTGCCAGAAAGTCTGTGAGAAACCAAACCCCAAACACGAGAGCATCGTCCCAAACAACCCAACGAGAATAACCCTCTTTCTCCCTCCTTGATCACTCCATCGTCCCCACAGCATCGCCGTACACAACTGCGCAGCAGCAAAAGCTCCCTGCATAATACCCGCCTGCGAAGCAATCGTCGAATCCGGAAGCGATTGGTCAAAGGATTTTAACTGATAAAATAGATAAGATCGCAATGAACTTTGGACCAAAGGCTCGCTCAATCGAGCTGTAACGAGAATGGCTAATTGGCCTTTTCGGGGGAGACTCGACCATGTTATGGGTGTTTCTTTCTTCTCTTCTCGCACGGGGATTTCAAGTTGGAGTGGTTCATCTTGGTCGAGATCTTCCTCTATGAATGAGCGCCGTCGAGCTGAGAGGGAGGAAGGCCTTGTCTGAGGATTGAGGGTTGATGCATGGTAATCAGTGCTATGGATTGATGAGTCTTCCGTATCGCTGCCGCTCCCAATTGCAAAATCCGTAGCTGGACGTTTCTTGGTAGGCATTTCGCCAGGAGTCATGTGACAAAAGTATCGGGATTGGCCTGTGAGAAATGGTGGTGCTGGTGGAGAAGAAATATCCCCTTTTCCTGCCCAGCCTCACAATGTAACAATGGAGAACCTCAACTCTGAAGAGTCTCTGTCGACGTTGAAAGTGGAGAGAAGGAAAGATGTACGGAGTAGACACCGCCACTCTCCAAGGGGCTGTGATTCGACGAAGCCATTCTGATTCTCGGCATCCCGGCACCGATTGATTGCGTGCGCGCCTCGCAGACTCGCGACACAGCCGCCTTGTCTTCTGAATAGCATCAACAGTTGCGCGTGAAAGTTTTTGGACTCTGCACGTCGAGGTGTCGTAAATCTCAAAAAACTCGAGGCTGGATATTGTTCACTCATCAGTTACTCGACTTGGTATCTGTAGCCACGGTGTAGTTTTCCTCAGATGCTTTTTTCGAGGAAGCTCGTCTGGTCAACACGAGGTAGTCCTCACATCGCCGCTGTTGAAGGAAGATCTGAACGGCGCTCAAAAGTTTGTGCGACTTCGCCCCAGTCATCGTCAAAAGTTGGGAATTCTGCCTGTGTCTCAGTGAGACAGACCTTTCGGTGGCGCCATCGCCTCCAGGTTCAAGAGCATCACGAGTTGTCCCTGCTGATACCTCGAATTTTGGCGTAATGAAAGCTACCTGGAGTACAGTACTCAGCCCATCTTAGCCATAAATCACCTGTTTGCTCGCTTCTATGTTGTATGTTCTCGCTATCGGCTATACCAAATGGCCTCCATCCTTTTTCAGACCTTTCGAGGCCGTCAATATCAGCCCAACAGACTTCTGAGGTGTTCTAAGAGAGCCTTCTATTATAACTCTGATACAAATTCCACCTTCTCAATTTATATGATGGTGCCTGATTTCGAAAGTCATAAACCAAGTTTTCCACTCGGAATTTGGCAGTGTTTCAAATATGAAGACTGATAACTGAACAGAAGGGCAATTACCGCAATACAGCCTCTTCTCTCTATTTCAATCGATCTCTTCCAGCCCAATATATTTCCTAACTTACGAACCTCCTCATCGGACCCCACTCCAACAGGTCTACGATCAAATGAAGGTTCTTGCTCGGATGGAGGAGTAGTCGCTAAGACGGCAACTGATAATGCCTTCATAGCGCTAACAAATCCATCTCAAAGCTCTGACTACAACCCCACAAGTTGTCCGATCGTTCAAGTTGGATCTTAAAAAGCATCTTGAACAGCCACGTCCCGCCACTGCCAAAACGACCGCAACACGTGACCGTCCCACTATTGGGCTCTTGTACACCGCTGTTTCAAAACACTCGTCCAGCTCCGGCTTCGTACTCCAACAAGTCTCAAAACTTAATAGTCCGCATGAGCGGCTCGACCCGCTGCTGTGTTGTCCTACGCCAGGTCCACACCGCTCAGAGCTTTAATGGACTCTTGCGCAGCTAACGCAAGAGGTTCGACATCATTGCAGGAACGAATCCACAACAGTGTATGAACTGGGCATGTACTTGATGCAGGATATGCAGGCAAAAGTAAGGATAAATCCATGAAGGATCACGGTTGGCTAGATGTGGCGCTAAGGAGCCATTGTTGACAACGGACTTGGCCTTGAAGTACGTGTCTACACCGTCTTGTTGGCAATTGCAAATATTGATTACCCTCGGTTCGATCTGGAACTATACAAATACATATCCCCTTTCCCAAACTTTGTTTTTCCTCTTTACCACTTTACTTCCCCGTTCTACTTCTCAAAATACCCAGTTTTCTCACACTACTCAATCTTCTACGAAACTATTCTTTGTATACTACTCTGTATACTACCTACCTTCTATCTTTTTCAAAATGGCCGCAGCAGTTATGCAACCAATGGCTTCTCTCTCCCTTGACCGGGAAATTATGCCCCCTTCTCCCGTATCCCAAAATTCCTCTCGTCATGGTCGAGGTAGACACGGCGGCAGCGTCACCAAGGGAAAGGCGCGGGGTAGAGGCTATTCCGTTGTCGATGACCGAGAGAGCATGATATCCAAGGCTTTGACTTGGGTCTTGAAACGCACTGTCCAAGGGAATGAGGAACAAGACGAAGGAGAAGACAAATTGGTCGCCGACGCTGAAGGCTGGGTTGTTTGCGAGGAGGTTGTACGTATCTCCACCCCACTCTGCAAAACACCATGATCTCATTATTCCAAAACAGCTCGAGCGCCCCAATCTCACAACTCTCGAAGTAACATTCGCCGAACTCCAAGAACTGATATCCTCCCCGGCCTCCAAAGCCCGCTTTTCGCTCAAGCTCGACCCCTCTGTTAAAGCTAACCGCTCATCAACCAACCCCTCCGATTACCTCATCCGCGCCAACCCCTCCGCCAAAGAATCGTCCTCGCCTAACCCCGCAGCAGCTCCAGCGCTTACCACCCTCACCACCACCACCGAAGATCTCCCCGAGCTCATCGTCTACGAGACCTCCTACGCAAACTATCCTCTGATCCTCGCATCCGGCGGGATCAAGCGCGCGGGCGGCCAGCCCCAGCTCACATTCTCCTCGATCAAGATCTCTGAAGACGGGACTGAGATACGATCGCCTAGCGATGCTGATGTGTCGATTTATATCGACCTCCGCTTCGCTATGGAGCAGGATGGGAAGATCACATGGTCACGCACCGAGAGTGGGGCAGTAGTCACCGAGGGCGATGCAAACGGTGTTATTGATAAGGCGTTCTGGAAGAAGGTCGTTGCTCGACGGGCTGATATTGGGGTTTTGTATGAGGATGGGGAGGTTCGAAAGGAGGTGCCAATTGGCCTAAGAGGCAAGGGAGCGAAGCCTAAGAAGGGAGGAAAGGGAAGAGGAAAGGGTATCAACAAGAAGGCTCAGAGTGAGGATGAGGAGAGCACCAGTGATTAGATAGGTTTGGTCTTATTTGTACCAGTGTTTGGAGCATATCCATACCATTTTTAGCCGGGGTTGAAAAGATAGCATAGTAAGGGTGGGATGAATTGATTGCTCGAGTAGCAAATGTTCTGCATTATACAGTTCTTCCGGGACCTATTACAGTGTTCCAGACGCCAACCAGTCCGTTTGTACGCCTCCAAGGGTATCATATCATAGTCCTTCATAATTCATCATCATCCGTCTCGACACTGAGTCCCAAATCCTGAAGATACCCATTTTCAATTCCGTCTTTTTTCTCAGCTTCCAATTCACCAACTCGATCTCTCCGCATCAGATAGAACTTCTGTAAACAATCTCGACGCTGTTCTTGCGTCATCCCCTCAACCACAAGCGCAAATTCGGCTACATTATCGAATTTGAAAGTCTTCGCCATTGTGCAGAATTGTCGTAACATAACCTCTTCTGGGGGGTGGAACTCGTATCTCACTCTTCCCGGTTCTGTTATAATCGTTTGACTTTCATCAAACATTCGTGCTTCTCCAACATCAACATCTAGACCAGTTTCTTCCGCTCGACGGGAAAGCTGTGCCTCGATTTTGGATGAGCCCACAACTTCAGAATTTTCGTGCGTATACTGGACGCCAGCAGATGCAAGAATGGCTTGAATAGCGTCAATCTTTGGCTTGGTCTTCTTCTTGGGTTTATCGCCTTCCGTGAGGAGAGCTGCAAGCTGACTTATAGCCGCGTCCTCGCTCTCGTCATCCACTCTCAATGGATTGTCGTCATCATTGAGAAAGTCGTCCATATCGACTTCAATCATATCAACGCCTCTTCTTGCTTCTGCGACGTTAGTTTTGTTTACGATATCTCGAAGAACAATATCGTCAGCGTGGAATGTGAGCAAGTTTTGCAGTCCGAAGATCTCTCCCTTCTGATCCGACTTGTTCTGGACACCCTTAAAGTAGCGTCGTTCGGTTGATGCAGTGTATCCAATGTTGGCTTGCTGCTGTTTATAAATCTGGCGGGCATAAACAATCTCCTCGATGGTGCCTGCGGAGACCAATCTAAAGACTTCAACATCTCGTAGCTGACCAATACGGTATGCTCGATCTTGAGCTTGAAGATCGTAGCTTGGGTTCCAATTTGGGTCAAAAATGACAACTTTGTTGGCACTGGTGATGTTCAACCCGACACCTATATCAAATAAGCATTGACTAGTGCCATGTAGGTAATCAACATACCTCCGGCTTTAGTAGAGATCAAAAACACGAATTGGCGAGGATCGGAATTGAAATCATCGACTGTGGTTTGTCGTTCTTCATTCGGCATGGATCCGCTGAGAAAGCTGACGTTGTAGCTGGTGTTTTTAAATAAAATCTCAAGCATTCGCAAAAGTTTGACTGAATGAGAGAAGATGAGGACTTTATCGCCATTTTCGTGCCAATGGCTGAGAAGCTTCTTCAGAACTTGCCACTGCAACATATCAGCTACTGTAATATTTAGCAGATGCCGAAAAATTATCTTACCTTGCCGCAGAACTCAGGATTGGCAAGTGTTTGCGGAGAATCACGGGCCTCATACAAGTCTTTCCAACGATCTGGCACCATAATTCGAAGGAATTCGAGGTCTCGAGCTTGTTTTTCTGGTAAATCTTCCATTCTTGGTATTAAGAGTGCTAGATGATTTGATAGCTTCTGAAGAGTTGTCATGAATGGAAAGACAAGGGCCTGCTTCTAGTCAGAGTATGATAGGCACGGGAGAGGGAAATACCTACTTTCCAAGGAGTATCTGAGCCGGGTATCTTCGCAAAACAGCAGGCTCCTCTTGTTCTCGCCTTCTTTCCGGCTGTTAGTTCTCCGCAGTCGCAATCATCCATGGATCTCTTGACTAGCTCAACAAGTTCACTGTCGAGAAACCTTTCGTACGCAGCCTTCTGAATATCTGTAAGCTGACAAAAGACCACTCTATCCGTCTTCTTCGGCAACTGATGAGCAATGAGACTTTTCATTCGACGAAGGAAGAACTGAGGGAGGAGGTTATCTACAAGCTGCTTTGCTGTAGTTCGGGCCTGTTTGAGTTGGTAGGTCGTAGCATCGTGACTAGCAGAGTTAGCTGACATATTCATCCGCGCCCGACATACTTACGATTGCCCGATTCTTAGAGGATCACTGATACTTGACTTCCAAGTGGAAATGGGTCCTAATTTTCCAGGATTCGTCCAATTCAGCAAGGTCCAGAGTTCCTCATATTTGTTCTGGATGGCCGTCCCTGTGAGTCCAATCCTACATAAAGCATTCACCTCATTCATGGCTTTTGTGACAAGTGATGACTGCTCCTTAATTTGATGGCATTCATCTGCCACAACACAGTCCCATGGTATGGAGTTCACTTCGTCCTTACAATTCTTGTAGGTTGTGTAGGTTGTAATGAGAATCTCTGCTCGGCCAGCTTTGATGGTTTGTAGAGCTTCGTCTTTGCCGCTGCCATGGTATTTCTCAGTATGCCACCAGCCCCAACGGTTCAGCTCGTTGTTCCAGTTTTCCATCAATGAGCCAGGGCATATTATGAGAACTCTCGGATACCAAGGCTGTCCAGGCGCTCTCCTCATTTTGCGCATTCGCTTGGCGTCTCTTTCGTCGCCAGTCTTTCCAAACGCAGCAGTTAAGAATGCAGCGACTTGAACTGTCTTTCCCAATCCCATATCATCTCCCAGGATGCCCCCTTTGGCGTAAACAAAACACTCGTGTAGGAATGCAATGCCACCGACCTGATAGTCCCGAAGATATCGAGCAATAGAGGCAGGTATGATACCTAAAGAGTGTGGTAGGAAGATGTCATCGTATGACCGGGATGGCTCAATAGCCTTTTCACTGAAGTCAGGTCGTTCCTCTAGATCGGCAATTCTGTCATCGTCCGAGAAGTCAACCTCGCCATAATTTGGTGGGAGTCTCAATCCAGCTTCATGCAACGTCTCGCGGTCCATGTCGAATTCTTTACGCCGCTGTTTGATATACTCTGGGATTTCGTTGTCCGACGGGTCCTCATCCAAATCAGCGCCCCATACCCTCTCCTTCTTTGTATGTATCCCAGTCTTTCCATTCACAGTGTTATGTCGTTTGGAGGTCCTAGGTTTCACTTTCCTCTGTGTATCCGCTGTCTTCTTTCGTTTCACTCTATCTTGTTTCTTCTCTTCGTCGAATTCATCCTCGCTGGACCAGGTTACTTTCTTCCCGGTCGCCTCCCATTTACGCTTGTGCTTTATGTCTGTGATCTCGAAATCGGAATCACTTTTGATCTCTTTGGTAGACTTCACCACCCCTGGTGGCTGTTAGCAGATTAGAGAATGATGGGAGTGATCTGCGCACTCGAGATGTACTCATCAGTTGAAAGTCCACGGCCGTTTCTAGCTGTGATGTCGTCCTCTTCTGAGGTCTCCTCATCTTCATAGTTCTCAGCGCGAACCATCTGCGCCATATTTCCGTTCAGTAAAAATCGTTACTCGCGAGTAGCGGCAGAGATTGATTGTCTACTTAGAGTTATTGAAGAAACTTTCCCCGAACGCGACGCTGTGTAGAGCGAACGCGACGGGGTCACGTGGAAGATGCCCCTCCTCGATGCCTGCGCCACAACCCCGCATCATATCCACTGCTTTCGAAAATTTGATAGGCTTTTTATATAGCCTTCTTCTGAGAGTTAAGAGATTGGAAAAGACTTTTGATATCTCAGTCGTTCCTCATATATGGATATTTGAGTTAACCTAAGGCTTTGAATCATTCACAAAGATGTAGAGAGGTGGAGCAAGTATTGGTGGGTCAGTTTGAGAGTGCAATACAGTACAATGCGTCAGAATGTGGAGGATGGTCAGTGGAAGGCATATTGACTCCTTTATATAGTCTATCTGTTCAAGGGTTCACACCGAAGCTTTTTAATAATGTTGATCAATCCCACTTCTAGGGGCATCTCATCGGAAAGGGGAATTTGGGATTATGTGTGAGGCGATAACTAGAGGTTAGCTCCTAATCTAGATTAGAAGTCACTCCTTTATATAACACTTAGCGTTTTGCTACTCAACAAACAATTCGACCGTTTTACCGGTTTGCTGGACCCACGATCGTAAGACGACAAAGTGGTTCCTTCCAGTGGATGTTGAGCTGGCCGAAAGCTAAGGTTACATTGGTCCACGGCTTAGAAGTATGTCTCCACACCAGTGGTTGAAATATGTATTGAGCCTTGAAGCTGGTGAGAGATATTGATTTCCACTCAAGCTCAGATGTTTCCATGTACATGGCTGTATGTTGTATGTTGTACTGTAAACTCCTGACACTAACCCTAGATCAGATTCTTTGTAGGGTGCTCAAGCTTCATCTAATTCAAGCTGGGGTCAAATGCATGGCTTCCTGTACCATATGAATGCCATGTGTTTGCCATGTGATGATGCTGCATTGCTACGCATCGAGGTCGGTTTTGGTTGGCGTTCTAAGTATCGAGGCGATACGCTTCAGAAGCTTTATAGTATAGATAGTGAAAGTCTTCAACATGAACCGGTTTCACAAGCTAAGCCCTTCATACCCTTTCATGCCGCACGTGGTTCACATGGAGATCTGCATCATCGTACGATGTACTACTAAAGATTCTGCACCCGCAGCATCTGCAAGAACTAAGCAATCTCGGGGTTTTCCTCCTTCACTGCTTGCACCAAGTCTTCCATCCCCCCCACCTCTCTTGGACCGTCCTGTCCCTTTGGGGGCAGAGCCCACTCTGGAAGTGGGCTGAGGTAGCTCCAAGATCCACCGGCATCCTCATACCGAAGGCTGTGAAGCCATAAACACAGTTCCTGTTTCCCAGGATCTGTGTATAGTGGCGTCTGACAGACTTCGCATAGCTCCCCCGACATTTTTTCGGCCTTCTTCTTGTTATAATCATCCACCATCTCATCATGATATGCCACAGCATCAGCCACTTCTGATTTCCCCATCCGAGAAAGACGCGTAATGATATCCTCATCTGAATCCCGAGTTGCATCGGCATCGTTGGCGCCTAATGAGGATCCCCACACACGTCGGTTGCAGTATATTGGATCATTCCCTATAGGATGACCTAGGAACTGTAGATGGACTCGCAACTGATGTGTTCTTCCTGTCACGGGCAAACACCTGACGATTGAATAACCTTCCTTGTCTAGCACAGGGGCCACATCTCGCAAGGTCGTGTCCGATGATGAACTCTCCGATATTGATGGGTAGTATGCAAGCTTCTTAAAGACAGTGCGTGCCGCCTTGCCATTTGCTCTAACACGATTGAGGCCAAGCTTCGGCGATATTTGAAGGATTGGCATGTCGCAGACCACTTCGCCATCTGGGAACTCTCCTCTGACTCGTGCAATATACTCCTTTCTGACGGTTCTACTTTCTATCTGCAAGCTCAATTTCTCCGCCGCTTTTGGGTGTTTAGCAATGAACATAATACCGCTGGTCAGTCGGTCTAGCCGATTACAGGGGAGGGGATTCCACTGATGCCCACGCTCTGCCCGCATGATCTCCACAACTGAATTGTAATTATATCGTCCAGCGGGGTGTACTGGTACCCCAGTAGGCTTATTGATGACAATCATGTCATTGTCTTCATGTACAACGGATATTGGAAGGGCGGTGACTGGGGGTTCGTGACGGTGTAAGGTGTGAGAAATGACATCTCCATTTTTGACGATGTGTTGTGTTGATACTGAATTTCCATTGATTGTGACCGCTCCGCGCTCTATCGCATCTTTCTAATTTTGTCAGCACAGATATTCTGCTCCCTTCGCATGGCATACGTAGTATTCTAGAGGTCTATCTCGAAACTCGCTCGCAAATATCTCCAACAGCTCACGACCTCTCCATCTCTGTTTACAATACGTATTGTATGTAAAGTGGTAAGGTGCAACCTTTCGTAGTCCATCGTCAAAATAATATGGTCTGGGCCATGGGTCGGCAGGTGTTGTCACAACCAGTGGGGGTTCTCCGAAGGGAGTATGCTCTTCCTTGGATAGAAAGCCCTGGGGAGCTTCAACGAGTGCCATTGTAGGGTTCTTCAGTCGAACACGACGGGCAAGAAGCGCAGTCAAGCGCGGGGAGGAGGCTAACCAAGCCGTTGTTGAAATGGAGAGCCTTTGAGAGGTATCTGCGATCGAGTTCGAGAAATGATGCCAGAACTAAAGAAATATTTTAGATACTGGAGCGAAGCAGGGCGGTGTCCATTGGCAGATTATTCTTATGGGCAAGGCTAATCTAATGCCTCGGTCTAGACAAAGGTACCCGTAATATTTACAACCTTCCAACCCAATCTACCCTTTTTTTCATCGATCCCCAATATCTCAACTACACCTCCCGTATGGTGTGAGGTCTAACAAGACTGTGTGTACAGATCATGGCTGGATTTGGGGAGTTGAAGAACAGGAGGAGAGAAATGTATCCATACACTCTAGAATATAGAACACGATGGTAGGTAAAACAACGAACCTTGTGATAACTATGCTGACACCTCTCCAAGGTCAGATAATGACATGTATGATCACATGAACAACAGCATCTACAACTTCTTGTGAGCATGGCCTTCGGCACTGCGTGGTCTTGATTCTTGTGTACTGACTTTCTCAGATACGACTCCGTTGTCAACACGTATCTCATCAAAGAGTGCGGACTGCATCCACCCACATCCTCACAGTATGGACTGGTTGTCCATAGTCACAGCGATTTCTTTGGTTCGATAGCTTTTCCCGCCATCGCCGAGCTAGCTCTTCGAGTCAACAAGCTCGGGAAGAGCAGTGTAACTTACGAGGTTGCCCTATTTCAGCAAGGCATCAAGGAAGTGAAAGCAGTTGGCGAGTTTGTTCACGTCTTTGTTGACCGAGAAACTGGAAGGCCGGCAACGAATGGGATGAAAGAGGATCTTAAGGAAGGTCTTCAAAAGATCTTAGTCAAACGATCAAAGCTTTGATCATTTATCCAAGTGCATTGCCTCATCTTCATTTCATCACGCTCTACCATTTCAGTCTCTCGAGTTGTAGCCATTTGCTACTTCGTTCCGAGTTCAACAGTCGATGCGGAGATGTATTATGCGTTCATTTACAACATACGAAACTTTTCCCAAAAATCAAATTGAGTCTCTCAGTCGCGTGTGCAGTGCGAAGCCAGATAGCTTGTTTTTTTTCGAGAGATTGGAATATTGCAAGTTGCAAAGCAGCCAGCTGCCCTTCCTTCGGCTTTTGATACAGTATTTGGTCGGCTGGTCTTTGAATGTCCGGACCGAACCGTGCTTTGCAGAGTAACAGAGGTGTCGTACCGATAGACACTCATTAGGCCTAAAGGTGCGAGCTATTACAATTACCATCACTCCCTTGTTCTTGCCAAGGCTTTTTGATCACCAAATACGATAATTTCGGCCCGACAAACCAATCTTGAAGCATCAAAATGCAGCAGTCGGACAGCCGATCGCTCATCCAATGCATTCTGCCGAGATGGAACTGTTTTTCCGCCAAAGGAGACCCTATATAGCCCAGTCGGAATTTGAAAGAAGCCATCGGCAAATCAACGAAGAGGAGGGCAATTGCCGACTACTGATCGCCACCCTGAACACAAGCGCCACCACCCCGGACTTGTGTTTACCCCGCTATTATGGGGTTTGTCCCCGAAACACCACACGTCAATGGCTGGATAAATGACGGGTGACATTTTGATAATGATGGAGAGCTTAACTTAAGATCAGGACAATGAGCATGTCATATGTGCAGCATGACTTTCCTTTTCCCTAAAAGTTTTCAACGGACCAGAGCTGACCTCTCTTACTCTACTATAAGTGCTATTGGTCGTTCCTCTGAGAGTACATCTGAGGTTCTTCTGGCTAAATCTCTATACTACTGTGGAAATCGCACTTATCGAGATTCGATCAGCAAGGTTGCGATCGCAATCTATAGCCATGGCTTCAGCCCACGATAACTACGAGAAAGGCCTTCCTAGAGATGTCGACTCCGTATCAGATGGAAAGGACCAAAGTCAGCATGTTGACGTTAATGAAAAAGAATCCGGGTTTGCTCCAGCTGTGCAACCCACACGAACTTTCGAGGCGCCCGAATTTATTCGAAATATGACACCAGAAGATCGACATGTAGTCGAATCAAGATTGAAAAGAAAAATTGACCTAAGGTTGATGCCTATGATTATTCTTATGTACATCCTCAATTATCTTGATCGCGTAAGTGTTTGGGAACTCGATTTGAGTCACTGAAACTAATGCACGCAGAACAACATTGCAGCAGCAAAATTGGCAGGAATATTAACCGACTTGAACCTGAAAGGCGTGGAATTCCAGGTACGTACCCCTCCAGTGCCTTCGACTCGCGCTGATCAATCGCACCAGACATGCGTTAGCATTTTATTCGTTGGATATCTCCTAATGCAAGTCCCCTCCAACTTACTCCTCAACAAAATTGGAAAACCTGCCATCTATCTACCGACATGTATGGTTATTTGGGGTATGATATCTGCTTTGACAGCTGCTTGCCAATCTTATGGAGGTCTTGTTGCTTGCAGATTTATGCTCGGATTCATCGAGGCAGCGTACTTCGTAAGTCTAGCTCTTATTCCTAGTGAGAACAGAATGCTAATTTCATATAGCCAGGTTGTTTGTACTATCTGAGCTGTTGGTATACCCGAGCAGAACTTGGTCTGCGAACTGCTTTGTTCTACTCTGGTGCTTTAATCAGTGGTGCATTTTCGGGCCTAATCGCTGCCGGCGTGAAAGCTCACTTGGATTATGCCCGCGGATTGCGTGCATGGAGATGGCTCTTCATCATTGAGGGTGTCATCACTATTTTCATCGCATTGTGCTCATACTTCGTCCTGCCGAACTTCCCACGAACAACAACTTGGTTGACAGATGAAGAACGGCAGTTGGCTATATGGAGACTTGAAGAAGATATCGGCGAGGACGATTGGGTGGACAGCCAGCACCAATCATTCAAACATGGATTGAAGCTCGCGTTTTCGGACATCAAAACTTACATTTTAATGTTCATACTCTTCGGTATCGTTGCATCTGGGACCGTCACAAACTTCTTTCCGACTGTTGTGGCAACCTTGAATTACGGCGACATTGACTCCCTCCTCTTGACTGCCCCTCCATATGTCCTTGCAGTCATCACCACCTATACCAACAGCTGGCATGCTGATCGTACTGGAGAGCGTTTCTTCCACATCGTCATCCCACTCTGTTTCGCCATATTCGCTTTCATCCTAGCAGCCGCCACTACCAAGACTGGGCCCCGATATTTGGCCATGATGCTCATGGTACCGGGGGTTTACAGCGGTTATGTTGTTGCCTTAGCCTGGATCAGCAATTCCCTTCCACGACCACCTGCCAAACGTGCGGCAGCTCTGGCGTTCATTAATGCGATCTCAAACACGAGTTCAATTTATGCCAGTTACATGTACGAGTCAAACATGGGACCTCGGTACGTCATCGCAATGAGTGTAAATTGCGCAATGGCGTTGATGGCTATTCTTGCGGCTTTGACGCTGAGAATCATCCTGGTGAAACTGAACAGGAAGTTGGATCAAGGGATTTTCGTGGAAGGAGCAATCAATTCGGGCACAACAGAAGCAGGTAAGAAAGGTTTCAGATTCAGGATTTAAGTATCACAGCTGTGATAGGCGTGGGATGGTGCGATGTTAGCTGCTATAGCGACCTGAATCTTTACGGAAGATTTCATTGACGGAGCTTTTTGATACCGGACATTATTCACAAACCAGACCCTTATGATCTGTCATATGTCTTATCCCATTTTACGGCTCATTCTATCTAGTCATCCATCCTGTCATCCATCCTGTCACTGTGATTACCCTCACTTGCTTGGAGGCTTCAAGAGTCGATATTCGTAGCAATTCTTGCCAGGCCGAAATCTTACCCCACCACCCGATGTCGCACACATCTGATTTTGAGGAGATATAAGAGAGCTATCCACCATGTTCACCTCTGCAAGGGCGCTTCAAAGAACTGCAGATAGTGTGCTCTTGGGAACGACAGGAAATGGTTAATTGAAGGAGTACAAGCAACATTTCAGTAACTCTAATTAATTTCATTAGACTCAAAACGCATAGAGAACAAAAGAACTTTAATCACCTAGGTTGTTGATGACTGTCTGCTTGTTGCGCAACCACTAGCTTGAAGGAGCAGAATGTTAGAATAAGGTTCATTTTTAAGTTTAAATAGAAATTGACTAGTAAGTGTAATTATCTCAATTATCTCAATTATCGAGAACAGTGATAACAAACATGTCATTGTAGAAAATTCTATTGGCCAATGTTTCCCCAGCTTGGTAAGTACCTCTAATCAGACATCTCCGTAGATGTAGCCGCATCTTTTCTGTCGTCCATGTCATGGTTCGAAATATGAGGTGGCTGGGACGCTAAGCCGGGAGCTCAGGTTCAATATTTCCCGGGACCAATTCTCGCTTATGTAATACCTAACGTCAACACTCACTTCGATCATTGTCGAACTTCCATATCCAGTATCTTCCCTATCAATAACGTTCTCTCAACCCAACGAAAAATTGTTGGAAGGTAATTTTATTGCCAGTTTTCATTCAAGTGCAGGCTTGCTCAATGCTCGGCTCGTGTCTGTTAAGTGCATGTGAGAGTCTGAGAAACGATGGCCAGCCCCCAACCTGTTTCGTGACCTTTGCAATCCAGCAGTATAATTGGAGGCGAGAGTATCAAATAAGCTTGCTTCAAATTCATTGCTGGAGCTATTCTAGCCTAGCATAGGCATCCGCGTCCTCCCGCCTCGAGGAAGTCATATCACGTAGTCTATGAAGTTTCTTTCTTCACGTTGCTATGAACCTCTTGAAAATGGTATCACTCCATTGATCCGCAGCCTCTGCCTTTCTTGACACTTGTTGTCTGTCATGGGGCTTTTCGTATGAGTTTAGGGGTGTGTTGAAGCAGCATATTGATGAGCTGACAATAAGGCGCTCTTCCTTTGAGAAGTCTTGCTCGTCTCCAATGAATGAGTGAATAAAGGATACTGTGGAACTATCAATATACGCTCTATGGCTCTTACAAGAGGACTTGATTACAATGATAGCCTTCAGTCCCACCCTTGGTCTACTCACCGTGTCCAAAGCACCTCCTCTGTACGCAAGGCGAGGAACCGCGAGACGGCATGGATGATGGATTTTGCATTGGTTTCCGGATGGCGTCTCATGAACGCGGTGGACTAGAATGATAGACTTGGATGATTGAGGCAAATTGGACAGTTGCGAAGTTTCATTCCGAGAACTAGGATGATTACCCCTCGAGATATGCGGCAACTTGAAAGAGTGGAAGCCTCTTGAATTCATGCTCGTCGTCCATAAACCTACCTGGTGCTTCCCTCGACGACAACCAATTACACTACGAATAATTCGCTTTCAATTGCCTCTCCAAGAATCCACTGTGACTGGCTCTTAACTGAGCAGTCTAGGTTTGTGCTATCGTCGTGCGTCGCTCGCTCGCCAGTTGGATTTTAGTTTCGCCATCTCTTCACCTTTGACTTGCTCTTCACTTTTGGCCACACGTGTAACGCGCCAGACCGCGACAATCGCACACTCTGCAACCTTTTCAAAAATCGACTTCCCATCTTCTGCTCTCTACATCATACAATTTCTAAAACATTCATTGACGACTTTCACAATCAACTCAAATTGCCATCGCGTTCGACACCATCACTGCAATCCAATATCAACCTCTGCGATACGACTCAACAGAAATATCGAGCAAATCTCAATTCTGCAATCATGAGTATCTATCAGATCACCCCTTTCCTCTCGGGCATTCCAAAGGATGGTCCCAATCCGACTGTCTACTTTGCATACAACAACCACTTTCTTCTCAAGGAGTTTCAACAGCACTTTGAGAATGAGAAAATGCCGGTGTCTCTTGGTTTCCTTAAGGGATGGACTTGGCACATGAACGAGCTTCGTATGTCGCGTAGAATTGGTTCACTCACGTCATTTCAGAGGCTAATGTATACATAGACCAGCCAAACATTCGTCCAGCCTACATGTACCCAGATGGCATGTCTCAGGGCCCTACTATTTCGCCGGCTATGCTTTCGGCTGAAGACCAACCACTTACGAAAGGCACCTACGGCCTTGTGTGCAAGCTCACTCCAGAAATCCAGGCGATGCTTGACAAGGAGCACCTCGATAGCTTCAGCGTGCCGATGGTTCTCACCGTACAAACGATTGTCCCATCAGCACAAGGATACAGAATTACTCTCATCCATGCGCTTGTCTACTGGGATCCGCACAACACTTCAGACACATTCAAGAACACGGTTGGATACGACTACCAATTGAAGACTGGATATCTAAATCGCGAAGAAAAGAAGAAGTGGAACGCAGGTTTGACATTCCTTCGCAAATGTGGAGTTCAATCACAGTGGCTTCAAGTTATCATGGGACGTCTACGTGGCGACGTGACTGAACCAGAGCCTCTCTTTTGGACAGAGACGGGCATTCCCACTGATCCGCTTTGGGTTGCCGAAGTTGAGAGAGTTCATCATGAGATTCGGAGAGTTCAACACAATGGACAAGGTCCTCAACAGCAGGCCGGTCGCCAGCAGGGTCAACAGAGATACGGAAGTCACTTGACTGCAGAAACCTCCAGTTCAAGACTACCCGGCAATGTCTCAAGTTCACAGTCCGTCCCACATTATGCGAATCGTTCCCAGGCACCACAAGCCCCTCCCACTACGAGTTCAAGAATGATGCACCAAAATATTCAACATGGCTCAATGACTCAAGCATCCATGCAAAAGTTTCAGCATATCCCGACTACTCATGAGGCGAATAGACCTTATCCGAGTATCTCGATGTCTCAACAGATCTCCGCGATGCCAGCGACTATGCAAACGGCGCAACACAACCCGGTTACTCAAGAATCCAACAGACCTTCTTCGAAGATCCCAAAGCCTCAAACGAACCCCTTCATGCAACGAGCCAAGAGTCAACTACCAAAGAACCCAACCGCTGAAACCTCGAACGCTCCTCGTTGGTCGATGCTTCAAGAGGCCAACAGACGAACCATAACCAAGCCAGCTCCAGGTGTTGAACAAATCGCACTAATCAAAGAACGTCAACAAGAGAACAGAGATGCAGGTATACGAAGAATGAGACCAACCCAGCGGATCCAAGGCCAAATCGTTTACAATAATCAGATGATTGGAAACCAAGCTACATCCAGCGGCGCACTGGTTCCACCCAAGCAACAAGTCGCGATGGCGAATGAAGTCATAGTCATTGAAGACGAAGCTCAGGAGGTGAACATAATTGTTTCGCCGAAGCCTCGATCTCCTTTCGCCGACAAGATCTCAAACATGGAAAGTCAAGTCGAGCGAGCCAGCACACCAAAGGCACAAATTCCCATCACTGACAAGACCATGCGCATGTGGAATCAAGTTGAGCACATTGGCACACCTAAGCCGCAAACTCCGATCCCAAACAACATCTCGAGCGCTGAAAAGCAAGTCAACCAAGCCCCCGCTATGGTTTCACAGGAGCCACAAATCTCAATGCTTCATCAGGGTAATTTCATTCAGAATCAAGGCGAGCAGATCAGCGCTACACCAACGCCTCAAGCCCCGATTGATCACCAGAACCCAGCCATTCAGGACACGGTTGAGCAACCACGCCTGACTCCTCAAATCGACCCAGTCGCATTGTACAATTATCAAAGGGCAATCTATATGAGCCGATCCACGCCTGATCGAATGATGCACCCTTTCCCTCAAGCCTCAGCCATTCAGCATAACCCGATCGAACAAAATCCGGTCGAGCAGCCCCACCTTATGAAGCAACCCGACGAACAAATGGCCACTCACCAAGCCGCAATCGATCGTGATCAAGCCTGGCAACCACGCCAAAAGATGCAGCCCAAACAGCGCCCGTTGGTTGAGCAACATCCAGTCCTTCAAACTCAAGATGGCCACCCTCAGGCTACTCAGGCTACTCAGCTAACGCCCGCTCAGATTAGCGCGAGACGACAGGCCTTGGAGCAACTTTATAGCAGAGAGATGACCATACCTGGCAACGTTCCACAACACCTTCGATGGCAGGCTGCTGCCGAAGAGGAGTATCAGAAAAATATCGAAAGCATGAGTCAACAGCAAGCGGCGCATATTCGGGCGATGAGAATGCATAGGTGGGCAGCATTGATCATCGCTCAAGCTCAAGCCCGTATCAAGAATGGTGAAGCAATCGCACAGCAGATGGCAAGCCAGCAATCACGCCAGAACAACAAGCGCAAGGCGAATGATGAGAGAGAAGAGGCAAAGCGCATGAAGCGAACTGCATGATCCATATTGTATGAAAGATCTGGGTGGGGAAAGCAGGAATGAAATGCAACTTATTGAAACTTCCTATTGCCTATATTGCTTGGTTTTAGTGAACGATTGGGTATCAACAAGGGAAATCTTTGCGTTCTCCTGCCTAACAAACCCCCAGCTTTAAGTGAATGTCCAGGAGATTCTGAATCATTATGCAATTTCATAAGTCTTCTTGGAGCATTCAACTACCAATGTTGAACGTAATGAAGTAAGTCGAGCGTCGAATTATCTACCATACGCTATTTCAACAGAAATGCAGCAGTTGAAACAAAATCTAAGATGCGGAGTTGTACCTGTAGTCATCACTCGTAACTCTCGAGCGTTACTAATTATATATGTAAACCATATGATTGGCCCGTTCGTCAACGCGCCGTCCAAACGCCCAAGTTGAGCAGCGCCTCATCAACCAACAGTGAGACGCCTAAGAGCCCTGGCGCGCAGAAACGGCTTCACGGCGTCAAAGGAATTGCTGATGTATACAAAAAGGGTCGGCATCCCACATTATTTTATGAACACTACAATTGCTCATCCATCACTCTCTGGTAGAAAGCTAGGAGAGATGGTCAGAATAAGCTCAGCAGTGCTGACTGCTATTGCGGGTACGATAGCCCCATACTAATAGCGGATCCTCTAACGAAAATCGCCTACAAATTTCATTCTCTCTCTTGATTTTTACATGAGCTACATTAGTCAGCACTAGAATACTTCCCACCAGTCCGGTTAGTGATTTCTTTTGTCATCATAATAGCCCGAGTCTCCGTCTGTAGGTATAAAGTGATTTGATTCACCGACCTTAAATCACTTCTCATCGAACATACTCGCACCATTTACTCTTTGGACGAAGAAAAATACTGGTGTCGCTATTTTCTTAGTTGATTATTTTTAGCAGGGTCCATTTGCAGACAATTATCCGTACAATTAAGTAGAAACAGAATCGCGTTAAGCAAATACCGTGTGAGCGTGGCAATGAAGTCATCATTGTCCATTTCGCTTGTAATTTTAGCTGCTCAAGTCACACCGACAGCCTACTATACAATCGTCCATACAACGCGGAACAACGAGATCATATTCGTGACACATCGATTGCGTCTTCTATGTCATCGTCCGAGCACATCATACTCTCCTCTACTAGCGCGTAAACATTCGTCCAGACCTCATCATTATAGTGATTGACCTCCTTCTCCTGTAGCTGACCAGGCTTAGTTGGCGAGGCATTCGGAGTGCTTTTTATCGCCGTTTCCATCATGGTGACGATGAAATTGAATACCATCTTCAGATCTGTTGCAAAGTTGATCTCAAAGACTGCAGATTTCTCAATCATCCCATCCGCTGTGATGTGAATGAATACAAACCGTCTTCCGTCGCTATAGAAGCCTTGGGTGACAATGTTTGTTTTCCTTGCTCTTAGGCGGTTCTCTCGAAGGATAGCGAGGTAGGCGATTAACTGAGCTTCTCCTCTCGAAAATTCTGACCTTTGCTTCGCCACTATGGCAATAAGAAAGCGCCTTCATCTCCAACAGCGCTATATCCCATGGCCCAATCAGCTCGGCCAGTGACTAGAATTTTGCCATTCGGTACTAATCTATTGTGTATCTCGATAGACAGAGAGAATTCTGGAAATAGTTTGACGCGCTTTACTGGTTCTGTAGCTGGCGTGTTAATAACAGCCCTTGTAGGAATTGAGGTATTAGTAGCATTGGCAACGTCTGCCTTGACAGTCTCAGCAGATTGGTACCTGTGGCGTAGATATTTCCGGCATTGAACAAGCATGATGTCGACCGATATCCGACAGGTAGCTTCTGAATCCTCATCGTAAAGAGCTTCTGCCAGGTCATGTAGGTTCCGCTCTGCCAGTAGTAATTAGCATTAGAATTCAGACGTACAAAATGAGTTGCGAAGACATACTTAGCATTGAAGGGACTTCGACTAGGCTATCGTCTACTAGCGTCCACCGGTTACTTAGATCCACTGTGAGGTCAAATACTTCTATAATCTTGGACTCTGTCGTGTCGCTCGCGTTGATCTTTACAATCGTTAGTACAAATTTCAATCATACTAGAATTTATAAGAGAAGACGAAATACCTTGATAACCGTCTCAGCTAATTTGGTTTGAGAAAGCCACTTGCGCACGATTTCGATTAGTGAGGTATCGGCCGATGTTCTGATGAGGGATAACAGCGCCTGTAAAACGGGCCTAACGAGCATCTTCTCTTTGTACGGGATACCTTGGATCTCAGCTGCCAAGGCCTCTATCTCGGCATCAGAGAGTTGAATCTCAGCGATAGAAGGCATTCTGTCGATGTAGTACGAATGGGTGTAGGTTGAAAAACAGGAGCTGCTGATGTTGGGAGGAGTAAAGTCAAGTAACGTTAATTAAAGTGAGGAAGTAGAGAGGCGGGACCCGCGCACGCTAGCTCAGCGAACTATTAGTCAGCGTGGCTCAGTTGTTCAAAGGGACATGAGCCAGGAACCAACACAGGAAGCAGCAGGACGCATGAAACTGACATTGCGCCAGCTCTCTTACCGACCGCGAACGCTATCTCGACGACTCCTGCTGCCGGATTTGTATCCAATGATTCGAGCATTTCCTTTGCGCTCAATATCCCACAGGCAGATACCAGCAATGATCTCTACTTCACGCTGGCTGGGCCCTCGAGCACATCATGGATCGTAAGTTGCGCTTCAAGGGATAGCGATTATGTGAATTGAGAACCAAGAGGGATGCTATTACCGACCAGGCTGTGGGAATGGGCTCCAGCAAAATGGCCAATTACCTGATCTTCATGGCCTACACCGACTCAACAGGCAAAAACATAACTCTCAGTCCCCGCCTTTCATACGGCCACGTCGAACCTTCTGTCACAAATCTCTCCGTGACCGTCCTCCCCGGCAGCGGAATAGCAAACGATGTCATGACCGTCAACGCAATGTGTACGAACTGCCGGTCCTGGAAAGGAGGCTCCATCGACCCATAGAACACAGCTGCACAATTTATATTCGCCTTGGGTCCCGATGGGAGTATAAGGTCGAATTCTGGTAGCGCGGGCATTAAGCGCCATTCTGAGTATGGTACCTTTACAATGGATCTTACGAAGGCGTTCGGGATCAGGGGCGTCCCCGTTGCGTTGACGGCTGATACGGCGGGAACAACACAGACTACTTCAAAAATTGATCATGATATTGCGCCGCCCTTCCATGCCGTTATCATGATCCTGGTTTTTGTGGGCTTGATGCCATTTGGAATTGTAGTTTTGAGGATCTTCAATTGTCCGAGATGGCATGGTGTGAATCAGACTCTGTCTGCTGCTGGAGCGTTGATAGGAGCTGGCTTGGGAATATACATTGGGACCGTGTATAACAGGGCAAGTTAATCCCCCTACATGCGGAGACTAGATGCTAATAGAGGTACAGTCGAAGAACTTCAACTCCGCCCACCAAATTTTCGGTATCCTCATTATAGCGGCCATGATAGCCCAAAACGTCCTCGGCTTTCTCCATCATCGAATCTACGCCCGCACGCTAGCCACCACAAAATTTGCTCCCGTTCACGTCTGGCTGGGCCGTTTCGTGATCCTCACCGGCATAATCAACGGTTTCCTCGGCTTCCCACTCGCCCTTAACGCAAAATACAACTGGGCGCTGGTAACAGCCTTCCTCCTCGTCATAATCGTAATAGGACCGATTGCATTCTGGCGCTGGAAGCGGAACAATGCGAAGAAGTCTCCTGGAGCTACGGGGATCGATAGTCAGGGATACCAGGCGCAGCCTTGGAATACGCATTCCATGGGTACCAGCCAGAGCGGTATTAATTTAGGGAGCAGGGGCACGGGATACCCGCCTACGCATGACCCGCCGAGTTATGGTCAGGCGCCTATGGAGCATCGGCAGTTCGTTTGAAATGTGTGTGGATTATGACGGGGAATAAGGTTAGTGTTACCATCGAAAGGCGTTTGGAAGGTCAAGGGCTTGATAGATGTCGAGCTTTGTATATGTAGATGGGCGCAAGTTGGATACCGAAAGGCATTGAGAGAAAATGGCCAATTGGGATATCGTGATTTGTGCTCAAACTTGGATATACCAGAAGTCTGGACTTCTTGTTCGAGTGCTTTCTTGACTTAGATATGAGGAAATGGTTACCTGTTCTCTACCCTTCTCCCTGTCTCTTTGGAGTGATTTGCAAGTGCATAAAATATTTGGAGGCCAGCTGCTATTATCTCGTCTCATACCTCTGTAAGGAATCAATACTATGAGTTGAAATCGCAAGCTGCTGTTCATGGATCTTGGATCTATAGAAGGTGGTTGGTTTTCACATCATTTAGTAATGGATCATCTCATAATTCTTTTGTGAAGACGCTTAGACGATAAGAGGAAACTAAAACCTGCTGCTCTACAATCTGTGAGGATCTTAAGCCCCTGATTGTCCAGGTCTGTTATGGATGATGTGGGCTATATTCTTATGCCGACATACCCAGCCGGATTATCAGAGTCCCTAGTCTCAGTTGATACTGAAAGTAAATTTTACTACTGTCTTATTTCGTGTATTGATTCCCAGTAGGGAGGCGAGAAGATCTCAGGCTGAGAGATGGGTTATTGTTCGCGTTCAAGGGAACGCAAGGGAACGGGGATGCCAGTGGGACCGCAGCTTCCATTCCAAAGATTGCCCCAGCCTAGACCCTCGATGTGTTCGTACAATGATTATGCAAAAGTTAGGATCTAGAAGTATAGTACCAGCTGCAAGTCTACAATTTCAAAATGTGGCGCAAAGTCTATCGTCTCATCGGCGAATGTCCATGAGGTTATGTTGGGGGCTTAATAGAACCCCTGCTCCACGTGGCCGCATAGTCTCGCAATTGCATGCCCCTTACATCATAAATTCCAGTTCACTCTTTGAGACGAACGGGAATATCCCATATTTCGGACCTATTCTTTTGTGGGGATCTTCTCTCTTTGTTCGAAAACGTTGTTGAAAATATCCCAGGAGAGTTCCAAACCCCATTGGTCAATTTAGCTCATTCTATCAAAGGAGCTTAACCGAGCAAATGGGCTCCACATCTAGTATTCTAGCATTCTGGTACGGCAGTACTTAACAAGAGGCTCTTCCAGAAGGTTTCCGGTCCTCTATCTCATAAGGTTATATACAGCAGCCAACATTACCAATATGAAGTGGCAGCCGGGAGACTATGATACTCCGCTCTTACCTTATTATGATCTGGCTTCGGGCCTTAAAATGAGGCCTCCCTCCCCATCCTCAGATCACTATCACACACCTCGGACTCCCAGTAAAGCAGCTCCTTGGCCCGAGCCGCCTTGCCCAAGACATACAAAGACGTTTGAGTTCTTCCCCCTTCTACCTTCCACTGTCCAGGAAAAGGTATGGAAATTTGCCCTACCTGGCCCCCGCGTAATCAAGATCCGATACGCAAATAAACAGCACGAATTCCGAGCCCCCGTACCAGTAATCCTCCATGTCAACAGAGCATCGCGCGCTATCGCATTATCAGAGTACGAAACAGCCGCAGCCTCACCTCTCAAGGGTATCGACTCAGATCTAGGACATCATGACCTTACATTCGTTAATTTCCACCTCGACATCTTCTGTCCATCTATCTCTTTTCTCTCATTAATCACTGGCGAATGGAAAGAGTTCCTCCGGACTCTTCCCAACTACGAGAAAATCCAGCACTTTGGGCTGCCGAAACGATGTTTTCAGTTTCCGAGTGCGGCGTGTATAGCGCTTCTCTTGCAATATGAGAGTCTGAGGGAGGTGGTGGTTATCGCGGATCCGTGCATTGATCATCAACTAGACATCAATTACGCGAAAGGGAAAAGCTTGTGTCTTGGTCCTGGAGCGGAATTACCCACCATGGAGACTTTTGGGAGCAGTGGGGAGGAGGAGGTATTGGAGAGTTATTCTATCCAATTCATGGATACTGTTCGCAAGGCCTGGAGGGCTAGGCATGCTTGGGATCTGCGGTTCGTTTATAGGGGCGCTTGCTGGGGTGGGAGTTGTTGGGAGGAGGGAGTTGAGGGAAAGGAGAGGCAGACATGTCTAGAGAAGAAGGGGAAGGCGGTTGTGAGGAAGATAATGGGAATACCGCGGAAGAGTGTTGCGAGAGCATTGATGCTTGTTATATAAGGAAATATTTCATGACACAGAGAGGACTTTGGTTTTGTTTTTTTTCCTTTCCAGCATGCTTGGTTTTGATGTCGAAACTATGATACCTGCTCACACTATCCCCACTCCTTTGAAAACATGAGTGCTTAAGAACTGTTACTTTCCTGCTTTTGCTACCTGGGCTATTTCTTTATTTCGCGTTACATTCCCTACGAAGCCGGAAGCGACGGAGACAACTTGAAGGGTTTTACGAGGAAGGTTGATCCTTGATTCAAGGAGCAGACCGCGAGAGATCCATGATCCTTACTTGCGTCGCATTACCGTATGGAGTATCGCTGTGGCCTTGTCAGATCTGTGAGCTTGGCTCCGCTCTGAAATACCGCAAGACGCTTTCTATCGATACCCTTGCATTTACCTTCGTACCACGTCCCGGGCGAGAATCTAAGATTAGGCGAGCTTCCATTCATCTTCTTGACCTTTGAACCGCCATTCTCAGCCATATATCGCCATCCTGCATCAACAAAGAGTTTGATTCTAGCCTGAAAATCCGCTTTGTTTTCCCGAGTGAGGAGGACCGCGAAGTGATGATTGGAGTTTATGCCGTCTTCGCTCTTGTCAGGATCCGTGCTCTTCTTGATGTTCCACCAAACACCTGATTGCCTGCCAGATTTGTCGACACGAGTGTTGGAAGCTGCCTTGCCGCTATAACGTTTAATGAAGCTTTCCTCAGTCTGCTTGGTAATCGTTTCACTGATGCCAGCTTTCGGCCCAGCGCCCAAGCTGATATCGGCATGAGCGGTGAAATCGTTCCTGAACAACCTCTTGATATGTTTGGTGGAAATGTCGTGTTCTTCTTCACAGACGTAAGGCGCGTGATTGGCGATTTCTGGGCGCGATAGGCTTTTATTGCCGTCGACTTCATCGAAGTCTATGTCCAGCTGAATGCGATTGAAAGCTCCACGCCTGGCTAGACAAACGAATTGGACGGCGAAGATGATCAGTGATGCTGGCTGCTTCCGGTCCGGTGCTAAGAAACCATGAACACAAGTAGTGATATCGATGTCTATTCTGAAATTCTTGTCGCTTTCAGTCTGGAAGATCTTTCGAGGTTGTGGTCTGAATCTGAAGTGCGTCGGTTTGAGAGAGAAGGCTGCAGCGAGCCTAGAGCTGACCAGAGAGTTAGTGATGAAAGGAAAAAGTATAACAGAGGTTGTAGGCTTCCTGAACGGGCCGGAGATGGGATACCTTCGTACTTTGAACTGATCGCTATGCGCCAACTTTGAAAGTAGAAATGGGGCACGTACCGGAGTGTTGTAACTTTCTTGCTGTTTTGTCTCTCGACATCATGTGTGTTGTCGTCAATCGGAGCTCTATTTAATAGCACTTTCATGGCCTCAATTATGCGGTAAAACGACGATAGATAATTTTGAGGACAGGGCGTCTTGGCCAATATGATGAACCTGGTGAACAGAATTATCATTCACGCTATTTTGAGGGCGATGATGACTTCTTATTCCATTTCGATGAAGTGTAAGGAAAGAAAATCATGACACATGGAGCTGAAATCAACGCCGAGGCTGATTGAAGTTTTACTCGTATAGTTCTTGGGTGCTGTCGTCTTGTAGTCCTGAGAAAGAGGCTCAGCTTTCGGACCCCACCACTAAGCCAATGAAACCGCACCAATTGCAAGATCTGGTCTTTCGAAGATGAGAGTGTGCCTAGGAAATAGGCTGACACCTGCGGCAACAGACAGCTTGTCGGAGGTGTGCACCAACGAAAAGGCAAAGCGTAGAAATCCAGGAGGCTGATGAATCGATGATGTTTTGAGGCCATCGAGACTTGCCTGCCAAGAATACTGTACTTTACTGAGTCCAGTAATCATTTAGTAATCAACCCCTATATCAAGAATTCTTCTGTATGTACTTACTAGAAGAACATATCGAATATATCACTTAATTTGCTACATTGGATTTTCCGGGATTTAGCTGAGCCAGGGCAGAGAAAAGTTGCGCGAGGGTGGAAATTTAGTTACTGTCTACCCTACGCTGTTATTCATATTGAGATTTACCTTGCCACATCATCATATTTTATTGCATGGCTTGTTCGCTCATATTTAGTTAATTGACTCAAGAAGAGAACTCCCCGCACGGCCTTGAAACAATCAGCAATCCTATATCCTCATTCTCTACGCTAATAATCGTTGTGGGCTCTTGACATGTGAGCATAACAATCCTCACTCCGTCCAAAGGTCGTCATGCAATACCAGCATATATGCGTTGAGCACTGTCTGCACTCCATGTGATTGCAGCCATAGCTTTTTTCGATCGCCGTTTTACAATTTGGACAGTCCCTCACATCGTTATCTTCCTTCCATTTCTGGAATGCCTTCATACCCTCCGAGCCGAGGTACTTATATTCTTCGCAAGACTTGCCGTCGTGAGCGATCTTGCAGGATGTACAGACAGATGCGAGGCAAGTTGAGCAAATCAATTTCTCACCAGTTGCTGTGACCCGATATACCTGAGGACAGTCTGGCGTAGGACAGTATTGGAAGTCTCTGGGATGCGTGCGAATATGGTTATCGAAGGACTTTTCAAGAAGATCTTCGAAAGCAGCATAGCCAAGCATTAACTTCAGTTCGTTGATGCTGAAGATTTTGAGGCATTGGTCTTCGTTCCCATGGCATCGAAGGGGTATTTCGCCGTCGCCAGCTGAAGCTGCTTGGCTAGCAAAACAATCCTTACAGTACACATGGCCACAAATTGTGTGAAGAGCATCGACTGCTTCAGTCCAGCATACTACGCAGTCATCAGCCGCTTGTGTCAAAGCCGAATCAATCAACAGCAAAGCCCGTGCTTCGTCGATATCTAATGCGGATCCCGCGACGGATATAGTTTTTGGATCGGCGGAGATATCTAGGGTAACTCTGGCACCAAATCTTTCCTTGAGTCTTCTCATCCCACCCTGCATTGCTCGCTTCAATAAATCGGGGGTCAGAATAATCTTGTGGGTGGATTGTTGAAGTCCTGCAATCATGGCAATCAAAACACCCTCCACTGTCATACGTGTGGTAGGCGATCCCCCATAGACCGAGAGTTGAAGTTTGCGAATGTCGCGGTGGATATGGACTTTGTACTCCCTGCTCAAATTATTCAAATATGTGAGAGATTTTGCACTCGAGAAATACAGATTCCATAAAGCCGAGTCTCCATTCATGACGACCTCTCCGGACAGCAATTTCTCTATGGCTGCCTTGGCCTCTGCAACGTGCTTTATCTCCTCGCCAAACACTCTGACGGCGATGACTGGTTTCGTTGAATCTGCCTGGGGGTATCGCTTAAGATGAACGTGGCCGTTGTGCCATATGCTTTCGCGCAACTGGTCTATCTCACTGCTGATTGCATTCATGATTGGACAAGGAATATTATATTTGACTGAGACGATACGGCCGAGGAAGATTTTGGTGTTTCCAAGGCGCTGGACGGTGGTGTCATTGAGAGATCGCACAGCTTCAGCCGCTTCGTCCCTGTCACTGAAGGTGGCAGTCGCCTTGATCTTCGAGTTTCCATGGAGAACCTGCCACTTGAATGACTCCAATGCTCCCTTGCCTCGCAGCAACGCTTCAATATAATTCGCAGCTCGTATATCAGACAGCGAATATGACGGGTCACCAAGTGTTATCCGCCGAGGTCGTAGTTGCCCTTTCAGCAGGGTCTCCAAGTCCCTCTCCTGAGTGCGACTGTCCAGGTTTGCGACTTGAAGAGTACAAAGCACAGTCCTGAATCCTCGTTGCAGTGAGCATTCTGGACTACGTTGCAAAATAGTTCGGGATTCTAAAACCCGTTGAGCACTCATAGCATCCGTATCGTTTCTGAAGACCAACCAAGCTATCCGAGACGGCTTGTACCAAGTACATGACACGGTGCTAAGTTGGAGTCTATTCGTCAAGGCTCCTGTAGTCGCACTTCCAGTTATAGATTTGATGCAGATGTTGGCATTTATACTCTTGTCTGGTCTGGTATCGAATTTTCGAGTCGCGAGTTTTGCGAATAACGGATCTTCGATCTTCACTTCCGCAACTGATCCCACTTCACCGAGAGACTTCAAAAGTACGCTTCGCTCTTCGATCGGGAAGCCTAGGCTTGCAAGAAAATCCATAACGAAGCTTGGACGAGCATCAGGCGATAGTCCAGTGATTTGAATGCTCGAGAAGTCAGACGAGAGTTTGACATGGGATACATCGGCACCGGGTGCGAATGTGACAGTTGCTCCATGGAACTCCTGGGAAAGGGGAGTTGTGACTGACAGCCGAGAAATATCGTTTGACAAGTTCTAATACATTAAGTAGCTGCGCAGAATTTTTAGATCTCCTAGATGTCGACTTACTGCTAGTTCTTTGCCTCCTTGAATCTCAGCGGAAGCAGAGGAAGAGCCTGCGAACTCATGCCTATAAGTACAGCTTGTTCCATTCCTACAGAACCCTTTGGAATGGAAAATGCATTTGACACTCTCTGTTCCTATTGCAATTACAGGCGGTCTGGGAATACTCAGAATAGATGAGGTAACAACAGAAGCATCCGTCTTCAGTCCAGGAAGAGACGCAGGGCTTGGATCATGCTGAAGATTACCTGGAACGAATGTAGAATAGAAAGTTCTATTAGAAATAGACCCGAGTATAGCAGGGGCTTCTGCAACCGGCATGAAGTCTTCGGGGTCTACGGCATGCAAAGTGATATGTGGACGTATTTCGTGTGACTTTCGACAAGCAGCACCATAAGTGCATGTTCCCTGAGAGAAGAACCAGCAAACGCCATCCGGACCAGGAGACTCTTTGGGGCTCGATGCTGTTCCTTTAACGTTCGTCTTTCGTTGGAATGCTGGTATTGTCGATGGAGCTCTCCAGGTCTCTGAAGGGGCCACAGCCTCGTGAGAGTTTTTGCAAAACGCTCCATAAGTACAGGTACCTTGTGCAAAGAATCTACAAGGCGCCATGTTATCTCTGACTTTGAGTGTCGTCGAGTGTGTTTGTTGTCTACCTGTTTGATGAAGTTGTGTAGAGTTCTGTGATGTGGGTGGTGTCGGGTCACACAAGCTAGAATCGCGGGACTGTTTTTATTTCTCGATCGGGAGCCTTGCAGAATTTGGGCAATTTTGAATCTGCTAGAGCCATTTCACAAAGGGCACATGCCTTTACGTGTCATTTGGCTGCAACTCCGAGTACCTGGCTTGCTTGGACGGCTCCCGCAACCCCAGGAAGTTATTGATATGTTTTCCATTTTCAGAGAACATGATTGTAAGCTCTTGCAACCTCATGGTTGACTGAAAGTAAATAAAAGACCTAAATATCTTAAAAAATGAAAAGTTATTGTATTGACTCTGCCCGTCGCTGGGTAAAAATTTCAGGTGTTTGTAAAAAGAAGTTCTCTCCAGTACCCAACCATGGAACTTACTTATGGATATAAAGTGCCCCGTAATTCACGTGTCTGCCGACAGGCCTCCTGTCCCGATCTAATCGACCCATAACCCATTACCCATTGCAAATATCAGAATTCAGGACCGACCATCGCAATGACAGTCGATGAATTATCAGGGCAAGCCAGCCTTCCAACTCCCAATTCTACTAAATCATTCTGGCATAGCGAGCCCTCCAAGACTCTCTTAGGTCATCGAACAACGTCTTCCCTTCCAACAAAAGCCGATGTGGTAATAGTCGGAAGTGGAATCTCAGGTGCATCAGCTGCGTATCATCTACTTCAGGATCAAAATGGCAAAGATCTCAATATTGTCATGCTCGAGGCAAGAGAAGCTTGCTGGGGCGCAACAGGCCGTGTAATTTTTCTTCCATCCCACTTTTCGACTCATTTTTAACCAAAAATTAGAATGGCGGGCATTGTTTTCCAATGATATATACATCTCCTCCTGAGATTGTGAAGTTTGAATTGAGGAACTACGAGGCCATCAAGTCTCTTATAGCCAAGGAAAATATTCCCTGCGAATGGAAGGCCCGATATGGAGTTCACACATATATGTCCGACGACCTATTCTCAAAAGCTGTAGAAGAGGTCAACATCCTCAACAAGCTCGAACCAGAATTGGGGAAATTAGTAACAGTCATCACGAAAGAATCAACCGGACCGTCATTGGAAGATCTGAGAATCCCAAACGCGAAAGGCGCGACCATCCAATCTAAAGCCGCCAGTGTATGGCCCTACAAGTTCGTCTCCTGGGTCCTCGAAACACTTCTCTCATCAGGCCATTTAAATCTCCAAACAAATACCCCGGTGACCCATCTCCAGAGAAAGGATGATGGGTGGATCATTCACACACCTCGGGGCATGTTGGCTACCAAGAAAGTCCTACTCACTACGAATGCATATACGTCTCATCTCCTGCCAAAATTCAGCGATATCATCGTTCCAGTTAGGGGAGAAATGAGCTCGCTCCTTCCACCAACATCAATGGAGCCAGAAAGTTCGACAAACCCGCCTCTGGAACATAGCTACATCTTCGTCGGGAATGGCAATCAACTGGGACATCAAGATGACTACCTCATTCAACGCCCTTTCACATCCTCCGGAAAGGAAGGTGAATTGATGTTCGGCGGCGGTCGATCATACGCTTCAGGAGCAGGCCTAGGCGTCTCAGATGATTCATCTATCGATCCTCCAGCCGCAGCCTATCTAAGGCGTGAGATCAACAAAGTGCTAAACCTACGACATGACCAGAAGGAGTTGAAGGCTAGTTACGAGTGGAGCGGTATTATGGGGTTCAGTCGAGATGACCATCCGTGGGTTGGGGAGGTGAGTGAGGAGCTTGGTGGTGGGGAGGGACTGTTTATTTCAGGTGGCTTTACGGGGCATGGGATGCCTAATGCGTGGCTCTGTGGAAAGGCGGCTGCAGGATTGATGGTGGGACATGAGCAGGTGGATTTGCCAGGGAGTTATTTGTTGACGAGGGAGAGGGTAGAGAAGGCGAGGATGTTGGATGAGGTTGCTATTGCTGATGCCAAGGCTTGAGCGATTGAGGGACGTCAAATAAATAGACTTTGGGCTTAGTGGTGGGCTTTAATAAATATAGAATAAGCTTCCACTACCCAACACTGTGTGTTAATATAACTCCGTCCCATTCCCATGTCAGACCCTACCACATTACCCAGTTATCTAACTCCCTCAACTCCAGGAGTAATGGCTTTCAATCCACTCTTTCATTGCACAGGGGCGGTAGCCGCGTTATCAACAGGCGTCCAATCCATCTGCGGCTGGTAGCTAGGCATAGGTTGCTGCACAAACCCTCCAGCCTGGTCCATCTGGGGAACACCTCCCCCACCCCCTCCAGTCCCAGATTCAACAGCACCCCCATTACTACTATCATTCAGACCACAACATTCAGCACACAAAAGGCTCACAAGACCAAACGTAAGTGCGATGAGGAGAGCTTTCTTGATGCATTTGCCGTGGGAGACTGGGGCGCCGGTTTGTGTGCGGATGCGCTTCGCTGTGGTCTTTGTTAGTGCGTGAAGAGTAGCAGGGTAAAAGGATTGTAAAATGAGGAGAATACCTTTATTGTACTCGTGGATATAAACACAGATGAATATGAGGATGGCTAAAGCGATGATGGCAGCAACAACACCGCCCCCGATACCACCACCGTCTGACCCACCACTACTGTGAAAAGAGTGGCGATAGGTACTGCGACTGAATAGTTGATTAGAAATGGGAGCCATGATTGATGTGAGATAGACTAGTGGTATTGTTGATGCTTGAACTTGAAGGTGAATGTCACAAATCTTTGAGGAGAGTGGTTTGGGAGACTATTAAATACTCCGCCTCCACATCAATCCAGCCAAACACCCACAGATCGGGTCTTATCAGCTTCGAGCCCCAGCCAGAAAAAAGAAAACATACATCAATATAGGCTAGAGAAACAAGCCTTCGCATATCGCAAGGCGTTGTTCCTTCAGCTCCCGGCGATCGCCAAGCCTAGGCACATCCCATGGAAAAGCATCACCACAATTCAACCACTGAAGATACGGCATAGGCGAGCATTCTTCAGACCCTGGACCTCTGATTCAGAGTTGTGGCTGATGGCGCACCTGTAAAAGGAAAGGGGAGTATTGGAGTTCAGCCGCACACGGGGATGCGGGACAGGAACAGGATAAGGATTGGGAGAATGCTTGGTGATAAAAAAAACTTGAGAAGAGAATAGCATCGAAGCATGCTCTTGCTGAAGGTGTGGTGCTCCTACATACAAGGCTGACTTCGGGCTTGAGTGAAGTGGAGATAGAAAGCTGGCCCTTGAAAGCGACTTCGCTACGGTTTGGAATCAAGCGGAAATGCCGCCGGTTCGTGGCCCCTGGGTATTTCGTCGCTAGTTTAGATGCAATTCGAATTTACAGGTTCATTCAATCTTCTCGCTTTTCCTCTATTATACATTATTAACTGGAATATTCTTGCTCTGATAATCCAGCCACAAGGGAGACGTCCTCTTATACTTAGTCCCGCTACTCAGCTGAAGATCCTCGATGGCACTTGCGTACTTGACCAACGTACTTTCGCTCCACGCTGTTCCCATCAGTGCAAGCCCAAATGGCATTCCAGTATCAGGATTTATACCAGCAGGCAAGGTAATCATAGGGTAGCCAGCTTGCGCAGCAATCTGATACGTCTGTCCAACATCAGGAGGAACCAGAAGTGCAGTGAGTTGTGTTCCATTGTTGTAGAGCGCTGCATCAATGCCCTCGTCACGAGTTGTACGATGACAGAATTCAAGAGCTTGCCAATACGTCTCGTCCATGACGCCACCTGTTGCAAGGGAAGCGTTGAACCCATCCTGGCCAGATTGAAAGGCTGGATGCACGCCCGGGATTCCACCTTCTGAGCCGACGTTGTCAATATTGTATTGAACGATATCTGCGACGGAGCGTATGTCTGTATTATTCAGATCAGCGAGATAGGCTGCAATATCGTTGTAAAAATCAGTCTTGACGTATGTGTATTCCGACTCATTAGGAAATCCTCTCGTAGATCCGTAATCCCAATCCCAACCATCAGGGCTAATGATAGTATGCCAATATGGCAATTCCGTGCCATTGATGATTTCAGCACCTGCTGACTCAATGACGCTGATCAGTTCGAGGAGTTGCTCTTGTTGGTTCGAGCTTGCATACTGCCAGAAGCTGAGCCATGGAAGTCCAAATTTAGCACCCTTTAGAGCATCTTTATCGCAGAGAAATTGGGCGAACCCTCCTGCCGGAGCTTGTTGAACCAATGTGTAGTTGTCACGTGGATCCATGCCGTAGATCCCATCGAGGCAGTAAGTGGCGTCTCGTACGGTCTTTGCTAGGCATCCGACTGTATCTTGGTTATGAGATTCTGGTACGACGCTTCCGGAATCAGTGTTCAATCCAGAAAGAGGCATTCGGGGCTTACCCAGCTCGGGAGGTGAGCCCAACGGTAGGTTTAAGTCCAACCAAAGCATTCCTCTCGCCGGGATTGATAACACTCCCATCTGTCTCCGTTCCCAATGCAAACGTGACCAGATTTCCAGCAACCGCACCCGCACTTCCAGAACTGCTCCCACCTGGATTCGTAGTTAAATTGTATGGTGATCGGGCTTGATCACCCCTGGCAGAATATCCCTCCGAGTAGTAATTCGTCCGCATGTCTGCCCACTCGCTCAAAGTAGCATGACCCATCAAGAGCGCACCGTTTTCTCTCAGACGATGTACCACATGGGCATCTCTTGGAATGACAGATCCAAGGAGCATCCATGAACCGGCTGTTGTTTCCATCTTGTCCTTCGTACCAATATTGTCCTTTACAAGGAACGGAATACCGTGAAGAGGTCCTCGCACATGACCATGAGTTCGCTCATCATCTAAAGCTTCAGCGATTTCGAGGAAGTCGGGATTGATCTCCATGACCGCTCTGCAGGGAAGAGTTAGTCTGAAAATGAATTGCAGAGTCCAGCTATAGCATGTATACCTAATGTATCCGTCTGTCTGGTAAATTCTCTTCATGTAGCACATTGCCAGCTTCACTGAGGTCAACGTGCCATTGGACAGCGCTTGCTGAAGCTGGTCAATCGTAGCTTCTTCAAGCTTGAATCCATGGCACCAGGGCATTGGAAATTGTCCACTGTCTGCCAAGGAGCCATTTTGGAGGACTGGAAACTCGTAAGGGTAGGGAGATTTGAGTTCTTGGTTGGCAATGATCTGTGTCGAATTGAAAGAAGGATTTGGAGCACCATGATGAGCTTGACTTGCCAACGAGAATCCTATGAAGCAGAAGCAGATAAAACTTTGGAAGACCGAGAGGAACATCATTGTTGGAGCTTCTCAAAGTATCGACGATGAAGGAAGAACTGAAGACACGAGATAAGAAGAAAGGCACTTATCTTTCGGCGCAAATAGGTCCCCCCGTATCTGACAATTGCAGATATCAAGCTGCATAGAAGGTAATCCTTGTCAGCGCAGGAAGCAAGTAGGCAAGATCTACAGGGGCCAAGAGTGGGATTTGGGGCTTTGTATGGAGCTTGGTCATTGCTCATGGAAACTTGTCAAGTAATTGATAAGAAGTATGCGTTTATACATGATGTTGGTCTACTCTTCGAATGACCATTGCAGGCATCGCAGACCTCGGGGACTTGAAGTAACGAGATGGGACTGGGTGGGACTTCGGCGAGCTGACTACGCAAGGCTGGCCAAACAGCTCGTGTGGTGCGAACACAGGAAATGCTGACCCGGACAACATAGAAGGCAACATCACCGCGTCCTCTCGGCATAGGAACGCGAGACTTCACGATGAAGGCCATAATAGCTGTCCCTATAACTTTGGCTATCGAGTATCGAGCTTGGTCTCACAGAACCCTAACGCCTTTAGGCCTCCTCGCCGCGGCACTCACTGCTGCAGCCCACGCCATACATCCATGGAATCTGCCTTTCGTCCTGCTGATGGTTTTCTTTCTGGCTGGCACAAGAGTCACCAAAGTATGCAGAATAGGCCCTGGAAATGGTCAACATGCTAAATATTTCAGGTCAAACACAATGTTAAAGCCAGGCTTACCATGCAATCAACAGGCAACTCTGCGGGCGAGGGGCCGAGGACGCATATCCAAGGTGTGCATCTTCCACTGCCACTTTATTTGATGTGCTAATGGGTACAGTCCTTGCAAACTCTGGCGTAGCATCTGTTCTCACCCTACTCCATGCGTATCAACTGTCGCAGCGCGATAAACGTCTTGTCCCGACTTCGGGCTCCGAAGGGTGTTTCCCATGGGGTGGAGATCTTCTTGTAGTAGGAATAGTGGCCAACTACGCTGCAGTAGCAGCAGATACATTCAGCTCAGAGCTGGGGATACTATCCAAATCTAAACCTCGACTCATCACCTCTTGGAATCTGCGACAAGTCCCACCGGGTACAAATGGAGGAGTTACAGTTGGGGGACTTTTGGCAGGGGTGTTGGGGTCTTTGATAATCGTTGCGACATCAATCTTTCTGATACCCTTTTGCCCTCCAGCCTCTTCGGTTTCTGGACGCGGATGGAGCCTCAAGCAACGATTACAATTCTCTATCGTGATGACATTGTGGGGCACATTGGGGAGTGTGCTTGATAGTTTCCTTGGAGGCGCTTTACAACAGAGCGTAAGGGATACAAGGACAGGCCAAATTGTTGAAGGCGAAGGAGGGAAGAAAGTCCTTATCTCGAAAGCTCGGCCCAACAATATGCCTCTCCAGAATGAGGTAAATGTGAAGGAAAATATTTTGGGTGGTGAAGGGAAAGGGGCTGTGGAGGGACAAACCAGAGCCGATCATGTGAAGGATATCAGCAAGATGAGGGACGATTCTAAATACGATGCGAAAAAGAAGAACAGGGCGCCGAGTTTTGGAGATGAGAAACCAAGTCGGGTGATCGAAAGCGGACTTGGCTTGCTAGACAACAACGATGTCAACTTTCTCATGGCTTTGACCATGAGTTTGAGTGCCATGGTTGCAGCAAGTTGGGTGTGGGCAGTTCCACTGGAAAGCATATGGGCGTTATGATGATTATATGTCGTTAGACGGATCAGAACTTAATGTAATATCTACGATACAAAAATACCAAAGCATTCAAATTCAAACCTACAAGCGTGGCGATAAGGGCCCCTAACTCGTTGCACTTAAAGCAAGAAAAGAAAAAAATAACTTGACGAGCTCATCCGTACGCCTATTTCACCTCGGGCAGCTTCTTCGTTTCACGATGGCTCTTTTTCGTCACTGTTGGGAATTGACGCTCTTTCTGTCGATTAAACGAAATCGTTTCGGTCAGGACCGCTGGATGTGCCATGTCATGGCCAATCATCGTCGCTATCTTTATTAATATTTGGTGGCGGTTTCTTTGGATTTCCTGCTCTCTCTTCTACCTTTTTGTGCAGGCCCGAGATTTTTGTAGTAAGCAGCCTCCTTTTGTGGTCCACCCCCTTTGATACGCCGCAACCAAGCATCAACGCTGCTTGAAGAATGTTCCTTTGGATTCAACTCTCCTGCTTGACGGAACCATTCTCCAGCGCGTTCAGGCTCGTTTGAATAGTAAAACGCAACACCTTGGAAGTATGCCGCTTGCGCAAGGAAGTACTTCTTTAAGTGGTCTTCATCCAGAGGCAGCTTCCAGCTTGCCCTCCATATATCTTCAGCTATGGCGAGTGCCGGTCCGCAATCACCGTCCTGAAAGCCATGTTGTGCTCTCTCATTGCGCATTTCTCGCAATGCTGCTTGACAACGGGCGATAGCGAAGATGAGACTTTCTCGCACCGGCGGACAGCCGATATAATCAGGGTTAGATTGAGTAGGATCTAATGTTGTGCGATATAGGTCCTTTTTTGGTGATGATACCTCGTCCGGGATCATCTGATCGGGTGGGGTCCTTGGTGATCTCTTCGCACGCGGAAGACCTATGGTTGGACTGCCGAGTCCGTCTTTCCTGGTTCTATTCTTTAGATCATCTACCTCCTTTTTCAATTTGCGGCCCTTCTCTCGGCAGCGTTCGAGGTCTGAATTTAGCTTTTTCCTGTCGTTGCAGCAACTTCTAAGTTTCGCTCGCACTTGATCGAGTTCTTTGCCCACTGCCTTGAGTTTCGCCATTTGTACACCGAGTTCCTTCTTAACATCCACTGTTTGCTCCATCCGGGAAGTGCAGTCGCGCTCCAGTGTCGCGTTTTCTGCAGCAAGCTCTACCACTGCGTCCCTGAGTTCTGCCTCCGCCGTCTGCTTGTCCAGCAAATTTTGATGCCCTTGGTCCTTCAATTCGCGTGTGTGCTTGATTCTATCCTGGTTACACCGGAGGAAAAGTTGATCATAGTCGAATTTCGACTTGCTCAACTCTTCTGAGGCTTCACGAAGTTTGGTAATCTGCTCCATGAGTTCTTCGCGGAGGCCTCCATTCTCTTTATCAGTAGCCTCCTTCAACTTCTTGTAAGATTCCTTCCAATTTGCGTTGAGTCTACGTACTTCATCAACACGAGCTTTGGCTGCTTTCAGTTCTTCCGTTAATCTTTTGATATCAGCTTTACATCTTGCTTTCTCGGCCGCGTAATCGGTTTGAGTTTGGTCATCCTTTTCGATGGCATCCTGAAGGGTCTCGGTCTGTCCTTCCCGACCCGCGTTTTCAGATTCACCGGCTTTGCCGATTTCGCTGTGGATTTCGCTGTCTTTCGATGAAGTCGTTCTTTTAGGTTCAGCTTTCCGAAATAAATCATTGAGCTTAGCAATGCGGTTCTTCAAACTAGCTTTTTCGGCTCTACAATTCTCGGAGAGGCCTTTGAAGTCGACATATGCTTCATCCAATTTCTTCTCCATCTTTTTCTTCTCAAGCTCGAACTCTTCAATCTTTATTTCCATAGCTGCATATCCATGACGGAGCCATCGGTTCGTGTCCTCCTTTTCTTGAGAGTCTTGGAGAAGTTCGTTGACTCTTCTTTGCAAGGCTGCTGAGGCTTCGTTGCGGCGTCTCAGCATTATGATCTCATCGCTCTGCTCTTGTATAGTCCCGCTCAAAACTTTTAATTTTTCATTCAAAGTGCCAACGATGTTTTCCGCAGAGCTTGATCTTGCTACATCATCTTCCAAGTCATGGATCTTGATCTCAAGTTTGTTGATCACTTCGACCCGGTGATCGTATACTTTCGTTTTTTCTCGCAATTCGCTCTTTAGATGGTCGATCTGTGCATCTTTGCCCTTGAGAATCCCCCGGATCTTTTCGTCGTCTAATTTTGAGCTTGCAGCATCCCGGAGATCTTTGTTGGCCTTTTCGCATTGCTGGAGGTCTTCCTCATTATCTTTGAAACGATTCTTGATCAAATCTAGGTCTCGTTGCAGGGCCACAATTTGTCTAGATTTTGCACTGTCGGATTTCTTGTGCTGCTCCTTCAATTCCTCAACAGAACTCTGCAAGTTTGTTGTCTTTTCACGCTCATTTTTGAGCTGCCTTATCGTGGTATCAAAGATGTCCGCCACATTCTTTGCCTTTTCGTTCAAGGCCTCCTCATTCTTTTGCAGCTTCTCGATTTCGATATTCTTTTCTGATCTCAGCCATTCCAGCTTGGCCTCACAGTCAAGCTGCGCTAGCCTAGCTTTACTCTCTAACTCTCTTATCCTTTCTGATTTTATAATAGCGTGGTTTTTCAATTCTGCCACTGTATTTTGGTGATCCTTCTCTTTCGTTTTGAACAATTGTCGAGGAATTACATCAGTACTCTTGAGCTGCCTCTTTAGTTCCTCGATCTCAGCTTCAGCATTGACTAGCTTTGCCTGTTCTCCCGTAACGTCGCCGAGCATTTCTGTAAGCATCCACTGAAAGGCACTGTGCATTCTATCTCCTATCTCTCTACAATCTTTGTTCTGGTTTTCAGGCTGTCTGGCCCAGCGTTCCCAATCATGAATCGCTTTAGTTTGCTGGAACTAGTCAGTCACTCCCATCAAAACTCCGGCATGGATACTTACAACGATATTTTCTCTTGTCTCAACAGAGAAATCATCCTCGAAAGTGAAATGTCTGGCTTCGGCCGAGCTTGAGCTGGTCTCCGCAATGTTCCGAGCTTTGACTGCTTCCTGCTCAAGGAAAGCTCGCGCTTTTCTGTCAAGCTCCCCCTCCATTTCAGGTGGATCACCAACTGTGCCTGAGGCCACGACTTTATTATTACCCCTCATGATCGTATCATCCTCAGGATTAATTATAGGATCTTGATACTCAGGATTGGAAACAAACTTTTCATATTTAGTATTGTTCCTCGTACTCGGAGCCTGGATGCTACGCCATTTTGGTTTGAGGCGAAAAGTCTCGCTGAGCCCTCTCATGTTCTCGGGAGTCCGTTGGAGCGACCCATCATCTGAAAATGTATCTCCTCGCGCTCCGACAGTATCAACAAAAGCCAACGGCGCGGGTTGACCAGTGCCACGATAGCCAGGAAATGATGAGCTGTCAGAGCCAGCTATATGCGGTTCATTGAGGGAAGGACCTCGGGCTGGAAGCGAGTTAGCAAGCTAAATTACCACATAAGTCACCGCGCCCCCGACGTTACCAACAAAACAGTTGGTGATACGACGGAAATTGTTAAAGATAGCGACAATAAGAGGCAACTCACAGATATTATAAACTGATGCCCCATGCTCTGGTCTATCGTCAGCCTTTTCTTCTTCTGGCTGAGCCCCCTGGTCTAAATGTCCAGTGCCTACGGAGCGACCGCTGGATTCTGGATTGAGAGGGAGAGAACTTTCGCCTGCTTCTGATTGAAGAGGCTGACTAGCATCTCCTCCGGAAGGATCTGGGTTTTCAACGCCGATGTTTGGAGGTGTACCACTCGCTTCCTCTTGAATAGGCTGACTAGCATCTCCTTGGGAAGGATATGGGTTTTCAACGGCGGTGTTTGGAGGTGTACCACTCGCTTCCTCTTGAATAGGCTGACTAGCATCTCCTTGGGAAGGATATGGGTTTTCAACGGCGGTGTTTGGAGGTGTTCCACTCGCTTCCTCTTCGCGTCTGGCGGTTTCAAGACTCAAAGATCGAGGTTTATTACTCTCTTCACCTCCGTCAGCCATGGTGCTTCAATGGGTCCCAGAAATTCGTGTCTCTCTTAGGTGGGACAGATAGCAAGGCTATACAGAGGATTTTGCTCTGCGAGCTCAAGAAGTCTGATTTCAATCTCGACTTGTCCAGTTGACAAGTATAGTCAGAGGTCCAAGTGACAATAACCCGAATTGCATTTGCTCGTCGCCTGCTAGTATTGGGGATACGCTCCTAGCGGAGAACACCGTCGCTGTTGTTGTTTCGATCTGGTGCTTTTGCACCTCGAGTAATGGCGAAGGAGGGTCTGTAATCGTTCGTTTTCAAATATAAGTGTTCGAGGTGTTGTCTTGAGCTCTTGGTCTCTTCGAACATCCGTCTGCTCAGGTGTACAGTTTTCTTTGCCTTCTATGCTATGGCGGGCTCAGCAACAGCGTATTATGGTGAGGAATGACATGAGAAATTGCTCTTCAACAACAATCCAATTCTCATATTTGTTTCTGAAGTACAAGTTAATTTGAATGGCATTCTTAAGTCGCTGGCTCTCATCGTCCAATGTCTTTGTGGGAGAGTACCAGCTTTCTGCCGGATTCGGCAATGGGGAGTCAAAGGCACCATCAAAGAGGCTGACAGTGTTGAGGAGAAGCGGCCAACTGAACAAAGGAGCGCAGAATTTTGAATTTGTTTGGGTCACTTCGAAGCGCCATCCCTCTTGCGCATGGCTCTTGTGCCTTCGGCTCAAAGGTATTTTAAAATATCTCGATGTCCTTCCCATGGTGATGAGTCTTGCCCCTCTCTAGTTGCGTTGATCATCCGCTCTGCATCAGCCTTCAGAACTGCAACCCTAGAAGCCCACCATCTGATATTCGCCGCTCTAGTAAAAGCCGTGCTTGCCTCCTCCCAAACCTCCATCACCATCAAGCAAAGCCCTCTGTAGAATTGGCATTTGCACTGCAAATGATATACATTTCTTGCCACGGCTAAGTAGAAAGCAAAGTTGGCTTCCTCCAACGCTTCATCGGGTAAGTTGTCAGCCAGCAAAGCGCACGAACGTAACAAGTGGAAGTTTATCTTTTGGGCGAAATCAGCAGGTGTGACGGGTGCTTCAGAAGCTGCCATGGGTCTCGGACTGTCTGTTGAAGCGCTATGGTTTGAGCATTCGGGAGGATTAAGAGGCAGAACAGATGGAGGTCTGGGTGAAAAGTTCAGCTGATGGTTCTGCTGCATGAAGAGATCGTGGCCTGGTGATGAATGTGGCTTTGAAGACATTCTCGAATGGTGGGAATCGGAATCAGTAGGACTAATTGCCATGGCTCTCTTAGACACAGCAGGATTAATCCTCCTAGATACACCCATATTGCGCAATGCCGACCAAGAGTCCTTCTCGGATATGAGTGCTTGTTGAAGCCAACGGAGGTCTGATGTCATGTGATATTCACCCGGCTGGTCGATTGGCAGGCAGGCTCAATGACAGCAGATCTCTGTTGTACACAGTCAGCAGGCTTATGCCAGGATGAAATTGAATCAAACAAAGAACTCCTGACCTGCGTCCAATCTTGAAGTATCGCCGAGTCCTGCCGAAGGCGCTCCTACTGACGAGCCTGAAGTCGTGACTGATCGTACGGAAGTTAAGTTTGACCAGTTTTGATAAGAGATAGCACCCAACGCCTTGCATGCTACAGCCTTGGTTTTCTTTATTTGAGGTGGAATAGGACCAAACGCAATTGTTGACCCAGAGGCCAGAACCTCTCGAAGAGGGAAGGGAAACGTGGACAAAGACGAAACATCAGGAACAAAGAAAGCTGGAGGCAAACATGCTTCCTTCTATGCAACTACCCGCTACAGCAGGAACTCGAAACACAACGCAGCAAAGGTATTAGTGACTATACTATTCTTTGAATCATTCAATTATCGAATCTAGTGGCAGAAGCAATATTGGCTTTGACCGGAAGAGGAAAACTTTAGTAGACCTAGGGCCGGGAAGAAAACCATTTTTCAGAACTCGACAACAAAACATTGCCGTTTGCGCAACATGATAGAGACACCAGGACAATGACTCTGGTAACAGATGTTTATGATTACGTTCAGCGGTTCAAGAAAGAGAGAGCTGCGAGTCACGTCGGAATATCACATGACATTTCTATCAATATTTGCCTTTCGGCAATGTACCTTTATTCAGCTCGAAGCCCGATTGGGCACCGATGCGATTCCGAGACTAGAGACACTGCCAAGATCAAGTTCAAAGCGCCCTTCCAGCTTGCGTTTGTGTTGGTGAATTCTGGCATATGTCCGAGAAACTTGAAGCTATACCTCGCGCTTGTTGGTTGAACTTTGAGTGGCTTGTTCCGTGAAATGAGGTTCCATCGGACTCGTACATAACACCTTGGCAAAACCTTCTAGAAGTAAGCATTGAGGGAATCGGCCTAATTCAAGAGTCGCAATAGCGTGCCGGTCTCCGAAATCATAATTTCGGTTCTTTACGCGCGCAACGCTTTGGGATTGATCGAGACTAGTTCGTGGTTCTGGTAGTATTGTAGTTCCGCCCAGCCTGCGTGCCTCCAGTAATTCTGCTGGAAGTGCAATAAACCCGCCATAAACATTGAGCTCGAATCATTGGGAGGGGGGGGGGGAAGTTATTGATGTGTTCCTGCAGCTTGACAGAGTCATAACATAATTCCTCAATGTTAACCGACAGCCAATGAGCGTCCGTGGTTGCTGTCCAAATCGGGCCCACAGCCCCTATCTGCGCCACATCAACAACTCAGACCCATCCACAGACCTTTCTACCTACGTACTGCTCCGTTTGAAGAGGTGACAAGGCACCTTTATACGCTTTCAGTTATTCAATGCGGAATAAGTGTACTCTGCTTAGGACGCATAAATGAAGCCACAAATAAATGCGAGCTTTAGCGGTTCCTATCATCCGCTTCACCCCACCACGAGTTTTTGAGGTTCGCAGGCTTGCAGAACAAAATGGAACCGCTGCCCGTCTTGAATTTGGAAAATCAAGGCTGTCTCTCATCACTCTTTCTGAGAGCTCTGTTCTGCTTCATAGACGTATCTACGCCTAGCCACTCATTTATTCTTTCGATTCATTGTCATTCTTTTGAATTATGTCACCGTCAATGTTCCAAGCCGCCGTCATGGCACTTGCTTTTACGGAGGCTGTTTCGGCAACTCTGCAGTACACATTGGCCAGTGCTGATAGCTATAGCGGTACTAGCTTTTGGGATGGGTTTGACTTCATTACCGTATGTGAACCCTCCTGAATGTGGGAGGCCAACAAACAGCTCACCGTTTTCAGGCAGCCGATCCAAATTGGGGCTTTGTAAGTTATCAGAGCAAAGCAGTCGCCGAGTCGAGTCAGTTTGGAGGCCCTCTCATCAAGACTTTTGCCAATGGATCAAACTACATGGGCGTCGACTACTGGAACAAATATGACAACACAGCAGGCCGACCAAGTGTCAGGATTGAAACAACGAAGCAATACCAGTATGGACTTTTTGTTGCGGACCTTGCCCATATGCCCGCCAGCGTTTGTGGCACCTGGCCTGCTTTCTGGACCGTATCCCATGTGAATTATCCAAGCCAAGGCGAGATAGATATCCTGGAGAACATAAATGAGAACACTCGGAGTCTTGAGACGCTTCACACCAGTGCAAACTGCTCAGTTGTTGGAAACGTGCTCGGATCTCAACAATACGGTGCTCAGGCTTCGTATAATTGTGATGATCAAGCAACGTCTAGTAATTACGGCTCTCAAAGTACATATCAAGGATGCTCAGCAACAAACAGTGACCCGAATTCTTATGGATCTACATTCAATGCGAATTCCGGTGGTGTTTGTACGTTTTTATCCTGCTTCTAATGTAGGCGTTACTGACTCGTGGCTCCAGATGCCATGGAATGGACGAGCGAAGTTATTCAAATTTGGAACTTTGCGCCGAGCAATATTCCATCGAACCTGAAGTCTGGGACACCCGATACATCCACTTGGGGAAAACCTCAATTCACCACTGCGAAGGGTTCTTGCGACATCGATTCCCATTTCAAGGATCAACAAGTTGTGATCAACACGGACTTTTGTGGATCGTATGCCGGACTTGATTATTTCTGGGAGCAGACCAGCTGCTACAAAGGGAACCCGAACCTGTATCCCACCTGCAACGACTACGTCGCCGCTAATCCTGCAGCGTATGAAGATGCCTTTTGGACTATCAACAGCTTGAAGGTATACCAGAAGACAAACGTTGTTAGCAGTTCCAGCTCCAGCACACATAGCAGCACGTTAGTTTCCCAGAACTCGGCGAATTTATTCGATGGTTGACGATGAGACTTTAGGACAACTTCCAAGTCATCTTCGACTTCTAAGAGCTCCACTACGTGAGTAATTTTTATGTGTCAAATAACTCAGAAAGCTACTAACATTCTACAGTACAACTTCCAAGACATCTTCAACTTCTAAGAGCTCAACTACGTGAGCGATTTTATTTCTCAACTAACTCAGAAAGCTACTAACATTTTACAGGACAACCTCCAAGTCATCGTCGACTTCTAAGAGCTCAACTACGTAAGTGATTATATTTCTTAAATAATTCAGAAAGCTACTAATATTTTATAGAACAAGTTCCAAAAGCTCGACGTAAGTTTGTTAGCATACGGCCGTACTAGCAGCTTGCTCATTATGAATAGGACAACTTCAAAGAGTTCAACGACATCCAAGGTATCGTCGACCTCCAAGGCATCGTCAACCTCCAAGGCATCGTCGACCTCCAAGGTATCGTCGACCTCCAAGGTATCATCGACCTCCAAGGTATCGTCAACCTCCAAGGTATCCTCGACTTTGATAAGCTCGACCATCTCCGTGTCAAAGTCCTCAACGTAACGGTCCCGATCTTTTAGAATAATGTTATCTTGCTGACTTAACGTAGAACTACTTCGAAAATTTCCACCTCAAAGGGAAGCGAAGTTGGATCAAGTTCGAGCAGCTCAGCCCCTGTATCAAGCGGAACCGGCAGCCAAACTCATTTAACAAGCAGCTCATCGGTTCGATATGGCAATACCTCCATTCCAGTAACTTCAAGTGCATCGAAAACCATCGTATCGTCGGGACATCCATACACCACTTCTACGGTGTACTCCACGAGCGTGTATACGGTCACATCTTGCGCGCCAACGGTGACGAACTGCCCCGTCGGACACGTAACGACAGAGATCATTTCCCTGTACACAACCGTGTGCCCAGTGACAGCCACAGAAACTTCGTCCGGCGTCATCTCAACCAAATCACCGTACTCCCCGCCCGAGTCCGTTACTTCCACGGTCTACACGACAAAGGTCTACACCATCACCAGCTGCGCTCCAACAGTCACAAATTGCCCTGCCAAGCTTGGACAAGTGACCACTGAGATCATCTCTCTGTACACGACAGTGTGCCCGTATACGTCGAAGAAGACACATCCGGCATACCCGATCGTTCCTTCGTCGATACTTGCTTCTTCACCCATCGCATCTGTCGCCTCATCTGCAGGACAGGTCGTCTCGTCTCCAGTTGGTTCCGCCCCAACTCCGTCGTCCGCGACGATCGTAATCGTCACGACCGAGACGGTGAAACCAGTCTCCTCGCTTCCTCTTTTCAGCACGATCTCGAAGGTTTCGAACAGCACTATCCCGGCGGGTACCTCTGGGGCGCCGATTGTGAAGACGAGCTCTGCTGGTGGTGTTGTTGCGCCGAGCCAGAGCCCGATCTACAGTAGCGGGGCCAGTGGCTTGAAGGGTAGTGCGGCACTTGCTGTGATGTTATTGGGGCTTGGGATGTTGTTCTGAGAGGTCTGGTCAGTCGCGTGGATTTAGGATAGTGTACATGCCCACCAAGTTAGCATAGCGGATGGCAGCTAGTAGTCTAATGAACAGGCACTATCACCTGGAGGCTCATCAAGATGGTTGTATTGCATGTGCAAGCTATTCCGCTAATTTCTCCCATATTTTTGGAAGTGGTACGTGACATGTAGGCTATTCATAGAGCTCTCATAAAGAGATGCGTATCAGAGTCGTTCATTTCGGCCATCTCAGCTTGCTCGAGGCTTCATCATGATATCTGCAATCTCTTTGGGCATCAACGGTGCCAATCAGATCGGGCGACGATGTCTTCCAAGTGGATATTTTCCCTCCGAATCTCGAGCTTATTGAGCCGATCACGAATCGAATCCTGGATACTGATATGTCGGCCGAAAACTCTATTATATTCACAGAGTGAGATGGCTTCTATGGCTCGAATCTTCGCTGAGAGTGACCTCAAGTTGATTGTATCATATGGGCGTGCGGGTGCCGGCCAGATGCCAAGTTTGGAAGCACCCCTGATCAGACTACCTAACTGGAAGGCATCACATGCGGACCTCTGCGCCTGCATGGCCGAGTCCGAAGCTCTCTCGGGTCTACAAATTATAGATGGACCACAATATTCTTTTATCAATTCTTCCACAATTTCAATAGCCTGTATGATGAAAAGCTGGCGGGTACTCTCAATCTTTTCTGGAAAAAGTTAGATTCGGGAAAGAGAAAATAGCTAGAGTATCCCACCTATGATAGTGCCTGGAATTGGAAGGTCATGGCCGTCATGAGTCACAATTTCTAGCTTGCCCTCGCTCTCCTGCAATGCAATCCTTATCAAACGGAGGAAATGATGGTCCAGTCTGAATACCCAAGAGATAGCAAGGCAGTGAAAGAAGTGAGGAGAGTCGAAAAATGTGGGAAATTCCTCGTCTACCGGACTCCCTTCGGCGAACCACAAAGATCCGTATGCCCCAAGCACCTCGATCATTTGGTATTTATCCACCAGAATCGCCAGATGAGACATCATGTCCAACGTGATAAGAGTTGGTACCCGTCGGGTGCGGTGGTGAAGGATATTGAGCAGGACTTCCATAGCATCGCAGTCATCGTCGGGAAGCTCAAGGGAGAGCTTGCCCGTAGACCGCAGCGTACTCCCCTCTTTGAAAGCATCGTTGCTGAGCATTGCTTTGAACACCGGAGAGACCAGCATCAGTACCTTGGAAGAAACGAGCATCTCGATATTATCGCGTAGAGAATCTGCATCCTTAGCCTCCCCTGATGATGAACTTCTGATTAGCGAATTCGCAATTGCAGGGCTTCCATCTGTCTTCCCGGAAGTCTTGCTCTCACCTATTCCTATCGACCGGCCTGGTGAGTTCTTCATCTTCTGCGGCTTTTGCTTGAGAAGCAGGAGCACGTCGCCATCGGGATCGATTTCGTGGGATATGGTCGCCATCTACAATTTGGAGCGAACCTCCGTACCCGCGTTGTCGATGTTGTTGAAAAGCGGCATAATCTACAGAGCCTCGTTTGACCAGCAGCAGCCTTGCAGCTAGCTCAGCCTTCTATCGATATCTTAGCGTTGAATGTACATATATGGGTTTAAAGTGCTCATTTACAGTGAATAACTCTGCAGTCTATATCTTCTAAAAAGGGGCTATCATTAAGCTTCTTCCTTATCCATTTCTTATTAAAGCCTAGATCTTACACGTAGAGGGTCAGCTCGATAAGTTCAAGGTCTAAACAATATTGATTGTCGAGCTAGTGATTTCCGTTAGATCTTTACCACTTTCTGAACGTTGCTGAGATTGGCAATGGTACGCTGGGTTGTCATCCGGAGCTTCGCGCCTAATTTTTATATCTACTTACGCTCTGTCAACACCCAGCTCTTTCTCGCTCTCCTTTCCAAGGACCACCTCTGGAGTCCCCCATTCCACCAACCTCCCGCCATGAAGAACAGCGATCCAATCCGAATTTCTAATCGTGTCCAAGCGATGCGCAACAGTGATAATCGTGTACCTGTCGAACTCCTCCCTGATCAACTTCTGCATAAGCTGATCCGTCTCCGCGTCAACATTGCTTGTGGCCTCATCCAAAACCAGAATCCCTCTCTCTCCTATTCCTCCTCTAGCCTTTTCTTCAACATCGCCCTCGCCAAACCAAAAATCTGTCCCTGGCCCTGACTCAGGAGATTGCTCATCATCACTGCCTCTAACCCGCCCCTTGCTTCGAGGATATCCCAAAGCTTGACTTTCTTCAGTGCCGAGATGATCACTTCATCCGATACAGTAGAAGATGGATCAGCGTTCAAGCGTACGGAACCTGCAAGAATGAAAGGTTCCTGGGGGATGGTGATGATTCGAGAGCGGATTATTTCGCGTGGAAGAACGGACAAATCGATGGAGTCTATTGTTATGTTTCCGGAATCGAGATCCAAGATACGTAAGAGGACTGAGAGGAGAGATGATTTGCCACTTTCACAGTTAGAGACGCGGAAGGGAAGAGAAAGAAAAACTTGCCTCCCTGTACGACCGCAGATACCAATTTTGGAGCCAGGCTCGATTTTGAAAGAGATATGTTGTAGGGCTGGGGATTCCGGTCTGCCCGATATCAGTGTCAATCTCTGATCCCGCAATGGAGACTCACCCGTAAGATGCGCAGACATCTTTGAATTCAATTGCGCCATTACTGGGCCAGTCTTCAGCAGGGAGAAACGTCTCCTCAGGCTTGTGTTCTGGTAGCGTTGACTCTTCGAAACCTTTCAATCTGGCGATGGCACCAAGAGAGGTTTCCAATACCGTCCAAAATGTCAGAAGATAGCTAAGGCTAGAGTTGAAGGTGACGATTTGGCTCAGTGATACACCTAAACGTCCTCCAGTCGTCGTACCCGTCAGAGAGGTAGCCAATGCAACGACAATGACAGCCATTACGGCAACAATAAGCTGCAATATGAGTCCAAGCCATCTCTGGATGCAGAACATCAAGTATGAAGGCTTTTGAGAGGTATCTAGGCGTTCGATGTAGGTCTTCGTGAAGGCCTCTTGCCAGCCAAAAGCACGGATTGTGGAGAGGCCCTCCATAGTTTCGGCGATGTGGGTATACAGTGGACTTTTGCATTCCAAGTCAAGAAATCGCATCTGTCGAGATGTTCGGAGGTAGAAATTTTGAAGAAAAAAGACGGCGATGAGTATTGCAGGGGTCGTCAGAGCCATGTAACTTGATCCTACACAAATGAGAGCCAATTTTGCAATGAATTGGAATGTTGCTAGTAGTCGTCAAAAACAGGTCTTCTCGGATATTCGTAGAGACTTACAGGATATGCAAATCACGGCAGATGAGGGCAACTGGCCATCAATCAGAGTCATGTCCTGACTAAATCGATTTAGGGTGATGCCCGAGTCCGTCTCGTCGAAGAACTTCTGTGGTGCTCGCATGACCGCTTGCAGGAGAATTTTATGGAGGCCTGCTCCCGATTTAGGAATTATTTCTTTGAAAAGAGTCCTGTAGCAATCAGTAAAGTGTCTCAACCCTCGAGGTGGAGCACCCACCAAAGGATTGCAGCCATGGAAAGGATAGATAGAATTGCTGTCGCAACATATATACACGAGAAAGAGGCCAGATTTGTGATAGTTCCGTTTGAATACCAATTCAGTAAGAGGGCTAAAGTTATAAGTAAGCATCCATAGAAATAATTTCCAGTGATCAATTGCTTACAAGGAAGGTTCCCAGTCACCATATAGATGGTGGAAAAGAAGAAGATAATCATTGCCAATTTCCAACCAATAGCTGCATAATAATACTTATAAACAGCAAAGTCACCAATGCGCCGCGTCCGCTCTGCCGCATCATTGGTATTTGGTCCTCGGAAGGAGTTCGAAATGGGTGAGGTTTTCTTTGTTGGTTCGTCTCCGGAAGGTTTGGCGACACCTTGGTCGAGTAAGCCGGGGTGGATGTTTACATTGCTCACAAACCCTTCTTGTGAACGAAGGTATTCAAAGCTTCCCTTCTCAGAGATTTGCCCGTTAGCGTCCAGTACAATGATATTATCAGCAAGCGGAAGATGTCGTACTGCGAGAAGTCAGCCTTCGGCCCATTTTCCTTACTCGCTAATTACTCACAGGCATGCGTCGCAAGAATGACTGTAGCTCCTAGAGTTCTGAAGATTCCATCCTTCCCAAGCAGTCGTTCAACAATGAGAGCTTCCGTTTTCGCATCAATCGCGCTTAGAACGTCATCCAGAATGAGTGTATCCCGTCGGGAGTAGACTGCTCTGGCTAAGGCCTGACACCGTTAGCGCCTGGTCTATCAATATATCCTCGAGCCTACCAATCTCTGTTTTTGGCCACCACTTAAAACAACTCCACGGCTCCCGATAAGAGTGTCGTCTCCATTTGGGAATTGTAGGATATCCTCGACAAAAGCACATGAATGGACAACTCTGTCGTACCATTCTGGGTCCTCACTCATTTCATTTGAATTTCCACAGATAATCTGACGTACGGTTGCATTTTGAAGCCATGGTGTTTGAGCACAGTAGGCCATGCGCTTTGAGTCGACCTGGATGGATCCGCCTTCAAATTGAAGTTCGCCGGCAAGGGTTCTTAGTAGCGTGGATTTCCCAGATCCCACTACTCCGATAATCATTGTGAGAGATCCCTTCGGAGCCCGAAAGCTGATGTTTTGTAAAGCTATATCTGCATCAGCAGCGGGTCGAACCCTGATATTTTCGACGACAACCCCATGGTTTGATCTGCTATCAGTCAACGATTGGAGCCTCGTTGAGCCATCTGCCCTGACAAAGTTGTCCAAGTTTTCGGAAAATATCTCAGCAGATGTTCGCTGGTCGTCATGTGGTGGAGAAAGGAGAAAGGCTTGAATTCTCTGCAACCCACTCGTGGCCATTCCCACTAGTGGTAAGTTCTCAAGAAACTCCGACGCCGGAGAAGTCAGCAACGAGATAATGGCAAGAGATGAGAATATGTCTCCTGCTGAGAGGCGGCTGGTAGTGATCGCAAATAGGACGAAGGAAACACAAGGTCCAAATATAGTCGGCACAAAAGCTACTACTGTCAACGCTGGCTCAGGAATCATAGGCTTGGGAGAGCTCACATAATAATAATCTCCATAAGCCTGCAGTCCTGTATTGCTTCGAAATCTCAAGCTCGCGCACTCTCTGGTCTTGAATAGTCTCAGTCAGAATATCAGACAATCCCGTCATCTTCACACTCTTCATGGATCCAAGCATAGAAGAGATCATTGCCACACGACGCTGAATGGCTCTCGCCCACTTCTTTTGCCGCGGTCCGATAATTTTGGTGACATACGCCGATGCAGAAACAGAGACTGTGCAGACAGTCAATGAAAGTTATCAAGCACCGTTCAACGTTCCTTACCTGCAACAATTACCAGAGGGGCAGCGCTTACCCATCCCAATTGTCTTTGGAGCAACCAAATGCCAACGGCGATTTCAATAACTCGTGCCCATATGTCACAAAGAGACTGCAGACTAGTGGTGAGCATCGTAATGTCAGTATTGATCAATGTCATGGCTGCAGATTCGTCGTGGACACCGGCCTGAGCCTTGAGACATCTAACGTAAATCAAAGAAGCCAAAGCTCCTCGAAGCTTGGTTAGAGCCCTCGCACGAGCATACTCGAAATTAGCAGTCGATATCTGCATCACGTAAGTGGCAGTCATTATCTTAGAGATAGTACTTACTGCAATTCCAAGATAAATCAGAGCAGTAGCTCCAATGAGACCATATCCATCACTCTTGGCAGGAGACGACTGCGATACAAATGATATGGCCGAACTGATAAGAAAAGGCTGAGCATAGTTGAAGGCTGTCAGGCATAGGCGTGGGAATATCATCGACGCCAAAGACCACCTAAGACAGTGTAGAACTGCTTTGATCAGAGTATACTTGCTAGGCGATGCATCTGAGGATCATCAGTACTGCGTCATTCGAAAACTGACCACATACACTTGTCCCAAGAATTCTGCATTTCATGCTGGAGAGGCTCCGAGAGGAGTGCTTGATCCGTCGTGAAAAGGTCATCCAAAGTAAGGATCTTTCGAAATCCTTCTACGAGAACAGGATTCAGCCACCAAAAGAAGCTGTGATTGAGAATCCCACTCGTTGTCTCTGTTGAGAATTTGTTGTAAGGAGGTCTGAGGCATCCTCGCTTGTTCTTCGCTTCCAAAAGAAGGAGCACTGCTTTGATCCCAACATTGGCAGTGAAGAGCCCAAGAATTAATGGATCATCGTGCCGGAGATACAAAGTCCGTACTTGAACGGCATCAAAGACCAGCGAGGTCAGAAGGTAAATATTGAGGATGGTTGACGGCCGGATTCCCCGTCCATGTTCCAACCTAGAAAGCACGAGAACAGTGATGGAGGCTAAGAATGAGAGAGCTGCTGCTGGTACAGTTGCACGGGTAACTCTATGAGAGGTCCATAGAATCAAGAGAGCCAGTTGGATAGAGGTCATAAGCAGCGTCGAGATCTGGAAAAAATCAGACCAATTCAAAATGTCTAAGGCGATATATATATATACTCATATACTTACAATCTTTAGGGAACTGAGTGGGGTGGAAAACGTTTTCCTTCGAGATCGGAAAAGGCTTGCCAGCCTAGGAGGCGCAAGTAGGAGGAGAATAGCTGTAGGAGGAATGGACAGAATGCTTTGCTCGAACAGAAGAGTGAAATCGAAGTTCGAACGACATCCTTTAACGATGGGACCGAACTGATCATCGTTCATCGCCTGACATATCGCCATGTTGGGTTTGCGCCGATAAACAGATAAACAAAGGAGATTGATATTGAGCACCAGGGGCAAGAGGGTTGCTGAATAATATTCCCTGTCGCTGCCAGGCTACAGTACGAGCACAGTGCAAGTAGAAGTAGGTAGCTGCCTTGAGTTGGAACAAATGTTTCGATTACGACGCTCATTCATGGCAATGTCCGATCTCCGGGAAGCCTTCTCATCTCCTTGATGTACATCATGATTGCTGATGTTGTTATTACGAATTGAGTGATTATATTTGACAACTAACTCTCAGGAAGAGAGGAGTTTCTAAGAGGCTGATTACTAAGTGATTACTCAGTATTCCTGATTACCCGGTGCCATTCCACCTCCAGCAACCTTTCAACCCGCTCCTCTACCGGCAACGTTCGAATACTCTAGCATAGCCATCTGTGAGTTTGACTATCCGAGTCTCTGGACGGCAGATAGGCATATCAAGGTACTGCACCCGTGGTAGAGTCATATTGGAGGCGCCTTGTGAGAAGTGCGAGACTTGGGATAAAATGACAAGTCGTTGAGCAAGACCATTGGGGTTATTAGGCTTTGCTCCTTAACCTTCATACCTTCCTCTCCAGTCGCCCGAAGCGAGGCACTTTTCAATCTTCTCCGGAAAGCTCTCTACAATGCTGTTCGTCTTGGTCCATTTGCTCTATACTACTACTACTACTACTAGGACACCTTTCATAGGGCATAAGAAGATCTGCCATTTCTCATCCCGCATTATGTTTCACGAAGTTCATCAACCCCAAACAGAGTGTTGATCTCTGAGACCTTGAAACCTGAGGTAATTCACCATCACGTCAGTTTCGCTGCGATATCTTACAGTCAACATCTCTCAAGATGCATTTTCTCAACCTCCTTTTGATCACTAGAATTGCCTCTTTTGTTGTAGCAAGTGCTCCAAGAAACACTCTCAAGGTCGTAAGTGCAGTATTCCTCGGTGACCGACTCCCAACAAATGACCAGAGTATTCGTGAGTGAGTGTCACTTCCAATACCTCCGACTTCGTATCTGATCACAATCCAAAAAGTCTCGGATATCAAGGCAACATCGGAACTACCTGGTTGAACACATTCGGTGATGGAGTTGGCTGTAAAATCGCTGCAACCCAATACACTTGTGGGCCAGGATGTGCCTACTTGAGCGCCCGCGATGGAGGTGCCACACAAGGACAACATCCTTTGTATTTCACCGATCTGAACGTTCGAACCGATCTTTGTGGTGGTGTTTCTCAGATCGGCCCCTTCTGTCCCATCCTACCTGGAGAGACAGCAGCTTCAGGTTTGGGAATCACCAATGTGGTTCAGGTCAACTCTTCCCATGGTCTTTTGCTCACAAGACCCACTTACTCCACTAGTCTAGACACTCCGGGAGCAGGACTTGCGGTCGTTGATGTTAGCAGTGGAATTCCTGTGTGCACCCGTCCATTTGGCAGTAGGTTCTCCTGAAGTGTGGGGAACTGCGTGACGCTGACATATTCTGGAGTCTCTACTTGGGGCCCGGATGAACCTAACTGGGGTCAGCTCAGCAGTCTACTCATGCATGGATACATCTACACATATGCGTCAGTTTCATTTAAAGGGATCTTTGGGATCAGAGTAGTGACATGCGTGATCTCAGCGGCGGCCCCAATTTCGGTACAACTTGGAACTCCGTCCTCCTTGCGCGTGTTCTACAAGCGGAAGCTTTCGACATCAATTGCTATCAATATTACCATGGCAACGGCCTCTTCAACTCCAGCCGTATCTACTTGAGCAACCTTACCGCCAGCTCATCCGAGCTACTCCTCGGTGCGACCAACCCCCAGGGCCATGTTGTCTTTTCTCGGTACTATCAGAAATACATTATGTTTGGAACCTATATCTCATACGTGTACGCGATGGTTGCCAACCAGCCATGGGGTCCTTGGTCTGTCCCAGTGACAATCTATACGCCGCCATCGACGAAGAGCTTTATCTACGCCCCGAACGTTCAGGAGAAGTTCATGGCGGCTAATGGCAAATGGTTCTTGCTAACCTATTCTGACTCCAACACCCTGCCTGTCATCAATATCGTAAGTTTCGCCCGTTACTTGATTTGGGCTACTAATCATTGACGCTTCTCCAGACATGGGCCTGATCTGAGAGTGGAAGACAGGCTTGGCAGGGTTTAGGGCCGTCGGCCAGGCTGGATGCGTTGTTTTAGTGGTCGCATTACTTCTCAATAAATTTAAATCACAAGATTCTTCAATTTACTTGCAACTTTGTTCTTAATTACGTTGAGACAGGTCGTCTTGTAGCGATGGTAACAACAAGCAAATAGCGAGGATCCCTTTCAGTCCTGTGTGTCCGACACTCAACGAAATTTCTATACCTCTGTAGGGCGTCTAAACAAAAGAGATACAGTAGTACATTATAGGTGAACATGGGTATCGTACTCCATAGCTATCATTTTATCCAACCCAAACACCTTGCCATGCGTAATGTCCTAATCACAACCCAAAAAAAATATCCCCGTCCTCCTCTTATCAATATCTCAAATCCTCATCGTTCTCACTTTCACTTCTGCTTCCGGACCCAAAATAAGCTTGATCGATCTTGAAGATCCACTCCACCTTCTCCCGCTCAGTCCGCGCCTTGAACAACCATGTATTATCCGTACCATAGACAGCGAAGACACTCTCCTCTGCTTGCCGTTCACCGGCACGACCCCTCCTTGCATTGGGGTTGTCGCGATTTGTGCTCCCTCGTTGTAGGAGTTTCGCGATTGGGGGCGAATGATCGACACGACTATTTCGTAGGCTTACTACACATATCTCTTCGCCATCAGGGACGGAGTGGATATGCATATATGGCCGACGAAGCTCAACGAAGCGGCGCATCCAGCGGGAGCTATCCGCACTTGGAGTAAGGAGATAGCCGCCTTTCAGAATTGTGGCATTCTTGGAAACTGAAGTGATGGTTGCGGTGTATTGGGGTGAGTTAGGTTGGTCTTGGTCTTCTGCAATCGCTATGGAAGGGTGGGCAGGAGCACCATTTTTAGGTGGCTCGACGTTGGAAGGCGTTAAAATGCTTGTTACGGGGTCGTGACATAGTTTCCATAATTGGACGTATTTATTCAGCAACTCAGTCTGGTGTTCCGAGAGTGGCTGATCTTCAGGCTCGGTAGCGTCGCCGTTGGTTAGAGCCGCCAAAGGTTTGGGATATTCGATCCTGCTGAGGAGAGGTTGAGCAGCATCAAGTTGTGCAAGCCGTTGCCGCCTTCGTTTCGCGGCAATGTAATCTCTGATAAGACTCACGCCTCTCGGTGTCCAGGTTGTGAGTCCTTCTTCGCCCTTGACGTAATCATTTTGAGTATTCATCCGCCATAGATCCCCAGCACGCTTCACTGGCGTGGGACGTAATGACACGCAAAATATTCCACTCATAGAATGGACAATACGGACTGTTTGCCACAAAGATGCGAACATTGAAGTTGATCGGACATAAGAGCGAGACATCACCTGAGAGCAAACATCGATAGAGAACTTCATTGGATCTGCGAGTTTGTCGGATGTGACGTCCCAAAGTATCGACATCTGGACTTTATATTTATCTGCTGTAACTCGGTCGAGCAGGAGTGAATCATGAACGCTCGAATCCCATTGGCCAACTATCGTCACGTTGCTAGTACCATTCGCATTAGACTTAACGATCGGCTTCGAAATGAGTTTGAGGGGGATTTCAGGGGTTGGTGAGCTAAGGTCAGGCGTCTTTCCGACATGATCAACGAGCTGTATGCGACCAACTCGAAGGCCAGATACTTCTTGCCAAGGCAAAGCATCGCCTGAACTATGAGTCAAATTTACCGCGATGCGCCGTTGAAGACCTTGGTGAAGCTGGTAAGCTCCCTTGTCTAAATCATTTGTTTGGATAACTTCAACAGGAACGTAGTCGCCGTTCTCAGCAAGCTCGAGGATTTGTATTCGGGCAAAAGCATCGTGCTTCTCTTCTGTGTAAAATTGAGATTCTGAAATTCGAGCATTCTTGCGTTTCTGTTGAGGTTTCGGAACACTGTCGCGCATGTCATCCCAGCTGAGAAGCTTGTCGAGGTGCATTGACGAGACTTTGGCGAAAATGGCCACTCGAAGTGAAACGTCAGTAGGACCAAACATCGGAACGCTCATGCTGTGAACGCTTTCGAATCGGATTGGCCCTTCATCAAAGTCTTTGATCATTTGAGTTGTCGTAACCCCGCCCTCCTCTGAGATTCCGGGAATGAAAAGTTGACCGTGCACGTCAGTGCCTTCTCGTTCTGCAAAGCCAATCATATCATGCATCACAACATTAAACTTCAGCGTACTTGATGGAGCTCGGGCAGAAGACGGCTCTAATGATAACTTGATAATGCCGATGACATGCGAAGTGAAAGGCGAGAGGACATCGAGGCTGAAATCTTGAACCCGACTTTCGAAAACAGCAGCCAGAGGAACATCGACATCTCCCACGTGCGTGTATTGGGGCATGCAAGTCTCCATAAATGGATTGTCAAGTTGGAAGTGCTGCAGGTAATCAGGTCGATCCAGGTACTGGTGCATTTGTCTCATCAGTCGGACTCGATCTTGAAGCTTCTCCAGGCTCCAAAGATGTACAACGCTATTCCTGTAGTCGATAACTCGAACGCAAACAACGGGTTTAATTGCACCTTCGAGAAAAGGATCGTCGCCCTCCCCAGAGATTCCATTCAATACCATATCGTATGACGAGCATATGTCATGTCCTACGTCGACGATGGTGAACTGGAAGACAACGCTCTCATCCATTTCTTGACTCATGATCTGGGCTTCTTTGAGGTTGGCAGCGGACTGAAGAATAGCTTCTGCCATCCGTACATATCTTCGACTTCGCCAATGCGCAGTAACCTTTTGGGCGATCGCAATCTCTTCCTCGGACAGTGGCGTAGGACCTTTCGGTCTCTGCGAGGGGTCGATCTGTTGTAGACGTTCCTCGAACTCTTTTCGTTGAGTTTCCAACTGTCTGAGCATATCTTCTTTGACCTCGCGCAGATTCTCTTCCATTCTCTCCTTCTCTTTCTTGATTTCTTCAACTTCCACATTCGCGGCTTCTGCGGATTTGAGCTGATCTTGATACTCTTCCTTTTGCTTATCCAATTGGCCTTGCATTTCTTCTCGGACTTCTCGCATTTTGTCCTCAACCTCGCCTTGTTTTGGCGTTGATGGCATCGTGAGTAGGGTGTCGAGGGAGAAGTTATCAAGAGTACCGTTCGACATGTATTTCTCCCTCACAGGATACGAGGTATTTGAATCTAGGTCGTCGTCCATCTCTCTACCGGCCCGCTCAGCTCTCGCTTTTTGGACATCTTCGAATAAGATATTGAGCTCCTCGTCGGTGAGTCCAGCGATTTTCTGATCTGGCCCAAGAATGGCACCCGCAGCTTCTCGTCTTGCAAAAGACCAATCCGAATCTCGACTTCGACCAAAGGGCATCGGAGAGTCCGGTCGACTATTCTCTCCCCAATCCGCTTCGGAAGTTGCTTTGCTGAAAGTTCTCTCATGTCCAGGCCTCGGACTCGGCGAGGGTGAGACTTTATCATACTCTTGGAGCTGGCTCGCAGTGATAGAATGCCGTAACAAACTTTGCTCTGCTCTCTCAGCTTTCGCTTCCAGAGGATTGTTGAATCGGAAAATATGGAAGTCTCCCAGAATGACACGGAATCCACTACGTAATTTTGTCGGCTCGACAATTCTTTTCCCATTGACCATAACGGCTGCGCCTTCTTTCGGTAAAACTGTTACCTTGTTGTCAACATTCTCGAATATGCAGTGATCATGCAAGATCCGAGTACCATTAAGCCGGATCTCTGAGGTATTTGTAGCGTTTGAATCCACGTTGCCAACCGTCGTCATTCCAGGCTTCAAATTATAGACTAAGCACTCAGCAAGAAGCGGATCATCTGATAAGTTGACAAGATGAGGCATTCTCTTCGGGGTGTGCAACCCAACAAATCCCTTTTCGATGCTAATGCCCAATTCTTCCAATGCCGCTTCTCGTTCTTTGTGAATTTCTTCGGTCTTTTGTAACTTCTCCTCCCAGGTCTGGTTCAGATCTGTGTACAGCTTCTCACTTTGGCTCAGTTGCTCGGCAATTTCCGCCTTCGATACTTTCTTTACACTTCCATCTGATTGCATGATGCTGACGATTTGTTGATCCAGCGGAGTACCTTCAGCGTAAACCTCCTCACTCGATCCTCCACCACCCCCGCTTAGCTTGCTTCGGAGAGTAGCCAGCTCCTCCTTCAGCTCACGAATCATGCGTGCATTAGCATCTTCGTTTACAACAGCGTGGTTCTTGATTCTCTTCGCGCTGTCGGCGTATCGAAGGGTGCTGAGAGTCTCGTCGAAATTGATATCTGCAGGACTGATGGCTGCTATCATCGCCGTCATACTGTTTCCTCCCAGAGAATCCTTTAGCAGCCATGTCAAAACACTGTCCCGATAGGGCACTTGCGTCCCCTTTCCAGTAACTTTTTTTTTCTTCTCCGATAGATCTGCCAATGCAGCAATGACTCGACCAAGGGTAGAAAGCGATCTATTTATTTCAGCACCTTCCTTGAGACGAGCTCCAGTTGCACCAGTCGAAGTCGCTCGTTCGGAACCAGCAAGATCCACAAGACTGATTTTGGCGACCTTCTCCATTCCCAGATTTGTTTCCACATCGTGTCGCTTCTGGGTCAAGGTAAGCGTAAAGACTGCGTGACTTCGACTACTCGTCTCGTTCATATTTGTTGCCGCAACCGTACGGGCCTTGTTGCCCTCATCCATCAGGTTCTCGATCTCGCTGAAGCTGCTTACAGCCAGCTTTGCCAAATCTTCGACGTATGGTCCTGTAGATGGATGTTCCCGAACCTTGAGGTTACCTTTCGTAGTCGGATTCAGAAGATCTCGCACTCGCTCATTATAAATTTCCAGATATGACACCTCCACCGTACACCTCAAGTTACCATCCTTGTGCAATTCCCCTATGCGCTCGAACATATCCTGGCAGATTTTGGGTATCACTCCAGCTTCTTTTCCATATCCCATCATAGAGTATGATTTTCCCGATCCAGTCTGTCCGTAGGCAAAAATACAGTTGTTATATCCCTGAAATGCATTATCCAACAAGGGCTTCCCTAGATCTGTATGTAAATTGTCTTGTCCCGCGTAATTCGAATCGTTCTTGTCGAAAGACCAGTATGATTTATCAAATGCGAAAACCTTCTGTCCTCCCTCTTTCACCCCCCCTTTTCCAGATCGCATCCGTTCTTCGGCATCAGGTGGTGGGATGAGGACGGTCTGTGAATCTTTCATCTGTACGATACATTTTGCCCCACGATCGATTTCTAGACTCGTATATTAGCACTTAGATATAGACACTTGGAACTCCAAATATACCTCTACTATTGAAAGGCCGCACCCTCACCACCACCTTGATATTTCCTCCACCTGCCGGCGCCATATTTGTGTGTATGATGCCCGGCTGCCGCGGGTGGCTGTCCCTTGCGACTACACCCCGTTCGCTCGCAGGCTTTTGTTCCCCAATATATCCTTTTGCTTCCGGATTGGCTGCTGTTTAGAGGCGTACTCCAGATTTCGATTCATCGAGGACTGCGTTTGACATACCACCAACAAGATGGGTTGATCGGTGGACGGTCGAAGGAATGTGAATCGAATTGTCACACGCAAAGGCTACGTTTCTCCTCTAGGTTTTGGTGTATTTGCGTCAATATATTCCGTTATTATTTTCAAAGCAATCCTTCTTCCTGTACTGGCATGAGTAACGTCGTCGCAGGTGTTTTGTTGTTGAGAGCTGTTGACAGTCGCGTCGTTGGATGAAAATCGCGTTCAACAAGAACAAAATCCGAGGGCGAAATGAATCAATAACCCCTGTAATCATGCGGCAAAGCCAGGGCGACGACGACGTTCAGATAGTGGTTGGACGGAGGTAGGGATCTTGGTCTCGTGGATTGGACAACGTCTATCCGGGGTTTGATCACGTGGAAGCTACATCAATGAGGTGCCTTCTCCGGTGTAATCTCCTTCGACAAAGCACACCAAATTCATGATATATGCTCGATTTTCTTCGGCACTCTCTTCGATCTTCGAGCTTAGCAATTGCCACATCTTACTTGCAATGTTTAAAGAAGTCCCAGGTTTCTTAAAGGTAGGCTTTCAGAAGGACATATACTGCCTCTCCGCTGGAAGGGATGATCAGATCAGGTGAAAACCAACGGAAGCCGCCTGACAAGGATAGCAGAGACGAGAAGGAAGAAATATATTCGTGCTCAAGCATCGAACCAAAGATGAAGGAAAAGAATCCGAGCTCTGCATTCCGCCATTTATGTTGGGTTTCAACACAGCGATGTCGACAAACAAGAGTTTGGGGCCGAGTGTTCCCCCATTTGGCTGTCGATATTTTGGTAGCTGTTCACCTGCTAAAGCACATTTATTGAAAGTCTATTTCTTCCCAGGGTCATGAATTCCTCTTCTATTTCCACTTCTAGCCTCTTTCCAAGACAAGTGTCTCTGTAATCTGATACGGATAATGTTCTCCTTGTCAAATCACTCGCCTCATAGCGGCTTAGCAGATACTGCTAGGGGCAGAATCCAAGTGCACTTTTCCCTCAAAGCGACAAAGGTTAGTCAAGCTAAAGATAACCTAAAGACCTATAGGATCAGTAGTCGGGTATATATACTATATATACCGATCTTGATTCATGAACATACAAGCACGCGCCTGAGGAACACAATGCAGTGCTTTCCTCGTTGCCACAGTCCATGCTCCGAACATCTGTCCCTGCATTCCCTCCCATCCTCAATCTGTTCGCAAGCTATCCCTCTTGGTGCGGACGTTAATCGTGACTCTAATTTCATCAACAAAATCCAATATGAATTACAAATCAGATTTTGATTTACGCTGGTTGAGGCAAAGAATGTATTTCCTACGTTACATATCATTAACGATACCGACCGGGAACCACGTTGCAAAATGTGTTCGGGCGCAAGGATTCTTTCGTCATCTGGCCAATATTTAAGCATGCCACTCGAACCAACAGCCTGCGAGATCCCTAAGCCTTCTTCCCCTCCCCATCAACAGGAACCTGCACCTCTTGCGGCTCCGGTGTCGTAAGAGCGCTGATCTCCATCTCCAATTTCCTCCTCGTCAACTCATCAAACAACCCCCAATCACCAATCTGCTCATCAAAGAACTGGTCCAAATCCAAACCTTGCATCTCAGCTTCCTCGCTCGTTCTGAGATGCATGCCAGGGATGTACTTCAAGATGTAAAGCAATGCGCAGGATACGGTGAAGGAATATGCCGAAATGGCAGTAATTTCAGCAAATTGCTTCCCAACTTGGATTCCATTACCATCGATACCGCCTGGTGCTGAGGTGGCACCATCAAGCATCGATATGGAAGCCGTGGCAAAAATACCAGTGAGGAACGATCCCACCATTCCGCCGATCCCGTGAAGTTTGAAGACTTCCAATCCGTCGTCGATATGGATCCATTCGTTCAGGTTCTGGAGAAGAGCACATACGACCGCTGTGATAAAGCCAATCACGGCTGCGAGCCAGACGGAAACATAGCCAGCAGCAGGCGTGATGCCAACGAGACCGGCAATGGCACCTTCGCATGCACCAACGACACTAAAGCGACGCCCATGCTTGAAGTAATCCACCATTACCCATCCAATCATGCCTGTGGAAGCTGCCGTATTCGTGTTGAATGCAGCGAGCATAGCTCTGACCGTGGCATTGAGCGCAGATCCGCCATTGAATCCAAACCAACCAAACCAGATAAGGACCGTTCCGAGAAAGACTAGCGTAGTATTGTGTGGCTTGCCATGAGATTTGTCCCCAGACTTCTTGCGCTTCCCAAGTACAAAAGCATAAGCGAGTGCTGACCATCCGCTTGAGATATGCACCGGTCCACCGCCGGCAAAATCCAGAGCAGGCAGGTTGTACAACCATCCATTGGAGTTCCAGGTCCAGCACGCAATGGGGCAATATACGACTGTGGCCCAGAAGAACCCGAACACCAAACTAGGAATGATCCTTCCTCGTTCAAAAGCTCCACCAACTACGATCTGCACAGTGCAAGCACAGAACAGCAGCTGGTAGAGACAGAATACGATCTCGGGGATGACGGCGCTGCCTGGGCTAGGAGCAGCCATCACGTTCTTCATGCCGAAGTTCGCCATGTCGCCGATGAAGGGACCGGCCGTTCGTGAATAAGCTAAAGTGTAGCCCCAGAACATCCATTGGAACGTCGTGACGGCTCCTACCATCAAGCTTTGGAAGAGCAGTGCCAGAGCGGACTTCCTACGTGCGAGACCGCCATACAGAAGACCGATTCCGGGGATGATGAGCCAGACGATAAAACCGCAGAAGATAAGGTAGGTGTAGTGGTACTCAAAGCCAATGTATTGAGCGTTGACATCGACCTCGAGCGTGTTCCCCCCGTTTGGGATGGATGAGTTGAAGGCCGGCTTTTGGATGTCAGCAGGTGAGTAGCGAGGGCGCGTATGGGGATGGTTACTGTACTCATTATGAGAACCGGAATTCAATTGTCCTTTGGACTGTTCTTCTGTCTCCAGAAGCTTACTCCACGTCCACACATCGCGGGGATCTCGTTCATGCTTATGTACCTTCGCCATCCCGCATTCCCTTATCAAAGCTTCGCATATTATACTTCTTTAGTATACAGCCAAGGCACTTATCCAGTGGCGTCTGAACCCTTTCTGAAGTCTCGCTCTCAGATTCGAAGCTGTACAGGAAATCTGGAGCGAGAGATCCCGATCAAGATAACAGAGGTTGATAAGGGAGCTTGGCGAAGGGGTTCCATTTCCTGATTGGGACTGGTGGAAATGGGGCAGAGCCAACGAGGTGGGTTGGATTGGGTGGTGGTCCATGGTTTGGTAATTAAGCTGCGTCAACTGTCAGCTCGCAATCAAGAACGGCTCAGGTACTGGAACTTGTGGCGGCTGAAGTTTGATATAGATGAAGTGAGTGGGAAGGCTGCACTTCAGCCTTTCATGTGAGCCCCCCACTCTTGCACCTCCAATCATCCCACCTTTCTCAACAACACAGGTTCAACATCAACATCAGCAATATCTTTGCTGCTTGAAAGACTCCTCTTACCATATCACAATCATCACCGCAATGGGATCCATAACCCTCCAGCCCCTCAAAATCGCCATCCTCTTAAACGGCTTCACCTCCCCCCTAACCCCCCGCATCCGGCACTCATTCATCAGCGCCCTGACATCCGCCTCCTCCTTCTCAATCTCCACCTCGGCCTCAGCGCCAACCATAGATTTCTACGACCCCATCGTCGCCCAATCCTACCCTGACCCGGCCGAGTATGACCTGATCGTGCTCAGCGGCGGGACCGCCGACCCGATGGGTTCGGAACCGTGGGTTTTAAAAATGCAGGACTTCCTGCGAACGACAGCGAGGGATTTTCCCCAGCGGAAAATCGTGGGCATATGTTGGGGCCATCAGACGATTTGCGTTTCGTTCGGTGGGAAGGTGGGGGATCGGGAGGGAGGCGCTGAGATAGGCGTCACGGATCTGAGGCTCACCGGAGAGGGGAAGAAGATGTTGGGTGAGGGGCGAGTGGCGGTGCATGAGTTTCATAGGAGAGAGGTGAAAGAGAAAGCGGAGGGATTTGTGCGGTTGGCGGAGGATAATGAGATGTTTATGAATGAGACGAAGACAATTTGGACGTTTCAAGGCCACCCGGAGATGAATGAATCGCTCGCGAAAGCGCTGTTGGCGGGTACACCAGCTTACATGGGCGTTGATCCTGATCAGAGGGTTAGCATTGCGAGAAGTATGGAGAAGGAGCATGATGGGGTTAGGATTTGGAAGAGGATTTTAGAATGGGTTGGAGAATGAGGGGTTGGGTTTTGTTGTAAGTCTGATTGTAAGGCAATAGATACGGGAGGGCTATTGATATTAGATTCCTAGACAGAGCCCCAGTAGGCCGATGGATACTTGTAATGAACAGCGGTGAAATTCCTCACAGTCTGATTCCTACTCTTGGGTATGAGTTTATACTACTATAAGAACCCTCGATCAAGAGAGGATTTCTTTCCTTGTAGACAGAAGTCTCACCTACAAGCTCGAACACTGGTCTTTTGTTGGGTCTGTGTCCTGCAGATACAAATCATCAATACAAGCAGTCGATGTCGCTACAGACTGTCGCTGTCGATGTCGATGTCAACTGTCACTGTGAGGTCAACTGTCGCTGTCGCTGTCGACCCAACCTATCACTATTGACCCACCCTATCACTTTCGACAACCAACAAACGCACCCAATCTACCAACACCAACACCAGCAACCAGCTCGACAGCTCCAAATACATAGCCTAGATATACTCGCCAAATCAGGGCAAGATCCTCCCTGCAAGCCAACATACTATGACTAGCACTTATCAGGTTGCACCCTGCATGGAGATACTTAGAGCTTTCACTGCAGGAAGATTAATTAAGTCGACATCGACATCGACATCTGCGCCGGTGGCTGCAGGTCCGCATGCCGACCTCGAGCTACTGTGCTTCGGACCTCTCGTTTACAATGCGAAGGGTACGTACGCACCGAGATTCGTATTCGGCAGTTCGGCCAGTCGGGAGCCTTCTTTTGCGAGGTCCCCCCGGGTTACCTGTATGTCCGGTGGCTCTTGATGCCATTTCGAACCCTGCTAGCCTTGATTTTTGAGGGCCGATGCTTTAACTTTTAAGAATCGGCATTATTGGAATCACTCGTTTGAAAAAAGACAGCAGTTACTTTTTGTAGGGAGGAGCTTGCCGTTTGAGATAGTGAAATAGCCTAGAGACGGAATGAGTGGATGCGCCTTAAGGAGTATTGAATGTATCGATGCTGAGGTTTCGATTGTAAGGACTAAAGAAGAGACGGGGTATTTTAGAGGAGAAGGAGGGTAGGAGAAGTTCCATTCTTATGCCACTATGCCACTATGAAGAGTTCTTATGCTCAGCAGTACGCAATAGTACGCAATAGTACGCAATAGCCATCTCTCTTAACGCAAATTCTAGGCCGTAAAGTCATTGGTGAAGCAATATCTACTTATGCAGCCGCGCTGTTTCCATTTCGTTTGCCAATCATTGAAACCAAACGCCTCAATTGACCCCAGTCTAGGCCATAACGCAATGCTCCTTGCTCAATCGTGTCGAGTCAAAATAGTACAAATACACAGGCCAAGCTGAAAGAGACGAGTCCCGATGCTCAGTCGCAAGTCGAATCGCAAGGAACGATATAGAGTCCCATCGGATTGGAGCCTGATTGCTGGAAGAAGTCCAATTCGACGTTGCCCTTGCTGCTCACTTGATAGGAAATGGTAGTGCGGGATCCGCACGGGAATGTCTCAATGGTATAGTTGTTTCCAGGCAGCACCTCGACTAATCCGTCCTCCTCCCAGACAGCACCAATGGTATTGTAGGTTGTATTCGCAGTTGCGATCTCAGCGAGTGAAGCAAAGTCTAAACCCCCCTTCTCGCCTTCTTCTTCTTCAGTGCCCGAGAAGTAAGTTGCACCGCCGAAAGGAAAGAGGAAGATGAGGGCGCAAGTATCGTTGTATGGGGCAGTAGATGGAATGTCGAAGTTAAAGAGGGTAGTGTTGATCGGTGAGATATACGCAGAGTAACTGTTGCCGAACGCATGATCGGGCTCCTCGGGAGAGGTTGGGACGATGAGGTGTGGGAACTGGTAGACGCCAGAGGAGATGTCGGTTGGGCACACAATGGTTGGAGCGGCAGATGCACTGGCGACCGAGGTGCTTGACGAGATGGCAGATGTAGCTGAGACTGCGTGGGTAGGAGCGAGAGTTGGAAGTGATTTTGAGCTGGTTGAAGAAGCTGGTGGGGCACCAGGATCGGTGCAATTGAAACCCCCAGTCTTCAAAGTGATAGCCTCGCAACCAGTTGTGTTTACCAACCCATAGCTGAAGATGTTGTAGCTACCGTCGTGACCTGGACCAGCAGCAGGGCAAGCCCACCAGTCTTCCTCATCACCTTGCATCAAGTTACCGTCGTCTGCAAATGAGAAGTTGGCAGATCCTGACGAGCCCAAGATACACTGAAATTGGAATGAAGACATGATGACGCAGTTATGATCGAGACTGTCGATGAGGGCGCCCTTGGAGATGTAGTAATTGCCTTGAGGGTAGGTACCGCCAATTCGATTCTCGCCGACAGTATCTTGGACCACGCTGCCGTTGGCATTGCCAACCGCAGTCATGACGAAGGAGCATGGTGCTTGGGTCTGGCGGGGGAGGATGGCTGCAGAGACATTGAGGCAGAATGCCACGAAGAGAGCGAGGATGAGGAGCATTGTAGGCATCTTTCGCGCTATTGTGGGGTGAAGCTCTTGAGGAGACCGTACGCGATTGCTATTGTGATGATTGAGGAGAATATGATGTGCTTCTATTGTGGAAGCTGACGCGTTTGAGAGGTGAGATTGGAGGCTGGCGTTGGAACTGGTTGAAGAAAAGATGAGATGGCTGGAATGAGGTTATCTTTGCGCCTTTAAACACTGGAGAGCTCAAAGGTGACAAGAGGGACAAGAGAGACAGCGTAAGCATCAGATCATGTCGCTATTGCCGGTCTCATTCTTGACTTTCACAAAGTTAAAGAGAAGGCAGGAAACGTCTTGTCAGAGGCTGTACGTCTTGTCGTACAGAGGCTGGACAAAAGAATGTCTGAAGGGGGACAGATCGTCATTCCTCGGTTGCTAGTGAAGAACTGACTGCCCTTGCCAGAAAGCCCCGGAACCTACTGATATGACCTCATTGTGTGAGTTCCAGAGAGACTAGAAACTCCTCTGGATGAATGCCCGATTGGGCAAAAATGAGGGGATCCAAATCACAAAGAGATCCAGAAATGACGATGTCGCATTTGCATTTCCCCTGAAACGCGCCAAGGTACAAGTACTTAGTCCTCTACTCTAAGCCTCGTTTGTTCGGTGGCTGGCTGCGATCAGCAAGGCGGGGTAAGGGTTCGCTTCGCTTGTTCCATCCCCCCCTTTCTCTCCTTTCCCCAGATGTTTGTTTATTTCTGGACTTGCGCTGCAGCATCACCATCGCCGTCGTTATCGTCCTCGCCATCACGATCACGATCATCACAAGAAAGAAGGCTGGTCACCTATGTTATTCAAGCAGAAACATTCACCTCAAAGCAATCCATGCCCGTGGCCGGAAGGTTTCCTGCAGGTCCTTTCAAGCTTGAGCACGGGACGTTGCATGATCTCACGGCAGCCAGGTCGGCATGTTGCAGCTGGTTAATCCAACGTCTTATTGTCAATTCTCCTCAACCCTTTGATCATGAGATGGGCCCTAGAATAGTGCGTCCAAGGATTTGTAGATGGGGATTTGAAACGTCCAACTCATTTAGGTGCTCATACTGTACCCTTCCATACTTTACATGCCAGCAAGTAGAGGGGAGGAAGGCGACGATGCATTTCGGCCGGCCACACCTCTTGAACTGTCTGAGTTCCTCGAATATTTGGAATTAAGAATTGAATGGTTGGGAACTGATCTTCCGCGATTTACCACATACCCATGCCTATGCCTATATGCCTATGCCTATGCCTATGCCCATGCCAAAACCTTAGTCATCCTTCTCCCCAACTCCTTTGGATCCCAGCGATCACCACTTTTCGAAGGCATTCTTGAGGAAATCTTCACTCGGAACTCCCAGAATCCTCTTCTACCATGTCCCATCGGCACCCACGCGCCTGTCCTCCGTGTCTTGAGAATCCTAACTCCGAGCGGCTCCCTGCGGCATATGAGCGTGGCGAGCTGTGTAATAACGATCTAACCTGCGCTCGTATTCTGCCCTTTCTGATTCCACACTCCAAACATGCCTTGGACCCATCGCTCTGTTCGTGATGAGAAAATCATTCCACTTCAGCAGACTACCGGACATATGACAATTATTTCAAGCACGAAGTGTCGGTAGTCTGTGCTTGAGGAGAGGACATGTTCAAATCCTGAAAGTCTTAAATAGAGCTTCGCCTCGAAACCTTCTGCTATTCTCATCAACAAACATCCAGAATACTTTGGAATCTATATAAACCACCTCGACAGAATCCACACTTCTATTCTTCAATTCAACAACATGGCCCGATATATGACAGACCAGCCGGCAGGCTTCATCAACCACGTTAAGAACATCGCAATTGTAGGCGCAGGAGGCACACTGGGGACATACATCGTCGCCTCCCTCTTTGCTCAGGGCAAGCACAATGTGACGGCCATCACGCGAGCCTCTAGCAAGACCGCACTGCCATCCGGCCTCCACGCCGTCAAGAGCGTAGATTACGAGTCTCACTCCTCCCTCGTTTCAGGTCTTCAGGGTCAAGAAGTCCTCATCATCACCCTGGGTGTAACGACGCCACCAGGTAGCCAGAAGAAGCTCATCGATGCGGCCGTCGAAGCTGGCGTCAAGTACATCATGCCGAACGAGTACGGCACCGACTATTCCAATGCGTCCCTCGCCAAAGAAACACTCCTTGGACCCCCAGCTCTTGAGATCCGGCAGTATATCGAGAACGTGGGCAAAGGCAAGACGCATTGGATTGCGCTGTCCGGTTCTTCCTGGTATGAGTTCAGTCTTTGTGGGGGTGATGATCGCTTTGGCTTTGATTTCGACAAGAAGGAGGTTGTTTTTTTCGACGATGGGAACACGAAGATCTGCACCATCACCTGGGAACAGTCTGGTGAGGCAGTCGCGAAGGTTTTTGGGCTGAAAATCTACCCTGAGGATGCAAGTGACAAGAGCCTGACGCTGAGCGGATTCGAGGATAAAGCGGTGCTTGTCGATTCTTTTGCGGTCAGTCAGCGGGATATCCTCGCGTCTATCCTGCGCGTTACTGGAGACAAGGAAAGTGACTGGAAGATCTCGTACGAGAATAGTCAAGAGCGGTACAAGCGGGCTCAGGAGATGATGAAATCGACGGATCGGGATGAGAAGACGAGCGGCGTCATCATGACGTTGTACACGAGAGTTTTCTTTCCCAATGGTGGCGGAGACTACTCGCACAAGGTTGTTAATGGGCAGCTTGGATTGCCGAAGGATGATTTCGATAAAGCTACAGAGGCTAGCATAAAGCTTCATAAGGATGGCTTTTTCACCCGAAGGAGAACTGCGATCAAGGAACAGAGCCAGTCCTAAAGCTTCATGAGCATGGCCTTTTCCGTCAATATGACTGAATCGTGTTAATAAAGAGGCACGGAAAAATATGGAATGCAACTATTACTTCCCCTTGCAAGTTTCCTGAAATGACTTCCTTGCGCCTGAGATGATGCTACCGGGGAAGAGCTCTAGCCTCTATGTCATGCAAGTTGCTCCGAATGCATTTGCTGTGACCATTTCATGACGGCGAGAGTTCTAATTGCAATGAAGCCTCCAAGACAGCATCCACCCCACAAATTCCTGCCCTTGATTCCCTTGATTCATGAAACAACTAGACATGCTTCTGTCCCCTCTTCGCAGCGCCTTGAACCTAACACACAGAGTTACAGTCAGGCTCCTTCGACCACCCCAGCAAATCCTCCTTGAGTATGCCGTGAGCCGTGGTCCCTAAAATCGTTTACCCTGAAAGCCACCTCCGTAATAATGAATTTCACTCCCATTTATCGCGTCTGAAGGCCACAAGCGCCATAGACTCATCGGCATCAGTCTTATTCAATACTAGAGCGTTGTCTGCGGAACACTTGTAGAGCAAGAACATCGAGCTCGTAGAAAGACCGAATCTCCTTTGTAGCCTGTATCAGAATCGCTCTGCCAGCACAATTAACAAGACCTCGAAAAGTCCGAAGGGAAGCGCAAAAGATGAGCGTCGGGCGTAACCCGTCGTCCTCGATTCGGGATATCAGGATAGCGAAGAATAAGCCGAGAGTCTCGGCCGACAGCTGAAAGGATCTGGAATGGGAAGAATCGAAGACGAGATGTCGGCGATAGATGCCAGCTTCTGAGATTGAATTTTCCGCTTGGCAATCTGCAAATGGAAAGTCTCGGTGAAAACATACATGTCGGCGCTACGCAAGAATGCCTTGCTATAACTGTAGAAACTTTGTCTGCTGAGAGCTGGCATGTACTGAGAAGGATTGAACAAACGAGATGGGTCATATGCCATGTCAACCTCAACATTTAAATTCTCGCCCACGTGGATCAAGAATTTAGAGGATGAGCTGCTCTACGGTCCTAAGCAAGCCTAACGAACCAAGCACTGCTCATTCTTCTAATAGTCGAAAGAAACCTTTGGCTTTGGGACAGCCATCGAGAAACGCTTGGTTCGGGCTGACTTTTCCTTCGAGCCCTGTTGCAATTGAGCCTCGACCGTTGATTTCAGAACCGGTTCATCCAACCACTTCAACAATCCCATCTCCTCCAAAACACCCTCCCGCTCCAAGATCTTCAACATGAACACCACCTCAGCCGCAGAGAAATCGTATCCCTGAGTCATGATCTCAAGGTTCTCCTTCAATTCCGTCAAGGCATCGACATCCGCCTTCTCCCAACCCCTGAGGTCACGCTCCCTGCTGAAGAACTCCTTTAGGCCCTTGATATCCTGTGTGAAGTTCAGGACCATCTCGCCTTCGTACTCACCGGGGTAGCCGAGGTCACGCTTCTTGGATTTGATGAGCGCCATGATGGTCGACTTGAACATGAGCTCGTCGGTTTCGGCGGGGAGGACCTGGATGTGGGATCAGAATCGAGAGATTAGAGGGGGGGATAATTGGGTGGGGATTTACCATCTGGCAGTCAACGCCCGTCTCATCGTGCATGGCCAGCATAACTTTGTCGCTTTGGACCATTGTAGATTCAGAAGGATACGGAATAATGAGCTTCTGGGATGTGGAAGATTGAGGCTGGATGGGATCTTGGAGGAAGGATCTGCTGCCGATTTGCGTTGCCTTTTGGGCGGCGTGGTTGGAATCTTGTGATAGGATAACGGAAAAGGATGTAGGATGCCAGGTTATGAGACGGGAATCCTTCTTTCAGCGGTCTTCTCAAAGAAAGGATTAATGCGAATTGAAGCAACTAATTGATCCTCAGATCATCCCTTGGCGGTTGAAGAGACTTCTTTTACGTATCTGTTCAGGGCGTCACACACGCAGTTTGCCGTCTTAAACCAAACAGAATGGATGAAGATGCATCGTGCATATGTCACACCACATTTGGAGGAGCTGAACGACTAGTTTTAAGAAACAATTCTGGTAAGGAAAGATTGATTGCTCGAAATTTTGAATGCAAGTCGTGGAAGGTGTGAAAGCTAGGCTCAGTGAGCAGGCTGATGGCAGAAAGCACGCAGCTAATCGAATCAATAAATCAAGCCGAAAGCCAGGACCAATGTCTCTACCGACTTGGGCATGGGTCAAAGTATACTTCTTCAACACTCTCTCGAAACCCCGATCGTCTTGACTGAGGCTTTTCTCCATTCCTCTCACCACCAAATGTCCACTTCCTCTAGCTCCTCATCCAATCAAATGCGTGTAGCACCATCTACCACCTCCATGACTTGGGATGGAAAGCATTTGAGCCTCTTACACTACTCATCTAATCGCATGGAGACAATTTTGTGTTGCCAGCTCATGACCAGCCTCCATTCCGTCCTTCAACTGCCCGAAGGCTCTTGATATATCGGTTTAATTCTGGCCGAGATCTATTGATCGAGCCTGTATGCTTTTGACCTTGTCTGATTCAGTCGTCCGCTAGCTGGCTTCATGTACCCGAATCGCATGTGGGATATCGGTGGAGTGGTGGGATGAGGAGGTGGGCATGGAAATACAAATTTACACTTTGAGATGTCTGCGGAATATTAGGCCAACACTTGAATCCCAATTGGAGAACGTACCTGTTACTATAACACTCCTCTCATGGGTTGCCAGTCCTTGTGCTCGCAACATTGTTTACCAAGGGTGGGATAGCAATGATCTTGATCAACCGCAAAGGCACAAAGCACACGACACATACTGGACATCAAACTCAGCTGTACTCCGTGGTTTCACTAGATTCAACTATATGCAAGGGGTCTGATATGGCCCAGACAGAGAAGAGAAAGGATGCGACAAGTTGTCAATCTGCTTCAAAAAGCAGTGGCTGAGAAGCGAGCATGCCATACGGTGGTCGAACCGCGCCCTTATGAAGCTGGGTATTGACATAGCCGATATCCGAGATCCGATATCCGTGGTAGTGAGATTACAAAGAGGAAACTCTCAGCACGTAACATGGACACTTTTTTCAATTTATATCATTTTTATATCATTTTTACTCCCTTTATCACATGCTCTCCTCACAATTGGCCTTGAGACTCCAAACTGTACCCCTGCCTATCTAAGTTTGACCTTCCACCTGCATAGAAACTCCATCGGTAAACAAGAGTGGCGGGTCACGTGCAGGAACCTGAAATGGAAGAAGAGAGTGGAAATGCAGCAAGGAACGGAGAAGAGACCCCTTTACTTCAGGAGCAGAGGAGGGAAGGGTCAAGCAATGAAAGTGAAGATACCTTAATAGATCGGAGAGGGGTGAATGATGAGGAGAGCGCTGATGAAGACGACGAGGCGAATCAACTCGTTGGCAGAGGGAGAGGGTTGCTTATAGTGTTGAGCTTGTGGGGCCTGATATTCTTGCAAGGTAACTCAGATCACACTTGTTTTGCCAATCAAGAAATAGATCCTAATGAGAATCATAGCTTCGAATATCAGCATTATCACAACCACTCAGTCGAGGATCGCAGCGGATCTAGATGCATTTGCAAATGCAAATTGGTTCACTTCAACCTACTTGATTGCAATGTCATCAATGTCGCCTGTCACAGCTCGACTGGCTCAGATTTTCTCTCCTAGAAACTGTATTATAGTTGCCTCTATCCTGTTCTCTATTGGCGGATTTGTAACCTCGCGGGCGAATTCCTTGACAACCTTTTTGATAGGACGAGCAATCAGTGGCGTTGGAGGGGCGGGCATTCTGACAATATCTTTTATCTTGGTATTGGAGCTTGCACCAAAGAAGAAAAGAGGTCTGTTCATTGGATTGGTGAATACGGGCTTTACAAGTGGGGTTGCTTTGGGCGCTGTGGTCGCTGGTGCTTTGCTTCCAGTAATTGGATGGGTAAGAATCTCTTTCCTAGGATTTGAAGACGTGCTAATTCATCCACAGAGACCTCTTTTTGGAGTTCAGAGTCCTCTAGGTTTGATACTTGGCATTGGGGTGTTCTTCAGTATCCCCAAGTCTTTCACATCTGGCCACAAACACGTTGGCGGGGGTGGCATCAGGACGAAACTTGCCAGAATTGACTACCTCGGAGCTGTGCTACTAGTAAGATACCTCTAGTACCCTTAATCTGAAGTAATAGCTAACGACCTCAGACTGCCTCAATCATCTTCTTCCTCTTTGGCCTCTCATTCCACAAAGTCTTGTGGATTCCCATCGTCGTCTCAGGACTACTTTTGCCTCTCTTTATCTTTGTCGAGGTAAAAGTAGTATCCGAACCGATTATTCCTGTCACGGTCCTGAGATCTCGCGGTGCGCTCTTCTCATGCGTTGCTCAGCTTGGTATCATGGCCGCACGATGGATGGTTCTCTTCTACACGCCCGTCTTCGCCATTGCTATTCGAGGCTGGTCTGCTGCTTCCGCAGGCTCTATTCTCATCCCAACCAATCTTGGATTCGCAATTGGTGGTCTGCTTGTTGGATGGCTTCACATCAAGCGTACAGGAAGCTTCTGGCTGTATGTGCCCTCACTCTATGCTAACGGAGATCAGAAACTAATGATCTTCTAGAGCGTCAATCATCTCGTACTTGCTCTTCGCATGCACATTCCTCATTCTCTCGCAAATCTCCAATCCTAGCACGCCTGCATCCCTTTATCTTCTAGTCGTGTTCATCAACGGCGCCTGCACTGGAGCCGCACTGAACTACACGCTGGCCCATATGTTGCATCTTACTCCTCCATCAACACATTTCATCTCCACTAGTCTACTCACTACTTTCCGCGGCTTCGCAGGAAGTTTCGGTTCAGCAATCGGTGGCGGTCTCTTCGTACGGGTTCTTAAGTCTAGCCTAGAAACTGGCTTCGAGGAGCATGGGGGCTTGGCAGGTCGTGAGGACTTGGTGCGCAAACTGCTCGGCTCTCCAGCACTAGTGAAGACCTTGCAAGGCGATGAAAAAATGGTCGCGGTAACTTCGTACGCTAGCAGCATGAAGCGGCTGCTTTTGTGCGGAGGTGGATTGGCGATTTGCATGTTTCTTGTACAGGTGGGCACAGGATGGAAAAAGGGCGAGCTAATCAAAGAGGAGCAGGACCAAGGGTTGGGGGGAAATCAGGGGGGCAATGGGAGGGGCATTGAAGACGAAGAATGGGAAGAAAGTATGGAGCAAGGTGTATGATCTACACGTCGGTGGCCATTTTTTATTTGCACTCTAGATTTTGGATAGATATCAGGCGCTTCGAAACCCTAGAATTAGAATGTCGTATTATCGAGGAAGAGTTGATTTTGGAAAGAATAAAACCATATTATGTTTTGAAGATCTTAGTAACGCCTATCCCTGCGTGCCGAAAAAAAAGTATGATTTGGGGGTCTTAAATCTCTACAACATAAATATATAAAGCTATAATTAGTTTGCGATTCTTCTTTAGCTATTTCTCATAGCACATTATATTAATGTCATGTGAAATGGGGTGTTCGTGACGAGTGCGATTGACGGAACTTCTCCTGGTATTGTGTACGAAGAGGAGATCTTTCTCAGCGAGGGAAATCCTCCGAGTATTGGATTGCACGTAGATCCGGACAATCTACTTCTTGGATGGAACTTCGGTAACGAAGTTAAGAGTTTGATGCAACTGTTTCCAGAGGCTGGTAAGAGTTGAGAATACTGACTGATTGAGTAAGGCATCTTTAACAAAAGTCTCAGAAGTAGCACCCTTTGTCAACCATGGAGAAGTCAGTGCCAACACAAATTCAGATACAAGCTGGTCAGTAGTTGCAAACTGGTTGGATGAATGTGCAAAGTCACACAAGCCATGCAACACGTTGATGGCTACAGAACCTTCCCTCCATCGCGTGTCATCGACCTTGGCTCGGGAGCACCGAGGCTAGTAGTAGTCAAAGATGACATTCCCATTTTGCCGTACGCTACAATGAGCCATTGCTGGGGTTCCCATATGCCTCTACTATTGCTGTCCAGTAACATAGCCGAATTGCAGAAGCAGATTCCGATCTCACAGCTGTCTAAATCGTTTCAAGATGCTTTTCTAATTCCCCAACGATTGGGTTTGAACTATATCTGGATCGACAGTCTCTGCATTATTCAAGATTTAGCTACGGATTGGGAAAGGGAGTTACAATCTATGTCCGAAGTTTATTCGAACTCTTATTGCAACATAGCTGCTGCACATGCCGCTGATGGGACATATGGGTGTTTTATCGAGAGAAGTCCCGACTTGGTCAAGCCGCTGAAGGTCAACCTCAACTGGGGCCCAAATCCAGGAACTTACTACGCTGTCCAGTGGCTCTACTGGCGGGAGAATGTTATGGATATGCCCTTGCATAAGCGGGCCTGGGTGTGTCAAGAGCGATACTTAGCACCCCGGAATCTGTATTTCGGGGCCACACACCTTTATTGGGAGTGCTGTGGATGTGTTGCAAGCGAAAAATTTCCTTTATGTTTACCGGCTAGAGTAGGCGGCCCCTCCAAGGGCCTCGATCCACATATTGACGGTGCTCGTCGACGAAAGACGTTGGGCTTATCAGAGGCACCAGATCTGGATGTGTTCAGTCTCTGGGATCTCATCATCAGCACCTACTCGAAATGAAAGCTCACTTACTCAATACTCAATGGACAAGCTCGTTGCCCTATCTGGGTTGGCGGGGAGAATGCAAAAGCACACCAAATCCCAGTATAAAGCGCTTCCAACATCACCCGTCTCCCTCTTTGTGACATTCTTCGATCCGCCCATCTATGCCGGCTTTAGGAATGTAGAAAGGCTTCCCAAACGACTGGAGGGGTTTACCAAGCTAGAATAAATCTGCCTGCGGATGGTGGCGCACTTAGAAGGAGGTTGAATCACGATCTCACGTTCATAGACCAAGATTTTGCCTACTTATCCATTTTAAAGGCCGCTATTCGGCTACGCACTGATCTGTACTATACACATGTGCAGTATCCACCACTGCATTCTCCATTCTGTCCTTTCTCTCTACCACTCATCTCCATTTCCCTCCACGTGGAAAACACTCTCCCCAACTCTGCTAGAAAAGTCTCCCTTGTCTGGAACCTCTCCATCCCATACGATGGGCACGCCCCTATAATCGAGAAGCTTGTTTCCATCCTCATCACGACATTCTCTATTACTGGTATCGAACATGATGACATCTCCGTCGTCATCTAGTAGCTTCCGTGGCTCTCTAAATTCGAGAATATCCACATCGATGGTTCGCAGCATCACGAACCGCCAGACGTGAACTTCCTTTCTCTGTCCGAAGCGATCGACTCGACCAATTGCCTGCTTCATCGCATGCTCATACTGTCTCTGCGAACCTGAGCCTAATGTGAGGTAAGGCGCCAGAAAAATTATGTGATTGGCGTTGGTAAGATTGCTGTCACAAAGTCAGTACATGATAGCTTAGAAAAGGAATAACTTGAAACTTGCCTCCCAGCTGCCGTGGCGTCTCCTATTTCCAGAAGCAAGACCTTAGATCGAGGCTTCGTTCGCGTTGATTTTCCCATCTGGAAGCTTGCCAATCGAGTTGATGCCATCGTAGTGGACTTGAGCTCCGTAAACGTGATATGGCCTGTACCTAGCGCATCCTTCGCGGTAGAATGTAGAGTGTCCGATGGGACAAACAAAAGCACTTGATCGTCATCGCTGATGGAGTTTATGAGATCAATAATCTCTCTGAGCTTTTCACCGTGAAGGAAGTATGGGGCTTCGTGCTCTCCAAAAATGGTATTGGCCGAGATCATATTAGGAGCCAAAGAAGATCCGGTGCAGCCTGCGATGGGGCATTCGGCGGCGATGTCTTCCGAGCAGTGTGAGCAGAGTAAATGCCCGCAAGAGGTTAGCAAGTTGAAATCCTCGTGGAGTGCCGGGTTTTGTGCAGGTGCAACACGAGGTCTTGATTCTGTATCGGTTTGTACATTGGTCTGTGTATCGGTCTGTAAATTGGTCTGTACATTGGTTTGTACATCGGGACGATCGTCGTTGAGGGCCTTATCGCACATGTCGCACGAATCCTGATTTTCAGTGATTTTCACAAAGTGAGCCGCAAGTCTGTAGGTCCGAAGGCGATTGACGATATCTTGAAGTGCCTTACTAACGTCCTTTGCGAGCATTTGAAGGCCTTCTCCAAGAGTTTCTGCATCCATACAGGGCCGAGCCGCGAAGTACTGGTAGTTGAGAGGGTGATACCGAGTATCCGCTTCGTGGATAATGGTACGGACTGCCTTAGTGATGGCATTGTCACCGTACTTGTTGTTTTCTATCTTATGTAAAAGATGGGCGAAATTGATGGCATCCTTATCGGAAGGCCCCAGTTTCATGAGATGCCATATTGCGATATCAAACAATTTGGTTATTTCTGGCCATGTATCTGAACGCTGATCGTGACGATACTGGAGTACCGCGCGGGCAATATCCATGGCATCTGACTCTTCCATTGGATCAAGCAGGGCAAGAACCTCATCGTTTGGCACGTAACGACTAGCGCGCGCTAGAAGCGCCTCCCTAGGATTTTGAGATTTAATGAGAATGTCAGTTATTTGGGTTTCTGAGTCCATCTTTGACACGTTGTTTTGGTGAATGTCGAAAGATTTTGCAATCACTCGCTGCTCGTATTCAAGGTACGCCATCGATTCGGCAACAGGTTGACGAAGAAGACGAAATTGTTTGTGTATCTTGATCTTGGCAATTTCTGGAGTGTCCTATAGACATTTAGCAAAATTATAGATGGTCAAGTGATCATTCAGTGCTTACTCTTCGTACAAAAAATGATAGGAAGCTGCGAGCTTGTTCGGAGCGTAGCTTAACGATGTGTCTCGAGGAGATACCATGGAACGTGAGAACTTTCTCGGACGCTAGAGATCAATTAGCTTTGGTCAAACCACAGCACTCATTTTCTGTATAATACTTACGAGTCATTTCCTTCTTCTTTTTGTCCTTCACGTCTTTCGACATGCGAGAGAAATCATCCGGTCCTATATAAACCCGAAGAAAGTTTGCTATCGCCTTCACTCCTCCGTAAGTATCGGTGGGCGGGGTCCCAGAAAGGCCCCAATAGGACTCAGCTGCCAGATTGGTGATAGTCTGAATAGGAGCATCAATCAGATAAGGGAACTCATCCACAACCTCTCGAGCGAAGTGAAACATGTTGAAAACGGGCCCTGTGAGCTTTGAGAAATCTGTGTTATCCTTTCCAACGAAGTTGACCTTCGGATGAGTAACCTTATTATTCACTGTCTTTTCCACAGAAGCTCCGATCAACTCGTCATACGTCCTCTTTTTGTCGGCATTTTTATAGGCAGAGCCAATCAAGCGTTTCGACGGAATTGGTAATTTGGTACCCTTTGCCGTATTGATGTTTTCCTCCAGATGGTGATCTAGATATTGCTGGAAGCCGGAAGGGTTATGTTTCAAAGACTCCGTGGCTGCCTCGATTTGGCTACGTGCGGCCTCATGCCACACAGTTTTAACACGGAGCGAGGCTTTGTCCGCTGGCTCCACCACCCCAGCCAAAGTAGCCATGCGTAATTGATATGAATCGCTTTGGACAGCCGAGAAGCTGACGATGATCAACGCAGCGTTTTGGATATCGGCAACAGTGAGCTTCAAGAGCTGTACCACACTCTCGATACAAAGAATATCTCCTTTGGCAACTGGCTGCTTCATCAGTCTTGCTGCCTCTTCTTTCCATTGCTTGGGAAGTTGGCTCGGCACAAAAACTATTGTTGCTTTCGAAGGAATCAGCTTGCCCGTGTAGTTATTTGCAAAATCTGTGTCGGCCTGTCTGCAATTGAGAGTCAAAGCGATGGTCATAATAGTCTTTCCAAAGCCGACCTCACTTGCTAAGATCCCTCCACGGACCAGGCGCTCCTGACTAGCCTGCCCGAGGAGCAGATATCCCAAATTGAGATTCCGCTCCTCGGCAAATCCACGTTCAGAGAAAGTGACTCCCTGTTCTTGTTTGAGCATCCACGCAAGGGTTCGCTGCTGCTCTGGGCGAAGAGTGAAGCTGTCGATAAATCCATTGGGTGTTTCAGCTGGCTGCTCGTCCATCGTATCCTGAAGCTCAAATGGTTCGCATACATCTCTTGATGAGGACGTGTCATCTGTCACAAAGTACCATGATGTAGTCGCTGTGCTTTGTGAGTCCAGAGACCGGAGAGCTCGGTGGCAGAGCGTGGTTGGATTAATGCCAACTTGGAAGTCCAATTTTCCTGCACCATATCGATAGAATATTGATATGGCGGAAGGACGCATCTTCATGTCATTCTCAAACTTACTTGCCGTCTCCGGATCTTCGAAGGCAATTTGGTTGATCTTTTTGCCTTTGGCACGGTTGTCGTGGCCCCATAAAAGAATGGGTGGCATCGGTGAACACATACTGCAGTCTATATCTTCACAATGTATAGTGTTCCAGGCTGCGATTCGATACAGATTTGCAAGGGTATGACCATCCAGGACTTTGCCTTGCTCAAATGCCCAACCAACTTGCTTGAAAAACTCTGCTGCATTGGCTCTCACAACCTCAACCCAAACGTTTTGAGAACCGGGCAATATGAGGTTCGGAAGGGGAATTTGGCATTTCAATGCGGTCAATTGTGTGTTGCAAGTAGTTTCAATGACTGGAGAGCTTGGAAGATGAAGGAATTCGAAGGGCTTGCCGTCTGACGAAGCTATTCCAAATCCCACCATTCTCTCCCATTGACCGTCGATATGGAATTTTACGTCTGTTGTACATCCCTGGGAGTCTTGACTAACTTTTGGCTGTCGCCAGTGCACGTGAGCATGAATGTTTCGTCTTTCGCCGTAATCTAAACGTCGAATGTCGCCAGTGAGGACGAAGTCATGTTCATCTGGAATTCCGGTTTGGATGGTGTGTTCGAGGTAAAATAATAGGCTCGGTGCAGTCTTGTCATGCACTCGCTGCTTGTGGAGACTGTTGAAGGCCTGTCCACAATCCTGGTGAAGAACGTATTCTCCGCAGACCTGCTGTCCAACGATATCTCTCAAGACTTTGCCTTCCTCCATCTGAAGTTCCACGATGCTGTGAACATAAGTAGAAGCGAACTCTGTAAGACCTCTTTCATTTTCGAACGATGGTATAAGTGGGCCTTTAGAGATGATTTTACCAGAGAGCTCAAGTGCTCGTGGTTCCCAAGCCTCCCAAATCCCATCAGTAATACTCTCACCGCGTGGAGACATCCTGAGAATTGGGAACTGTTCAAAATAAACCCGAATTGGATGGCCGCCTACCAGATTTGAAGGCACCTTGACGAACAGTCGCCACTGAGCTCCGTTAGGGGTGATCTCAAGAATGACTATCGAATGGTTAGATTCATACTGAATCATCCAAGTTTCTCGGCGACGGATAGTTGTAAAGTAGACTTCGAACGTCAAGGCTTTCTCGAGAATACCCAAAGCTATTTCTATCGTGCCATGGTCGTTGCTTATCTTGCTAGTATATTCTCGGCGGAATCTTTCTAGACACGAAGCCAGGTCCGCAACGGCAAATCCTATCTTCATAGGTAAGGCTTTTTTGATGAAGGTCTCGAATTCTGCAGGCATAATGCGATTCTCGATAGTAAAGTCTGCATAGGTGTGCGCGGGGTTTTTTCCACATGCAACACAAGCTGTATGTCCACATTCTTTACATCGGCGAATGGCAATATTCGAATTCTCCTCTCGTCCTTCACAGTAGCACAGCCGGACGCTGCGTGATGCCATGTTCAAAATTGTGGACAGTGGAGCGAGAACCGAGCTAGCGACATCAACTTGTTTGTCAAGAAGGTCACCTCGAATCATTCTTGGTACAATTGCCTCGTCAATAACCTTCGATCGGTCGTTATCAAGATGAAGGATGTCTCCGAAGACAATAAATGCAGCAAGCATTGCAGGTCCCACAACGGTTGCAGACATTGCATTGCCTGCCAAATCGTGCATCTGGGCATTGGTGAGCTGGTCAATCTCCATCTTCTTCACCGGAAGACCTTGAAGAATAAGGCCCTCCCGGCCAGTGAGCTTGCCACCTCTGGTCGTGCTCCATGGCATCCCATTAGGTGTGAAGCACCCAATGACGCCCTCCTTCCGACCATCTTTTTCTCGATAAACGTTCTGGGATATATCAATATTCCGGCTGGATTAAATGTCAGCAAATGCACCGTCCAGACAGAAATAAAAACTGGCCTCATATATCGATCATCCAAACCTCTGGAAATGTTTCTGAGGTGAGCGGTTTCCAATGTATCTGAAACGCGATTTGTTCGTTCAGGCAAAGGCAGAAAGTAGTCGGGGTTTCTGGGTACTCCATTCCGAGTCCAATGAGTCAGCTGTCTCAAGTTGCCAAGACCCAGGTCAGCTCGGTACATCTCGTGCCCAATACTACATTTATTCCACATCACTTCCTTCCCAGCCCTCAAACCTCTCTCCACAATCGCTGCCCTAACAATTGGATCATCTGCTTTGAAGAGAAAATTTTCAACAGGCGCGCTTGCTGCAACTTTCTGCTTTTCCATGAGCGTATTCCATCTGTTCAGTCGGTCATCTATAGCCTTAGGAGACTGGCAAAGCGAAATTTTGATGCAAAGCATGTAACCTCTGACTCGTGTCTGAGGAATGTACCATTCCTTCGTGTCTACTACGATATGTCTCACAGCGTATCCTATATTATTAAATCTTTGCTCTATCGAGAGCTCGGCCTTCCCACCCTTGGGCGCAGCGTCGGATTTGGGCTCAGCGTCGGATGCGGGCTCAGCGTCGGATTTGGGTTTGGCTCTGGGCTTGCGCTTGGTATCTGTCTTCTCGACCCATGGAGCTGTTGACACATTTTCAAGTAGAATCATCTTCGGTTCGCACTTGATGGCGTAGTCGATTATTGCCATCAGGGTATCTCCGGACTCCCCACCATCGTCAACAGACTTCTTCACATTGTTCAAGGGCGAAAAATCAACACAACAAAACCCGGCAACGAGCAAGTCGCAGGTCGGAACATCGACTAAGGCACCCCAGACAGTGGTACTAGAGAATAATTAGCTTTTGTTTCCAAATGGCAAAGAACCACTCACGCTTGAAGTGGCTCTGTGTCCTTCTTCGAAAACTCGACAATGTCTCTGAACAATGTAATATTGCCCAAGTTAGCGGTAATATAGTGCTGCTTCCAGTCCACAATTTCGGCACTAAATAAGTGCTTAAATTGAAGAAGATGTGGGTTTCTAAGTTCTCTGAGTCCTAAACATATTTAGATTTTGAAACCAGCTCTAGAGCATTTGGGCCAGACTTACTTTCATTGACTTCTCTAAGGAAGAAAATTGGTGCTTCTGTACCTGAACACATGGTTGCGACATGGAAAGGTCGATTGTTTTGTAGCTTTAGCATGCCACCGAGTCCGTTGGCCAGAGATTTATCCACTATGGCACTGTATATCTCCTTGATCGATGATAATGGCGGCAACTTTGTATCAATACCATTCTGGTACTTGTATGTATCGGTATACCGCTTGAGATGAGACGCTGGTCTTGTATTTCCTTCTTCTTGGCCATCTCTATTATGATACCAACCTAACTCGGATGGAGTATTGGTAGGGATAGCTTTGCCATGTCGAGCGATAAAAGATTCTAGTACAATGAGTTTAGCTGATGAAATGAATGATATCAAAGGGGCATACTATATGTTCTCTGCTTCTTCGGTGGTGGTTTCTCATGGTCTGGGTCATCATTAGATGTAGTATGAGCATTTTCAGAGCCTTCATTCATAAAGCTTTCATCTTCTTCGGCGTTGTGGACCTGTTCGTCTAGACCAAACTCATTGTTGCTATGTAAAGATGAATTAGCATCGGATATAGTCTGATCGGATCCCTTCTGGAGGTTTTCGGTGTCGTCTGTATCGAGCATTCCTATCAAAGGCTTATCAGAGAAGGGTTGTTGTGACATCTTGAAAAGCCTATACAAGAATTAGTGGTCAATATTCAAGAATTAGAGAAAACGATAGGCGATTGTCAGAAAATCAAAGTCAAGACAATCTATGACAAGAAAATGTAACACAAGACGTAAATGTGCGATAATGATAAGTAAGTGAGACCCATAAAGTGAGAAGATACAAGGCAAAGACCGCTATACAATGATAGATATAGAGCGCAGGAGATATGATACAAGTGTTACAAACTTGATATCGAGGAGAGAAGGGACATAGATACCAATGTGTTGTAGGGAAGGCTAGGAAACGATTGAGATACAGGAAAAGAAGGCCACAAAGGGTATCGTCCCGGTTGAAACCATCATGACAATACAATGAAAAGGAGTACTTACTACTAGATCAACAACACGAAAGATCTTTCTCAGGAAGCTTCTTCTCCTCTCAAGTATAAGTCTATAAGGCAGAGGACGTGGCGTCTGGCAAACGTTGGTCGATAATATTATAAGACTGAGAGCAATCGCGGTCGCAAAATAGAGTGCTAAAGCACACGGTAGAAGGTGTTATAATGACACGGTATTGTCTACCTAATAAGACTCCTAGAAGAAGTAATAGTAGACCATCCGCATGGGAGGTATAGGCAATTCGCGATCAGAGCTCGTTTTTGAGGAAGTAGTTTGAGAAGCAAAAGAGAAGTGTCTGTTGTAAATATTTTGACCGATTAATTCACTTGATCGATTTGTGAGGCGGCCGCTCAAAATCGGGACTAGTAGACTCCGCTAGCTCACTACTATAGAAGCGAACTTGTTTACTTATGAACCCTCAATGATCAAAGTTACTTGAGATAATAATCTCCTGACGAAAAGCTCTTGATGACCAAAGAGGCAATTATTACTAAATAGTGTTGCCTCTTATCTCAAGGTATTCCCTGTTTATTCGACAGAGTTTAAGGCTAATGAGTACTAATAGGGCTTCAAAGCGGTGCCGAATAAAGAGAAGAAAGCTGTCTCCCCCCTCCCTTTTCCCACAAACGAATATAGATAAGCCACGGTAACGAGGAATAAATCGAGATCTCGAGTCTGAGGATAAGAAATAATATAGACTCAACTTCAATAAGCGGACACTCTCATCAGTTATCAGCAATCGAGCATAGCTTTGCCCAGATGGGCTATCAGAAGGCCTCTACTGGATATTTGCTCTACGAATTGCAAAATTCTCGTCGTTGTGACTATCTGCCCTTTGTCAAGCAAAGATCTGTGGTTATAAGAGACATGGTGAGTTTCAACAATGCCTTTGTCCAAACAAAGTAAATGGCTCTACTTTTGTTCCTCAGCAGATGGCAATGAGTTCCTGAGTCAAAGAGAACGAAATCGAAAAAGAAAATACAGATAGAGAGAGTGTGGGATACACAAGGTAGCACAACACGCCATGAGGAGACTTGCGAGTACACTAGACCCTTGCGCTCAAGTTTATGAAATCATAGCTGACATGTGTAAAGAACTTAGCAGCTGGCTCGGCCCAAACAGCGATGACAACTTCAACGATCTGTATGAAAGGACTGGCAACTCTATCGCAATCTTTCCTTATATACAGTAATAGGTGATAGACATAGCAACTAAATAAGATCAACGATACGAAGGGTTTGATCATCCTGATAGACCAGAGAATAGCAGCTCTACCAGCATCGCCACAAATGAGCACTGAAGATTACCCAAATGTATACCGGCATATGATGGCTGGATACAAATCAGGGTCAAGCGACCTTTGGAAAGAGCCTTTGATGCCAAGTTACAAAGTAAGATGTGTCGGGAACAACTAGATAAAGTCGTCAGTTATGGGCCAAAATGCAGGGAATTGCATGAGTCATTGTTGTCTACAACCCGAAAGATCGGCAGGTTTCTCGAAATAAAAGTGCACGTATGCGGTTCGCCCAAGTAATCCTGCCATGAGGTCAGTTGATTGTTATAGTTGGCTACAGAGGAGTTTCGATACAAGAGATCCAAGTGGGCATATCTTTAAAGACATACTTTGCCCCGATAGTGATCCAGAAGCAATGTATATAGATCTTGACTTACAGGGCAAGGACCGGTGAAGTCAAAGTGACTTATCAAGTCCGCTACTGGTCTCAAGCAAGAAACACAACTACTTTCATCAAGCTTCTGGTGGCTCATCATTCAAATAAAGTACGGTGTTATTGTAGGGAGGTGCGAATGGATATTATCGGAGCGATTTTGGAACAGAGAGCCGTAAAAGTGTATGATTTCGAAGGTGTGCCGGGCCCAAAGCCTAATAAACCTAGGACTTCGATTGCCTAGGTGATAGTTAAGAGACGGACGCAGAGGTCGTGCAAGTGTGCGGTTTGTTTAGGTCATCGAGGTAATAGGAGGAATGTCTATTGAAGAAAAGTCAGAAGCAGGCACATCATGAATAGCTTTCAAGCTGCGAAGTGTAATTTAGAAGGAGCTCAGGACAGCTCCCGAGGCTTCAATCATTGAGAGATGACACTTCGTAGTTGCAGCTGTGAAACATGCAGAACAGGTCTAGAGTCAAGGAAACTCCAGCGAGTTCGGATGTTTCAAGTGTTTCGTCTTTCAAACTTTATGGACTCTAGAAGGTAGGAGTGAGTGCCTTACGAATCTTCCAAGCAATACGTGCATGGCATAGCAACAGTTGCTGAGTCTCGTCGAACCTGTTCTAACGATAATTGTTCGAGGGAAGTGAGACGCCATCAGAGTCCAAAAAAGGCTTTGCGGACAAGCCCCTGAGCTATCGGTCTTTATTGATTTATATGCGGAAGATTTTTTGTAAGCTTTCCGAAGTTTGGGTAGTCCACCGCAAGGTGCGCTTTTGTTGGAAGCCATCAAGACTTTCGGGAAGCTGTCTGCTGAAGGAACGTCAGAACTGGCAGTGTGCGAATCAAGCTTTGCAGGCTTCAGAGGTTCAAGATTTCTGAGAGTTCGATTTACAACCAAACTTTGAGGCAGTGATGACGAAGAAGTTTGACTCTCGAGACAGACAATGCAGGCTCCAAAGGTTCGCACTTTGTGGTATAGGCGATGAACAAGCTTGAAACTAGAGAGGCTCCAAGCACCATAGCCATCAAGCTTCAGATATGACTCGGGGAAGATAGTGAATCGACAAATGATAGATAATACCTCGAAGTGGATGAGAAATGGGAGATTGGTGAGATGTGGAAGATGTTGGAAATACGAGCGGGTTGAGAGTGTGACTTGCCATCCAAGAGTGAGGGCCTCGCATCTTGATGATTCCCAATGGCCATCAGGAGCCAGAAAAAAGATGACTGCACGAGGGAGTAAACAGCTTGCAAGCACAGAGAAGGCACTGAGCTTCAGGTGCCAGAAACATCAAGCTCCAGAGGTTGTACAGGTGGGAGAGCGCGAATAGGATACAGGATGACTTACAGTTGTATCTCTAGATCCTCAAAGAACGAGCTGTCATCAGCCATTACCAAGGGAGGGGTATCGTTAGCACACTGTGGTCAAGCACAAAGGCTTGCGCACAACCTGCCTCAACGGTCAGAGAACTGACAGGCAGTCTTTGTGATGTGCCGGAACATCATCGTCTGGCAGACGAGGAAAAGAATGTTGCAATACTTAGCCAAGACAGTAGAAGCTGTTGTAGGTATAGAAGAAGCAATCTTGGTGGGTAGTTTCGTAGGATTCCTAAGATCATGAAGGTACTTTGATGTCGAAACTGAGAGGAAGTCGGTTTCAATTCAACTATGACGATTCAGGAAGAAAGGCAGGGATATTTTAGCTTCTCCTCGTATATCGTATTCGGAGTTTGCCGAAACAATGAGAGAGAAGCACGGCCGCATGAGGATTTGCTCATGACAACCTCGCCAAAATATACGTCGTCTGAAAGACATTCTTCAGGTCGGGACAAATTGCTAATATCAAGACGGCTACATAGGAACTAGATGGATGAGTGTTTGATGGGAGAATGTGTTATAGAAATCAAAGGAGTAGACTCGTCGCTGCGTACTTGTAATTATTCTATGATTAAAACCAACATAAACACCTCATCATGCCTTGTCTCTCAGTGGCCTCTCCATGTCTATCTTAACATGATGAGAGTCATTTCTCCTTAACGACTAGCGTGCAAGAAGTATGCGCCCTTTGATCTACAATCTCAAAGTCTTAGACCAAGAAGTCTGTATAAGGGGACCCACCCAGTACCAAAGGCTCCGAAGCGACTCCGGAGTCTGGTTTGAGGAATCTTTCTCAACATTCTCCTCTCATCAAACCGATTAGCAACACTTTATGATGCCTCCGAGAACACTGGCAGGCTCGGCTGATGCCAAAAACAAGTTCGAGGACCTTTCAGGTGTCGATATTGCAGCATATGCAAATCCCTACGATGCATTGATTGAAGCCTGTGAGGATGATCCAGTAAAGACCCCATGTTCTCATTAAAAGTCTCCGAGTCAGCAAAATTGTTGTGAACACTCTCTCTGAATACCTCAAATTCTGAGCTATCTATTTAAGGACAATACTGACATTTCCAAGGCACTGATCCAAGCCCGCTATGAGACTCACCGCACAACGCGAAATGGCCAGCAAAAGGCCAATCTGCTCTCCTCAGAATTCTCGGGCCTGATCTTAGACTCGGTTCTTCAAAGACTTATGGATCCTTCAATTGAGCCTGGCTTTCAAGACCCAAGACATTGTATCGTCTTCTGGGCTCGGCCACCAGCTCATATTCGAGCTTTGGTGGACCGAATCCAGCAGGAGTTGCTAACTTCGGCACCCAGTATGCTCCAAACTCAATTTCTACCTACATGCTCAATGGCTCCCATATGTCACGATGCTGTCTTATACGGAATCATCTCATCGCCTGAGCTTCCCATCATGTATCTCTCTTCATGCTTTAACATCACAAGACTAACCTCCTCGAAAGATCTCTGGCTTATGCCCGTCGAGCGCCTGCACCTCACAGCCCTAGAAATAACCCACTCACTTACCGACCCCGAAATCAAATCCATTCTCGCAGCCATGGGCTCATCCACCATTGAGCAAATGACAGACTACACGTATTCCCACCGAGCTCGACTCATCAAGCCCGTTCTGTCCTACGACGGGGCCGCCGTAGCTCTATCTTTCCTTCCCGCTGCAGGGGAATCCCTCTCCTCTTCAGGATCCTCAGATCCGAGGGCCAAGGAGGACGATAAATTCACCTACCATCATCTACGCCGCGATCTCTTCAACATCGCTTGCGCAAGCGGTATTTCTATTGATTCTCGATATGTAGTTCCCAGCTCGCATATTACGGTAGGTCGTTTCTTGACGCAAGGGGATCATGATAAGAAGGAGAAGATGGAGAAGTGGTTTGAGAAGATTGAGGAGGTTAACGGGTGGTTGGAGAGGGAGTTTTGGCCGAGGGATGGGGCGGAGAGGGATGTGAAGAAGGAGTGGTTGGTGGGTGATGGGAAGGGATTGGATTGTAGGGAGGGGGCGTTGTGGTATGGTGGTGGCCAGACTGTGAGGTTAGGGAAGGGCTATTGAGAGGTTGGCTGGATAGAAGGTGATATTTTATTGTGGTAGAAGCTGGTATGAATCTCTCCGTTAGATTTAGATAAGATGGGTATAAAAGTTTGAAGGTTTAGAATATGACTTGGCTTGTCTTGGTGGGGTCAGGTATTAGGGCTTAAACAGAATGTTCATTACATATTTGTGTGCCATGAGCAGCATGGCCGAGTATTCGTGTATTGGTCGAACTTATTCTTTGGAAGTTCACGTCGTACGTTGTTCGCCTTTGTCCGTTGAATAATGCCTTGTGGCGGAGATAAAGCTTTTTGTCAGTTCCAAACTCAAGTCTTAAATATGGATTCAATTCTCCACAGACGGATTACTTTTCTTCTTGCCTTTCGTCAACTAAGCTGCTATGTCAATGCTGTATTTTCCAACGACTGTCAAGACCAAACTGGTAAAAAGCTTTGCAGCAGCACTCTGGCTCTCCTTGTTGAATCGACTTCATTCTTTTCCCTGTAAGCTTTGAAAAGACGATAGAGGTGCTCGATGGCGTTCACATAGTGGCGAAGACAAAGCTCAGGCAGTGGCGATATCCTGTACCCGCTGAACAACAAATCCTTCGGCTGCGGTTTCACAACCTACGATCCCTGGTCAGAATCACAGAATTCCCATCTCACATCATATTATCATCCGAACATTGGTATTAGCAGATATTGCTATGCTTTGGCGTTTTTGAGTATGGTACATGGACCTTCAATCAAAGTTGTCCTTTGCTCCATGTTTCTGCCAATGTATCCACGCGAAACCAACCGTCCATGCCGTGCCCATGTGAAATCGAATTGTCGTCATAAACGCAGCACATCTAGAACACCAACGCAGCACCCTTGGTCTTCTTGTCACCACTATCGAATAGTTAGCATCGTTCCTCCAAAACCACTCAAAAGTTTGAAGCATACCCAAGTTCGAAATGCTTGCATCGCTTCAACGCCAACTGTGCCTTTGTCTTGCATGCTGTACACTCCAATCTCAACACAACCTTCTTCGTAGTCTTGGCTTTCTTGTGGAATACGGGTTTGGTTTGACCACCATAACCGGATTGTTTGCGATCATAACGACGCTTTCCTTGCGCGAAGAGGGATGCCTTTACTTGGTTAGAAAATGTTCGAGATCGAAGTTCGAGGTGCCATTACCTTTCCGGCTTTGTATTGCGTGACCTTGTGTTGGGTGTGCTTTCTGCAGTCCTTGCCCTTGCAGTAAGTGCGTCTGGTCTTTGGGACGTTGACCTGCGGAGATTTTGTGATCAGCTTCTGTCTCGTGTATCCTGTACATGTTTTCCGTCCTCAACCCCGCCAATCTTCCGGACATCGTTCCATCTGGCAGGGACTGAAAGCATAGGCTTTGGCATGCCAGTTACTTGTGATCGCATTGGAAGGTTTTCTCATGGATTTCAAGCCAGCTTCGCGAATCAAGATCGAAAGGTTGTGCTTCGAATCCCCAACATCTCCATCATCCGCTTGCGCCATACATCGCCATTCACAGTCTTTGTAGAGTCTAGACCAAGAGAAGAAGAGGTACTTACCATCTTGACGAATGTTCGATAGTCGTGGAATGGGTACTGTTCGTGTCGTCGTCGTTGATCTATTTTCCTTAAAGCAGTCGAAAATCGCCAGTGTGGGTTAAGCGAAGCAGCTAGTTCCAAGCCAGCTAGTTTTACGATCATGTGACTTTTGACCCGAAAGACACAACTGTTACTTGATTGATTTGAACAGGGAAGCCTGTATTCCGCTACATGAAGAAATATTCTTTGTTGATATCTGGATCTCAGCTATATGCTGAAATGGCCAAGTGATAAATAACTCGTTCTTGATGTGCCAAGGGGAACCAACTCAAGTCGTCCCTCCACTTCGGAAAATCGATCATGTCCTCCCCAAATGTTCATCGTATATTGCATCTGTACTAATGATAGGAAATCATGAAGGGCTCACGATGGTAGGCAGATGTTTCAAGACGGAAGATGATCTTTAGAGCTGTCAACACTAGGTTTAGCTTTTACTCAAAACCGTACCCTATCTCTTCCACCACAATTACATCTTATTTTCCTCCGGTCTCTTAGCGGAGGTAGTAGTCTCTCACGTCGATACTCGAAATGTTCTATGTTCGTTCTTAGAAGTCTACGCTGGTTTGATCATGGTTATTCCAAACTTACATCAATGATTTGGAAGATGGGATTTCTGTTGGGAATAAGATATTCTCATGTTCAACTACTGGACTCAGAAGCTCTAGAGAGATCTTGCAATCGATCAACAATCCTTCATATATCCTTGAAGATAGTTCTAATCATGTCTACTTCAATTTCGTTTCCTCCTGACTGCAACCCCTTTGTCAACTGGGGTCAATATATGAGTGTGCCATTTTCCGCAAAGGTCGAAGAGACTTGAGACGGCAAGACCAGGGCAGGAATGGATATTCTAGGATCTTCCATTCCAGCCAAGGTACCAGTCGGGACGCTTCTACAGTGCGACGAGATACCTGGAAATTCCTTTCCTGGTGATTACAGCTGGTCATGAGACAATTGCTAACGTTGACTTTATAAAGGATCTCGATGGTACTCCATAGGTCGTGAATCTCATCCGTAATTTCATACGTGTGGAGAAGATTCACCCAAGTAAAGTGCTTGAGTGTTCTCGCTGTAATATTTGAAGAGCACAAGAAAAGGCGAGAATGGCAGTGGGAATCGCTACGATGCTGCTCACGCTGAGTTTACCTTCGGTGGTACATTGCTGTGAGGATCATGAGAAAGAGCGAGGAAAGATTTGTGGACGTTGTGGATTAGTTTCGGGAATTACCACTAATTACATCGGACGGCTATTTGGAAATAGACTTTATGGACACAAAGGAGTCTTTAAGTTCATCGAGAAGGTATGCATCCAGCTCCAATTTCTGGAGCTGAATTAGTCCTAGCACTACCGGCCATTCGAATTTAGCAGAGTTGAAGTAGTAAAATAGACCATCAGCGCGATCACAATTGATTTTGACTGGTTGAGCGATTTAAGAGATTACTCTTCCAAAGTACCACAAAATAGATTTCCAACTCCTACTTTTGTTCTTCCACTTGATAGAATGAGCTCGGAATTTATGCCCACAGCAGAAGAGGGAGTTCCCTAAGCAGAAATCACTCCTAGGGACTTCGCCGTTCGCAGAATTCTAAGCTCGAAATTTCCCTAAATCGACACGATCGACTTTTCTGACAACACATCATCATCGCGCACTTGAAAACTTTGAGATCCAATTGCAAAATTGACAATCCTCACCACTCTCGAAAACTCTCCTCATCTGCTCTAAGAGACTTAATCACGTGGCTGGCTTACTTTGCGCAAGCGCTAACTCCCGGGTCGTTGTTTACTTCCGTTCGTACATCAACACGCCAATCCTCCCTCCCGCCATATCCTGGCCACCTCCTCCAACCCCCCGCCTTCTCGCAAAGAATTCCGCATCACATTGAACATTCCATTCCGCCTTCTCCTGCGCTCCGACATATTGCATTCGAATCGCATAAACGAGTTCAACATATTCGCATTCACAAATCAACAGCCTCCTCACCGCATTCTCTCAAGAATCGCTCAGGCGCGTAAATTCCGAGATCAACAACAATGTCTGTGCCGAATTTCCTCGCAAAGCAAAAAAAGGCAGAGCTTGCCGACCTTGCTGAATCGCTGGGACTCAAGTAAGATGGCTGTACCCAGACCCTTGGGCGCACTGCTGACAGTTCACAGCCATGAGGGATTGAAGAAGACCGAACTTGAGGTTGAGTAGGTCATCCCAAGTCTCTCTCTCGAAGAGCGTTGCTGACCCGAGACTCTCCAGACTCGAGGACTACCTCAGCAAGAACAAATCGCAATACTCGAGCGACGCGCGATTCTCCTCGTTCTACAACAAAAGACGTTCGGAGAGCTCGCCAGTCAAGAAGGAAACCTCGTCTGCGCTGTCTGAGGTCGGAGATACGGCGAAGTCGGTCAGGCGCAGGGTCACAAAGGCTGCAGAGGAGCTCCTCGCGACGTAAGAAATCATGCGCCTCAATGCGCGCAAGCTTTGTGAACATGATTGCTAACGACTCTATAGCGACGACTCGGAAGTCGAACCAGCCACGACGCGTGCCCGATCTGCTTTGACCCGAACTCCTGGACGCGGCTCTGCACTTTCCAACCTGTCATTCGCGTCGAGCGTTCCACTTCCTCCATCACCGGCCGTCATCGCAGATGCTGTTGACCGCCGCACTGCCGTCATTCGCTCGAAGATTTCAGACGCGTACGAAGACTCCGGTATCCTCGAGACTGCGCAAGCGACGCGTGAGACCCTCTCCACCGTCACCGCTGTCCATGCTATCATCAGTGCCTTTGAACTCTATTTCCTTCGAAAAGAGGTTCTTGCGGACCGATACGCGTTCACCATCCCCGCGATCAAGTACATCAGCAACAACGAGTACGCCGTCAAGATCCCAGATCTCTTCCTGCTCTTGACAAGCTCATTCTGGGGGCCAGCGACTCTGTGGGTCTTCACTGCGGTTCTTGCTCCGTTGTTCGCCGCATACTTCTTCAATTTGACAAGCAAGCCAAGAAGTCGAAGCCACACAGCTCACTTCAACTACTCTTTCGATCCGTTGACTTTCAACATCGTCAAGGCGTTGTTGGTCTACTTGGTATTCGGAAAGGACGTCACGTTCGGAGGACTCGTTGATCTCGAGTACGTTGCTCGAATCAACTCGGCTCTTTACGGCAGCTGGCCCAGCGTCCTGGTCGGAACTGGTATTGGTGGATTGATCACCGTGTATGAGGCTATCATCAAGAAATAGGTAAACACTTCTAGGTGGAAGATGCCGGCAAGTGCGGGCGTCTTGGAGACGAATGTTTTTTTTTTTTCAGTTGTATAAAGGGGCCAGTGGGGCCGAAAAGGGACATGTTTGCGTTGTTCTGCGGGGTTTCAACTTTTAATCTACATGAGCAGCTTTCAGCAGCGCTGTGCAAGAGTGGCGGACGATAGCAGATTCTCAGAAAGGGGTGTGGGTACATTCTCATCATTCGCTGTTTTTCATGGTCGTTTCGTTCTTGTGCCGGCACTCGGAAGGGGAAAGGCGTTGAGGCGTGAACACCAAGGATACCTTTATTTGATGTATCGCAGTTTTGCCTTGTGTGGCTGTGCGCGTGATGTGTATATGAATGGGCTCGAGGGAGGTTGGGTTTCTGCGCTTTTTTGATTGGAAAGAATTTATTGTCTTGACTACGTTTCATGCCTGTGCCATTTTGTGATTCCTGCAGTGATGGCTGTTATGCGTTCCCCCGGAAGTATTTGCTGTATCCTCGTTCTCCACGTGTGTAAAGTCCAATCTCTAGAAGGCCCCGAGAGTCCTTATCCGCGTAGAGATGGTCGGCTAGAAGCCACATCGCTCGTGTTTGAGCGATTGTAACTTTAACAGTAGCAAAAGTTGACCCGTTTGGAAAGACGAGACAAGACAAGTCCTCAACAGCGTTGAAGCGATCGCATGTGAGATGATGAATTGAAGTCCTTCGCCTCTACGCGCCGACCCTACGAGAGATGAGAATAGAATCTGCTTCGCCCCAATTTGCGGATAGGCCAATGGAACTTGGCCAACGTGCCGCATTAAGGGTCTGAACGACGGGAATGGTGGCACTGAGCATGGATTTTGAGGTTGAAACGGTAGCTTGTGGCTCTGCAGCGGTATAATTTGGTTGTATTTGCGGAAAAGGGGATTGACGGCTTCAGCCTTGTCCAGGTCCTTTGTTACGGGTTTGGCTATTCTTTGTTATTGGATGCGCTCCGAGGTGAAGGAGTACGGTTGGGCATTGAGCATGTTTTAGCCGGATAGCAGAAGCAGCAAGGATAGAGATACTCGCGATCCCATCTAGCATTACGACGAGCCCAGCCCCAATATCCCGCCGTACAAGTCAGTAATGGATGCCCCACCAGCATCCACCAGATCCCCCGCTCCAGCTGAGTGAACGCTGTGCAGCCGTACGCTCAGGATTAAGGGCTTACATCCAACCCGCTCCATTCCAAGAGGTCACAAATTTCTCAGCCCTACTTCACACTCCACGTCTACAAGTATCGCCATTTTCCCCATCGCCAGCTCGAGTCTTGTGGGACCCCCTCGCATCGCAACCTGCTGCTATCACCTGCTTGCGCGCGGCTATCCAACCAACTCAATCCCATCACACGCGTTGGAGTCGCAGCCCCTCGATTCGCTGCTCTCTATAAAACCGTCGTCGAGGCAAACGAGACTGTCTTCTCCAGAACTTGCATCTACATTCGTCGCAAAGATGGCAGATCTACAAGGAAGAAAGGTGTTCAAGGTGTTCAACCAGGACTTTATCGTCGACGAGAGATACACGGTGACAAAGGAGCTTGGGCAGGGAGCTTACGGTATTGTCTGGTATGAAAACTCTCCTTCTGTTCCTACTGCTATCTCTTGAACTTATGCTGACATTATTAAATGCAGTGCGGCTACGAACTCCCAGACTCAAGAAGGTGTTGCGATCAAGAAGGTCACCAATGTCTTTAGCAAGAAGATCCTCGCAAAGCGTGCGCTTCGAGAAATAAAGCTGCTGCAACACTTCAGAGGACATCGTAACGTATGTCTTCTTCGGATGGCGGTGGAGCCATGCTGATAGGCGCAGATTACCTGTCTATACGACATGGATATTCCTCGACCGGACAATTTCAACGAGACCTACCTGTATGAAGGCAAGCATAACGCACCCTGTATGTCCGCACAGCTACTCATTCAAGACAGAGCTCATGGAATGCGATCTCGCTGCAATCATCCGATCGGGTCAACCCCTCACCGATGCACACTTCCAATCCTTCATCTACCAAATCCTTTGCGGTCTGAAATACATCCACTCCGCGAACGTTCTTCACAGAGATCTGAAGCCGGGAAACCTATTGGTGAACGCAGACTGCGAGTTGAAGATCTGCGATTTTGGTCTTGCAAGAGGTTTCTCTGTTGATCCGGAAGAGAATGCGGGGTACATGACAGAATACGTTGCTACAAGATGGTACCGTGCTCCTGAGATTATGTTAAGTTTCCAGAGCTATACCAAAGCCAGTGAGTTCTCCGGGTTCCTTCTTCCACGAAGTCGCTGACGTGAAAAGTCGATGTGTGGTCAGTAGGCTGCATCCTAGCTGAGCTCCTCGGTGGCCGTCCTTTCTTCAAGGGCAGAGATTACGTCGATCAGCTCAATCAGATCCTCCACATCCTCGGGACGCCCAACGAGGAGACTCTGTCTCGCATTGGTTCCCCACGAGCCCAGGAATACGTCCGCAACCTGCCATTCATGGCCAAGCGACCCTTCCCGAGCTTATTCCACAACGCCAACCCCGATGCTTTGGATCTTCTGGACCACATGTTAGCTTTCGATCCGTCGTCTCGGATCTCGGTTGAAACTGCTCTCGAGCACCCATACTTGCATATCTGGCACGATGCCTCAGATGAGCCTGGATGCCCTACAACCTTCAACTTCGATTTCGAGGTCGTGGAGGACGTCGGAGAGATGCGCAAGATGATTTTGGACGAGGTTCACCGGTTCAGACAACACGTGCGCATTCAGCCCGGCCAGCAAGGCACAGGAACGGGACCAGCGGTTCCGATTCCTCAAGGCGGTGGAAGCTGGGGAGCTGAGGACCCAAGACCGCAAGAGACGTACGGACACGGCGCCACAGGCTTGGAGCAGGACCTGCAGGGCGGCTTGGATGCTATGCACGCATAGACTAGTGTTACCATTCTGTAAATGGAGCTCGGCCGTAAAGGCATTAGATGCGTTGGATTGAATGGTGGACATTTTCAACCGGAGAAAACAGCCCTACAAGACGTGCAGCGAGCAGCGAGCAGCGAAAAGGAATAATGAATCTCATGCCACTTCTTCCCCTTTGCCTTCTCGCACGACTCTAAAGATACGTCTAGATTACAACCGCATTATGATCACGAGAGAAATGTCGTCTTATCCCCTTCGATGTAGAAAGTAGTACGCTTCAGAAAGCAGCAAGATACCCTTCCCTTGCCTTCCCTTGCCTTGCCTTATCCCTTCCCAGTATTCCCAATTAGCATGCACGTCCCTCCTCCTCCTCCTCCTCCTCCTCCTCCTCCAACCCGTCCTTTAAGTGACTTACAAGCAATCTCACTCAGACTCAGTCTCAAAACATCTCGTGCCCGAACACCGCCTTGACCGTTCCCGTGCAATTTATCTAAGCCTTCCACGGTGAATCTGCAGGCGGTTCTCGGGGGTACTGGAGCAGGATTTCTTACTTGCTTCGAGGTCATCGGGTGCTTTCTGTGGGTGAGTGGGTGAGTGGGTGAGTGGGTGAGTGGGTGAGGGGTGTGACGGATGGAGGAGGTTGGGATGGAGGTGATGTGATAGACGTATGTATGTTTGTAATGTATTGTAAATGTGATTATTCTAGAAACCCTCTCATATAAACTATATACAACGCCGCCGACCGTGCTTCCACGTGCCCATGATTTTCTATCCTGATTTTGATTTTGATATCCATTCCCCTTTCCATTCCATTTTCCCGAAAGGCATGCGGTCCCGTGAGCTCCACCTCTAGCTCCACCTCTAGTCGAAGAACCAATATTCCGCTGCATACTGCACGCTGATGACGCCCACGCTCGGACAGACAGCAGGCGGATTCCCACCGGCCGTGACGACGCGATACACCGTCTGCAGGCCCACGGAGGCATAGCTCGGCTTCGCGATCAACTGCAGCCAATCGACAGCGCCAGAGCCCGAGGGTCCCTTATTCGCGGTCGACGGCGCGGCCACGTCGCCGTTCTTCTGCGCGAACAGGATCTTGCCCTTGCTGCTCAGATCGAACGTCGGGGTGCCGTCCGCGCCGAAGTAGTGCTTGCCTAGCACCGCGAGGGAGGAGATGGAGGGGGGCAGCGCGGAGAGAGAGACGTAGACGGCGAGCGGGGGGAGGGTGTTGAACATGGCTTCGTTGGCGGTTGCGAGGGCTGTGCCGTCGAAGAGGGTTGCTACTGCGCCGAGGGCTACGGGAGGGGAGGTTGTGCTCGTGCAGGTGTAGTTCTGGACTCCGCGGCCGAGAGCGACGAATTGAAGGGTCTGGTTTGTGGGGGGTGCGGCGGGGAGCTGTGTTGTGCCTGCGAGGGTCAGTCTTGGGTTGCATGGGAGGAGAGGAGGGACGTACCTGTTGCGGTGGGGACAGTTGGGGCTGTTGCAATAGGCTTGCTGGGCAGAGTTGGGGTAGCTTTCGTGGTGGTGGTCTTGCAGTCTGCTGCGTCGACTGCTGGCACAGGAGTTGCGGCAGATAGCTGGATGAGGGCGAGGAAGGTCAAGGCCAGGCCTAGGATGAAGGCGCGTAGTGAGGGCATCTTGAAGAGCGGAGCGTTTTGGACGGCGGTTGGGAAGAGGAGATGACTTCGTATCCCACGTTTGAATATCGACAAAGAACTCGAGGTGACGGGTGAGAGATGCGAGCGTATGAGAGACGTACGGAAGGTCGAGGAGGAATTAATTGCTCTCGAGGATGATTAAAGAGATTGATGGTCGAGTCCTGCTCCGTGTGTATGCACCGACTTGAGATGAGAAAGAGAACAGGGAGGAAATAGAGCGGTATAGACGTAGAGAAGTAGAGAAGTAGAGAAGTAGAGAAGTAGCAGACGGATGAAGCGATCTTGAAAACTCTGAAATGACTGAGGAGATGTTGTCCAGATCTTATACTCAGACCTGCGTGAAGGGTCTCCTCCACCCAGGTAGGCCAGAGTCGCCGTTGTAGCGACCTCCCGCCGACCCAAGCAGAGACCCTTGGAGTCAGTTATTGATCTTAAATTACACGCAGCTATCCTCCCATGCGGCGCTACTGCACTGCACGGCGGTACTATCATGGTTTTGGCCTGCACTCGTAACTCTTCCACCATCCTCCAGTTCATCGCTGGAGGGAAAAAGAAAGGTGGTCGGAAGTGGAAGTTGGAAGCTTACCTTCCTTGCACCTAGCTTGTGCAGACGCCCATGCGCACGCAGGCCCCTGTGGATGTTTGGAAGCGGGCCTGGCTCTACTCCGTCCTCTTCTTGCTTGCTCACTCACTCACTCACTCACGCCTCTTCTCCATGGGTCTTTGGCCGTGGATCTCGAGGATATATTGGCAATCCTGGTTAGAATAATCACTCAACTCCCTCTCTCCACGCATGCGTCCAGAAGCTCTAGATCGATTGCCCACCCACAACCCTTGTCTTCATCTACGAAAACCTCAAAAGGGCATCAGATCATCGACTCCTGTCAGCATCTTGAGGCGAGACCGGTCCCATCGCTCAGTCTTGGGAATCTCCATCCTCGATCCCTGCCCGTCATCCTCTCCTTGTCCTCTTGTGTCCTCTTGGTCTCCTGCTTCTCGTCTTCTCGTCTTCTCCCTGTTCTTTCGGACTAGGCCAGGAGACCCGTCAGCCCTTCTGCCCCCAAACCCTCAGACCGGATGAACTGGAGGCTCAAGATGGGCCGCGTGCACAGATGATGAGCAGACTTTGGATACACGAGATGTTTGATCCCCTTCAAGTGAGCTGCGACTTTCCGACGGCTCACGAGAGAGAGAGAGAGAGAGAGACGCGGAACCCTCCCACAATGATCCCCCAGATCTCCCCTGAACCACTGCCCTCTCTCTGTTCATCAGATACTCCGTGCGCGTCCAGGCTGTTTCGTCGAAACGTGGAGTTTATCGATATCAAACAACAAGCGAAGGCTACTCCGGTAGGGCGAGGGGTCGATGCTGTCTCAGAACATGCGCTTGCGCATTTCGTTTCGTTTCAAGCCTTCGAGATACTTTTCTTTTCCCGTCCCCCTTTCGCTGCTGACTTCTGTTGAAAGATGAGAGAGGTTCCCAATCCCTAGAGCCCTGCATCGTAAGGTTTCCGAGTTTCTTCTTCCGGCTCCATGTCCACGCAGAGTACTCCGGACGCAACATCCACCGCGTCCAGCTCAGCTCCCACCCCGTGACTCCTCCACCCAAGATTACCTAGCCGCCATCACGACCTCATCCTATACATCCTATATTTACAGAAAAACAACCGCTCGCTACCACAATTCAACGGATCCAGATCAATCTATTGAATGACCAGCCTCTCCAAGCTCGAAAGCCCCACGTTCCCCGTCCGAACTGCGCTCTAGGATCTTTCATCTGATCGATCAACTACCCACATCCAGCACCGGATGTCCCCTCATTGTAACCAGCAAGTCGCGCCTCCAGCCGACATCGAGCCAGCATCGGAAAGCTCCCGAACCTCGACCCTCCTGCAGGCCATGCTATTTCCAACAAACAAACACGCCCGAGACACCCCGTCGCGAGCTCCGCTCCGCTCTCGCCCGAGCAAGCCCCGACGTTTAGAAATGCGGTAAACCACAGCGCTCAAGCGCATGCGACTCCACTCCGCTGCAGGCGGCAGAGCGAGGGGAAATTGGCGGCCTCGTACTACTGTACTGTACTAGACATACAGTAGTAGACACCGAAATAGATCATTTAACCCTCTTTACGACTTCTATTTTTATTCTATTAGCTGCCTTTGTTTGTCCGCGTCTGGCTTGGCCTGGCCCGTTGAGGAGGCTGGATGCTGGATCTGGACGCAACACCACGAGGCTCCGGTGCGTTTATCGCGAGGCTGGGCTGGCTTTATCTTCTGGGGACATTATTATACGAAGTATTGTCCCTCCGTGACAGCGTCTGCGTGCGGTGCTGTGTGCGTTGTGATTTCCTGCTGTGTTTACACTACACGTGCTGGAATCAGCTGTGCTGGTCGCAGCAGAGGAGGTGTTGAGCTTCTTATGCCCACTGTGGTTGTGAATTCACGGATCGCACTTGGGAGACGCGGTCTACCTCCTGCGTACAGGTTAGATGAGAGGCGCGCCATTGACAGATGCACTACTGCCCTGCAAAGCGCGTGGAAAGTGCGTCGTACATTCTTACTATACACACTCTCTGAGTGAAGTGGAGTATTAGGTACAAGTGTGTTTGCAGTCTTCTCCAAGACCACCGCTCCCATGGCACCGCTGCTCGTATACCAAAAGCTCACCAACTGACGGCCCCGTTCAAAAGCTTTTAACGCATGCCGGCCCCAAAGCCAGCGCCTCCGCTCATTCCCTGTAGCCGGTTCGCCAGCTGAGGGTATTTTTCCTGCACTTCCAGTTGTGTTCGTGTTGCTTCGGCGTAGGAGAGGGCGTTAACGATTTCCCCCTCTGTACGCGAGAGCTCGGCGGCTCGCTCGAAATATTCTAGGGCGTCGGTGACTTTGCCTTGTTGGAGGAGAAGTTGCGCCATCGTTGCAACGGCAATGTCGCATTCAGGATCAACTGGAAGGGGTTAGTGATGCTATTTGGGGATTCGCGGTAGAACGTACTGATGAGAGCCTTCTCGCAAAGCTTCTCTGCCTCCGCAAAATCCTGCTTCCATTGGAAGAGGGCTAGAGCCTTGTTGATCAGAGGTAGGACGTTCATTCCGAGAGGTTTGGTCTGCTTCTCCATCTCTACAGCCGTGTCAAATTTCTCAATTGCTTCCTGGTACTTTTGCTGATCTAATAGAAGCTCTCCGTAGTAGTTGTAAACGTCAGGTACCTTGTCGAAGTTCTTGATACACCTCCTGAATGTAGCCATTGACGAAGCGATTGATCCCATTTTGTACTGTGTAACACCGAGTTGGATGTGTGAGAAAATGAAGTCGCGGTCAAGATCGATTGACTTTTGATAGTCCTTGGCAGCTTCTGGGAACTCGCCGAGGATGAAATGGAGCTGGGCGCGGTGGTAATAGATGTCGGGGTCGTTGTCATTTTGAGCCATTGCCTTCTCGAAATCGTCTGCCGCGGCGTCTTTGTTTCCTACATTATTGTTAGAAAACTCCTACAATTGAAAAGAGTAACGTACCAAGTTCTAAGTGCATGCTTGCACGCTTGATAAAGCTCTGCGTCAAAGCTGGATTCAAGTCCACGCTCTTCGTCAGGTCGTTCAAAGCCTCCAGGTTCTCACCACGGAGGTATCTAAACGTCCCACGCATGTTGTATGCAAACGCCTCAAGGTCTCCAAGATCGCTCAAGACTAACGCCTTATCGAAAGCAGCCGAAGCTTCCTCATAGCCATCAGCAGTCTTCTTAGCCATAGAGCGCAGACCAAGTTGCAGTTGTCCCTTTCCACTATCTTCTGGTAGTTCAAGACTCTCCTCTAATCCAGCCGGTGGAGGACGAGCACGGAAGCTTTGCAGGTAGTTTGTGACGAATGTAGGCGAGGGCAGTCTCTTTTCCTTCTCTGCAAGTATAGCCTTTCCCTTTGCCTCTGCGACCTTCTTGAGAAGTCTCTCCACTGCCTGTGCACTGGACTCGTTCCGGAAACTATCGATTATGCAGCTAGCTGTGAAGTCGAGGAGAGCCTCACTGTACTTCTGCAAATGCTCGTATGCATTTGCCCTCCGGTTCAAAGCCTTCACGTATTCGTTATCCAGGTTGATCGCAGCAGTAGTATCCTCAATGACCTTCTCCCATTGACCAAGAGCGTTGTAACATGCGGCGCGGTTCGAGTAGAAGATAGGGTCGGGCTTGCACAGGATGGCTTTGCCATATAACTCAATGGCCTTATTGTAGTCTTTGCTGCCATACGCGGTGTTACCCGCAGCTTTTAGCTTGGCAGCATATTCCTTGCGTTCTTGTTCCGATAAACTTCCAACAGTTGTCTCGTCCACCTCGGGAAGCTCATCGGCCGTCTCGACGGTTGGCGGCTTTGGTTTGGGTTCAGCGATACCCTTCTCAATGTCGGCCTTTTTGTCCTCTTCCTTTTTCTTGGCCTTGCCTTTCTTTTCTTTCTTACTCGATTTCTTCGGCGAGTCTCTGCCAATTGTTGTGCTTTTCTGCAATTATTCATTAGCTATCTAACTCCTTTATCTCCCAAGTTTCATGGGACGTACTGAATCGGTCAAGTAATAAGCAACACCGGCACCAGTGACTACCACCGCAACACCAGCAATCGTATATACTACAGCCTTGTTCTCTGACGCCCAGGTTGTTATGCGATCCCAGGCGGATGATGAAGGTGTTGACGCGAACTCTGGGACGCTCCGTCCTGGAGGCATTGTACTGGGCGCAGACATCAGGAAACAAATTGATTATTAGGGAAAAGAGAAGTGACTATGAAAAGAGATATTAAAAGAGCAGCTTGATGAACAGAGCTGGATGAGGTTTCGATGGATGACGATCAACAGTTCAGCCAGAAAAAGTTCGAGATCCTACCAAAGCTTGCTCGTCATTGAAAAACGCTATTCCTGTTCGAGACATAGCACTCCCCTATCAAGTCACATTACATTTACAACATCAATTCCTTCCCAAAGTTGTGATCGCTGAAAAGTCGTAAAGAATTCACCCAATCTACCAATCTTAGTTTTAATTTAAGTATAGGATTCCTCTCCGAATCTCAATTACTTGCAGGCCTTGAAAGTTCTGCAATATTATTTGTAGTCTCTCCATCAATCAAAGGCTCCATTTATTAAGATTCGATGACCAGTCCTTGATATCAATCCAGAATAATTGGAAGGATTCATGTTTGAAAGGCACTCAATCCAAACCTCTAGTCAATTCTAGAGTACAAATATTATCGTAGATAAGCAGTGTTTATGAATACGAGTAATCGTTCGATTCAAGACCTCCCTGACGATTATCGAACGATTATCCGGGCAATGGCGAGAGATCCAAAGCTAATTACTCCTTGCCCGTCAGCCCATTATTGGTTTTCAATTAAGTGAGCCAAAATTTCTAGGCCAATTAAAATGTCGTAGAGCATGCGATAAATTGATCAGAATTGAAGAAATCAATAGCATACTTCAAAAGTTGACCCCATTGTGACCATAAAGAATCTCATAAGTCATAACGCCTCCACTTTCCAATAAATATTATCTGCATGTTAGCCAGGAAGCGATTGTAACTTGTGTCCTCTAAGTAGGCATATAGTATAGCTGCACCAGAGCACAAATCGAATTCCAATCCAGATCTGTAGTCCTCCATTTCCTGACCCTCGCTTCCACTCCTTATGATATAGGGATTGGCAGCATTTTTGTCCACAGCAACGGCAATGGTGACGACTTCGTGCTTGATCTCCAATAGCTAAAGCACAGCAAATGCGAAGGTCGGTTAGAACTGTACCCCACTATATATCTCTGCGGTTTACGTTAATGCGACTATTTTTTGAAGATTATCGAAAGAGTCATTTAAATCAGTAGTAGTAAGACATCAAGTATCGGGGTTGATCAAGTACCGAAGAACAACAAAGAGTCTGTATAGTCGACATTCGACAATAGAAATTAAAGGTCAGTAATTCCTAGGAGTAACAATGTTTTAGGTCAAGTCTAGCAAGAGATGGTTTTGCACTCTTAAAACGAACCACAACAACTTAGGTTCCCTAAAGTAAACAAGAAACAAGAGCTTGCATTACCTAAGAATAGTTGACCAAATTTACCAATAGCCAGAGAATGTATAACATCCGTAGTGCTAATCTCCAGTTTCAAGGATCAAGCAAGCGGCTGTGGATTTTTTTTGGCATAGAGAAGTAGATGCAAAAGCACTAAACCGATGCTTAGACTTTCAAATCGCAGTATATCGTCTAGCCTCAGACACCTTGTTCTGAATCGGCGTCATCTTCGTGAACCAGCCCCTCGAGGTCAACTACTCGTCGACACCGGATGCTCGAATGAACGACGGACGTATGTGGAAACCCCATGATTCTGTACAACTCGGCCGCCTATCATAATTGCTGACGTGCCTTTGGAAGCTATGATATCCAGCTTTTTCAGTGATGAGCCACTCTAAGTCGGAACTTCTAAGCTATGTTAATAACTTCTGAATGAGCATCCAGATGTGACCCACACCATTCGCAAAATGTATGGGCAGGTACGAGGGTTGCTATGGTTACGCAAATAGGTCAGGAGGAGATGACGAGATGAAGTTAGTTGTGATCTTGTGGCGTGCTCTCCATACAGTACAAGTATTTATCGGGGGTTGGCACTAAAACTTAGCGAACAGCCATGAATGAGTCGTACAGTAATGTGAAACCAAACCAAACCAAATTACCATTTTCCCAATAAACACTTGCTTAGTTGCAACATCTGCTTCGATTACGAATAATTCGAGCTGCTAGATACAACTTCAAGTTCTTCAGTCAAGCTTTTTAGGGCCTTGTCCCGTGACCGCTTTGGCCCAGTTTCCGGATTCGAGTTGGCAAGGCATCTGTCTCTAAGATCAACTGCGGGTGGAAATCTTTCTACAAGTTAAATGTGTGTAGCATGAGCGATTATTCTCCTCGTTGGAGTTGCCTCTCTCAACTTAAGCTATAGCTCGAAGTCGAGTCAAGAAGCTCAGGGTTGAAACGTCATTTGGTTATTCAACAAAATTCCTCCTTTTTCCTCCTGAGGTTTTCTCTTGCCAGGACTCCTCAACCACCTCTGCCTTTCCAGATACCGTCGGAGCTGATTAGATTTGCAGTCCAGTGTTATCCACAACCATGTCAATACCAGATTTCCAGCTCTTCACCTCCCTCCGTTACGACCCTCTCCTCGCCACCCTCCCCACCAACACAGCACCATGGCCCAAAACCCTGGAGGAGTCCTCCAAACCCAACATCTCTTCCCCTTTCTACATGGCATCCTTCCACAGAGACCGTATCCTCAAAGCTGCAGAACACTTCAACTGGACTGACGCTGCCTCCAAAATCAGCGGCCTGTCCGGCTTTTCATTTTTCCTTGCCAAGCTCAACGAAGCTATCGACATCACCTCCTCAGAACCTCGTCGAGTGCGAGTCTTACTCAGCTATGAAGGGCAAATCACAGTAGAGAGCAGTCCCACGCCGAAAGTCAGCCAGTGGAACCTCTTTCCCCGCCGGATTCCGCCTCCTCGGAGCCAAGCGAAGAAAGTAGAAGTCAGCCCCTTGACAGGTGGTGCTTTGAACCTTGGCGCCGGTGATAGTCTTCACGGGGATCCCGAGATTGAAACAACCTGGGATATTATCCCGGATTCAGCTCGGACGAAGCCTTCGCCCTACACGACGGTAGGTGTGCTCCAAGTTCCTCAGGTCATTTTCTGGAATGGTTTGGAAGCTGCTGGACGTCATTATTCCTTGAATATGCGATACTTCTCTTCACTCAGAAGTTTTGAGCGATTAGAATGAGGATCCTGTGGCTGAATTCTTTATCCCTGGGTCGTGTTGAATGAGGAAATGCTGACTCCGAGATCTTCCAGTACAAAACGACTAGTCGAGATATGTACAATGCCGCCAGAGAGAGAGCGGGAATCAAGAATATGGCGGAGAAGAAGGAGGTGCTGATTGTTTCCGCGGTAGGCGGCGAGATCATGGAGGGCAGCTTGACCAGTGTCTTCTTCTGGAGAGAGGGAAAGTGGGTTACACCCATTCTGGAGAGTGGGGGGCAGGGTGGAACGACGAGGAGGTGGGCTTTGGAAGAGGGATTGTGCTCGGAAGGAGTAGTGGAGCTAGAAAGCCTGAAAGAGGGCGAGGAGTGTTACATCAGTAATGGGGTTCGGGGGTTCAGTCTGGGCAAGGTAAAACTCTCGTGATGGAGATGGGAATTATTGGTGTTTGGTCACTGTCCATGCTTTCCAGACAGAAAAAGGAACAACAATATTGTCCTGATTGTTCTCCCAATGCTGGTTAGATTGCCAACAAACCATGCTGTCCCGGACGTCCATCCTGTATCATTCTGAGATTGAGTGACTTCTATGACTTTCACCTCTCTGCCAGCCTTGCTCGTCCAGCCATCAGAAATTGGATGATAAATTCTCAATCAACACCTCGTACTCAGATCTCTATCGTCCTCTGAAAAATGTCCACGACAGGTTTTCTTTATCGTCGACAGCGACATCGACAGCGCCGACACCACTAACGACATTATTATCGACAGCGACACTCCACCCGACAGTTCACAATGACAGGGTACAAGGACCACGAAGTGTTACAGCCAAGATATCACAGCTTGATCGAGACGTACGTAAGAACAGCTTCTCTGACCCTCCTGCACCTGCTATCCTCAGCTTCTCTTAAATCCTCATCTCGTCCCCGTCCCAACAGCTTCCACAGACCCAACCACGGAAAAGATCCAGGATATTACGACGCACGGATCAGGTCCAAGATCCAGCTTCCGCGAAGCATAAGTGATCTAGGGCATTCATCCCAATTGATCGCGCGAGCGAGCGGGCGAGTGAAGGGCACGAAATAGAAAGCTCCCCTTTTATAGGATCTCTCCGAATCTTCCCCGTCCATGCATCCCCCAAAAATTTGATTAGTATTAATCATTGCAACGAGCAGATGTTTTGTTGCACATCGCACTTTTGTTTACGTCAATCTCATTTCCAAATGCGTCCATATCTGACATGCTCAGATCATCACACGCATAAGTACGAGGACTCATCAGGATGCAGCATGCAGCATGCGTCACGTGATCGTCATCTACGGCGCACACTTCGCATCGCATTTCTGGGTTGGGAAGGCGGCGGTTGGGTAGTGGGATTATAGCTAGGTGGTAAAAGCGTTGTGTTATGTATGAGTAGCCGGTACCTGAGTATACTGAGACACGAGCAACGGGCTCGAGTCCCACGTGATATTTGTTTGTGTAACCGTCAGCGAGGAGTGAGATTGCGGTCAGCTTTCTCTCGAGGAGATAAAAGGAGGGGCCGCTTCCCTCGTGTGGATTTTTGGGGGAGGTGGACTCCGGAACGTACTTCGATGGTTGGAGACGAGGTCTTCGCTCTTTTTAGGTGGAAGGCTGCTCATCTCGAATTCGACCAGCTCTGTAGAGAGTACAGGAAATGCCAATCTCAGCTTCCTGAGCCGCCATCTCTCGCAACGCAGAGTTAACCTCGTCTCCTCGAGCAAAAGTCCACTCTAATGGTGGAAGACTCGGCGACTATTGGGGATTTGGCAGTGGTCTGTCCTGACTAGTGTGTAAGTGTTGGAGGCGTGTTATTTGGTCGGGGAAGCTTCAGTTTATGCGTGGATCATGGATGCTCCATGTGGATTATGCATTGTGCTCTTTTACCATCGGGATTTCCGACCAGAAGTTAAGTTTCGTGTTCTTTTCGAGCATGTGGCGCAGGGGCGTTATTCGAATCGTTCGAGTTATTACTATTCAGCTTGGAGCACATACTTTGTGTCCGACAACGTACAGAAGCAAGAAATGGTGTATCGAAGCGTCTATCTGATTGAACGGAACCCACTCTAGCACTGACGTGCACAGAAAACCGGCAGCCACCTGGACGACTTATACAACACCTGAACACGATCTCCTCTCCTCCTTGCGAGGTCAGACAAGAACGGTCCGTCAACCAGAGACACGAACTTTATATTCACGTCACACAACAGCCAGCCTCACTCCCAGCCGGAGGTCCGGTCAGTTGCCAAGGCTTCCAGACGGGATGGCAACCATGTGCCGGCATACGTCTCGGAAGAATACTGGAGGCATCTCAAGGATCTCATAAGCCACCAGGACAGCCTTCAAGCAAAGACCGTCGCAGGGGAAGGGCGGGGTGGAGAGAACGTCATCTGGGACAAGAATAGAAAATGCAAGAATAGAAAGGGGGAGGCCTGGTGGTTAACTGTCGTATTAATACGGCGAATCTTGATCTCTCGTCGTGGTCTCGTCGTGATCAGCAGCGAGGGCGAATACGGTGGAAGTGTGTGTTTCTTGTTTGAGCGCATCTCGCTTTGGGCGCTGCCCTGGATGACGTCAACGCAGCGAGCGGCGATCAGGTTGGAGGCTTGTCGTCCACCGATCGATAGGCGAGGCGCTGGCTGCATGAGGCTATTCCAGTGAGTGGTCCTTTGATCAGCGGCCAGAAGAGCCAGATGATGTAACGCAGGAGAGATGGGAGGATGGGTCCCCGGATGATATGGAGGGAGAAAGAGAGCATTCTGCACATGGTAGCTGAAGCATGGGAAGCAAGTAACGAGGTATCTAAGGTATTCGAGAAGGTGGTATAGGATGGTTTGTTGGTGTTTTGATGGTAGTTTGGTTTGTTGTTGTTGTTGTTGTTGTTGTTTTGTGATTTGTTTTCGATACTTACTTGATCTCAGGAAGGGGAAGGAGGAGAAGGGAAGCAGGGGGCGGGAGTCTTATCTCTCTCTTATCGGGCAAGGGTCTCGAGTCTGAGCACGCTTCCTCCGTACAAGTACCTTCAAGGCCAGTCGCATGAAACTGCTAGTGAAAGCCGCGCAACACCTTCGGACGGAAGCATCCGCTACTTGTTTTGGTTGCTTGTTCGCCTCGTTACTCGTTACTCGTTACTCTCACTCGACTCTTGCTCTTATTCGTTCCTACTCCTCGCTACTTATTCCTCGTTACTCCTTACTCTTACTCGCTACTCCTCGCTACTTACTCTTACTCGCTACTCCTCGCTACTCCCACCACTTGCTCCCTCCTAGTGCCATGTAATGCACAACCTTTGCCCCTGCCCCTCTTCTTCCTGCAAGCTTCACCATCACCGCACCACGTTGCTTGTGCTAATGACGCCGCTGCCCCTCGGTCTTCGCCCTCTTGAGCTTCGACCTTGCTTGCGCCTTGCGTGGGTGAAGCTCAACCCCGCCGGCAACCTGGGAACATGGGAACATGGCTACCTGAGACCTGCAAAGCCTGTTTATCCCCCTCGTGCCTGCCACAAGTGGACACCTGCACACCGGATACCTCGACACCTGCACGCTTCAACAGCTAACGCGCCCCATGAGCTGCGGTTGCCAGATCTGGTTTCATGTAGGTCGATATAAGAGGAAGCTCTTCCTCGTCCTACAACCTCTCTCTCTCTCTTCTCTCATACCCTTCCACAAATACAAATATTCACAACCCTCATCCACTTGCTTCCACTACTTCTTCTACACTTGCATCCTATTCCTTTATCTCTCCTATATCTGCTACGCAATCATTAGCTATCACAATCATGGCCTCTCTCCAAGGCCTCTCAAAGATCAGAATCGTACCCAACAAGAAGTACAAGAGATCCGGTCCCAAGTCCTATGTCTACCTTCTTCAGAAATGGGGCTTCGAGCCTACCCTGCCCGGCCCTTATCACCACATCCAGAAGACCGTTCAGAACAAAGCCCACGGTCAATTCCACAAGTTCGGAGGCAAGGCTAGCAGCCACCGTGTGCTTGCAAAGAAGGACCCCACGACCGGTCAATCCGGAGAAGTAGGTGCGGATGATCAGCAGAATGACTCCGAGTACCTCTGCCCCGTCACCATCGGTACGCCAGGTCAGACTCTCATGCTCGACTTCGACACTGGATCCTCTGATCTGTGGGTAAGCAGACCTTTAGCGTCCACATCTCATCTCTGCAAAATGCTAACCCCTCCAGTGCTGGTCCACCGAACTTCCCTCCAACGTCCTCTCGCAAGGCTCGGGCCACACCATCTACGATCCGAAGAAATCTTCCTCATACAAGGTCGCGAAGGGTTCCAAATGGGAGATCTCATACGGAGACTCCTCTTCCGCATCAGGTACCGTCGGCACAGACAATGTCACGGTCGGTGGCCTCACAATCAAGAACCAGGCCGTCGAGCTTGCCAACCAAATGTCCGATCAGTTCATCCAAGGTGCTGGAGACGGGCTTCTCGGTCTCGCATGGGGTAGCATCAACACAGTCACACCCAAGCCTGTTCAAACACCTGTCGAGAACATGATCACCGAGAAAGAGATTCCCCAATCTGCTGAGCTCTTCACCGCCAACCTTGGCAGTTGGCGCGATGCTAACGAGCCTGATGGAGGAAAGAGCTTTTACACATTCGGCTACATTGATCAAGACACCGTCACTGCTTCTGGCCAACAAATCGCATACACGCCAGTTGATAACTCCCAAGGCTTCTGGATGTTCAGCTCCACCTCCGCCACCGTCAATGGCACATCTGTTGACCAATCTGGTAACACCGCCATCGCTGACACCGGAACCACTCTTGCCTTGGTGTCTGATGCTACTTGCAAGGCTATCTACGATGCCATTCCAGGATCCACTTATGACCAAAGCCAACAAGGTTACACCTTCCCCAGTAATACAACCGCAGATCAACTTCCAGTGGTTACATTCGCTGTCGGTGACACTCAATTCGCTGTTCAAAAGGAGGATTTGGGATTTGCTGATGCCGGTAACGGTATGGTTTATGGTGGTATTCAGTCTCGTGGTACCATGACCTTTGACATCTTGGGAGATACCTTCTTGAAGGGAATCTATGCTGTAAGTCATCTCCATCACTAGGAAGGACATTTCTAACCCGTCGCAGATCTTCGATCAAGGAAACACCCAATTCGGTGCTGTCCAGCGCAAGGAGACTACGCAGAACGTCTCCGCTCCTCCCTCTTAGAGGACCTTTATGATGAAATGACGGATTGGGCTGGGTTGGGTATGGACGGATATTCAAATTGGCAGGTGGGATGGTCACGATTGGCTATTGTATGGTTAACACTTTATAACTAGTAATTATTATCAGTATTCTAATGTTTCGTCCACTATGTCAAGTGAAATGCGAGCAATGCCCGACCGTCGCGTCATATGAGGAACGCATTCGCGGACTCAATGGGGAGACGGAAACCACCTCTTGAGAGAACGGAACCATGGCTGTAAATGATGGGATTGCATCGAGACTGGTGGTGGAGATGGGATTAGGCTGATGACGTACAGTAGTGCTGAAATGCTTATGTGCGTCGTGCACTTCCAAATACCGCCGTCCTCTATGAATAGATATAAGATGACGGTCCCCATGCCAAAGGAAAGGGCACAATGAACCAGAGTGACAACATCTTTGGGTATGAGCGGCCTTTGGTCGAGAGTGTGGGAGGTATCTATCTGAACAGCTCAGAGATAACAAGCAGACTCTGCAGATATTCTATTTCGCATAGACCATATCAAATACTGAGATCAAATTTGAAGACGAGAAGGCTTACGAAGTTGGGACCATCATAGGGGACCTTTAAGTACAACTCTGTACGTAGTCAACCTCAGCATCTCCACACAGAGTTAGTCATCGAATATATCACTCAGTTCACGACAGAATCCAAGAGTGCTGGCTGTCAACGTTCAACGCCAAGACGGCTGAGCACGCTAGCTATTGAGGCTCAAGATGGCCACGTCCTTGCTTCAGCTGCGAATTCTAAACTTCATCTCAAAGATCAAGAGACGACGGGTCTGAGACGAAGAAAGAGGAGCGGGGAAAGAGAGTGAGGAGAAAGTTTCTGGCCTTGTCCAAGCGGAATGGCTAGTCACGTGCACTCCAGGCTCTTGATATCCGCTGCGTCCGAATGGGGCCTTTGGGTTTGCTTTTTCAATCTCGTTTAAACACCATCGTGAGAGTGTTCGGGAGCATGTCGGCAGCGAGCTGTGCCCCATCGGGTCAAGGTCCGAGTTTGATCTCGTCCTGTACCTCCTCATGTGCATTGATTGGGCCTCTCTCCCCCTGCTCGTGTAGGAGTTGAAAGTCTTCCTCCCCCTGCCTCCAGCAGAATCCATCTTTTCCCTTGCGTCTTGCTGTCGCTGAGACTCTCACAATCATGCGCAACTCAATCGTTCGAGCCACTCTGTTTGCGCTCTCTGGCATTCCTTTGACTGTCGCTTTCAACGGACTTTCAGTTCCATCGACTATCGCGGCTAACACTTCCTCTGAGCTCAAGATCACCAACGACCTCTCCGATGGTGCTTCAGGTTTCGATGGCTCGTTCACCAACTTCCGAACATATCTCTCTGTCACCGTGCCAGGCTATGGCTCAGGTCCCGCATGCTGGCTCGTCAACTCCACTGCGATCAACATCACCGACCTGACTTTCCTCATTCCACCCTCTGTCGGCCCTGACGGCTCTGCCTACGCGATCGCAACGATGGAATTCAACCAGAACGTCTTTGCAAGCGGCGACTCGGGTTACGAATATAGCAACGATTTCGAGTTGACAAATGGGACGGGATCGTGGTCGGCTGCAGAACTTGCTGGACACACAATTGGGGACCCAGATAACCTGCCATGTTCGGCGTACAACTGCGCGAGGAATTGCACACAGACATTCTATCCAGCCAATACCACAAACGCGGAAAGGGAGACTTATGAGTGCACAGCGGCGTGTCCGGGAGCTACATACGAGAGCTGGGCCGCTCTGCTGGAGGAGGATTGTAAAGAAGAGCAGGCTGACGGCGCCAAGTCCGCCAGTTCTGTATGTGCGGCTGCGTCGAGCGCCTCTGTGGCCGCCACTGCTTCTCATTCGGCGACAGCGACGACTACCTCTACTAGTTCCTCGACCTTCTCAGCAACTTCAAGTGCAGCCACGCCCACTAAGTCCACTGGTGCTGGAAGTCAAATCTCTGCTGTACGAGTGACGATCATCTCTACACTATTCGCCGGTGTGGTTGCTGCATTTAGCATTTGATACCCTTTTGCATATTGTCTAATATAATGTAATCAACAAAGCCCATGCAACAGCCCGATTCCATCTGTTGACGAGAGCCCAATTGCTGAGAGTGCTTGAACGATCTGTGTATCTGAGAAGTGTTCCTGATGCCAATCATAGAAGGAGCTGATATCTCCTGGAGACTCCCCTCTCCCAAACACATGACGAGGTCCTTCAACAAAGCTCTTCCATTCACCCAGCATTACGCCAGGCCATTGTGAATAGCACAAAGAGAGGATAGGAAGTGCTCTTTTAATCTTCTCTTGTCAACATCTTTCTTGCAAATATTTCCTATCTGTCCTGCCCCCCTTTCAGTGCCTTGAGACGACAATCCCGTATCGACACAAAGCAAACTAATATCGCCCAAGTAACCTACATAGCTATTTCTTGTTTTAAGAAATATCTCTAATATAGCTTTACGTTCGACCGTCGACCGTCGACCGTTGATCATTTTACGTTTGAAGCATTGTGTTGCTTTGGCAAAATTATTTGAACTGCGGAAGGGAGAGTCGAGAAGTAATGGATGATCTCAAGGTCACTTCCTACAGATTTGAACTAAAGATTGAGCGTAGACACCTTGGCGCTGAGTCGAAGAGGGAATTGTTATCCAGATACACCTCATTGTCCGCGGAATGTACTTGAGGTAGGGATTCGAGGACACAGTGTGGCGGATAATTCAATTGGTGTTAAGCTTGTATTATCATTACTACTTAGCTGCCCTTGAGGTTATTGGCGAACTCTCAGAACCATCCTCGGATTTGAACCGAGCAGATAGAGCATTTGATTTGATGCTAGAATGAGAAGTATGACTTTATAGAGCTAACGCCTGTGAGCTCTAAATCATTTCCGCCTTGTGTGTAAGTCCAACGAACGCTTAACAACTTTAACTGAGTCTTTGCTGGGGTATTTTCGAAGCATATCCTCTAGGCCTACTTAGACACTTAAAACCCCCCGGAAAGAATAGATTCGCTTGGAGTCAGTCTGGCCAATTATGGCTTGTCCCTGACCGCCACCAGATCTCATCGCTTCAACCTTGTGAGTTTTGCAATACCTTCTACTGATGGAATAAACATTTCCTCGAGATAATATCACGACATCTTGACTTCTAGAAGAAGTCCGACTATTAATAGGAAGCGCTGCTGAAGCGAATATATCCTTAGCTCGTGCGCCACGCTGAATCTGGCAGGTCATGCCTCAACTAACGAGACCCGTTGAAAAGGATGTAGGCTGACCATTGGGAAGGAAGCATAAAACGTACAACTGTCGATCACCAAAATATTTTACTCTTTGAGTACAACATGGAAGCTTCGGCAACAAGAAGCTATCCGGAAGGATTCCACTGCTCGTCAAGGCTTGACTGCAAAAGGCATCTCTACCTTCTTGCTAACAATCAACCCCACCTCTGATGGGGCAAACATTGGTTATTACCACAACCCAAGCAAAGTATAGCAAGGATGTAAACAATTCCTTCGTCATCAATGCAGCTCTGGCATCTTGTTATCAGGAAGCTTCACCGAAAATGAAAGTACCATCGCCTTCAAAAGCCTGACGGGCACCCGCATATTTCCTCCCGTCTTGTGTCTGCCTGCGATTTCTGCCCGAGAGCCTTGAGATTCGAATACTCAGAATTCTTGAGGACTCTGTCAATATGCGGTTCCTGAGTTGTGTATCCGCTCTAGCTATTTTGCCTAGTCTTGTCCCCGCGGCTCAGCATTCTGGGAGGAGCTTGCAACACGTTGGAAAGAAGGATTTGCCTCACCACTCTCGCAAGAGAGAAGCTCCGCAGATTCGGCAACGCTCTAATCCCTCTCAATACCTTACCAATGCGACTGCTAGTGAGCTCCCAGCGTTTGGCGTTCGGAAACGAAGCTTACAAACCCTCAGAATACTCAGTGAATGGTACTGGCATCCCAGATGTCAATTTTGATATTGGAGAGTCCTATGCCGGTCTGATACCCATATCAAAATCGAAGAACGAGACGAGGGAATTATATTTCTGGTTCTTCCCCTCAGAAAATGTTGATGCTGGAGACGAGATTCTCATTTGGCTGAATGGAGGAGTGAGCCTTTTACTCCCTTCCATAGCTGTAGATCGATGCTGATGCTTTTATAGCCTGGCTGCTCATCACTTGAGGGTCTCCTTCAAGAAAATGGACCTTTCATCTGGCAATACGGAACTTACGAGCCAGTTCCCAATCCCTATACGTGGGCCAATCTTACAAACGTTGTCTGGGTGGAGCAACCAGTTGGAACTGGCTTCTCACAAGGAACACCAACGGCAACTAGCGAGACCGATGTTGCAGCCCAATTTTTGGGATTTTGGGAGAATTTCGTAGATACGTTTGGCTTGCAGAATCGCAAGGTTTTCATTGCAGGAGAATCATATGCTGGATACTATGTTCCTTACATCGCAGACGCTATGCTGAATAAAAACGACACTCGTGTTAGTAGTTTTTTTCAGAAGAATAGATGGCTCAAGCTGACATGGATGTAGTATCACAACGTTGAAGCTACCATGATTTATGACCCCTCGACTTCATACGATTCCATTCAGAACGAGATCCCAGCCGTTCAATTTGCTGACTACTGGAGCGGCCTCTTTCCTTTCAACGATACTTACAAAGAATACCTCCACACCGCAGCTGAATCGTGTGGCTACAATGATTTTATCAATACGTATCTCGCATTTCCTCCTCCTGGGCCGCTTCCCGGCCCCACAGATCTCCCTGGACTTGACGAGAACGGAGATTTGAAAGACGAATGCTCTCTTTGGAACGCCGTTTACAATGAGATCTTCAACATAAACCCGTGTTTCGATGTCTATCAAGTGGCAACCACCTGCCCCGTGCTGTGGGATGTGCTCGGCTTCCCAGGCTCATTCGAATACTTGCCAGAAGGAGCTTCAATATACTTCAACAGGACTGATGTCCAGAAAGCAATCAATGCACCGATTCAACAATGGGAGGAATGCATGGATGGTGTTTTCATCAATGATAACGACAATAGCCCTCCATCAGGAGTCAGCGTACTTCCAGGCGTTATTGAGCGGAGCAAGCGAACCATCATTGGTCACGGAGTGAGTGATCCTATGATGTCGTAATATTTGACTTGACTGAAAGCTTCCAGGCTCTTGACATGATCCTAATTTCAAATGGAACCTTGATGATGATCCAAAACATGACTTGGAATGGTTATCAAGGTTTCCAAACAAAGCCTACTGAGCCTTTTTATGTTCCATACCACGATGACCCTAGCGCATCTACTCTTGCTGGCTCTGGAGTCTTCGGGACAACGCACACTGAGAGAGGTCTCACATGGGTGTCTGTTGATCTTTCAGGCCACAGTAAGTTTCCTTGCTGAAAATTCCGAGCAGAGATACTCACTCTTGTCTGCAGTGATTCCGCAATATGCTCCTTCTGCTTCTTACAGACACGTTGAGTTTCTGCTGGGAAGAATTGACTCTCTTTCAAGTACAGTGCCTTTCACGACGGATGCATACCCTCAGTCTAATGCTACGCTTGGGAATGGTACAGCCCCGCCTACAAAACGATGGCTTGTAAGTCCATGAATGTAAATATATGATATGCACGACCATGGTTAGATATAGACTACACGAATATATGATGTTTGAATATCAGTTGCTTTCCAGTGTTTTATTTGAGAGGACTATTGAACATATATAACGCCTGAATGCCAGCCCAGACTCCGTCGCTCCCAGAAGGTGTGTTATACATCGGCCTCAGCCGTAAAGAACGTTTCGATCGTCTCAGTCCTATGTCCTCGATCTCGTCGTTGTATTTAAGCATCTCATATCAGCAGAGGCGTTTCAACCCTTACTCCACACCCCCTCACTCTCCCGATCCTTTCTCATCCCATCTAGAACTCCAACCAATCCACCTCTCCTCAACCTCTCTAGCACAACCATCATTCCCTCTTTGGACTTCCCCAATTGATTCTCCGTCTTGCGACTCGCAATCGCCTCGATGCTTCTCTGGATCCCATTCGTACTCCAACTAGCCAGGAACCCCTTCTTCTCCTCCTCACCCTCTCCGTCTCCCTTCCTCGCCCTGGCTCTCAGTCTATCGCCCAACCGGCTCCTAAACATAACAGTGGTAACCACGCCCGTCGTCCCATCGCCCACCCCAAACCCATCAACATCCTCCCTCGAATGAACCCTCCTCCGAAATTCCTGACTTTCAACAACGCTCAGTATCCCCGTCCAATCTAAATTCTTACTCTCCGTCCTCATCCATCCCTCCTTGACATCGATCGTGCTCGTCTCCAGGATATAGCTCTCGCTTCGTCCACCCGATACATTGCCCAGTACGGATTTCGGCAACAGCTTCACTACAGCTGGGGGCAGCCTGCTGCTCTTCCTGTGCACCCTCGTTGTATGCAGCTGTCCTGTTGCTTCATCTATAGAGCGAGAGATGGTGTCGGAGGAGAGCACGTGTGTGCTGTATGGATTTGGGTACCGGAGGAAGTAGGCGAGGGTGACGGCGGGGAAGGAATAGTCGTATGTGTAGGAGGATTCGTAGAATTTCACCATTTTGAGTGAAGGATTTGCATTATTTGTGAGGGTTGATTGATTGGGGATGGAGATAGGGAGTGGCTGTGATGATGATGCGTGTGGTGTCAGATTGGGCTCGAGTGACTTTTTGCCTGGCCTTTACCCCAGATTGGCTAAATTACACCGCTGCCGAAAACGGCACCCCAAATCAGGCAGAATAAAGTCATATCCCACTTCGCCGAAAAGAACAAATAGAGGACAACAACTACCCACGGGAACTGTCGACAATGACTGAAGCAGAACCATCCACCGTTGCCGCTTTGGCTGCTGATGCGCCTACCACCAAGCAGTCCGTCGATCCGTACAACGTCTCAGGAGAAATAGGAGCAGATGGGATTGCCAAGGCGATTGACTACTCAAAGCTGGTTGAGGAGTTTGGCACAAAGAAGATATTGGAAGAGGATCTAAAGAGATTCGAGGAAGTTACTGGACACAAGCCACATCGATTCATGAGAAGAGGCATCGTGTTCAGTCATAGAGATCTGAACCTGATCTTGGATCGCCATGAGAGAGGAGAACCGTTCTACTTATACACAGGACGAGGGCCCAGCAGTGATAGCATGCATATCGGTCACACCATTCCTTTTGATTTCACCAAGTAAGAATTCGCTCCCGACCCTTTCTGCGAAGTGTGGGAAGGTTTATTTCTACAGTACTTATTCTAACTTTCGATGTTGTATTAATGACTCACAGGTACCTCCAAGATGTCTTTGACGTGCCATTGATCATCATGATGACAGATGATGAGAAGTACATCTTCGGTGGGCCAGAGCGAACGATCGAGGATGTACAAAGCTACACGAAGAACAATGTTAAGGATATTATTTCGGCCGGGTTCGATCCAAAAAAGACTTTCATTTTCAGCGACTTCGACTTCATGGGGGGTGCTTTCTACCGGAACGTCACACGAATGTCTAAGCATATTACTCTCAATGTTGCACGAGCAGTATTTGGGTTCAATGAGAGGTATGTGGCAATCGCTTAGAAAATACTTACGATCTCGTCCTGGGTCTTAGAGTCCCCAAATCTAATCTCATCCATTCAAAAGCAGCCTACTAATTCCAATACAGCTCTAATATCGGGAAGATCCATTTTGGTGCGATCCAAGGCGCAACATCATTTGCATCCTCGTTTCCCCACATCTTTGGAGATAATGAGTCAATTACAAATCAAATACCCTGCCTAATCCCTTGTGCTATCGACCAAGATCCATATTTCCGGATGACACGAGACGTTGCGGCTCGCCTTCACTTCGCCAAACCCTGTTTGATTCATTCCAGCTTCCTCGATGCCCTGCAAGGTCCAGGGACGAAAATGAGTGCTTCAATCGAATCATCCGCTGTCTTTATGAAAGATACTGCGAAAGAAATAAAAAACAAAATCAATAGATACGCGTTTTCAGGTGGACGCGAAACAGTCGAGGAGCACAGAGAAAAGGGTGGAAATGCGGATGTTGACGTCTCATATCTATACCTAAGATTCTTTATGGAGGACGATGAGGAATTGGCCAAGATCAAGAAAGAGTATGAAACTGGGAAATTGTTGACTGGGGAACTAAAGGCGCTTTGCATTCAGCATCTACAAGAATACGTCAAAGCCTTCCAAGAACGTAGAGCACAGGTTACAGACGAGACTGTGAAGGATTTCATGGCGAAGAAGGAGTTGGTCTACAGGGGCAACCAAAACGCGAAGATTACGTTGAGAGAAGGAGCTGAGACTGGACTGGAGGGTAAGATGAGCGAGGTCAAGGTCGAGGAGAAGACAAAGAATCAGTTGAAGAAGGAAGCGAAGGAGAAGGCGATCGCGGAAAAGAAAGCTGCCAAGGAGGCTAGCAAGACAAAAGAGGCAGAATAGATGAGGGTGTTTTTCGAGGACCATACTCAGCTTGAGGAAATGATGACACGGCTTCTAAACGTCTTCTCATCTGATCATACGCACACTAGTGTGAGCTATATGTGGCAGTCACAAATTCAATACCCAAGGCCCTTTCTTTCAAGTAGATGATGCCGCAGTCACTCTAAATCCCGCTTTGAATCAATCAAGCAGACCACCTGTGCTCAAATCATCACAATGCACCTGTTAGCATCTATCCAGCTCTCGCTCACGAACTATGCAGCAGCACATTCAGCAACTGCATCGGCAGCCCCTACAACCACCTAGCACACCCATCCCCTCAAGCTCCTTCTCCTTTCTTTCTCACACCTCTCTGAAGTCTGAACTCTTTTACTGACCAACAGAGTGGTGAAAACTCCCGCCCAACTTATCGATGACCACTAGCACCGACCGACACATCAGCTCATGGGTATATTGACTATTTTTGGATCCTTCCTAATCTCAGGACCAAATTCATTACAGTTTTGAAGGACTGCTTCGTATCATAAGCCATCTCATGCGCATATTGCTCAAACGAGAATTGAGGTTTGTAGGATTAAGTTGCTCTAAGTTCGATTTTCTTGGCGCTGGGGTGACTCGAGTGCAGCTTGTGCCAATATGGCCGGATTAGAATGGAGCCATCAAGTTAGCCATCGTAGCACCATGAATACCATTGACAAAATAACAGAGCGGGATAATCGCAAACCTGGATATACTTTCAATTGTAAGCGACTGACCTTCCTCTTCGAAATGCAACGAATAAGCAGCGCTTGGATACTCCATGAATAGACCCAGACCCAAATAAAAATCGCTAAAGGTATTTGCGCAATCGACGAGATATGAAGAAAATCGGGGGAATCATTGAACGAAGGCGAATTTAAGCAAGATTTCACCCGAATCTCAGACGGTGTGAGGATTAGGGCAGCAACCAAGCACTCGATTGCACGATCTCTGCTGATACAATAGTGTGTGGTGCTCAAGGAGTAGTCTTGGAGCAGAAGTTGCACTGACGCTGGCAATATTTGATGCCATTCAGCTCTACTCATTTGCGAACTGGCCATCGTCATCGTCTCCATCCGCGTGTTCATTGCCATACTCGTCCTCTTCATCGAACATACCCGCAGCCATATTTCCATCATACTGTTGAGTATAGTCCTTCATATCCTCATCCTCATTCCCATACTCATCCGTATCATCATAATCACTATCCTTATCCCCATCCATATTTGCCTCTATCTCCCATCTCTGTGACGTCGGCATGGATCCAGTTTCTCGATAGGACGTTCCATCATTACTACCAGGTATTGCGTCACTATCAACTCTCAGTTCGTTTCCAAGAGCATCATGACCGAGACCTCTAGACCGTGTCCTACTTGTTCCTTGCCTACGGGTCTCTGCTAGCCACGTCTCCTGTAACACCTTCGCCGTCTCATCCTCCCTGTCCAGCTCCATCAACCTCTCCTGGGCTTTCTGGACGCTGCCGGCACTTTTGTTCTTCTTCATAATCTTCTGCAGCTTCTTCCTCTCCTCATTCCTCTGCTGCGCGAAATGGGCTTTCCATTCAATCCTTGAAAATTTCCTGATAGTATTCACAGTAACCTCATCCCCATCTCCCCTGTCTTCCTTGATATCCATTAACCTCTCCAAGAACCTTGCCTGCGATTTTCGCTTGTCCGATGCTTGTGAACCCACAGGTATGAGTAAGGTCGGGTCTTTGAGGTGACCACCTCTGTTGCGTTTATATCTGGACGGTGCTGAAGCCTGAGGTTTGGGTTCCACGTGAACAGAGTTAGAGATGATGCGTACGGAGCTTGCAGCAAGTAAGTCGACATATTCAGGTAGATGTCGAAGCACTGGTAACGTGCTGTTTGGATCACGCTCCGTAAAAAGTAACTCGGTGCCTAGGTTCGAGGCCCACTGGCAGGAGTAGACAGTTCCTTTGTAAGCCACAATCGGGTTCTTACTATGTAGCGCCAAGATCTGAATGTTCGATGATCTGCCGCTTTCCTCGTCAGATCCACTGGCCTCAGGACTCCTTGGGGCATCCAGATCAATCTCATCTGCGTCTGATCGAGGAGTTTGAACTGGGATCCCATTCGCGTCCGGGGTTTTGCGCTTCTCGCCGTCAAGGTTTGGATTTAACCATTTTGCCTTGAAGTTTCTCCTTAATTCATTCCCACTTGCTCCCAGCTTGTGTTTGTGATCGGGGATTGTAAGGTCGAGGGTCACATAGTATGTCTGCAGAGAAGGATCAGCGACGTAATTCTTCGATAGTGAGGCAGATTTTTACCTCTGTCTCGGTTGTAGAATACTCATATTCCCAATCGTCGGGATTCTCAGGCACATGTTGATCCTCGAACTGAAGCTCCTGGTCTTGAGGTGGGGTAGTTTCGGCGATTGAAGGCACTTCGAGCTGCGCCATCACGGTCTACGGTTCGGATGGAGATATCTTCGCAAGTACTGCTCGAGAGGCATCTAAATTGACGTTCGTTGAGTTGTAACGGGAATATTGTGGTGCTCAGAGGTGAATGATGTTGAAGCCTCGAGTTGGGCAGGTAGAAATGATGTGGGGTGGCTAGGTGGGACGAAATCCGAGTTGTTGCCTGAGGCTTATCAGTAACAAAGTCTGATGCCTGCACCACCTCCCAACACGGTTCAGGTTCACAAGCAAAAGAAGTGTTCCACATCTTCTTTCAAAATATATAATCGGGACTTTAAGTCGATGATAATCTTCCAAAATATACCCAGAAATTTGAGAGTAAGCTCATAAATTTGGACCCTTGATGCCGCTTCACACAACTATATAACCCCTCACTTCGTCAGAACACCCATAACATGAGGTATCACCTGGTACGAAGGTTCCAGTTCAGGTTGCTTCAAATCAACATTCCTCCAATGCCCCGAAGCTCTCAACCACTTCTCCGTATCCCTCGTAATCGAGCATCCTCCCAGGAAATGCGGCCATGGGATGTCTACCAGAGCTGCTCATATCAGCAGAAGCCTCCTAATTCCAGAGAGTGACACTTACCTTGATACGCCGCAATAAACCCTCCATGATGCGTAGCGACATGCTCATAGACAATCCACTGTCCCTCTTCCTTCACATACCCATACAACGCATTGATCATCTCCCTTGGCCTGGGAACTGAGCAAAGGCATTGTATTGTAACGATAGAATCGACCTCCCCCATCCCAACCCATTTCTCTCCTAGCTCCTCTACACCCACAGGTACAATGACATAATTATCACTTAGACCCGCCTCTTTCACCCGTCTCCTGAGCAGTTCATGATGGTCCCTGTTTGGCTCAACGCCATATATTTTCGTGACCTTCTCTTTGTCATATAAATTGACCCACTCCCCACTCCCTGGGCCAATCTCAAGCACCACGCCTCGTGCTTCGGAGATCAGAGGACCGACTCTGGGGATAGCATTTTCACGGGTTTCTGGCCCGGCTCTGGCCCAGAATCGAGCGAACCAGGCGTCTTTGAGTTTGGATGGAGAGAGCAAGACGGAGAACTGGAGCGTGATGAGGAGATTGAAGATTGTGGTAGGCAGGTAGGAGGCTGAAAAGCACATGAAGTGCCAGGGATCAATCAGATGCCAAAAGATGTCGATCAGTTTTTCGAACATTGTAATTTGGTGTCTGTGGGTAAAATTCAAAGAGTTTATGAAGGTTCGAGACTTTTAGGAAAGGAAGATGTGGGTGGTGCGAAAGTTATATGTGAGCTTCGGCATTATTTGCCCGCTTCTAGCGCCTGATACCCATAGCAAGGATTGTATCAGCGCTAAACAAGAAGGCGCATGGATGAATGAGTTAGAAAGAGTTGATAAAAGTCCAGCCTTGGAGGGATGACGAGATGAATATCTACTTTACAAAACCTGTATAAAGTGGAATGCCCAATATTAAGAGGAAGGGTGCAGAAATGGTTCCATTCACACAGTCTGGTGCAACAGACATGTCAACTGAAGTTGTATCAGTCAGATCATATATTGTGATAGTGGACAGCTCAGGTAGCTGTTGGTAGTCCGAAGAGGTTCCTGGTCAGGTGACATCGAGGGAAACGTTGGGGAGAATATTTGGCTTATGCCAAGCGCTAAAACTTCTGAGAGGTTAAGACCGAGAACTTTTAAGCCAATCAACATATCTCAGTGCGAATATACACTCTGTGATCCTTTTGAGATCCCATCTGCCTCACCAGCTCCTCGCTTACATTTCTGCCCCTGGATTAAGCGAAGGGCAGCCAACCCGTAGCCGTAGACGAAAACCGTCCAGGAACTCAGTATACGAGCGCAACTCCACCTATCAGAGCTCATGACATGTTTGAATCATCCAATAGGCCAAATGCTTTAAGAATGTTGAACTATTTTGATCTATCAGGATTAAGATTGAGATCAGACTCGAGCGCTCGAAATGCCGTTTGCAATCAAAAGATTTAGGGGAACGACCATTGACTACCAAAGGATCGGGGGACCTTTCTGAAGACTAATAGACACACCTAAGTCAAATGTTCAAATCAGTGGGCAGAAATGAACACTTAGATTAGGGTCAAGTCTCCTTCATTTCTTTACCACACTCCTATGTTTAACGCTCACAGCACAGCCCGTCCCTTCGGCCCCTTAGGCATTTTCTTGTTTTCCAACGCTTCCACGTCCTGCTTCTTAAAGTAGTGGGGAGCAACTTCATATAGCCATTCCACCTTAATCGGCATCACACTTCTCGCATATTCCTTCGATGTCTGCACCATCTCAAAAAAGCAGATGGCTTTGATTGGCGGATCCGAAGCCATTAAGACGCTGCTGGGGTGGATGTAGACAGATGTGTTCTTCTTCATCGTTCGGTAGCTGTCACCGCCACGCTCTAATTTTGCCGAGTTAACGAAATACCCAGAGAGAATGGCCTTTTGTATCGGAACGACGTCGTTGCTGCCACAGCTCGACACCGTGACTTCCACTCTTTCACATAGTGCCAAAAGTTGATCTTTTACGTCTCTTGCCCTGGTCAGAGATCTTTGCTGCAGGAAGTTTTCTTTAGACCAAATGGGGCTGAAGTCGGAATCGCACCATTGTGAAAAGATATTCAGGTATGTTGTCATGTCGCCTCCTTCTTTTACTGTGAAGCGAGCACTGTGAGAGAATTAGTGATGTAGTCCCAAAAGCAGCGCGGGAAGACTGACCGGGCTGAATCTGCGTGGATCTTCTTATCCTTAGGCCTGAAAAATAAAGACCCCGCTTCATCCAACATTGCAATGATTGATACGATCTCCTCAACGCAGCCGAGGGAATCAGCAGCCAAAATGCTCCGTGCAGCCATTGGACTGAAAGTCGGCAAGTCAGTAAATTTGAAAGTGCTGATCAGGAACAGGGGAAGTACTTTATAGGCAGTTCAGCCATCTTGCGGCCAATCTTCGTTAAGGCTCCCTGGTGGTTCAAGGCGTGCAAGCTGAAAAGTTGCGTCAGTGCTTGAATCAGGACCTGCAGTGACAGAGTTGTCAGTACTTGTTTCATTTGAAATATTTCGAGAAGAGGTTGTCTGGAAACCTGAGTCAGAGTTAAACCAGAGTTTGAGCTTACCTCTGGGCTCGGAGAATCAATCCAATCGAAGCCCAACACATCGTTAACTCCCAGTGACTTGAGGGTCAATGTCAGGGGGCAAAGATCCGCTCGTAGAATTTCTGGCGTAGTAGACTCCTCCATTTCGTTGTGATAGGCCCATTTCGTGCTGTTGAGGAACCTAGAGTTAGCATTGCTCTTTTGAAGGAGTCTCATGGAGGAACAAATAGAAAACTTACTATAAGCGGAAACATTTGCCAGGTCCAACTCTACCAGCCCTTCCTTTCCGTTGATTTGCAGAAGCTCGTGAACAAGGGACCGTTACAAGTTGACTAAGGCCTGTGCTCGGGTTGTATACATTCTGTTTCTCGAACCCAGGATCGATAACGTACACAATCCCATCAATGGTCAAGCTAGTTTCTGCGATGTTGGTGGCCAGGACCACTTTTCGAGCATTCTTGGGGGTTGGCTCAAAGATTTTAGCCTGCTGCTCACTAGGTAATGCTGAATAAATACGAGCGACGATGAGTTCTGGAATCCGAGACCCAAGCTTCCTGCATATCTCCTCAATGTTTGTTGCTGCAGCTTCTATTTCTTCCTCTCCAGTTAAGAATACTAGGATATCGCCTCCTAGGGGTTGCGACCTAAGTTCGAAGGTTAGTTGGTGACATTGAAAGTCATGGTATATCCTCTTACGCGTGTATTTGGAATATCGTACTGACACACCCGGCAAGGTAATTGGCTTCTGGTTCGGGAGTGAAATGGACCGAAACTGGAAACGTTCTTCCTTCAACGGAGAACACAGGACACTTATTAAAATAGTCTGAGAACTTCATGGAATCTATCGTCGCAGAACTTATGATGAGCTTAAATTCTGGACGGACCTCACATAGATCCTTCAAAATAGCGCATAGCAGGTCCGTCGCAAGAGTTCTCTCATGGGCTTCGTCCAACATAATAGCAGAATAACTACTGAGGTTTGCGTCGGAAGCCAGCTCTCGGAGCAGCATACCATCTGTATATCGTTATTGTCACCAATCAAAAACTTGGGAGCTGTGAGTGGCTTACCTGTTAGATACTTTATTACAGTCTTGTCGCTTGTCTGATTTTCGAATCGAATTGAATATCCAACTGTTGTCCCTATTTTACAACCCATTTCGTCCGAAACACGGGCAGCGACTGACATAGCGGCAACCCTCCTAGGCTGCGTGCACCCTACACAGAGCCCATCCTTGGTGTATCCTGCCTCGTGTAGATACTGGGTTAATTGTGTTGTCTTTCCCGACCCAGTCTCTCCAACGACGACGAGGATTTGATGATCGCTAACTGCCGACAAAAATTCATCTCGGTAACTATAGATCGGGAGACTCTTTCGCGTCTCCTCAATGGATAGCGCCTTTTTCTCTGCGGCATCCAATTGACTCGCGAGAAAAGCTTGCTCTTTGGTCATGCCATCGGTAGCCGTCGCCGAATCGATTAACCATTTGATGCCCTGCTCCTCATCGAGGATATAGTCATACTCGCCCTGATCCACCCTCTCTGTACTCTGTACCTGCGATTTAGCTTTTGAAGCTTGATCTCTTTCCCATTCCTCATGCTCCGTGACATATCGCTCCTTGCCATATTCATCTCGATCGACATAGCGCTTGTACATAGCATCCTCTTTCTTCTTCCGATCGATCTTGCCCTTTTCGGTGATATAGTCGTCTGGCATCGCATAGCCATCGAGATGATCGTCAATTCGAAGTCTCTCCTCCGCAATTCGAAGGACCTCTCTATTCTTCGCAAATTCGGCCTTCTCCTTCTCTGAGAGTCTAGCACCACTTCGTAATTCCTCAGTCTCCTCCGCAACCTGCTTTCTCAAGAGCGCCAGTCGTTCCGTCTCTCGTTTCTTCAAATAGTCTTGTCGTGACCTCTCCCTCAAATCTGGAAGAGCTGCACTTCGAGCAGCTGCGTCTTCTGCTAGCGCACGCCTTTGAGCCATCGCGTTTCCTTCTTTCGTAGAAGATCGATCTTCAACTATCTTCTTCGTCTTGTCGGCATCTCTGGTTTGCAACCTCTTAGCGAAAGCATCCCGCTCCTCTCGATCGATTCTGTCTGCCTTTTCTTCCTCGGTCTCGTTTGGTGGTGGCTTCTCTCTGTCAATCTTCATTCTTTTGGGAGAAGGCTGCTGGAACATGGCCTCCTCTTCAGACATATACTCTTCATCGCCCCATCGGTCGTTATCGTTCGCGTCTTGTTTTCGTATAGTCTTTGATCGATGATGTTCGGACTCGCGGTGGGGTGACCGCTCTCTACTTTTATCTCGCCGCTTCTTCCTGTCGCCATGTCTGCGCTTCTCTTTCTTTTCGACCTTGGCAGGGCCGATTTCCTCCTCATCCATGGGCACGAAGGCGTATTTATTTGCAGGCATTTTGTAAAGTTTTCTGGAAGTTTGTGTTAGCCAATTGATCTAATATTATTCGTAAGCAGAAAAACCGACTTGGTAATAGAAATGGAAGAGGAGGAAGGGCAATTAAGTAGGCTGCGCTCAGTCCAAATATCGAATCGAAAATGAGGCTGCCAATTTACCCAAATTTGGGGTAGCTTTCGATCACGGAAAATAATTTGACCGATGCTCCGTGCGAGTGGTGACAAAGTGTCCAGAGTGTTATCTTGCGATGAATAAATTTCACCTGCTGCAGGTCCATTCTAGTTAACATTTCATGATTCTAGTCTCTCATTAAGTCCCATGACTGTCTTCACTCAATCAACTTGAACAGTTTGGTTTGATTTTGCTGTGGCGCACCACAGGCGCAAAGATGTGGCTTCCTTCAGCACTGTTTATGCTGCTGTGCATGTTACAGCTCGCCGTATGCACAGAAGACTTCTATAAAGTATGTATCCATGATGACACCTTTACATTGCAATCACTAACTCAACTGAAGCTTCTTGGAATAGACAAACAAGCCTCTGATCGAGAAATAAAACGTGCTTACCGAACCCTGAGCAAGAAATACCATCCCGATAAGAACCCGTGCGATCATCATGATGTATCAATGAATTGAGGTGCTAATAATATATCTAGAGGCAATGATACGGCCAAGCAAAAATTCGTCGAAGTTGCCGAAGCATACGAAGCTCTCTCCGAACCCGAAAGCCGCAAAATATATGACCAATACGGCCACGAAGGCCTCAAACAGAGACAGCAAGGAGGAGGCGGAGGCCACCATGACCCCTTCGATATATTCAGCCGGTTCTTCGGTGGTGGAGGCCATTTCGGACAGCCTGGCCAACGACGAGGTCCTGATATGGAAGTCCGGGTCGGTGTTCCCCTCACAGACTTTTACAATGGTCATTCCACGGAGTTTCAGCTTGAGAAACAGCAGATTTGCGAGGAGTGCGACGGCTCTGGAAGTGCCGATGGTCAGGTTGATCAGTGTACGCATTGTGGCGGCCATGGGATTGTGGTTAAGAAGCATATGTTGGCTCCGGGCATCTTCCAGCAGGTGCAGGTGCAATGCGAACATTGTGGCGGGCAGGGCAAGTCGATCAAGCATAAATGTCCAGTTTGCAGTGGAACAAGGGTTGTGAGGAAGATCAGCACGCATCAGTTGGTCATTGAGAGGGGTGCGCCGAAGGGTCAGAAGATCAATTATGAAAATGAAGCGGACGAGAGCCCAGACTGGGTTGCTGGAGATCTCCACGTTACGTTGGTTGAGAAGGATCCTGATCTTGTCGAGGACAACGACCTGAAGGTCGATGGAACGTTCTTCCGACGAAAAGGAAATGATTTATACTGGAAGGAGGTACTTGGGTTAAGGGAGGCGTGGCTGGGCGATTGGACACGAAACCTCACACACTTGGATGGGCATGTTGTACGATTATCTAGAAAAAGAGGGGATACTATCCAGCCTGGACATGTGGAGAGAGTTGTGGGAGAAGGAATGCCTAAATGGCATGAAGATGGTGACAGCGTTTACCATCAAACCGAATTCGGTGATCTACTCGTCGAATATGTCGTCGTGCTACCCGATCAAATGGAGAAAGGAATGGAGAAAGACTTTTGGACGACATGGGAGAAATGGCGGAAGAAGAACGGCGTCGATCTCCAAAAAGACAGCGGTCGACCAGAAGGGCCTGTGAGTGCTGCGCACAAGGATGAGTTGTGAGCAGTGCGTATTGTATCATTACTAGAAATACAAATCGATGCCAAGATGCAAGTCTCACTTATCTAGGGAAAGACAGCGAAGGTATGATTCGATTGTCCTCCTAATTACAGAGCAGTAGAGGCATCAATCTTGGAATTACTATGAAAGTCCATCGCTTACTCGCTCGCTCACTTCAAAAGAAAAGCCAGTGTGGTATCGTCATCCGTCCAGTCGCAACGCCGTGCTTACAATACAGTGAGAGATTGGCTTGAATGCCATGAAATGTGCCCAGAAAGCAACGTGATAGTTTCTCATAGTCAAGAATTGCCGGGTTCTCGACGGGATAATGTGGCATATCTCTGTCGAGTAGATATTGGGCTCGTTATCAACCATCAGTCATCGTAGGGCTGACCGAGTCGTCAACCGTCTAAACACGGGAAGACCTGTACCATCGGCGGCGTCCGTGTGTAGTGGTAGCAGTGGCGCGGCGGCGGTGGACAACCCACAGACCGATGACTGCAGAGGCGAGGAAGAAAATAGCAGCCAAGAAGGTAAACGCGATATCAGCCTTAAACTTGGAGCACTCAGACTTTCCAGTGATGCCATGCCAGTTCCAAACACTGCCGCAATTCATAGGTCCGACATAATTGACGAGTAGACCAAAGGCAACGATGTAGAGGATGAAGAGGATGAGGTCGGCGGGCCAGTGGAGGAAGCTGGAGGCGAATGGAAAGAGGAATATGAGGGAGAAGAGGATGCCGAGTGCCGCGACGACCTCAGTGTAAATAAATCTCTTCTCGGACCATGCTGATGTGGACTTGTGTTGATGAAGCCACTGGCCTGTAAGACCTGCGACCGTTGCAGAAAACGCAAGCTTTTATATTGTTAGAATTCGATTTCTTACAAGCATCTCAAGGAAGAACTCACCTCGCCGATGCGAAGGCATAAGGAAACCAAGTCTGTGAGGATCATCATGTTTAGAAGATTTTTCTGAGTCGATGAAAAGGTAGGGTGAGTCGTTCAAAAGCGTAAAGATCTAAGGCAAAGATCTATTTGTTACTCTGCACGGTCGGATTGTGCTTGTTTGTTGTTGGAAGAGTTGTGCTGGAAGGAAAATGAGGAATTTTATAAGATGCGAGTCATTCGACGGATTAATTCACTCATGCAGGACGCCGTGACGAAGGTGAGCTTGAGACAACATGCCAGCATATTTTCAAGGCCATAGAATGACTCAAAGGCAAACGCTGCCTTCGTACCACCAAAACACAAGTCAACCATTCAAAATTTGAGTGATCCGAAATATCGACGCCAGTGAAGTCATAATGGCTGGGGGAATAGAGTCTGGAGCCTCTCCATTCCTTGATTCTGTGGCACTGGAGTCTCAAGTGTGGCTGCAATTCAATATGAAACACCTCATCAATTATCGAAATGGGCCTATCGAACGAAAAGTAGAAGCACATTCGTCACCGTGTGTGTATCGAAGGGAACGACAACAAAAATTTGCAGGCGGTGAGGCAAATCATGGACTATCATGTGTACAGCTCATAAGTTCATGGTTTGCTATTGGATATTCGAACCGGAAATCCAAGCAATCAGGCCGGACATGAGGTCCAGGTGACAAGGCTTGCCCAATTACAAAGTTGGCAAAGCTCGTTGTCAACCGGAAGTGATTAGACTTCGCGATCATTTGGAGATCCCTTGTCACTTACTGGAAACTTCCAAAGTATTGTTTACCTATGACGTTAAGTGACGACTTTGATAACCAGCCTGTGGAACGATTGTGCAAACAGCATGCAAGCTGTCTTCGAGAGAAAGTTGGCAAGTCGTCCGGGGAACTCGCTTCTCTCTAGCGGTGGCTCAACAGGCTTCCAAGTGTGGCTGATGTCAGTACTGTAACTGTAGATCGTTAAGCTTCACCCGCATTCCTGTTATGATCACCTCATGTGTCCAGTCAAAAAGGGCGAGGTGTGTGGCAGACCACCCGGTTTGAAAAACTTGTTTCAATATCAGCTTCCAAAAGACTCGGACTTCAGATTCCTTCGAGCCTTTGCTGCCACTTATGGCATCGAGAATCTGGAATTAGTGCTGGATCGAGCACCTGGGTCAGAACCGATCAGAGGGTTGTCGATGTCACCTATCTAAAAGAGCTAAAAAAGCTAAAGGCTTGGCTTCTGGTGTAATGATACGGTTTTCAATGTCAAGGCGATTTGAATTGCAGTCGTTAGATCTCAGTTTGAATTTACGCCTCGCCCCTAAGCGCGGGTTCCAACCTTCTACTTGAATCTTATATATTTCAGGCTTTGGTGCACGGGGGTTTCGGAATCGTCTAGGCTTCCCAACATTCATGAGAGGCAGTCAGAATATATGGTATTTGTCCAAACTAGCAATACAGACATCTAGGCATGGTTCGAAGCATGAGTACGATTTAGTGTTTCCTCTCGATGCCACGGTGGAGCAACATGATAGACGGTTGCATGAAATAAGCTACCAGTAAGTGGCCCGACCCACCATATCCACTGGTCTGCACGACCGAATTGAATTAGTTCATGCTTCAAACCCAGAAATTCCAAAGAGACAACTCACAATTAAAGTTCCCGCGAGCAACGGCAAATGAGAAGCAGCGAGCAGGATTCATACCGGCTCCTTGATAACCAGCCGCGATACCAACAGTAGAAAAGGTCGTGAGACCAAGCGTACATCCTACAAGAAATGGGCCCAGCTTTGGACCCATTACTTGAGCTTGTCGCGGATCGAGACCGACCCCGAAGGCGATGAACCTGTACACTGTGAGGATGAACAAAAGAAGTGAGAAATGGTGCTAACAGCAAAATAAAGCTCGTGACGGATTCGATCAAGTAGGCTTGACTTTGCGTTATGAGTTCTGGCTCAAAAGTGCAGCCACCTCCTTGGTAGCTATGTGAAGTCAGAACGGTGGATAAGTATCTCAAGTGGACTGCTTACAGTTGTGTCAGATTACTTCCATAGCTTCCCCTAATCAAACCACCAGCAAGAGCACCTCCTGCAGTTTGCCCGATCAAATACAATATTCCTCGAGCGAACCCAGTGAGCCCGGTAATTATGGTCGAGAATGTGATGAGGGGGTTGACATGGCCACCAGTGGATGGTGCCATTGCCCAGATGAAAAGGCTTATAAGGAAAATATTGGTGATGCCAACATATGGTGCTGTCTGAAGTGTATTGAAACTACCAATCGTTGTATGTATCATGGCGGATAGATATATCATCGATGTTGTACCAACAAACTCTATAAACTGCAAGAACTCTAAGCATAAGTCCCGCTCAGGAGGGCATCACGCTAACACTTACGGCGGACTTCCACACATTGATGTCATCCCATCCGTCTGTGAAGTACCAATATAAGACACTTCCCCAGGCTTGTGATGGTGCAGATTTCCTATTATCTTCGCGCAAATTCAGAGCAAAACTACCAGGAAATTGAGTAGCCGCACTCGGGACCAGCCTTTTCTCCGATATCGACATGATAACGAGAGGAAAACAAGAGGACTATTGTGGCTCCATGATGTGAAGAAATAGATTTCTTCTCCTTTATGCTATTGGTGAATGCTCACTCAGCTTAGGTACGAGATTTCAAGTAGTTTCAAAGCTGCGGATGTATGCAATTCGCTGATTAATGCAAAAGACTAGCGCTGTTCAGCGAAGGCACCGGAAAAGGCTTGCACGTGATATCTCCCAGTGCTCTGTCCATAATACGGGATGATGGATTTTACTGAATGAATGTAAATGTAGAGCGGTTCTCGATCTCAAGAAGAGTATATGGAGATAATAATGATCAAGTAGTCATACTTTAGGTAGCTATGTACGGTACAGTACGTCTGAAGATGCACTAAAATCGTTACACCAATCAAATCGTTGGCGAATCCAAGCGGAGCTTTGCTTCAATAATCCAACATCATCAAAACACCACTGCCGATTTCAACACAGCCATTGCGCCTCCCCATCGCGACAATGGCATCCAAACTCACCCCATATTTATTCCGGTCTGCTGTCCGGCCTGTCCGCATAGCTTCACGAGTGCAGCGCCGGTCATTTGCGGCCAGTACAAGAGTTGCCAGCGATGCCCTTCATGTCGTGAGACCTCCAATGCCCTTCCCCAACTCTCCTACACGGGTTGAGAAGCTTATATATACAATCACAGCATCGCGATACTCCCGAAAATAATGCGAACACCCCCTTCACGTTCACGGAGCAGAATAAGAAACTCATCGACGAGATTCTCAAACGCTACCCACCCCAATACAAGAAAGCCGCTGTCATGCCAATCCTCGATCTCGGGCAAAGGCAACATGGATTCACGAGCTTGAGTGTTATGAATGAGGTTGCCAGAATACTGGAGATGCCACCAATGCGAGTTTATGAGGTTGCGACGTTCTACACCATGTACAATCGCGATCCAGTTGGAAAATGGCATTTGCAAGTTTGCACTACCGTAGGTTAAGCGTGTTTGGGAAAAGAAATGAACAGCCTACTGATGTCACATCTGCAGACCCCATGCCAGCTTGGAGGATGTGGTAGCGACAAGATCGTTAAAGCTATCAAAGATCACCTCGGAATCACCCCTGGTCGCACCACTGAGGACGGACTGTTTACCTTCGTCGAAGTCGAATGCCTTGGTGCATGTGTCAACGCACCAATGGTTCAAATCAATGATGATTACTACGAGGATCTTACACCCGAAACCACAGTTGCACTATTGAAGGCATTACAGGCAAGCGCAAAGCATATCGAGACCACTGCGTCAAGTTCCAAGGTTGAAGGTGGAAAGGGTGCGCTGACTGGTGATGATAAGAATGTCAAGAGTGGCTCTGAGGTAGGAGAAGGAGGTGGAAAGATCTACGAGGTGGATGGTGTGAAAGTCCCCTCGCCCGGCCCAATGAGTGGAAGGAAGACCTGTGAGAACCTCGCGGGATTAACAAATTTGACCAGCGAGCCGTGGAGCACCGAGGTATTCCGAAAAGACTTGTAGATTAGATGATAATTTGAATGCGTGTACATACCCCCTTGGCATGTTGATACTGGGCTCCAAGTTGGGTCCAGACCTTTGGGGCAAGGAGCCAGCCATAGAGAAGCCATGATTGTCTCAAGCAGAAAGATCTTGGTAGTAAACCCACAAGTCCTGAATATGCTGCATGTGGCTTGGTGTGCTTTCGCACGATTCAATTTGTCTGGTGGCTGTCCATGTCGGCTCGAAGATTGAGGTTGTCCTGGTATTGTTTAAAATTTCTATCTATCCATTGGATCAGGCTGTACCTTGCGTTTTATTGCAGAGCACACTTTCTCATGCCGAGTGGCAGGCATTTGTTGTTTGGGGCTTCCACCCTGTGAAGATGGAAGACTTCGATCAAAGCTTAGAAAGTCTTGTGAAACAGCATGCCTAAAGTCCCTTCACTAATCAGATGTCAACTCCGGAATGGTTTTTGGGCTCGGTGCATATTCTGCGTCTCTGTTTTGGGTGACCATGCTCTCTTTTTCTTTCTCAAATGAGAGAATCATATGCCTGTCATGTCGACAGGAGAACCAGCTAGATAATACCCCCGCATTCAGAAGTTTGGAGTGTCGTCCTTGCGACTAGGTGGAGTAATGCTTGACTGTTACTGAGACACCGGAATCTTCTGCAATGTGCATCATTCAATGGGCTAAACTGCAATAATCATGGTAGTTCCAAAGCGGAGATTACGTCGAGAGCTTGTTCAGTGAAGTTGGAACAGGCCACGAGAGATTCATTGAACGAAAATATCATTTGATCACGTGGCTCCACCAAAGTCGAAGAGCCTTGCTATTCGTTGCAACAACGGCTCCGACCAATCTTTTTATTTATCAGCTTAGAGTTAGAAGCTTGGCAAAGACAAGCCTCGAGCTCCTCGAGATCATGGCCAAGATCATTGCCCTTTAAGCAGGGAGCAGGCGACTTGGCAGCTTGAACGCTATTCGATGGGACTCTCTTGATTGCAAATGTTCCCGAGTGTAAACACCAATCAATAACGCCTTGAGTTAAATTACACCCCCACGATGTCTCGTAAGACTTAAAAAGGCAAGTGGTTGCTTTTTTGCGTTTCACGAGGCTGGATCTCAGCCCAAGCCTAAGTCCGAAAAAGGATCACAGCTGAGCAAAGGGCTGAGCCACTCCTTGACGGCTCCGTATCAACATCAACACAATTACTTTTTGTCTCATCCACCTAGTGGCGGGGTATTTAATTGGCATCTGACTGTCTTGCGAAGTTATAGTTTTGATCTCTTATTGCTTATGGTGCACAGCATCGGGTTTCATCCGGATCATGGTACTTCTATGGGGAGTTATATTTGGCATCATTGGCATGGTACCTTGTGTGAGAGACGACTGTTCGATCGTCTTGAGAGTCAAAGTTAACCTATGTCATGTTACAGGCTATGGAGCATACAAACACTCTGGCTGCATGTAGTTGGGCTGTGGCAAAGGGACGAGCTTAGATAGCGCGTATATCGCAAGTTAAAGAACGTGAAGCCCAGGCCCCGACATCTTGATCAGAAACTTGGTTACGATTCCCGCAATGCACTCATTATGCTACTGATTCCTCTCCAGCATGTGGACTCAAGGTATATCCAACCAATATACCCCGATTCCCCGAATACGGGCGTCTAAGGTTTTAAGCTATGTACGAGTCAAAATTTTGTAGAAACGCTTTCTTGGGCTCGCTTTCTGGTCTCTAATTCATGTATTTACAATCGAGCAAGTCATCTCTTTACGGAACACAGACTTTGGACAAGACTAAAGTGGGGCCACCACCTACAATGCCCAAACCTTTAGTCAGGGGTGAGCTAGTATTTATCGTTACAAGTGCGGTTAGAGTACCAACTACTCGAAGCTGAACATTTTAGGCGAGGCAGACACAGAGATGATCGATGTCCGTACATTCTGAATGAGGTGCCTCGCCGAAGCAAGGTCTACAAGGATTTCTCTCATTTTGCTGTTGCTATTCTTGATTACTGACGTCGTCCGGAGGAGATAAGAATCACAGTGCACAGTGCACAGTGATGGTTTGAAGGATTCAAGGAGGCTATAAACTTCAGCCGACTGGTAGGGCTGATCCACTGATTCGATGAGTTTGTTAGAACTCCAATCAAATAGGAGAGCATGGCTTATATAGCTGCTTTCGACTGCCTTCGTGCCCCGAAGACTGGCTAGGGTGACCTAAGTTTTAGAGTTTTGGGGAGCGTGGCTGCTGATGCCGAGTGCTGGATATACCCGCTCACAGGGGGCATGCAGCCGCGCTTGACTTGAGCAGCGACTCGAAACATGTTCTTGGTGGTGGCTCGAGAGATCCTTTCCATCAAACTGCCATCGACGATGTGCAAAATCATGACACTGAGTTGGAGTCACTTCGTATCAGTCTTCATCATTTCTCAGCTAAAGTCGTGGCTGGAAAAGGAGTTCTTCATTGGACCTCACAACTGCAGCACTAGATATTCACTGATTATTGTATTTTATATTAAGCCCGTTCGAACTGTCTCAGAACCATAAAAGATGGTCATGAAACAAATATTTTCAGATTAATCATTACACTCATGCACACACCCTCCCCGTTGGTCCCTGACCCACTATTGATACCATGCAGAACTCTTCCCTCACCATCCGTCCCCGACAGAGAACTTTGACCTCTTGTACTGAATGCAGAAGGCGAAAACAAAAGGTACGACCTACTTTCATGCTGAAAGCAATACAATCCACCTCTTTGACATTGGATTAATCTTGGCATACAGTGCAACCAGGCTAAAAATCGACCGTGCAATAACTGCGCGAGGTAAGATACTAAATTCTCACTTCTGCTGCCTCCCAAATTCATTTTTCAAACATATACAGGCATCCAAAGTACTTACTTAGAGGTTTTGCTAGACGCTATCCTCCAGTGGCATGTACATATACAAGTGAAGCTTCAAGGTAAGGCTACAGAAGTCTATAATATCTCAGATGCTAAAAGAATTAATAGTCGAGGATCAACCATAGAGCGGATAGTGGATCTTCAAGAAGAATCAAGATTCCGGGACGACCCACAGCCCAGCAACAGTCATCCAACATCATACCCGCCTTCAACTACCGGCTATGCCTCTCAAGCCGGTGGCACAGCTTACGCAAGTCAAGAAGGGCAACTACTTAGCACGCCTCCTTTATACTACGCGCCACCAGACTTGACAACGGATTATTGGCAACAACAAGATGACCCATGGAGCAGCCAAAATCTCACATCTTTGCCATCCAGCGGTCTTGTCGGCGAAGGCTACTACCAAGCTCACGATACTTACGCATATGAGCCTTACCCAAGCTATTCAAGTGCAGCACAAAGCTATGGGGGGTATCACTCAACCGCAGATACTCCCCCAGCAGCAGGGCCTTCCCACTCAGGCGATCTGAGTCCGTACGTGGGTATCGGGGCCGGGTATGACGCCTTCAGCGAGCTTTCGATTGGGGTACCCAGACAAAACGAAGACTATTCTCCTTTCTGTGAGCAGGATCAAGAGCCTTCTAACAAAGTGTCTTCTTGGCACTGACGAAAATCAGTTTACTGAACTGTGGCTACCTACTCTGTAAGGAATGATGGCAACTCATGGGAACTGGTCATCAGCGCGCAATCCGGAATCTGTATTGAATAAGAACTTTCCTTCAGCAAGAACTTGCTTTTCAATTTAAGTACTAGGCGCTGGGCCCTTGTCTAACGTTCCTTTGGAACCGGCTGAGCCGCGTCTCTAAAGATTGACTCTGTTCTGTAGATCGGCGATGTGCATTATACGGCGTTTGTGTCATATATGTTCTAATATTGATTGAGTTTGGTAGTCTACGCTCTTTAAGTCTTCTATCAGGACGAGGGGGTCTATATACTGGTGTCACTGTCAAAAAGAAAACGTCCGTCGGGTTCTTGAAATGCTCTTCAATTCCAGACCCTAATAGCTCATCAGAACTTGTTGTCTAAGCACAACGAGAGAAGTATTATCCATCATCGACAATACTGTTGCTGTCGATATTAGAACATCTGTCCCGTTCTTGAAAGACTCTGCAATGTGGGATCTCGGAAGCTATCAAGTATTGTCAACTATCAATAATGCTGTCGTGGTTGGGCAGGCTATAGCTCCTATCGAAATGGAGGGCAATGGACCCCAGATTGACTGACGTAGGTCGTCTCCAGTCCTTGAGTCTTCCAATCCGATAAGGCTCAGTGGGGGTGAATTTAATATATAAGCTATGAGGATGGTCACATGGGAACCAAGATGCCCATACTCTGTACTTAGACAATTCCCTCTGCACTGACAGCACTGTAGAGCTTCTCCCTTCAGACACACCTATACATACAGACTTCTATGACTTCACCTGGGAGTAGTGAGCCTCTCTGTTATAACTTATAGAATGGAAGAGGGCGATTTTGATGGATGATTTAGAGTGCACGTATTGCTTTAGGTCGGTGTTGGAATTCTCCGAAAGTATCCCACCCCTAGAGCTGGTTCCCCAATGCTCACGATGTGGTTGATAATGGTGATTTCAATATTTTATCAGGATGGGGTAAATATACTATCTCAGCTAATTGAGTGAAGGCCCCTGTCGCGAACAGGCCGAACAATTCTGATGCGTAATACAGTTGCATATTAATATTAACGAAGAAATAGAGTCAGAAAGCAAAAGATATTGATAAGTAGCAGATGATGGATTGACTAAAGGGGATGAGCTAGGAAAATTTTATCTCCTATACCAAATTATCGTTGAACTACAGTAGGACGAAAAGTATCAGGGAATCTTTCGTGGGAGCAAAAGCGTCCGTTACAGGAATATTGCTGGTCATTCAGCGACGCTACAGTCGATCTTGCTCCACAGCAATGCGTGGTTCATGACAAACAGACTCATTCATTCGGATTATCTCCCACCAGACTGAGACCCAAGCCCTAAATCCATATCTATTGATTCAAACCGGCTTCTCTTTGCACCGGTCGCGTTAAGGATAAAGAAGTCGTATATCATTTTCATTGAGCCATTACAAAATAATGGCAAAAAGGGCGCTTACCCCTACCAAGAGAGCCCGTACGTTAAGCTTTTCACCAGGGCTGGTTGATACTGTAGCTGGTGTAGACGTCGCCGATGATGCTGGCGATGTAGCTGTTGCAGCGCCTGGCGAAGCCGTGGTTTCCCCAGCTGGCGATAAGACCGTTGTGGCACCCGTAGGCGTGGTGGTAGGTACGAAGCTACCAATAGAACTGACACCTGGAGCGCGCATTTCTATATGGATCGGCTGCGGTGGTGAAGGTGAGGACGGTGGGAACGCGAGTGGTGACAATCCACCTGATCCTGCTTGAATACTACAGATCTCGCTACCAAGTCGATGGACCGCTGTCACAGTGTCAGTCCTCCAATTGATAAATGAACGTTTGAGATCACGTACTCAGGGCATCAGATATAGAGCAAGCTTTCAGGACACATGGATGAGCGGCCATCGTGATAGCAGACTTTGCTGAACCACATTGGCAAGCATAGTCGGTCAGCCCGCAGCCAGCTCCAGAGATTGCCGCCGTCAAGCAAGTGAGCGAACACGATGGAAGCTGAGTTACCGCGCTGAAGAAGGATTGAGATAGTGCGACAGCGGCCAGTAGAGACACAATCGCAGCGTCTGAGAATCGCATCTTAAAACACGTTCTACAGCAAAGCAAATGTGAGGCTGTGGTATGTTCTTAAAGGTTAAGAGGTAGCAAGGCCTCTTCGGTGAGATGAGAAAGCAAAAGAGGTGAAGGGGTATCAGGATCTTTGCCATGTTGCTGATGGGGCTTGCACATGCAATTGTATTTGACCTGGTTGGGGAGAAGGTGTCTTGTAGACCTGCCTCGGCAGCACTTCTGAACGTGGTCAAGTCTGTTCACCTCGGGATGATCAATAAGACTGGAAAGGGATTGACTTTGCCGTAAAACTCAGTAATGCTTCTATAATAGCCTACTAGCCATCGTGATTTTTAAGAAGCTTATAAACAGAGTCGAAAGGTGTCGTTAGGATACTAAAGCACATAGCACTAGGGTGTGTCAAAATTCGTAAATACAGTATATAGCCGAGAATTACCCAGGCCCTGTTGGTAAACTCAAATGTGCCCTATTATTACTCTATACTACTACAAGTCACTCTTGATGGGCTTCCCACCGGTTTAAACTAGTAATTTACACCAATTGGGCATTTCGGATATATCTAAGAGGGGGTTATATTATGATTTCCATATTCTGACTGATTCTCGGCTCCATATTCACGAGCTATGTAGCTCCCTTTCCAACAAACCACAACACATAAAATCTCCATCTCCTTTTAATTCAAGCTCTTCGGCCACGATGGACCCTTTTTTCCCTCGAGACTTAAACTTCACACCTCGGTCGTCAACACCATCATCGTCATCATCCTCTCGCGCACAGCCCGAGAGATATTTCAGTCCACCAGGTCGTCCACCAACCCCACAGCGCGATCTACGACCCCGCAATCTACGACCCCACAATCGTCCTCTTACACCACCAGAATTGTCCGGCGCTTCGATTCCGAGCTCATCTATCGACCCTGTGCGAAAGATTACACCGCCCGAAGAAGGCAGAATCCATACCGATGAGAAGCTTAGGCAGAGGATCCATACAAACAAGCAGAGCAATATGTTGAAGAGTATAGAGCCTCGGCGAAACCTGGTCTGGGCTATCTACCCCGTCCTCTAGAAGACTATGAGAGTCCGCTCCGTATCAAGATGTCAATGTCTGATTATATCAAGCTGAACCGGAAGTTAAACCCTAAAGAGAGCGATGATCCTTAAGACATCTTTTTTTCATAATCAGAGTTCTTACTAATTAATTACCTTACTTTAGATATCCTCGTCTATCGTACAATGCCGCCACATTAACCTCGATTATCAAATGCGATCCAAGCCCACTCCCTCAGACGATCATTTCAATTCTAAATGAGTAATTTATCAGGTCAAAAATAACCCTTTCCCGAGATCTTAAAAGACAGACATACCCAATAATAAATTTGGTGGTCAGTGGGCGGGGTCTTGTAAACGACCTAATTTTAACATTGAAGTATGTCATATAGGTAGAGAGTCAAAGCTAAAATGGGTCATCGAAGCTGGCGTATCAGAGACATATGATCAATTAGTAAAGGATGTGCGACTTTGGTTAGAAGGTCATCCTGATGTTGCTATGGTTTTACTTATCAAGTTTTACGAAAGCCCATCATATCACTGTCCAATCCCGACTACTCAAGATCTACAAGAACTTGGCATTCCTTTGGGCATATCTTTGGTCAAAAAAGTAGAAGTGGTTATGATAGGAGTCTGCCTCGGAATAGCTAGTTACTATATTAGAATAAAGAGCATAAATCGTTCGGTCAAGACCTCCCCCAAACACGACTCACCTAGGAAAATCTTGCTAGTATGCCTTGGTCAATATCAGACAGCGGCCAGGCGCCCAACAACTAGAATTTCAGCACGCTTGCAAATATGGAAGTGACCATGGCAAAGTGCTGGGTAAGAAGGACAGGGGATGTATAGGGTTTCCGCTTAGGTATTTGTAACTTTAAGTTAAAAATATCACCCGAAAGAGTCATCGAAGCCTGTGTTCTCTCCTCCACCTCTGTTCCACCTATATTGCAACACTACGCTCATGGTACTCACACAGCGCAGAAAGTGTCTTTGTTGCCTGCTCAATCTGGGTTTCAAATAGCTCCTCCAGGACCATTTCCGAACTTCGAAGGCAGCATCACTTCTCCTGCACAGGGTTGAGACAAGAAACAGTGATTTGAATCGATCTTTAATTAGACCCTCATTCGTGTGCTCCCTCTTGCATATAAATTGAACGCTCTGGGGCCACTTTCTAGTATCTGCAAACAAACGCCTCCGAACCACCTTTCTAGAAACCTCAATGAACTCTACTCGCGTACTTTCGATGCAACAGAAAGCGATTCTGACTTATTCGAAGTCTACTCTCCGTCATCTCCTCCCTCCCACTCAATTGAGCAAAGTTACTACTGATCAGCTGCACGGTCGTTTCCAGACTATCTCCTGGCCCCGTCTCCTGGTCTGAGACACCATCGGCCGCACTTAAAGACGTCGGAGGATCACTCTTCATCAACACTTTCCAAACCAGATTCATCCATGTAACATCAACGGGCTCGTCCGGATCGCTTGCCCATGGAGACCACTGGACCGATAGTCAGTAAGTGCTTACTTAATACAGCGCTTTGGAAAGGATGTATATGATTTCCACATAAAAAGAAGAGTCCTCCCTGTTAAGAGCAGAGCTGTGCGAAGTTGAAACGACAGTGTTCTTACCATTACAGCTGGACGGTTGTATGAGGTTTGGGCCAGCGTGACGATCGCGCGATGCGAAGCTCCATAATCCAGCCACTTAGGAATGAAGGAAAAGAGAGTCGGGAAAGCGATTGTGGAGAAGGAGCGGCAGACGAGGCGGCACTCTGGCAGAGAGGACTTAGGGACGTGGTGGAGGATTTCGTGCAAGATTTCCGGTGGAAGATTGTCCATTATCGCACTAGGCAAGACGAACTTTGGCGAGGGATCAATCTGAATCTCGAAATTGGGAAAATTTCGTATTTCACGGCGACAGCTAGTGGCAAGTGTCAGCACTGGAAGAAGGCTGAGGTCAGATCGGTGACTACACTTTAAGGCAATCATGCATAGCCTTTCGCATCCTTTATAACCATCAAGGTATACTTTGAGAGCATGCAACGCAGCCAGCAAATGGAAGCGAGGTCACTCTCTTTGTCACCTCACTTGGTGTCTCAACTCCTGCGCAAAAGGCCTTCGGCTTCTTTCTGTTCTTCACTCCACCATTCTTTGAACATCTTTAATCGCTTTGTCCGCTCCTTTGCCATCTTCTTACCCGGTGTGGTTTTCATCAGGCTCTCCAACTTCTCCAACTTTTCGTCGAAATGATTGAGAGTGTCAACCATGCTTCTCGCACCTTTCGCACCACCAAATGTGAACGTCCGACCAATCCCAACAGCTCCAATGGCATCCAGCCGATCCGCATCCTGGACCACCGCGAGCTCGGAATATTTGTGAATCAGGGCGGTGACAGCAGCCGGGTCTTTGATTTCGGAGGAGTACGAGACCCCCAGTACAATGCGTTGTACCTTCACCGCCAATTCCTCCGGCGCGCCGAAACTCAGCAGCGTGGACAGAACTAACGTGTTTCCATCCTGACCAGGTAGTAAGTACTTCTTATCACCCACATCATGAAGCAGCGCGGCTAGCGTAATGACATGGAGATCGAGATCCTCTTCCTCGTCAAACATTGGGCTCTCTGCCCGCTGCGCATTGATCTCTTTGTATATTATATGTGCCAGCCCCACGACACGCCGGATGTGATTGAAATCGTGACTACCATCGTAATTACTCATGTAATTCTCCACGAACCCAGTGACCTTAGGAATCAGTGCTGCATTATGGCTCGTTCTCGCCTTCTTCTTGGGCTTCGACTTGGGTCTGGGAAGCGGCGCAACACCTTCAGGAGCGTCTCCTTCACCATCTGAATACTCTCGAAATTCAGGGAATCGAGAACGTCGCCGCATGCCAAGCTTCTGCCTCATACGAGCCAGGTTTCTCTTCTTGATGTCGAAACCTTCCGTCAGCAGCACCTTTGTAATCTGGTCATCGTTCAGGTTTTTGTTGTAGTGAAAGAGGATCCGGTCTTTAAGCTCTTGAGTTGGGGGAACGCGCTGCTTCTTGCGCGGAACGTTCCAGTTTGTAAGTCGACGAGAAATAGTCCGTTCACTGATATCCAGGCCATGTTCGATATTCAACCGACGGGCGATGTCAATGATTGGGACTACGGACAAGCCAGGAGTTAGCATTGCTTCGCTGAGAACTGGGTAGGATCCAAATGAGTCAAATATATCTCAAGGCTTTGTAGCATGCCAGGATTTTTCATCAATTGTAAAGAGATAGAGACTAGGATAACACGCACTGTCGTCATGGGAGAACAGTTTGATGATCAAGTCTTTGTGGTCATCAAGCGTTGGGCAGCTCTGAGGTCTACCGCGTTTCTTGGATTTGGCGGTGTCATCATCGTTGGTTGTTGCTATTTTGTCGATAACTGTGGCGACGGTAATACTGGTATCGCTATCGGAGCCGTCGCTCTCGTCAGAGGACATGTTGTATATTGTCCAAGAGGTTGTTATGGTTCAGGAGAGTGATGTAGGTGCTTTGCCGCGGAGGAGAGCCTTGCCAGGGGAGGTCGCTCTCGTCTACCGTAGTGTTGAACATATTCCATCCTTCACCCTGTAGGTTTGTATCATTTGCTTAAACTCCTAACTCGATCGAACAAATAGAACTTCTCGGGGTTATGAAGAGTCTTTGTGCATTTCCCGGATCTTCTCCTCGTTCTCAATGTGGGAGCTTTTCATCCAATCCAATACGTCCAAGACGTTTGAGCGAGCAGGATATTGTACAGCATTTAAAGCGATTTCAACAGCATGCATGATGTTTCCGAAGATTTGGCTGTTTGGAAGTTATCCCTAAGCGACGAAATCGGTTGTCCTTAATCAATGGCAATTGATGGTCTTTCTCTGCTACTTAGCACTATCTTTGTCCCTCGACCCGAGGATACACCCCTCCAGCGGGGAAGTTCAATGAGGGGAACTTTATATATCCCCACCTTTGCTAACATCCTTTACTCCCCCAACTGACATTCAATTAACACAAGTTGCTCATCCGGATTAGAACCTCAGCGCAATGGCGAATCAATCCTCAACAGCGAACAACCGGCTCACGCAGATCACAGACTTCTTGACGGGAAACAAGACTGCTACTGTTATTCCTTGGGACCCAGATTGCACCAAATTTCCCAATAGAAAGGATGTTCCAAGGAGGGAGGATGGGCCAGACGAAGCGTGTGTAACCCTGTGAGAAACTCAGAGATCGAGACTAATATTGAACAGAGCCTGGGTTTGGGGAACCGACGATTTTGTATTGCTCCTACTCATACCCATGCGTGAATAAATGCTCATCCAAAATATAGATAGGTCGCCTCAATCTTCTCACCCCAACCCGTGTAACGACTGCTTCAAGAGAAATCAAGTCCGGTGAGATCGTGCCATTAAATCTTCCTCTGAACGTACCCAACGTCCCAGCATTTAACCGAGAAGTATTCGAGCATGAAATCAAACCACTTGGGGACCTTGGTGTGGCGTACGATGATAAATACAAATTGAATACACAGAGCGGGACACAATGGGATGGCTTTAGACATATTGCACATATCCCGACCCGAACGTTCTACAATGGGGTCAAGGCAAAGGACATTGAAGGGCCAGAGAAGGATGCGCACAAGTGTGGAATCCATCACTGGGCCGAACATGGAATCGCTGGACGTGGAGTGCTCCTCGACTATTGGGGATTTGCCCAGAAGAAAGGGATAATTTATGGTAACGACTTTTTCTGCAGCGATGAATTAGACTAACGTAAGTCAGATCCTTATGACTATTACCAGATATCCTGGACTGAGCTTCAGGCATGTGGCAAAGCTCAAGGTATTGACATCCGACCTGCAGCTCAAGGGGGGGACATCCAGATTGGCGATCTTCTTTTCGTTCGATCAGGCTTTGTCTCAACTTATCATACAAAGTCTCCGGATGCTCGCGCGGCAGCTGCACTGAGGCCTCATACTGGCGGGAAAGATGACGGGCAACGCTGGGCTGGAGTAAAGCAGGAGGAAGCAATGAAAGACTGGCTACATGATTGCTATTTTTCCGCTGTTGCTGGAGACGCTCCGGCCTTTGAAGCTTGGCCAAGCCAAGAGGAGTATATGCTGCATGAATATATTCTGGCGCTTTGGGGAATGCCGCTTGGAGAGATGTTTGATTTGGAAAAGTTGGCGAAGACATGCAGAGAGAAGAACCGGTGGATATTCTTTGTCACGAGTAAGAAATATGCTTTACATTTTTCTGTTCCCAAATCCGTCCACTGCACTTCTTTTCGTACACTCCTAGTACCACCACACAATCTCCACGTTCCCCCTAAGAAATATCATATCGCTGACTAGCCATACTCTCAGGTTCGCCGAACCATTGTGAAGGTGGAGTATCCTCTCACGGCAATGCTCTTGCTATCTTCTGAGCGCTGTTTATTGACGTATCAAAACATATGATGTGTATAAACCGACAAAAAATAAGAAATCATTGCCCTTAATCTGTTCTCATCTCCTTCTTTTTGTCTTTCGAGCTAGGCTTCCGATCCCACGAAACCCGACTCTCCGACTTCCCATAGATTCGAATATTTATTTGCGATTTTTTCCTAGGCGACTCTACCCTTGGCTTCTGGGTATTCGCCTGCTGAGGCTGTCGTGCAAACGGAACCTCTGCCGGCGTTATTGCTTTCTCAACCGCTGTTTGCGCCATCCTTGTGCTCTTTCCAACATATCATACAACTCCTCCTCCATTTGCATCTTCGTACTGATTTCTTCCTCGACCTCTTTTCTCGATTTTCTCTCCCGGCCTAGTTCCCCCTGCAATCTTTCCACCTGTTCCTGCAGTGTGTTTTTTCCCTCGTTGCTCCTTTGGAGTTGACCGATTGCTTCGTAATATTCCTTCTCTGCTTGATTTAGGTTCTTCCGGAGAGAAGCTTCTGCATGCTTTCTGTTCTCCAACTCATCGCGCAGAGCTCGAACCTCCGTTTTCAAGCTCGATAGCTAATTTTGGATATCGTCCGAGGTAGCAGTTGAGTCTTCGTTTGAGTGATGAACGATGCTCAGTGTCGAGCCTTCCGGAGTTGGTGGGTTTCCAGACTGATGTGGAAGATGCGTTTGTGATCTTTCTTCACTCCTCAAGTGAAACTCATCCTGTGGGGATGGTGGCGGGGTCTGTTCTTCCTGTCGAAATCTATATCTCGCTGGCCGTGCTGGAACATCTGGTCGAAACTGGGCAACACAAAATCTGGTCTCGTTATGGTGCCATCATTTCGGTATCCGATATGCGTAATTATTATATATGTCTAGGCCCTAAGTCTAATTTTTTTTTTGGATGTCTGCCTATAATAGTTGCGGTTTTCTCCTGTTATGTCACATCTAGAACAAGAAGTCTCTATATTTCCCTAATGCCGCCGTCTTGCTGCCCGAAAACTCCTCAATCAAACCATCCAATGCCGCAAAGTGCTCGACGTGTTTCAATCCTTTCTCATTCTGTGCCACGATCCGCTGCCAATCCCACTCGTCGCTTGCCTCAGTCTTCTCAGTCTCTTCCACGATGACATGCGAAGCCTCCATCTCCGATGTCTCTGGCGTTGACTCTCCACTGACACCAGCCATAGTATGCCAGCCTCCTGGTCTCTCAGGGAGCAGATCGGAAGCTTGCAGCAAGACCTCAGGATGGATGGTCAATCGTCCCAGCTTCACCACATATTTACTAATTGCACTTGCAAAAACAGCCTTCTCATCAAGATCATCTCCGTCTTTTACTGGGCTCTTCAAGTTCTGATTCCCCTTGCCTCCAAACCAACTTCCATCAGTTAGAATATACGAGCTCGGTCGAACCGTCCCTTTCTTCACAAAATGTGTAACGACGTAGATCCATTTCCGATCCCAGCACAATAGCCTTGACCACATTTCGTACCCTTCGTACATCCCAATCTCCCTTTTGAAACTACACATAGTCCCGCCGAGCATGATACTCCATCGTCCGGTCACTGGATTCCCTGCTTTATCCAAAACCAGCTTCTCCCGAACATTGTGTTGCTGTCTTTCAATACCACGCTGGAAGAGACAACAGACGAGATGAGAGCGCGTGACATCTAGGTCAGAGAAATATGTGCTATTCGACTTGTGGAAGTTGTAGTCACATTCCATGAGCGGGGAGCGAGACTCCGTTATGGCTGGAAGGAAGATGACGGAGGGCGCGAGATTTGAGGGTACATTTGGTATGGAGAAGAGGCAGTGTTTGAGGATAGAGTTGAAGACACGGAACTGTGACAGTCAGTCTGGGTGAAGTACAGTGCCAGGAAAACGGAGGACTCACATGCCATGCAAAAGGGACATTTTTGAGGTTTGCAAGTACGAGGGTAATAGCGATGATCCGCGAGTAGCTTCCTGGACCGGTGAGAGCCCTCAGCAGGAGATTTGGTATGTTCAGTCTCGATGCACTGAGACCTGTGAGGATCGTTGCTGTGAAAAGTATCGTTTTCAGAGGCATAGCTGATATGGGCAGCCGTGCTGCCGCCGACGCCATTTTGAAGATATTAATGAGAATATTAAAATCAAAATCTGGAAAGACAGAAAGAAGGAACAGATAAAGGGGAACAGCTCGCAGCTTTAGTCGGCCATGTGAAAGAGTATAGTGTCTGTTGATAGATGTCAGCTTCACAAGATAACATATGTGCTCCAACTGCCATTGGCTGATGTGAGCCGAGGCTCGGCATTTTGAAACTCCGCTCCGTTCCCATGCGAAAGGAGACGAAGCTGGTGAAACTCTCTCCAACGCTCTTTTCTTCGTCTTTCTTTCTGGGAGAACTTTCTTTTAATATTCTGCAGTTCAGCATGATCAGTGATGTGAACGGAAAGTATATGCGATATAATCATATTCTCAAGATATTGAATAATGCATTCTTTCGACCAGCCCTATATCCTTGTGTGGTGCAATCCCGGCTGAGCTGATATATGAATAGAACAAACTAACTGGTATGATTATATAGATATATGGTGCTCCGTTATTATAATTCGAAGCAATTCCATCATCAAAAACCTGTTTCTCGTCCGAAGCACTTTAGAAAGGAAGTGCCTTTCCAACGCAGTGAAAATGCTGCCGAGTTCTTGGACGCCCTGCCATTTGATCTCAGACAAAATTGACCTACTATCCGGGCTTCGAGCCCACGAATACAGAGAATACGCCAGATAAAAATCAAATCGAAGTCGATCTTTACCGGCGGTGAAGTTTCCAAAAGTGTGCTCCCTGCACCATGCGCCATGCCATTGGGAGTATCGATATGTGCTGGGCCCGCTTCCAATATGTATTCTTACTCTCACGTGTATACATAAATATGACACAGTTCAGGAAGGATATTTGTCAGATCGAAATAAATTGATTTCACCTGAACGAAATCCGATATATCCCGCCAAGCCCTCAAATGCCGAAAAGAGATGAGGTTGGCGAGGTGGCGTTGGAGAGTTTCTCATCTATCATATATCGGTCAAACATACATCTCCAAACCCTGGATCACTTGACTCGCGATACAAACAGGCATCCAAATCTCCACGCAGCATTCTGCATGAGACCAGACGCTTTCCCGAAAGCTCCTTGGCCGGACGCGAACGTTGCAATCTGCAGCGGTCCGAAAGTTGCCCACCATATGCTGGACGCAGGACTCGACGACCCAGATTTCGGCTCCGTCACCGCGCCGTGCGACAGAACCTATCTCCGAGTCATGCTGGTCGCTTTCTGGAGACCGCAGCTGCAGGGGAGCGAGCGCCAGCGGGAATCCAAGGTTCGCGACGGCACAGCACTTATCTCACAATGCATGTACATGTACATGCAAGCTGCATATGGGATTCGAATCATGTGGCGATGACTCTAGCTTCTCTGCGAATGAAGCGCAGGTCGTGGCAGAAGAGCGTACACGGTGAGTGTCCGAGTTCGACTGGAGAGAGAGTGGGTGTGATGGGTGATCTCTGTACGAGGTAGCGCCAGCATGCGTAGCCAGCACATCACGAGTTGCGCAACAGCACACCGCAGGTCGCACAACAAAACCTTCCACGCTCAGACACCGCTCAAGAGCACAACAAGGCGTACGATCGGTGAGTCCCTCGAACGAATCTAATCATGTTTCTTCTGATTCTGGGTTACAAACCAAACACCCTGTTATCTATATACACATCCTGACTAGGAACTTGAGTAAATAGCAGACTAATGCGTACCAAAGAGGCACCTCACCTAACCTTCATGCCTATTTGTTGCTTGTGGTCGAGCCGCGAGCCCTGTAAACGCCAACTTCCGTAATACGCATTGTAAAACAAACTACCCGCCCAAACTGTGTAGAGTATAAAATTCAAAAAGCCACCCACCGCCCAATGATAAGGAGAAGGTGCTGTAAACCCCGCATGAGATGTATGTGATTGCTCGCTGCAGTTGTATGAAGTCGCTGATTGCCTCTGCAGATGAAAAGTCCAATGCTTCGTGAAAATGACACGATCAAGAAAATGTACTGGATAGAGTAATTCGAATATACGCCGCCGCTAAAAATGCAGAGAAAAAGCCGCCTCCCAACCTTCCTCCACATGAGCCACCCCAATGCACCAATATACACGATCAGATGTTACACATAGAAATTCTTTTCGACCGGATCTATCAGCCTCGGGCTGGATATCTGTCGGGTTCACTGTCGGACTGTGACAGTCGAGCAACCGTCAATGTCCTGACATCGGGACATCCCCACTTGTGCTCGAGAAACTGGACGAGGCTTGCTTTGGTATCAAGTCAATCTCCTTGGCGACATGTTCGAGGATTTTGATGTCGATGTAGAGCGCAGATGAAGGTTGAGCTACTAATTTCAGGAACCCCATTGTCTTCTCGTACAAATCCCTCAATTCCTGTTTAGGCATGAGCGGTCCCAGAATAGGATCAATGGATGCTGCCAGGAGGGTGATAAGATTGCCCCATTGCCTATATTATGTCAGTAAACGCAAAAGATTCTATCTAGGCATTTTGAAAGAGACATACGCATGTGCGGTCCCCCAAACGTTGGTGACAATTAGTCTTTGTTTCCCAGGATCCCCCATACCATGAAAAGCTTTCGTGCTTTGTATGAGAGCCGAAATACCATTTATTGCATATTCTTTGATTCGACGATCGTTATCGTCGAAGCTGGTCGCGTCAGAGTTAATCGTTGGTACACCAATGACTTCCTTCTTATAAATCTCTCCCGAGGATTCCTCTGGGCGCTTTATGAGCTGTGGTGATTCTTGGATGGAGTCCCGTGCGGCTCTTTCTTTAAATTGTTGAGCCGACGAGTGCTCGAGGACTTTCTCTAGGAACGGGCGATAAGTGATGACTTTCGCGCCATAATACTTAGCCCGGAAGCGTGCCCGCAATATCTCTGTAGCTGGAGGATCGTCATCCTCCCAATGCATGCTCGGTAATGACCGTTTGATATCCTCCAAATTCTCTAGTGATGCATCGATAGTCTTGAAAGGAGGTGGTCGTTTGCCACTGAATCCCGAGGGAAACTCCGAATCTACATAGATTGTCAATCAGAGAAACGCAAAGAGCAGTCGTCACTTTACGCACCAATCTGGGGTTTGTAGAACATATTGTGCAGCTGATTTAGATGCTTCCGCATTGCTAGCTGTGCAGCATAGCTAGTCACATGCCAGATGTCAAATTTGTCAATCTCCACAGCAGCATGCAAATTGAGACTTGGCATATCTTCCTCATACGTCAAAATACCAGAGTGGGGAACAGGTAGTTCGGCAACAATATCACTGGCACTCGTCAGAAAGAGAATCAAAATCTTAGTCGTTAGCTGCACACCTTTCAAGTTGTAAACATGTCCAGAAAGCAATGATGAGGTGATTGTCTCTGGCCGGAGTCTGAGCCCGTGGATTCTCCTTTAATCTCTTGAATCGATCAAGCTTACTACCGAGTGTTAGTTGGTAAAATAGGTCTAAGAGTGATGACTTACGGTCTGAGGATGACTTGCAGACTGCGACAGGCCTGGTGTAGATACGCATGGCTCTCTAGAGGTCGTGCAAGCTGACCATGATACAGGCTTGCCAAGATATTGGCGTGAACGTGTTGGAGACTATTCCCACCAGCTTGATTTCCAAGAATATCAGTCGCAAAAGCAAAGTATTTTAGCCCAGGAACAACGTCCAAGTTTTTAGGTCTAGTGCCCGACGTGTTTCTGAGCGGGAGAATGCCCTCAATCGAAGTCCTACGGCTTCGAGATTGAATTCTCTCTGCGTCTATGGGCGAGGGAAGGCCGGAGACTGTAGACATCGACGGGGAGCTGTGCAACCCAGACGGTGATGGATGGCCGTTTCGAACAGCCGGAGAACCCCAGTTTTCGTAGTCGTGAGCCGATACACAGTCCTGAATCTTTCCCTTTTCCTGGCAAATCTCTCCCAGTGCCATCACCAGGAGAACGATCGCAGTACCGATCGACCGAAACGGCTGACCAGGTTTGTGATCTGGGACATTTGGTTGCTCGTAATTCTCTCCTTGAGCAGGAGACCTCTTACGCTTGTTCGAGGGACTGTCTGGATTTCGGTGGCTTTGTGCCCCCACAAACCCAGCCTGATGGGAACCTTGAGCAGAGCCATGGCTGGTCAACTGCACAACCTGCTTCGGTTTTCCAGCGTTGTCGGGGGGTATGCTTCTCAAGAAATTATCGACAAGACTGTTAAGTTGCGCTGGCACAAGGATCGGATGCATTATATTGATGTGTCGCATGTAACTGTGAACCAAATCCCTTACCACAATTGGGGTGAGATCGGGCATGCCTTCGTGATTAATATTTCCTCTTTGGACCACATCTCCAACTGGAGTGAGCCCCCCAAGTTGACCCCAATCTTCGCCAGGAGAACCGGCATCAGAACTGGCATCGCTAGGCGTGGGTGTACTGCCTTCGGTAATGTCTGTCAAAGGGTCTTTGTCGTACCCTGGGAGTCGATCTGTACCCTCGCCTCTTCCGAAGAGTTTGAGCAGTCCCCGCCTCTCTTCTTGCAGCATGGGATAGTTCTCGTTCCTGATCTTATCACTTCTGATAACACCACCCGCAAGCTCTTTGATTGCTCGATTGAGTAACAGCCTCGCTGCTCCAGTCGTATGATTGACGGGTATGGAAGGCTGACCAGGGTTGACCGGCGGACCATCCTCATCTTCTTCAATCGTTTCGGCCATGTCAACTGCCATGTCTGACGCCGGCTGTTGGCTCGAGTTTGACGGAAATGGAGACTCGCCGAGTGATGGTGGAGCGTCAAAAGCTACGGTCGTTTGCGGAGGTGGCCCTGAGAGTCGCCCAGAAGCCTGAGCTGAGGACACCCTTCGGGGTGGTATCTGGAAGTCAGGAGCAGGTCTGGAATCCTCGGATTCGACTCTGAAATCATTGCTGGCTACCCGACGGGTGGGGAAAAGAGCGCTCTCCACACGAGAAAGCCTTTCCGATATTGTACCCTGGAATTTTGCCATGTTCGAGTCCATGCGGTTGATCGCCTCAACAATCTCGGCCGCACTTCTATCTTGCCTGTTCCAATTAGTCGGGGGAGACTGGATGTCCAATTCAAAACGTACTGCTTGGGTGGCGGGTCACGGTAGACGCATGCAATGCTCTTCTCCTTGCAGCTGCTGCAATTCGGTCTTCCTTCATCGCATTTCGCTTTTAAGCTGCGACAGCTGTCGCAGGCCTGGGCAGCTCTCTGCGCCTTTCTCTTTTGTGCTGCCGCGATGGGCGTGGGATAGGCGGCATAGTCCTGCCGTGGTGGTGGAAGGCCTGGAGCACCGTACCCAGGGTGACCGTAAGGCTCATTGCCAGGCATGGGACTCTGGGGGACATAAGATGGTGCGGCCTGGTATGGTTGTGTCCTAGGATGCTGCGTCAGTTCAAAGGGGGGCAGTTGTTGCTGGTATCGCGACTCGACACGCGTGGGCGTCATGTTGTGTTCTGGGGCGCTTCCAGTTGAAGCTGGCCTGTATTGCACATCCTCCACCGGCTCTCTCTTCATCATGACGTCTTGCTGTCCACCATACGGAGGCAGCTGTGTCTGAGGCGGTGCGCCAGGTTGGTGAAAGGCATGCGGCGAAGGGCCAGAGCTGGGCCTGCGCGGGTCTTGATCGAAGATTCGATGCTCGATATGTGCTGAATGGCGCCGGTGAGCGTCTAGGGGATTCGTCTGATGGTCAGGCTGTCTGGCATACGGAGGGCCATGTTGTTGGTATTGGGGGGCTGAAGGAGCAGGAGGTTGAGACTGAGGGACTGGAGGGAGGTCTCGCTCGCGAGAGCTATGCCATGGAGGGGGTGGACCAGGAACAGGCCCAACTGTCCGCGGACGTTTGGAGTCCGGTAGCCCATTACTGTCCATGGTAATGGCTCACACAAACTCAAGCGGGCACAGCAGTAGATGCCATGGACGGCGGCGGTCGAGGGGGGCGGCTTCTTACAGGCCCAAGGAGGACACAGAGGCGTTGGGAGTGAGAATAGAGATCATCTGCGCTGGTTGGTTGGACAAGCTGTCGGGTTGGATCATGTGTATCAAGTAACGTCTGTTGCGCGACCGGGACCAGGAGTGGTTGAGAAGCAGTCTAGAGACTGAGATGAGATCAGCGTGTGTTCCCAGCGAGAAGCATGGGTTTCCTATCATGGAAGAGTGAGGCGCGCGCAGGAGGATGGGGCCGGCAGTGGGAGGAGGATCGGAAGTAGGGGAAGGTGTGTGTGTTTTTTTCTTCTTTTCCAAGACAAGACAAGACAAGACAAGACAAACCAAGCTACCCAAAGAGAGGGTGGATGGAATCTGACGGGAGGTGTGAGGGATCTGCGAGCAGAGGGACAAGCGAATTCCTCTGGACGATGGGAGGGTAATTCGACCGCGGAGAAGCTCTCACAAGGGTGTTCGATTTGTGAGATAGGTCGGAGAGGGGAGGGGGGGTTGTGGTAGTGGGTTTGATGGTGGGCAATGCTTTGTGGTGTGGGTTTGCTACTTGGAGCTAATACACACCGTAAGAGCCACGGGCGACTACTTCAACCGCCGAAGCGCGTGCGTGTAGGGATGTTTGTTGATAGTAGCTGCGCTGTCCCTCGCAAGGCCCAACGAAGGGTGGGTAGTAAACAAAGGCTGGATAGTAGCCAAGTACCGTACTACCAAGGCTAGGCAGTAAGCAGTAAAGAGGGCTAAGCAGTAGTATTAAAAAGGGCTAAGCAGTAAACAACGGCTAGACAGTAGTTCTGCACATCCAAGAGATGGCAAAGTGGAACAGCTGTGGGGACATGTTTCTATACGGGACGAAGAAGAGGAGAAGGATGAGCAGAAGGTCAGGTCCAGTCCAGGAGGACGTGGGTTCGGTGAACACCAAGTGATGGGTTGGCTAGCTGGGTAGGATACGGCACAGAGCAGCGGGCAGTAGCTGTGCTTGGCTAGTGGGAGATGTGATGGAATGGAATGGGCGAGGTCACGGGTCACTTGGTGGTGGATGGTGCGAAGGACGGTACGGAGTAATTACGACGGAGGACTTTTGTATGTAGAGTCACCAGTGGTGGACAGAGGAGAGCAGAGGAGAGACAGCCACTGTGCCTCTGCCTCACCCTCTCCCTCTCCCTCCACGCCCCTCCGCCTCCTGGCATGGCTGGAGCTGGCTGGAGCTGGACGGTGGCGTAAGTACGGCGCAAGTGAACTCAGAGAAAGGACAAGGATTGGGCTCGTTGGGTACCAATTGCACATACGCCTTGGCCGGTTCGCCCTGGTCTTCTTCCTCCCCTTGCCCCTTCGTAGACCACTTCATGGTCGCCGAGCTGCACGAACTGGATACTGGATACTGGATACTAGTACTGATACCGCTACTGGTACTGGATACTCACTTACCAGATGATAGAACGGCCCGCCGAACGGACAATAGTATAGTGGGACGCCAAAGGCGAAGGCCTACGGAGTATGGCTACGGCCTATGGACCACCACTGACCAGAAGGAAGCACACTGCCGAAACCCACTAAGCTACTCCTCCATTCCCCTGGCCCCCCTAAGCCCCTGTTCCTTCGTAGTGCCTGGCGTAAATATCAGTACTTTCCCATGTAACTGTACTACGGTAAGTACACCTCCGTATGTAAGTTCAATGTACTGTAGGTAGGTAGTATCGGTCCGGTTGCGCATGGGAGACGTATCAATGATCAAATGACGATGCCAACGATTGACAGCAGCGAGATTTGGAGTCGTCTTCGGTAGTATTCGCTCTCATCGTCTCTGCTCCGTACTCTGTCACTGCTCACTTCGCGTTCCTCACTACTCACCACCTACTCGGTCTTCAGTCCTCACCTATCGTCAACCACAACCCCCTGTCCCGAGCACCCGACTCCCGTGCCTCGAGCCTCACTGGAGTCATGGTCCTGTCGTTTACATTGCCTTCTAAGAGACAAGAACGAAGTAGATACCAAATAATCCACAGCAGCCACATCAGCCAGAACCGCATCGGCCCGGCCTATCTTTCTGAAAAGGCTCATGAGAGTTAGAGACTCAGTACCTCTGGAGTCAGCATATGGATTAGTGCCACCGTCGAACTTTGTGTGGCTGTTCAGCTGATGTCCCGTTCCTTTTGCCTTTTGCCCTGTTCTTCGCCAGAGGAAGCCCCCTCCCCAGCCACCGATACCAAGGGGATGGTAACCTCGCTGTTTCGGAACCGATTCTTGGGGGTTTTCCCGCCCGCTGGGGCTCAAGCTTTGCGTGAAAGCTGACGGATGGATGGAGAGGGCTAAAAACGCCCTTGGCCCGGAAAGGAAGCGATTCGAGAATCCTGCTTCGGTGCATCTGTTGATCAATACGAGTCGTATTCAGTCGTATCCAGTACTTGGAATCAATAGGAGCCCTCATTTCATTTGGAGGGGCATTGTTTTATTGCTGCTTCAAGAAGAGCAAGAGGTCCGGAGGCCGGAGGAAGATGCTCGTCAAGGCCAAGTGATGCGACGGACAATCTCCTCGGGAGCCTATGAGAAGCTGAGAAAGAGTACGGAGCCGCAGGAGGAGCGCAAATCACCACCAGCAATCAAACTGGCCCAGAACGGCTGTTGGAGTACGGAGGCCATGGACTTACCCGTTGGAGGATATCAGCTCAGCAACGTTCCCCAGATACCTCCGTAGTTCATGTTAAGGCCATACTCCGTATGTATGCAGCATTTCCATACAGGAGCTCAAACTAAATGTGGAGCAAGGCCTACAAGAGCGACGGCAAAGCAAGGAGTAGAAGGTGCTAAAAGGACCTCTCCGCTCCGCTCGGGACACCGCTTGTCCAATAAAATCAACTGTTCCTGAAAATAGGTGCTGGGTTCGAGAAACTATAACTTTGAAAAGGCTCCTTCCACGGCTTTGCCACCCTGTGTCGCATGCCATTGATGATTGATGGGTTGCAGAGGCTTGAGACGGCGAAGAATTGTCAGCAAGAAGTCCCTCTTATTGCGATACTGTAAGGGGTCAAGCCGATTAACCCTGATCCAAGGCAAGGGCTCAGACAAAACTCTAAAACGCGTGACATTTTGCCTCGTCTATCTGTGCGTCGAGATATTGGCCTCCAGCTGATCAAATCTCGAGTCAGTCGCCCAATCATTGCTTCACTAGCCCTAAGGCCGGTTGCCGACGAGGCCTTTCCCACTCTTGACATTGCGCATCGTGATATGTACAGTACCTTCAGCGCTGACACGATACGAGCAAAGATGATCATATTCGGATCTGGGCCGATCACAATGAAACAGTTCTCTAAGGTTGATGATTGCTTGAGCACATGTGGAGTCGATAGAGCAGCTGATGATGGCCTCTGTCTGTTTAGTCGCTCATTGAATCCACCGGAGAATTGATGCCCAAGTTTCACCCAGCAGCAGGTGGATTCTGTAAGCAGAAGACCCCGGGAATTTCAATACGGAGTATCACATTAGCCCGCAAGCACCAGCGATCATAGTATCCAGAAGGTAAAAAAATACCGACTCGCCACCAGATATGACACAATGGAGTAGGTTCCTTATGCCTGAGTCGGGTTGAGAAAAGCAAGGACAAAGGCAGGGCTGTAAGTTCAGTCGCTGACGGCGACAGCAGACCATGTCCATGTACAGAGATCGACACAACTATCGCATCTCACAATTCAACGCTCGCAGGCGACAGCTCTGCAAGCATCTTCGTCTCATATCTACCTCGGTACTTAGGACTCCTTTACCGCTCTTCTGTTACTTCGTCTCCCGGTTGAGGCGGCGAGGCTGACGGTGATAGTCTCGCTCGAGAGGAAGCTATTCAGGGAAATGTCCTTCAGGTCTCTGGTAGATTTCTTCGCCTGCGGCCTGACATTTCAAGGACCTGGAGCTTTACTCTTCTCAGCAGTAGGGATAGCAAAAATAGATGCCTTGTTGGTGCGGTGACCGCTATTACTTCCTGCGCGTCCGTGGGCCTCGTGTCTTCGTCCTCGAATGCAACGGATAACGGGATTTTTCGTAACATTACTGGGGTACCGACTGGCTATCAATGTGCATGTGCTCGAGGTATGCCGAGAAAGATCATTCGGTTCTATGCGAAGGACTGTAACACTTCAAAGCGTTAGATTTTCTGTACATCATCGACGAAAATGTTCCGCGCATGCATGAGAAAACCGGACATGCAGATCGTCACGATGAGGCTGCCAGCCCCAGCCGTGGTGAAGCCCCACACTTAGTTAGATTTCGTCCACAGGGCGGTGCGAGAATGATAGGCGGATAAGGGTTGCTGATTGAAAGCATCCTGGCAATATGTAACGGTCAGGAGTAGACTCGTCGATCAGCTAGCCTGATGGTTTTAAGCTTTCGGTGAAGTCGGACGACTCCATGGCAACCGAGATTCTGGAGGGTTACATCGGACACCGCACTTTCTGGCTGGGGGAGGCTGCTTGTTTCCTTTTTATATTCCGGCCGTAATTCCAAATGACTTATCAGGTTGTACAGGGGTTCCAACGAGACGGCCATGCTGGCAAGTTCGATTGTCGAGATCTCGTTCGCAGAGCCTACTGCATGAAAACCTTCGAGCTCATGCATTAGCAGCAGCCCTAAAGAATTATCCCGTTTCCGTTTCAGGTTTGGGACTTGGAGAGTTGGAGCCGTAAAAGCATTCGGTCAATTGCTGTAACTCCTCGATCTTCGGGTTGTGACTGGCTGACGGTTAGAATCATTGCACGGTCACTGAAGAAACATGCCGTAGTATTCTGCTTTGACCACTGTTGGAGGCAACAAATAATCGTTTTACTGATTGGGTAACCGAGTTCTTGAATGGTTACGCGATCATCCATTTCTCATAAGCAGATACTTTCTAATTCTGGCGAATATGAAGATTTGCTTGGCCAACATGACACCCTTCACCGCTGCCAATGCATGCCTTCTCAAGGCAAACCCACACAGGATATGTAGTGACAAGCGACAGAATCACGCCACTTCCTTGGGCCAGGCTTCTGGGGAAAAGCCGATATCGAAATTGACTATCTAGGAAACCCTCTCCGAAACCAGCAATCTCTTGAAGTGGCAATGTCCTAAATCCAGAAGTGGTAGTCTCAACAAGACAAGCATTTTTGGCACCACATCCGCTGTCGAGTTCGTTTTGTAAAGTGTCATACTGGACTATGAGTGCATCTGAAGTGCCGATGGAGATGCATGGAAAAAAGTTCCATGAATTCAGCTGAGGACCGATGCTGCATTCATGACCGGCACGTGGCAAGCGCAGCGTCCATGTGGCTCGAACCTATCATTGACATCAAGAGAGTCAGGATCTAAGCCTTGATATTGATTGCAGTGAATCTTCACCGCTGTCAGTGATCGTTGTCGTCGATACCTCCTTGCTGATCCTCGTTGACTCGCCTACGTTTCTTTGGCCGTCCAACCCTGCCAGAGTTGGAGGACGTATCGCCCGACTTGCTGTTATTGACGTCCTGAACTGTTTCGGCTTCAGTGAATACCAGATCTCCAGTTTGTCCAAGGGTGTCGCGAGCAGCCTCCTCCATCAGAATGCCTAGAGCGATCAAAGCTGTTTCGTCCATGCTTTGGTAGTCTCCTATCCCGCCATCTGCTGTCGCGCGCGAGTAGAAATCAGAGGCATAGCAATGCAGAGCTTTCAGTAGATCGGACTCAGGTAGCTCTGTGTCCAATTCTTGTTCGTTGGCGAAATAGATATCCGATTCCACAAATCTCGTTGGAGCGTTCTTCCGACGAAACAACACGTCCTCTGGAGACACGGCATTGGTAGATGACGAGGCAGTATCTCGGGTTGACGAGATGAAAACCTCCTTGGGTATGAAACCTTTAGCATTCAGTCGACCTATTTGGCAGTCAGTAAGTTTTGGATGCGTGCGATTAGTTCTTACCCGCAACAGCATCATATACCGATGCCCTTCTTCCCCTGAGCGTTATATCATCTTGAACAGAGTTCTCTCGCGCTGGTTCTGGGTGAAGAAACGTGTTCTGTGGCCGTGCTCTAGAAGTCATGTCGGTGGGGTTTTGGAGTTTGAAGTTGCTGCGGCTTCGTAGAAAGAAAGGTTGCCCAAGGCCAGCGTTCAGCCTCGTGCTAAGAAGAATTAGCGACACAGGCAGAACATCTCGACAACCACCATGGCAATTCCAAATCTTCACAATTTCATCATAACAATTCTTGCTCCATGTCTCCTTTCTTCTGCGATCTGGAATACAACCTCTTGACAAGCACTTGCACGAGATCCAGATCCAGGATCAAGTCTTTTAATTAGAATCGTAGCATCCACGAAAGGCTGCAGCCCATAGGATCATCAAAGACCGCCCGGCGTACTGCGGTATTTAGGATGCAGATATATGAATCATTTGCTATTTGATCGATCAACGGGCAGCCTAGGCCCGCAAGCCTTTGCGCGCATTCAGGCGGCGCAGCGAATCCATGCTGTTCAACCAACTCCAAGATTACGCTTCGATAGCGGAGCGAAAGAGGAGGCGCCAGTCACTTCTGATGGAAGTGGAGAGCCTCGCCCAGCTAGAGACGTGCCAGAGAAAATCTGGGCTCACCAGGCTGGCGTGAATGCGCTGTCGTTGGATATTGAAAATCGGCTGTGAGTATACTTCGTAACCAGGCCAAAATGCATCACTTCCTGACTAAATAGCCTCATATCCGGGGGTGCAGATACTTCTATCAAGATATGGGACTTGGAGGAATGCCTTAATTCTGCGATACACACTTTCAAACCAACCGCCATCGTTCCCAAGAAATCCTCCCATAAATTCGGAATTACAAAATTAAACTTTTACCCGTTTGACTCTGCTGCCTTCTTATCTTCCTCATATGACCACCATCTGAAGCTCTATGCGACTGAGACCCTATCATTATCGGCCGATTTCGATTTAAATTCCATCGTCTACACCCATGCACTTTCCCCCATCGCCAGCCACTTGTTGGTGGCATGTGCAACTCAACATCCTGCAGTTCGACTGGTAGATCTTCGCTCCGGATCAAATACCCATTCTTTGGCTGGTCACCATGGGGCGTTGTTATCACTTGCTTGGAGCCCAACGGTGGAACACGTACTCGCAAGCGGTGGCATAGATGGCACAGTTCGTTTGTGGGACATTAGAAAGAGCTCAGGGTCGTTGGGCATTTTAGACGTCGAGGATTCCATTGGTATAAGGAGTACAGAAGAAATCAGAGCAGGAGGATGGGGCCGACAATCTGCGAAAGCTCATCAAGGGGCTGTAAATGGGATTACCTGGACGGATGATGGTGGATATATCATATCAGCAGGACATGACGAACGAATGCGAGTGTGGGATGCAGCGACCGGAGCCAACACTCTCGCAAGCTTTGGGCCGACTCTCAAAAATAGCCACCTCTCCAATTTGCCTCTGGTTGCATGTCCAACCTCGTCAACCCCACCTGGCAAGACAATACTATTCTATCCCAATGAGAAAGAACTTCTAATGTTTGAGCTCCACGAAGGTAGGATTTTGAAACGTCTCAAAGTCCCTGGGCCTGCAATGGCGGCTGTAAGGACAAGGACTGGGGTGAGGAATGTCAAGAGCAGGATTACTGCTCTGGTGTGGAGGGGTCAATCTGATGGAGTTTATTCTGCCTCCACGGACGGACAGATCCGGGCTTGGCTTCCACGAACAGTGGAGGATGATGTACTGGATGAGGAGGAAGAGGATTTTTCGAAGACCCAGATTGACGATGAGACTGAAGGTGGAAAGAGAAAGCGACAGGTGCTTGATGATGTGTTCCGAGAATTGACGAAGCAGAAGATTAGCTTCGGCTAAGGATCGAATCTACCTACCTGTGCTAGATACTAGAGGTACATATATATGCTAACAATACCATTAAAATGCCCTACACCGTTTTCAGCAAATTGCCCTCAAATTCGTGAATCATATCAGAGACTAGTCTATTATTGCCCAACAATTTGTCAGCTAAGGCCTTTCCAATCCTTAAACAATCTCCTTGCCCTTCCTATCAATAACCACACTCTCCACGACTCCATTTGCCAAGTGTGCACCCTTTTCCAGCTTCACCTCCTTACACCTCTCCCAATCAAGTTTCCTCTTCGCCCTCCTCCTGTCGTCAATCTTCTCCCTCCAGTCCCTTCCCCAAATCACCGCCGCTCCAGTCGCCAAACTACTGGCAACCAAGAAGGCAGCACTGATAGTGCTGAACCATCCGACGCCAATATCCTCCACGGCAGGCAAAACGGTTGCACTCCCCAGTGCCGCAAATAAGTACCGGATCATATAATTCCCGGCAATGACTTCTGCGCCGTGGGCTTGCATTACGTCCAAACAGTAGGTGTTGAGACTTGGGAAGCAAAACAGCTGAGAAACGCCTTGCAGAAACATCGCAATTACGGGCAAAGCAACGCCGCCGAATTTTTTCTCGATACTCCATCCGTAGATGAGCATGCAGACTGGGATGGCAATACCCATGAATGGGAGAGCTGATCGAAGGCGGTCCTCAGGGACACGAACTCCATTTCGCTTGGCCATCCAGGAAACGGTGATATAGTCCGCATAGCGTCCGCCGAAAAAGGTTCCGAGCATATATCCACCTCCCGGGGCTAGATAGAAGAGTCCGGATTGTATGGGAGATGTGAGATTGAAGCGTGGATTCAACACATATCGGATCGGCGTCAACAAACTATACATATTCCAAACAAGAGAGCTACTGGCTAAAGAAACCATGATCAGGTTTGGATATCTGTACAATCTAATTACTCGCCAAGGATTCGTCATGCCCCAAAGAGCTCTCGCCTTTCTGTCGAACGTTAGACCAACGAGATCGTCTGACTTTTTGCGGTGGATCGTTTCCGGGAGTAGGAAATAGGCCCCCAAAAAGGCTACACCTGCGAGGGCGGTTTGAAGGTAAAAGATTCCACGCCATGACCGAAAAGTGACTATGATTCCTCCAACAAACGGCCCAAAGGCGGGCCCAATAAGTGTCCCAGAGAGGAACCAACCCATTGCTGTAGCTCTTTCCGTTGGGCGGTAGATGTCGCCAATGCAGCTTGCTCCAATGGTCAGAAAGGATGTCCCTTCAAATGCCGTCAGGATGCGGAAGATGAAGTATGCTGAAAGATTTGGCGAAAGTGCTGTGCCTAAGGAACAGCCTAGGAAAAGAGCCGCTGTTACGAGACATATCTGTTTGTCGTTAGACAGGATTATAGAGTATCGTTTCAGTGACCCAGCTGTTCAAAAAATTCAAGAAGGTTGGACATTGGCTTGATCTGACGGAAAGTGGGGGGAGGGAAGACAGACAATGCGTCGACCATATACTTGGCTTAGCGGCGAAAAGAACATTGGCGAGAGCCCCATGAAGAGCAAATACAAGGCATTACTCAAATTAATGATTTTTCCTGAGCTGTTGAATGTTGCTGCTACCTCAGGAACGGCTGAGAGGATGGTGGTGCTCGAGATTGGAGCCAGGAAACTGCAGAAAGAGAGGAGCGCCACAATGACATTCTTCCGAGAGGGCGTAAGACGATCATATATTTCGTCTGGTACCTCTACGTTAGAGTTATAATGCTGTATTGGCGCATCGTGGGTGTGAGAGACATGTGATGGAATATACGTCAATGTTCCTGGTAGTTCTTCGGTGGTGGAAACACTGCGGATTGAGGTATGGTCTCGATGTGGGGTGATGTGAGGCTTCTTCTCATCAGAAGACTCTACCAGAGGACTTTCATGGTGGCTTTGAGACATGATGAAAGTGTAATATCAAATCGAGTGATTGAAATATAAGATCATAGTATGGTGAATGAAAAGAGCAGTGGCGATTAGAATCCTCTCTGTGGACCATGGAAGGCAACAGTAAAACCCCACCGTCCACTTGATTTGTTGAATAGAAATGATAGAAAGAAGAACATAGGTTGAGGATATGACAGAAGGGTGCGGTGAATCAATTACCTCAATAACTTCAGAGTCAAATGCAGGTCCATTACTGGCCTGGCCGAAGACCGGCCTCTGCAAGTGATTGAAGAGGTTAGGATGTGCTTAGTTCCACCGTCAAGGAAGAGAGTATGAGTGCCAATTGGGTGGCTTGATGATAGTGAACATCGGAGCGCCGCCGTCGCCCTGGAAATATCTTCACCTGTAGTTGGAGATCCTTGGGTTCTGATTTGTTTGAAATTTTCCAGTTCCGTCTTTTCCGTAAGTGGGATGCCAACCCTTGAAACCTACCAAAGGAATATCGAGGACTGATTTTCCGCAACACTCTCTATTCTATTTTCCAGCGGTTTTTCTTTCCGAATTGAGGCAGTCTGAGCAGACTTTCCCAGCCTAATTTCGTGTGGATTGCTGGCCATAATCAAGGTCGAGGAGCCTGTTGCTTCATGAATACCTCTCAGTTCAACAAGCAATACCGCAACAGAAGGTATCCGGACGTTATTTCAAGAATCAACTCTTCCTGTTGAAAGTAACGTTGTAGATGTACCGATGTGAGCTCTGTGCATTCCATGATAAACTCCAAGGGCATACTGCAGAGACAAATGGCACTTCGCATGGCTTTATTGTACTAAACTGAATATGGCTGAGCTGTTGAAGATCTGCCAACAGTATCTTTTGTGTGACTGTGATGACTTCGCTCACCTATGACCTATCTGACCTTAGGAGTGAGTGACTGCAATGAAACGCTGTCGATGCATGAAGGAGTCGTGGGGGACATTGGCCTCCACCTGATATCGAGGACGAGACCCGGAACATTGGGCAGACTGCATGAAGAAATGGGAAAAGTGAAATCAAATCGGAGAGCTGAAGCTTCTGAGCAGTAGAATATCGCCAATAACGTTTGTAGCATGATGGGTGTGATATGATACTTCATAACCTTTGTAATCTCGAGAGCGAGGACCACCAGAGCAGAGCAGCCGCCCAAGGACCCCGTGGTGCAAATACGATTTCTATGACAACGAGAATATCAAACGTGAGAAGCGAACGAGCAAAGATTGCTCCATACAATCAATAATGAGTCCAGATCGCCAGAAGGTGTTCAGGATGAGTTAAGAGCAGCAGACAGCTAGAACAGAATCACAGCGGTATGCAGCCTTGTACAGCCTCGTTGACTTTGGGAGACGCTAGTTCGCAACCATCCCCAGCCTCACCTACCTCTCCACCTTTCTTTTATACACCAGCCTTCTTCCCCACCACGAAACGCATGTCCACACCATGCAATCGCAAATATGGACCTCCACCATTCCTCTCTACATAAGACATCCTTCTAGCGAAACACCATATCTCCTCGAGGTGCCCAGGCTCTCTTACCTACCGCTCCTCCTTCCCCGCCTCACCTCCTTCTTTGGCCCCGCATCAAGCTTCTCATACCAGGATATATTGCTGAAGAATCTGCCTGTTGGATTGCTCTACGATCTTTATCAACCAGATTTACCATGGCGGCTGGAGCTTGGAGATGGCCCGCTATTTGATATCCATGATACATATATCAACAGCGTGAAAGAGGTACGTTTCTTGCTTGAAGAGACGTGTGCAAGGCTGACACATGTTTGACTGAAATTAGGCAGATTTTATACGGAATGGCACAGCTAAGGGTATAATGTCCATGTCAAAAGACAACTCTACCCAGCTGTGGAATGCAGTACAAGATAGTGGGCTACCCATCATCCCTTCCATCTCTTCCGCCATGCGCAGTCATCAGCAGTACTAACCTCCAATCCAGACGACCTGGCATCTTTTCGAAAAGTCCACAACCTTCTCCTTAGTCCCGCTAGTCCATTAAAACACATCCCTCTTCGAATATACATACCTTCTACGCCGCCGACCTCCCATTCTCCCTCCGACCACGGTTCCTTCAAGATCGTCCAGACCCTCATAGCACCACGGACGCAAAACCGAGAGATACAAACTCTGGGATCTGCGTTAAATACGCTGCTGCCCAGTCTGTTTCCAAGTAGGAGGGATGCCATTTTAGCAGAGCCGATATTGCACGGTGCGCCGGTGCCGTTTAGAGCTCCGCTCGAAGAGTTGATGCGAGAGGCGGCTTATGCGGATGGCTGGCTGCATTTAACCGTCGTTATGATTGATGCTTGATGAATATTGAGTGGTATAGTCGATGTAAGCAGGATACGGTGTCTCATTATAGATTTCCCGTGCATTTCAAGTAACGTATGGCGTATCGATAGATTATATGTGCATCATACCAGGTTTTAATCAATGGAATTTAGCTGATATAGAGTAAGACAAATACGAGAATCAGCGAAAGGATAGAGAAAGTATATTTACGGCCGTTTTACGTGTCACTAGGTACCAAGCTCCTCCCACCTAGACTACCCTGAAAGGTTGAAACGAGACCAAGCTCCGGTCCCAATCCATCAGAGATCATGGATTTAGGCTCAAATTTCATCCTCAGCCCTATACTCTACCATCCATCGATTGAATTCTCATGGTCCTTGGCGGAGTGTCGTCCAAAGCCTCCTTGGGCTGGCGACTGATGTTCTGATTCGCGTGGTGGTTGGTTGCCACCCTACGCCATGTCCAGTCACCTTAACTTCACTACCCACAACACCGTACATAGCAAGCATGATCGCACGGAGGTGCCGGCTGTCAGTTGAAACTGCTTGTCAACTTAGCCTGTACAGCGTAGATTACTGGTATTCATACAATTCCCAAGTCCCTCTATTCTTCACTCCTTAATATATCACTCAATGTATGACATTCACCCAAAAATGGTCGCAAGACGTCTAGAATTGACAATGTCAGAGGTGTTGCAATGCTGCGCCTCGGTATTATAGCCAACGAGACGACCAATAGTTCCGTTGAAACGCAGCAGCCATTGGCTCAAGCTCCTCATCACGTCTACGCCCTGTTCAAGAAGTCTTGTGACAGGCCCGTGGTGAAACTCAAAAGCGAGAGAATGCGGGAAGTCGATCCGTGGAAGCGGCGTGATTGCATATCTGCTGTCTAATTCCAATGGTTGTTTAATGAATGATGAAGTGGATTTGCTGGGAAAGATTCCTCTCCACAACGCAGGCACAGATATTACAGCTGGCTATGGGACGAAAATATTTTGGAGTTGTTTCAATACCTTTCTTGAGTTTAGCCTTGGCTCGAGTGAAAGAAGCACAAATTTTTGGCTCTATTTCAAATGCCCTGAATGTTCGAAGATTCGATTCTAATCTGCCAAAAGTCTTGAACGATTGGTCGGTCGACTGCTTGGACAAAGATGTGATGTAAACATTCAGTCAAGAAAGGCCACAAATTCCCGATCCATACACTGCCATGTGTATCAAACTCCTTTTAATCTCGCCAACAGAACCCATAGAACTTTAATGAGCAGTTTATACATTTTAAAGTTCTAATCCTTTTAACTTCGACGCCATCACTACCTCAAATCAACATCCGAGTTCGGTCTTATTTTTAGATAGTACAATTAGCTCCAGATTGATACCCATATTCGACTACTTCGTGATATGATCATCTCTTCAAGTTTGATCTGAGGAGTATCACCAAAAGAAGGATTCCCTTGGCATGAAAACGGACAGAACCGCCCCCTCTTTCTAGAATGTAACCATGGCTCACCGAATGGAGGCAGGAAGTAAGCAATTCCTGGAAAATTTGTTACAAGTCTTGAAAAGTAGTTTTGGCATGTTTTTCAATTCGGGGAAGAAACCACATTGAACTCTTGGAGGAGAAAGAGATCAAAGTATGATGACTTGACGGCGGACTTCGTTTCTCTCAGGCTTTGAAATCAAAAATCCACTACCGAGTTAGGCCAACACCTAGGAGGAAATGAATAAGGCTCATTTGATCGAGGTATACTGGAGGAGATAGTATAATCAGTAGGACTCTGAGCCGATGATGGGGTAATGAGCACTCGGTATAGACCATATTTTGTGACGAAATCAAGCGGTGGTTCGCCTGGAATTAAAATGTTATCTTGCAACTGCTAACAGAAGAACGAATATAACGAACGATAATATATCTGGCACGTTTACTTTAGTACTATGGTAAACAGGGATACAATGCTTTTTAAGTATCCGTAGACAATGGGAACTTGAACTGGAATTCGAGGTGGCTTTGCGGATGTGTGCCGCTGGGCATGAGATATGGAGACAACGAGCAAATGCAGCACCTTTGAACGACTGAGAACCAGAACAGGTTCTGTGTTTCTATGGTACCGTATCTATACTGCACTTGCAGTTCTGAAGTCAGTAGAGGATTATAGGTTGTAACCCACCATAATTACGGGCTGCTTCCCTATAGCATTGGCAACAGTTAGGTCCTGCTGGAGCTGAACATGCGTCTTAATCAGGTCGACCACTCACTATCCCTAAATACGGGGATCTTTTATTACCATCAGGGAAAGTTGGCGGCGCACACTCATACCCGAAATTGGTGAAGCTTGGATTGGATTGACAATTCATAGAGTCGAGCAGCAGTTTTGAGAACCAGTTCCTCAACCCCAAAGATGACTTATCACCTGCTCGCCGCTGCTGTTCAGAACTTACTGTATATTATCCTAGCTGAAAGGTTCAAAGCTTAGAAGCTCGAGCATACATCTCTTTCTCAAACATCTGCTGCATCTTTTGTGACCTCTGATCTCCGAAAGGAACGATATTGCTCGCGTATAGCAAGCACATTCCGCTGTCCCTGTCGATTGTCCATTGCAAGTTGGGCAATCCGCTCCAGCTCAATGTTCCAGCTCTCAGACCCGTCTTCGTAGCACTGAGGATGAGAGCTCCCCCAAGGCCATGATCTTGTTCCGTCTCAGGTTCACGACTGCTGAACATCTTATGTTCTTCTAAGAAAGCCTGTTGCGTAGTGTAAGCTTTATGGGAGTCATCCCCCAGCTGTGGAGTAAACATCTCATCGATTGTTTCGGACATTAAGAGCTTCCCGTCATCAGCGCATATCGAGCGCAGTATTTTCATATATTCAACACCAGATCCAACTCCACCGGCGCCTCCAGATTCAATAGTAGGAGAGATCTCAAACAGCAGCTCATCTGTCCACTCGGCCATATCTTCGTTTAGCGTTGCCACTCCAAATAAGCCTTGTTTTCCTCTCATTGACATTTTGACCAAGTTCTTTCTCACTTCAGGTTTCAACTCCTGATGGAAAGTCATGTTCTTGATGCCAAGAGGATCCCATATGTACTTTTGCATATATGCTTCGAGGGACATCTTATTCAGTCGCATAACAAGGACTCCTGCCCAATCAGTACTGTAGCCATATGACCAGCTGGTACCAGGCTCGAAGACCAGAGGAACAGTGATTCGTTTGAGAATTGAATCACGGTTCTCACCCGCCTCCCTACTGCGAGGGCCAAGCCACTTGGTTAGTAGGGGGTTCAATCCGTCGTATCCGAAGCCCGAGGAGTGACTGAGGAGTTGGCTGAAATGGTCAGAAAAGACGAAGACTAGGGCCTGGGAGTCTTACCGAAGAGTGATTTTGTTCACCGGATCCTTGTAGATAGGCTCTTCGGTTTCTTCTTTGAAGCCAGTCAATATCTTGATATCTTTGAATTCAGTCAACACAGTTGACAAGTCATCGTCCAAGCCGATCTGTCCACGCTCAACACATTGGAGGGCCGAGATCGACGTCATGAGCTTTGTACAGGATGCAATGAGGAAGGTCGCATCAATCCCAATCTTCTCATTTGGACTCTTCCACCCAAAGGCTTTTTCATATTTGAAGGTCCCTGATCATGGTCAGTTTGCATGTCCTTCACGTCAGGACTTAACAGCCCACCTTTGGCATCGCTGGCAAGGAGAACTACACCAGGCAGTTCTCTGGCATCGCAAGCTTGCTGAATCTGTTCTTCGAAAGTGGCCATGATCGAAAATTTGAACTGTAATTAATAAAGAGAGAGTGGTTCATCTCTCAAAGTGTCAACAGCTGTATATGCCTGGAAGCCTCCGCTATGGTCAGATGGGATCTTACCAATCTCAAAGCAATCCTCCAATCACCTTCGAGGATTCATATGATTGTACCATGCAATCAAGGGAAGGATTATCAACTAGCATTTGTTACCTCGGTGCTCAAAATCTTGGATTGGCGAATTCCATCCTCAATATGAATTTTTGAGGGCATTGGGGGTCTTCCACGAAGCGTAAGTAGACGTTTCTTCTCCCCTTGAAGTTGACACATGTGTATATTCTCCAGGTTGCAGTTGTTGTACTGTAATTTTCAGGTATTGATTACCCATTACCTCAAATATTGCCTGCGAAGTCTTGCAGCAAAGGATGTCGGGTGCTACGTATGCATTCTCCCATTGGGGCGAAGATTTAAGCATCCAAAAAAATTCGAATAAATACAAGAGTCGCATATTGCCCGGAAATTCCGCCCTTATTCCACTCTACATGGTCACGTCTATCCAAAGACCTTCTCTTGCTTAGCTCCTGCAACTTCGTGCGCAAAGCTCACCCTGTCCTTTGTGTAGAACTCAACGGCAATGTTGCCAATGTCTGCAGCTCCTCCATCCAAACCTCCAGCCTTAACACAGGTCATATCTGGCATGACCTCCAGCTCGGTGTACAAGGAGCTACCACAGGTGGAGCAGAAGAAGTGTTTATTGATCTTTCCCGAGTTTCCCACAGCATCATAAGACTTGAGTGCGCCGACGAGAGGTGCGCCGCCTTGGACGATTTTGAATGCTGTCCGCGGAACGACGACATTCGACGTGTAGGCTCCTCCGGACCACTTCTGACAATCGGTGCAGTGGCAGAGAGCGGTGACAGCGGGTTCGCCTACAGAATAAGAATTTAGGGATGGGAAACTCTTTCAAGAACAGCTTTCAAATTTTCCGAATGCTGCTTGAGTGACGTACCAGTGAATTCGTAGGTGACAGCACCACACATGCAGCTTCCTTTTCCCATTTTGGCGCGGTTGTGTGATTATATAGATGGGTCAAGTCTGAACGGTTTTCAGTAGTAGAATGAGCAGGATCAGAATTGATTTTTAGATCTGGGTTCAAAAGCCCTCTTCTGTACCCTCTTTTGTACCCGTCAGAGATCTGTCCTGCAGGGCGGTCTTATCCTCAAAAGCGGGGTCCATGATTCCATGATTCCATCTTCATTCCCACGCTAGCTCCTCCTACTGGTCCCTCCTACCGGTCCCTCCTCATACTGTAACAAGTAGTTCCTAGCGCCCGATCTTGCGTTTTACACAGGAGATAAGACTGATATCATACCTACAATACCAACTGTGGTTGGTAAAATCAACAAAGGAGTTCACGTCGAATCGACGCAGCATGACAAATCTTTGAAGCGTAACCACGGATGATGTCAGGGCGTGGAATAGATCCGTGGTGATCGTTGAGCTAGGGCATCATCACCCCGCATTCTATACCGTTGCGGCCCGAGGCTGGAAGAAGTCGTCAAGGGCGAGAGGAAGATGGCAAAGTACGAGGGGCTTCAAAAAAAGAGGGCATCTTGGAATATATATACACCAAAGCGTGGTATCCAACAAGGTTTTGCCAGGCCCATTCGTTTCAACCACGTCAGTCCTCCAGCTGCCAATCCGAGCTTGAAGATCCCCGAACCCATGCCGAGGGCCTTTTGACCTCATAATTCTCGTTGATCGATTGACAAACTAACTATGATTGGTTTTTGGGCCTTTTTGACGAGTCTAAGGATGCCTTCAACACTAGATTTGCACTTCAGAATCTATTTGTCGCACTTGAACCTTACGTATTTTCATCCTCGACCCAAACTTGAATCGTTGAAACTTGGAGACTTCGATTGCAGGGGATCTCGTTGAGGTTTAGAGATCTCAAGAAGATCACTCTACTCAATGTTTCCTTGCAAAGTCATTGCAGCTGATGGCAGCGTATTCGTTCAGTGATCGAGTCCAATCCTTGGTGTGCACTGAACATGGATGAATGCATGACAGAGTTGGCTCAATTCTAATTTGACCCTACAAGCGTGATCTTTCCTTGTTCTCCTTGTCCTTTTCTTGTAAAGCCCACTCAATCAGCCTCTTCTTCCTCATCTCCACACCAGTTCTCGGCGACCGACCATCGATGTAACCCATAAATTCATGTACACTGAAGCCCATTAATTGTAATAATCTTTTGGGGACCTGATCCAAATCCTCCCAGCCCATGGCAATTGTCATATTCTCGAACGTCCGTATCCATGGTTGACAATATTGCACCGTCAAACTTCTTCTCGGCTGGTTGCTTGTATTCGCCCCCCCGCTGTGCCACAATGTGTTCAAAAAATAGCACATCGATCCCGCAGGCATGATTGCAGGTATCATTTCCTCCCTTGTAGGCATACGATCGTCGCCCCAGAGATGTGACCCAGGTATGAGTGTCGTAGCACCGTTGTGCGCCGTGAACTCGTCAAGAGATACCATCGTGCCCTATTTTTATACACCAATTAGCCCAGTGCTTTTCAATCGCCCCCTCAAGTACACATACGATTCCCATAAGCGGCCTGGGCCTAGGCAAAGGAATTAGGCCATCGTCCGTATGTATATTCTGTTCAACGCTTCCTGGCCCGATATTCACCGTGTGGTAGCTTGTCATCAAATAATTTGGCTGCAAGAAATAATCGTTGAGCTTCAAGACCGTCTCGTGTATGGGGAAGCAGTCGAATGCGCGACTCTTGTCTGCGAGCGCATAAATTCGCCGGGTGTTGTACCCTTCGAAAGGATTACGGCCACCCTTTGAGGCTGGGCCCGAGGACTGTTCCGATTCAAGGCGATCGAGTTCTGCGAGGGCATTCTTGACTTGAGACGGGCTGTAGATCGAAGGGAGTATCACGTAGCCTTGCTCGAGGACTTGATCAATGAGAGGTTGGACCGAGGGGTCTTTGGGACCGGGAAGGAAAGTCGTGCCACTGCCGAGCTGGATACGATCTTTGATGGTCGTTGGGCGGGATGGCGGAGTGAATACTTTCTGTGAGGACTGGATGTATTAGTTTCTACGCGGGGATGGGGATCGCAGACATACCATCTTGATATCTTGCTTGTTTTCGACTTGGTATGGAGACTACAGTCAGTGTAGAAAATATGAGGAGAGGAGAAAGAAGACGATCAAAGAAAGAGTCATTATTGTATTACTGTATCGGATGTCAGCCACGCTGAATTGGTGAATGGGCAAGATTTCGTAGCTGACAGGAGGGAAATAGCACTGCGGGGGAAGATAAACGAGACACTTCGGCGTTCTGGCAGCTGCATTGGGCTAGAAAGCCCGAAAGCCTTGCCGAGGCAGCCCTAGAAGAAGCCGATCGTCATGTGACGACAGCGCTCATCACTCAGTCCATGCCTCTTCTCTCCTCAGTCTCCTATCTAATGTCAATGCCACTCGGAGACTTTTGTCACGGTCATGACAATGTGAACAGCATATTTACTTAGCAAGGAATGCGGATGACGAACTAAGCGCTCGAAAGTCACTTGAGGAGGACGTGTTACCATCCCACCAAAATCAGAACACCAGGTTCAGAAAGTCAGCACAGGTTGTTCACAATGCATGTGAGTGGACTCTGCAGGACTGTAGAAACAGGCATAAGAGGTGTAATGAGGCCAGGCCAGCTTGCTCGGCCTGTAATAGAGAGGGCTGGAAATGTGACTTTGTCTCGTTGTCTCCCTCTAAAGCACCACAGTCCGCAATGACTCTGCCTATCTGTAGTATGAGATATCCTTCTGCCGGGACTTTGCTCGATGACAAGAATCCGTATATGGACTACTTCCAAGTCGTCTGTACTGCGAAATTCTCTTTGTTTTTCGAGTTCCCTACATGGGAAACATTATCTACGAAGGCACTCTTGTAGAACTAGCATTGTATCATACAGCCCTAACAGTATTCCCATCGCTTTTACCGAGTAAAAGCGTTTTTTTTGGTAGGGGCTTAGTAGTAGTAGTGGTTAGAGAGCGGCCTATATATACAAACGCTTTTACTGAGTAAAAGCGTTCTTAGGAGTAGATGACTAAGCAGTAGTAGTAGTACTAAGTAGTCTATGTTAAATATCACATTCATATGATGTGACGGGCTGCTTCCGATAACTCAGGGTGAGGCAGGTCGTAGGTTGAACGATTAAGAATAAACTAAGGAACTAAGAGTATAATACACGAGTCTTGAATATAAGTGTTTGCGGGTCGTAAACAACCCGTTGTCCTGGTGACGGACCGTAAGTGGTCTGTCAGCTGACCTCTGACCAGCTCGGGCCAGTCCCGAGTCTCTTTAGGGGTTAACCCCTCACAATGGCACCTAAGAACTTCAGAAATAGCCACGCAATGCAATAGACAAAAAATCATAAGAGATGTTATGCTATACACAGATTTTATGATGCTTGAAGTAAAGGTACCGGCATAATTTTCCGGCACGGAGGGTTTTCCGGCACGCAGGGATAGACGTTACTAATCACAATTTTTTTCTTCGTAGGTCTATAAGGAGACCAGTTAGCAAGAAGAAAATAACTGTGGTTGGTTGTGCTGTCGATCTTTTCAATCACGCCACCGATCGCCGTTTCGGCTGTACCCCCATGCTTAATCACGACTATAAGAGTCTCTGTAAAATTCGGAGCACTTAGGAAAAGGTGCTATATCAGAAGAATATGGCTCTAATTTTTGAAGGCACTTAAAGGGGAAATGATGCAACCCGGGAGTTTCTCCGATGTGAGGAGAGGGGTGCATACGTAGTAAACGCCACATGTTTTAGCTTTCATTTTGTGCTTATTAATATGTATTAGCGGGGTTATATTATACTGTATAAATCCCGTATTTTACTTAGCCACTATTTTTGGCACTTAACTCTCTTTGTTTTAATTTTCCGGACACTAGATCTATTACGGCCTAGCTGAAAAATCCTGCAACTGATATCCACCATGCCCCGCTCTAAGCTCTTATCATCTAAGAAGGTTTCTGCCCACTAAGACTACATGTACTGACTGGAGCCAGCGTAATGAGTTCATCAAGCTCTAGCTTTGCTCAATACGGAGCTACTCTACTCCAAGCTGCTAGCACAGAGGAGCGCGAGCAAGCTGCACACTTGCTTGACGCTCTATTCGATGACCCTGACGAACGACATACCTTTACCAAAAGGTTCTTTGGAGCTTCGCTCGGTCAACGAAGCGGCTCTCCCGTCGATCTAAGTGATGCAATAGTCAATACCACTCCCAGCATTGTCCCAAGCTCGATTCTAAGCAATCCGGGAACGCGGCTTAAAGACAGCGTCACACAGCTCCTTCCTCTGATCAATGCAAACTCGGCACAGCAGTCTCCTTTACTCGCGCTGAATGAGCAAGTCGGAGCACTGTTCAAGTGCGGCCCGGATATAGCTGTCTTCATCTTCTCGAAGCTCCAGCTCCATATAAAAGAGAAGACCTACAGAAGGACTGGGGCAATCATCGAGATCGGTATTTTCTCCGAAGAAGAGACCGACCTATCTCTTAGTCAAGATCGCTCTTTTTTGTGGAAGTCATGCAAAATGGCTGCCACCCTTGTCCTCCTCTTTGCCACGTCCAAAGATCCTGTATGCTTAGACAACGCCTTAAAGTCGCAATCCCGCAGCCTTGGAGGTCTTCCGACTTATGATTTTATTAGGAAGACACCTTCCGCCTCGCTTCCCCTGGCCTTCCAGCGAGCAAAACTAGCCGCCAAGAATGATAAACAAACCACTGTCCTCGTGGTTGCCCTTGTGGACGTCCATATATTCGAATTAGCTCAACGAGGCGCAAGTGAGCCGTATTTTAGCTTTACGCATGTCTTTACAATCGGGGTGGGACCTGAGGGCGTAATTGTTTGGCAGGCTTGGGGACAGCATGGGTACCGGCTCGATGAGTACCTGAACGATGGGCATGGGCGAGTTCGAGACTGGAGTGAGGCTGATCAGTTCGTCCGTGATTTTGACAAACTAGCTGCTCAAAAGGTTAGATCATCAACTATAATTTGTGATGGAAGGCCGGGCTAATGTATAGAAGGGCACCTGGGATGCGAAATGCAACAAGCTGTATAAAAAGCTTTTTCTTGTCGATATCAACCAAATCTGTGGGCCGGGTCGCCTCGAGCGGCCTGTGACGCCAAAATTCAAGGCGTGGGTTCGTATCGACACGATTCAGAATGTCACATATGAGGATATAACCAAGTTCTCCTGGTCTATCGAGTAGTCGGCTCGAAGCCTCCCGCAATCCTTTATAGGCTCAGCCGATCGCCTCGAATACTTGTGTAGCCAGGAGACCACTGTAATAGCTGATGCCATCGTCAAGCCCGCCGTTATCGTACGCTCTTCATTGTGCCAGCTTTATTATGCCATCTTCTTTGTGCCATCTTCATTGTGCCATCTTCATTGTGCCATCTTTATTATGCCATCTTTATCACGCCGTCGTTATATGTCGTGGGTAGTATCGCCTTTGGTCGTCGGGGGCGCTACTGTGCTTGCTATTGTTGCCACGTTGCCACCATCTGAACTGCTATTAACGTCTTGGCTAGGTCATTGCAGTCTAGCGTATTGATACCGTGCTCCTTTCGGCACCCCTGTAGCCCTAACAGTATTCCCATCGCTTTTACCGAGTAAAAGCGTTTTTTTGGTGGGGGCTTGGCAGTGGCAGTGGTCAGAGAGCGGCCCATATATATAAACGCTTTTACTGAGTAAAAGCGTTCTCAGGGGTAGATGACTAAGCAGTGGTAGTAGCACTAAGTAGCCCATTGTTATGAAGCCAAGTCCTGATCCACTGGATAGGTAAACTGGTTCAATTAAGACTATTCTAAACTAAGGAGAAAAGAAGAAGGAAAAAAGGAAAGAAAGTCCCTTTGCTTGTTTATATATTCCCTAGCTCAAAGTAGGAATCGGCTAAGCGAGAATCAGCTGATTCCTGATGATATCATATCTAATAGGTTTGAGAAGCTAATATAATAGAATTATAATATTACCTCCTCCTTTAAAAAAGCTAGCTTATCCTTAAGCTATTCTGAATTATTATCATCTTATATCTCTAGGAATATATTATCCTTTATATACTTAAGCTAGTATAATAAGTTCTTTAATAGGCCTAGTTTTATATGATTATTATTATAGAACTCTTATAAAGCTAGTAGACTATTCTATAATACCTCTATATTATACTATTCTGAGTCTAAATCCTAATCCTTTTACTTAATCTAGTATTTTAGTCTTCTTTATAGAAGCTTTATAGTCAGTATCTCTTTAACCTTTATTATATATTAAAATATAAGTCTAATTAGGGAATATATACTTTAAGAGAGAAATAGAGCTCTTTAATAGAGTTAATTAACTGATTTTATTCTAAGGAAAGAAAAGGAAAATAAAGGAGAAAAACTATCTAACTAGCTTATATAGATTAAAGCTCTAATCAGTAATTATATATATACTAAGGTCTAAGTAAGATACTAAGGTATTAAGTAGTAATTATAGCTTAGTATTATATATACTATAATTATAATATTATATAAATAATAATTATATATACTCTATTATAACTATCTATACTCTATATATTACTATAACCTTATATTCTTTTTAATTATTGACTTTTAATATAAGTAGTTCTAGGTTTTATTATCCTAATAAAGAGTCTATAATAGCTTTTTATAATAAGTCTATATAGATAATAAGATATATCTTTACTGATTTTAATAGCTTTAATCAGAATAAATATCTAACTTTCTCTAATATTTTATATAATTCTATTATTTAGTCTAAGAGCTTATAGCTTAATTAATTATATATAGATTAATTAGACTAAATTAATATTTTTTGATTTAGATTAAATTAGATTATATTTTAGTAGTTTAGTCTAGGATTTTTCAGACTAAATCATTTAATAATCTATAATATTCTTTTAGGACTAGATTATAATAGTTTAGTCTAGGGTTTTCTAGATTAAACTATTAAATGATTTATAATATTCTTTTAAGATTAGACTATAATAATTTAGTCTAGGGTTTTCTAGACTAAACTATTAATATTAAGACTATAAGACTATAAGACTATTCTAAATATAGCTTAAATATAATTTTAATCTTAATAATATTCTTATTACTTTTACTAAATAAAAGCGTTTTTTTAATAGGAGCTTAGTAATAATAATAGTCAGAAAGTAGTCTATATATATAAATACTTTTATTGAATAAAAGTATTCTTAGGAATAGATGACTAAGTAATAATAATAATACTAAGTAGCTTATATTAAATATTATATTTATATAATACTAATAATAATAAATATTAAATTTTATTAATCTATAAAGGATATAATATTATACTTAATAGAGTAAATATTACTAGCTATTACTAGTCAAAAACCAGGCCTAAAAAAGAGAACTAACTATAATTCTAGTATTAGTATTATTCCTATAGATATATAGCTATTAATAGTTATATATAAGCCTCTATTATTACTTATAGCTACTTATAGATTATATCTTAATATAGTATATAAAGGATAATTTAAGAGAAGTTAATAGTAATAGAGATTAAAGTAGTAATAATAATATTAATAAGAATATAATTAATAATTTAATAGAATATCTAATTATAAGCATTAAAGCTAATAATTATTATATTATTATTATCATTAGCCTAGGTATTAATAATAATATAAGTATTAGAAGAAGGATTAATAATAACTACTTAATGACTACTATTATTATAAGTAATAATTAATAAAGGTTGAAAAGCTATTATATTAATAGTATTAATAATAGTATTAGGAATAATTATAGAAGTAGAAGTAGGAATAGGAATACTTATAGCTAGACTAGAAGTATAAGTATAAGAAGTAATAATAGAGAAATATTAATAAGGTTATAAAATAGGAGTAATAAGAGCTTTATTATTATTATTATTATCATTATTATTACTAGAGAGATTAATAGGATTATTAGTATTAATATCTAATAATAGAATAAAGCTAATATTATTACTATTAATATAAGCCTTCTTAGAGTTATAACTATTAAAAGGTAAAGAAGAAGTAGTATAATAAGTATTAATAAAAGTAATAATAATAGTATAAAAGACTTAATAATTATTAATTAAGAATAAAGAAAAGAAGGTCTATTAATAATAAATATACTATTATATATAAGCCTAATCAAGGTTATCTAATAAATAGTTTCTAATAATAATTATATTAATAAACTAAGAGAAGATATTAATAGTAATAGGATTATTAGTTATAGTATTATTAGTATAATAATAAATAATAATATAGAAAGTAGAGATAATCATAGTAATAATAATAGTAATAGGATTAAGACTAAGAATATTAAAGGGATTATAATTAATAAGAGTAATAGATATATAATCAGGTATAGAATATAATTTAGATATAGTATAAAATCTATTAAAAGATATAATAATAATAATAATAATAAGTGAGTTTTTAAATACTATTAAGTATTAGTACTAATAATAAAAGTAAGAATATAAAAATACTAGTAATAGAGAAAGGAAATTATAAAAGTAAAGTAGAGCTAGAAGTAAAGTAAAATAAGAAGTAAAGTAGAATAAGAAGTAAAGTAGAATAATAAATAAAGTTATATTAGAATATAATTAAGAATATAATAGGAAATATAAAGAAGAGTATATAAGGAATTAATTCCTAAAGAGACTTAGGACTAGTCTAAGCTAATTAGAGGTTAGTTAATAGACTACTTATAGTCTATTACTAAGATAATAGATTATTTATAATCTATAAATACTTATATTTAAGACTCTTATATTATATTCTTAGTTCTTTAGTTTATTCTTAATCATTTAATCTATAATTTACTTTATCTTAAGTTATTAGAAGTAGTCTATTATAATAGAATAAATTCATTCTTTATCTTTAATTAGACTAAGATTAAGTCTATTATAGACTAATTAATAAGTCGATTATCTAGATTATATAGAAGTAAGTCTATTATAGACTAATTAATAAGTTAGTTATCTAGATTATATAGAAGTAAGTCTATTATAGACTAATTAATAAGTCGATTATCTAGATTATATAAAAGCAAGTCTATTATAGACTAGTTAATAAGTCAGTTATCTAAATCATATAGAATAAGTCCTTTATAGATTAATTATTAAGTTAATTATTTAGATTATATAGAAGTAAGTCTATTATAGATTAGTTAATAAGTCAGTTATCTAGATCATATAAAATAAGTCCTTTATAGACTGATTATTAAGTCAATCGCCTAGATTATATAAAAGTAATATCTATTATAGACTATAATTAAAGTTATAGAAAATACTAGCCTATTAGAATAGATAGAAAGTATATTTCAGTAGTTAATAGAGTTTATAGAGAATTAGAGAATAGTAAATGAATTATTATAGAGATTAAATTAATAACTATCTTTATAGCTAGAGATACTAATTAATAATAGTCTCTAGAGACTCCTTATAAATATAAGTCTAGCTTTTATACTATTAATTCAATCTATTATACTTCTAATAGACCTATAAAGTAAGCTAAAATACTTATACTATTATCCTAATCTATATATCTATAAAGATAAGTTAATATATTCTTAGTTCTAAGGAAGATTAAAAGTAAAACTCTGAATTAATATATAAGCGATTAGATAAGAAGAAGAATAGATATAATATATAATAGATTATCTAAGGAAGCTAGTTATAAAGAAGATATATTTATAGATAGAGTTTATAAAAGATATAAATCAGTTTATAGTCTATGAATTATTTAAGTAAATAGACCTAGTATTTATAGACCTATAAAAAGAGGCTAAGACAATGTCTAAAATCAATAAGATTAAGTAAGAGAGTCATTTATTTTATAAGTTCTTTTAAGAGTTTAAATAAATACTTCTTAAAGCTAAGGAATAGGCCTAAGATAATATAATTAAGAAGGATTTCTTTAAGATAATATTATTAAGAGAGCTTATAGATCGCTTGATTAATAAGAAAGAGCTAATAGACTATACTAGCTATTATACTAGTATATAGAGGATTATAGACGACTTATAGGCCTAGAAGGATAGCTATAGGTTTAAGACTTAGTTAATAATCTAGTTATTATAAATAAACTAAGTAAATTAGCTAATGATCTAATCTAGTCTAGATAAGAGGCCTTTTTATAGACCGTTTTTAAGACTAAATCGTTTAGAATTAAAAAGAAAGACTATATTTAAGACTAAACTATTTTAAAACTAAACTAAATAGTTTAGTCTTAAATTAACTAATAAGTAGAGACCGTTTTTAAGACTAGACTAAAACTAGACTAAACTATTTAGTTTAGTCTAGTCTAGACTATAGTCTAGATTTTTAAAATATTATTTATTTAATTTTAAGACCTTTAATATTACTATTTAATATTATTCTAAGCTATATAAGATTAAATAAAGTAATTAAACTTAATAGTTTATTTAATATAATTAATATAAAATAAAATGATCTAGGATTTTTAGTCTTAGACTATAATGATTTAGTCTTAAAAAAAAGTAAGGACTGTTTTCAAAAACGATCTCAAACCTTTAGACTAAAACTTTAAATGATTTAGTTTTAAATTATTATAAGGATCGTTTTTAGAAATGATCTAGGAATTTTAAGACTAAACTATAATTTTTTGATTTGGTTTAGTCTAGACTATAGTCTTATAATCTAGTCTAACCAGCTTAAAACTAAGCTATTATAGAATTAATAGACTAGGAATTAATTCAAGTAATAGAAGTAATAGCTACCTAGACTTATAAGCCTAATACTAAGGGTTTATAAATAGAATAGATATTAAAGGAAGTCTAATTTCAATAATAAGAGACTAATACTTATCTATATTATAATAGTAAGGACTATAAGTAGAAAGGCTATAGATTATAATTAATAAGACTATTTATAGAGAATAAAGAGGCCTATAAAAGACTAGAGAAGAGGAATAAGATTATAGTCTTATCTATAAAGAAGAAGATAGTTATTAAAGAACTATTTATAGATTTTGAAATAAAAGATTTAAGAAAAGAATAGTCTTTAATTAAAGTTATAATTAAAGGCCTAAGACTTATTAAGAATTAAAGGAAGTTTAGAAGAAGTTTAAAGATTAAATAGATTATAAACCTTTTATAGTATTAGTATTAATTAATAGCTTATGTTTTATAAAGACTCTTATTAATACTAAATATCTTTCTTATAATCTTTATAATCTAAGTTTTATATAGAAGAATATCCTTATCTATTTATAGATTAAGCTATAGATTATATTAAGAGTAAATAGTTATATTATAACTAAGATTAATAAAGTAATTATTATATATCTAGACCTTAATAACTATTAAAAAGAATAAGTCTTCTTATATATAATATTAATTGATTATTATAATATAATTCTAGAAATATCCTAGATTATAATCTAGGATATTAGAATTAATAGTCTATAATCTAAGTTATAGATAAATAGACTAAATAAAGTAATTATATAAAGTAAAAATGAATTCTTATAGATTAAATAAAATTAGACTAAGGCTATAATAATTTCAATTACTTTTATTTAATAATTATAAAAAAGAAAGAATAAGAATAAATAATAAGTTAAGGTATTTATAGCTAATATAATAGATATTAATAAAGCCCTAGCTATAAAGCAGTTTATAGACCTATAAATAAAACTATTAGATTAGATAAAGTAATATCTCTTTATATTTAATTAAAAAAGAATAAAAGTATTACTATTCCTTTATAGAACTAGAATAAATTACTTAATTAAACTTAAAATAGATAATAAAGAAAAGGAAAAGGAGGTATTATAGAGCCTATTATATAATATATTAAGAGATAAGCTTTTAATATTCTAAAAGACTCTTATAGACTTATTTAATAAGGAGTTTATCTAGATTAATAGTTTATTAGCTATAGCCTTAGTTTTCTTTATCTATAAACTAGATAAGAGACTAAGGTTTTATATTAACTATTAGGACTTAAATTATATAATTAAAAAGGATTATTATCTATTACTATTAATCTATAAGATATTATAGAATATTAATAAGGCTAGATAGTTTATAAAGCTAGATATGATTATAGTATTTTATAAGATCTAGATTATAGATAATAATAAATAAAAGATAGTCTTTTAGACCTATTATAGACTATTTAAGTAGTTAATTATTCCTTTTAGACTTATAAATATATTAAGTATATTCTAAAAGTATATTAATTATATATTATAAGACTATTTAGATAAGTTCTATTTTATCTATATAGATAATATCTTAATCTATTTATCTAAGAATAAAGAATAGTATTAAGAATATATTAATAAGGTATTTTAATATCTATAAGATATTAGTTTATAAGTTAATATTAATAAATATAAATTTAAAGTCTAATCTATAAAATACCTTAGGTTTATCATTAAAGTAAGAAAGAGTTTATAGATAGACTTAGTTAAGATTAAGGTAATTAAGGACTAAGAGTCTTTATTATTAATAAAAGGAATATAAGGATTCTTAGGATTTATAAACTTTTATTATAGATTTATTTAAGAGTATTTAAATAGAATATAGCCTCTAATAAACCTTATTTATAAAGATAAAAAGTTTAAGTAGTTTATAAAAGTAAAAGAAGTCTTTTAGAATTTAAAGGAGATTTTTATAATTATACTTATATTAGTCTAATTTAATTATAATAAGGAGATATAGATTAAAACTAATTTATTAGAATAATATATTAGGAAAATACTTTAATAGCTTAATATCTAAGGGCTTTAAGTCTCTTATATCTTTTATTTAAAGAAGAATAATTCTATAGAATATAATTATAAAATCTATAATAAGGAAATACTTATTATTATATAATGTTTAAAGAAATGAGATATTAAATTATAAGGAGTCTAGAGTTTTAAGATCTATATAGATTATAAGAACTTAAAATACTTTATAATTATTTATAAATTAATTAAAAGATAGATAAAGTAATTACTAATTCTCTCTTATTATAACTTTATTATTATATATATTCTAGAGAAAGAGAATGAATGAATTAATACTCTATTAAGAAGAGACTAAGACCTATTTATAGGTATAAATAACTAATAGCTTATAGATTAGAATATCTAATTACTAAAGCTAAGGATATTAATAAAATATCTTATTATATAAGTAATATTAGTATAAATAAGTCTTAAGAAAAGAAAGGGAGTTATAAATAGATAGTCTATTAATACTTAGATAAGAACTCTATTAGATAAGCTTATAGATTAGAAAGGAACTATAATAAATAATCTATCTTTAGTAGTTTATATATTTATAATATAAATATTTTCAGATTATTTAATTTTATCTTAATTAAAGGCTTTATATAGACTATTACTTTATAAATATTCTTTTATAAATATAATATTTCTATAAGGCTGCTTTATAGTCCTATTATCTTATAATAGCTAGATAAGATTATAGAAGGCCTTTAAAGAGATTATAAATAGTAGTTAGCTTTTTATATATTTAAGTCTATAATATAATATTCTATATTATATATTAGACCTACTTCTTATCTACTTATAATAATTAAGAATAATATCTAAAGTAATTATTATATTATTATAAAGGACCTTAGTTATAAGTTTTGTTTAATCTCTTTATTATATATGAATTATAGCTATTAAGTCAAGTTATACTATTAAGTTTATTCTATTTAATTATTAAGGACTTATATTATTATTTAGTCTTTATATACTATCTCTATAATAATTACTTTACTTAGTTAAAGTATATCTTAAAAGTATATATATTAAAGGAATATAAGTAAAAGCTAATATAATAGATTAAAGATAGCTTATAATAAAAGTATATTATCTAGATCTTCTTTATTAAGAAGTAATATATTTAGTATTTTATAATAGATGATATTAAGAGAGTTATAAGAGCCTTAGATATTAATATAAAGAGCTTAGATTTAAAAGAGATAGACTTCTTTAAATAACTTAATAAGGATATTATTATTATAAAAGAGGATATTAAAGCAGAAGCTAATACTATTTATAGCTTTAATAGTTATTAATCTATTATAATATTATAGCTTTAATAAATAGATATTAAAGAATATATATAAGACCTAAAGAAGAATAAGATATATATCTCTTTTATAATATTAAAGAATATTAAGAATAAGTTTAAGCTATTTCTAATACTAGAGATTATAGATAAGATCTTAATAAAGATATATAACTTATACTTTAATAGCTTTGATTATATATTAACTTAGTTATAATAGCTAATACTAAGCTACTTTTATATAATTATTAGTATGATGAGCTACTTCTGATAACTCAGGATAAGGTAGGTCATAGGTTGAATAATTAAGAATAAACTAAGGAATTAAGAGTATAATATAAGAGTCTTGAATATAAGTATTTATAGGTTATAAACAACTCATTGTCCTAGTAATAGACTATAAGTAGTCTATCAGCTGACCTCTGATTAGTTCAGGCCAGTCCTGAGTCTCTTTAGGAGTTAACCCCTTATATTACTCTCCTTCCTCTCCTTTAGACAGCCCTTTTGGATAAGGCCATGCTCTCATCGCCTACTTATGGATTATAGGCCTATCCATAGCTTCTATTCCCAGTATAAGAGGGCTACTGTCTCTTATAAAGCTAGCTTTGGCTCCTATATAGGCTTCTGATAGCCAGTCTACTTGACTAAGTAGTAAGTAGAGACACCCTTCTCCTTTTTATCTAGGATCTCATCTATCTCATATTATAGCTTACTATCTATCATCTATATAAGTAGGTATATATCTATAATCACTTGACCTAGTAGTATTACTGCTTTAATAGATTATAATAACTATGAGTAGAAGATATTATATACTCCTAGGAGTATATTGAGCTTATAGTTATAAGAGCCAATCACCTTCTAGACTATAAACTTCATATACTTAGCATTAAGCTTCTTACTAGATTAGATTATCCTAATATTCTCTAGGCTCAGCTAAACTAGGTCTCCTTCTTTGAATACTAGGGCCTGGGCTCGATTCTGATTTATATACCTCTCTTAAGCCTCTTATACTACTGCTATTAATGCCTAGGCCTATTCATGGGCGTCCTTGAGTCTCTATAAGAGCTTATCTGCCTTTATAATAGGTAAATCCCTTCTATTCTAGTCTATGAGCTCGTCTATAAAGTCTATGAATAGGGTCTGATCTCATCTATGAGATAGGAAGAATAGTAAGACACCTATAAAGGCTATAACTCGGCTATAAATCGCTGATACTGCTAGTAATAGCTACTAAAGCCAATCATCTTAAGCATATAAGACAAACTACTAGAAGTATACCTTAAGGTTCTGGTTTATCCATTCTATAGCCCTATCCGTTTCTGGAGAGAAGGCCATTAATAGACATCTCTTGATCTATAAGACCTAGCAAACCCTGGTCTATAAGGCACCTATGAATTATAACCCTCTATCAGAGACAATAGTAAAGGATAGGAAGTAATATAGATAGTACTATCTGATAAACTACTTAGCTACTGTCTCTGCTTCTAGGTCTGATAGGCCATCTATAATGATCTCCTTCCCTAGCTAGTCTATAACTATGATCATATTCTAATAGCCCTTATACTCTGATAGCTTCTCGATGAAATCCATCGATATTTTAGACCAGAGCTAGTCTGGGATTAGCAGTGGTTTAAGGAAGCCTTTCTGCCTCTCTCTCTACTGCTTATTTATACTATAGTCATTATAGCTATCTATAAAGGAATGGATATCCCTTGTCATTCCTAGTCAGTAGAACTGATGGGCTATAAAAGTATATATGCCCTCTTATCTGAGGTATCCTATGACCATAGAATCATAGATAGACTAAATGATATGGGTCTATAGGTCTTGCCTAGCTAGTATCCATTATCTGCCTCTAAACTAGAGGTATCCTTCCTCTGATATAGAGCACTCTCCCATTAATACTTTGAGCCATAAATGCTTAGGCATTGACTACTAGCCATCCTTGACTGCCTTATAGATCTCCTGGTATTCTAAGTCATCTATTATAGCCTCTTTCCAATCCATAAGCTTGTCTAATAGAGTTTCTACCTAGGTATTAGTAGGCCATCTATCTATAACTCCCTCTCTTCTCCTAGGACTCGTCTATACTAGCATTACTCATATAATAGGGTATTTTATTAGTATCCTTGGCTTTAGTAGTTAGACATTCTGGTCTATGAGCTATTAGTCATCTATACCTATAGATAGGTCCTAGTCTCTTCTTGATAGAGTGTCGGCTCGCTTATTCTCCTTCTCTGGGATATATATAATGATAAAGTTATAGCAAGAGAGGATTAGTGACTACCTTATCTGCCTTTTAGTTAATTTATAGATAGTCATAAAGTACTCTAGGTTCTTATAGTCTATATAGATCTCAAAACTCTAGACCCCTTATAGTTTAGTATCTCATTCTTCTAGATATTATATAATAGCAAGTATCTCCTTATTATAGATTTCATAGTTATACTCTATGGAATTATTCTTCTTTGAGTAGAAGGCATAAGGGACCTAGAGCCCCTAGGTACTAAGCTACTAAAGTATTCCTCTGATATACTATCCTAATGAGTCAGTTTCAATCTATATCTCCTTATCATAGTCAAATTAGGCTAATATAGGCATAGTTATAAAAATCTCCTTTAGGTTCTAGAAGGCTTCTTCTACTTCTATAGACTA